>CAWUFW010000415.1:3600000-4200000 GCA_963921515.1 Calotriton arnoldi
CTGACATGCGGTGGAATTGAGGTGGCATGGCTGGGGGTGGTCTTGAAGGGGAGGGAGTAGCCCCTTCGGACAATGTCCAAGACCCACCTGTCCGAGGTGATGGTGCGCCAGTGGGGAAGGTGATGGCGGACCCTGCCCCTACTGGCGTGCTGTGCACCGGAAAGGAGGGACTAGGAGGGCTTTGAGGCCGCGGACGGGTTGGAGGTGGTGGCCTGACCCGCACGCTGGTTGCCCGATCCGCCACAGCGGAATCCACGTCCTCGGCCACGCGAAGACGCCTGCTGCGCGGGCCGGTGGCTGGGCTGCTGACGTGAAGGGGCGCCCCTACCGTGGCCACGATAGGGGCGAAAAGCAGAAGACAGCGGAGGGCGTGTAGCAGAAAGGCCCAGGGACTTGGCAGTAGCCCGTGAGTCCTTAAAGCGCTCCAACGCATGGTCTGCTTTGGACCCAAAAAGACCGACTCCATCAAAGGGCATGTCCATGAGAGTATTCTGGACATCCCCTGAAAAACCAGTGGTTCTCAGCCAGGCGTGGCGTCGGAGCGCCACCGTCGTTGCAATAGACCTGCCCAGCGAGTCGGCGGTGTCAAGGCCACAACGTATAGTGTATTTAGCCGCATCCCTTCCTTCCGCAATGGCGCGGGAAAGCAGTGTCTGGACCTCCTCAGGACACTGGGGCAAAACATCCGCCACCGAATCCCACAGGAGTGGGTATATCGGCCCAAAAGACAAGCGGTGTTAACGGACCGCAAGCCAGCACTGGAGGAAGAAAAACCTTTCTTCCCAAACTGATCCAGGCGTTTGGATTCCCTATCCGGAGGGGCGGTAGGGAAGGCGGTTTGGGAAGCGGAGGCTTGGACAACCAAGCTCTCAGGAGTGGGGTGGACAGAGAGAAACAGGGGGTCGCCCGGAGCTGGGCGATGGCGTCGTGACACGTTCCGATCCACAGGAGCCCCTGTGTTGGGCTTGGACCAGGCGCCCAAAAGAACGTCAGTGAGGGCGTCGTTAAACGGCAGCACAGTCTCCGCAGAGGAGGCTGCCGGCTGAAGCACCTCTGTCAAGATGTTAGGCTTGACCGTCAAAGTAGGGAGTTGGAGACGTAAGGCCCCAGCTGCCCTACGCAACACCGTACCAAATTGGCTCCCTCCTCCGTAGCCACGGGAGGAGACAGCATGGGTGTCAGGGGAAGTATCCAGACCACTGGCCTCCCCTAGACTCTCTGTCCAGTCCTCATCGTACTGACAGTGTCGTGTCAGAGGGTCATCAGACCCCTCCCACTCCAACTGGTCCTCCTCTGGTTCAAAATAAGGAGGAGGAGGGACAGTTGGGACCCAAGGTCCCATCGGCGCCGGAACCGGCGTCGAGCGACGCCGGTCCGGATCCATGTCCGGAGCCGGAAGGAACTGGGGACGACGCCGCCCGGAGCCCAGGGGCGGCGTCGAGAACGGCACCGGAGACATCGGCGGAGGTGTCGTTAGGTCGACCGGCGTCGATGGGGGTTGTGGAGCCGGGATCGAGGCCGGGGCCGAAGCCGGAGCCGGGATCGAGGCTGGAGGCACGGGCGACGCCGGGGCCGGAGCCGCCGGGCGACGCCGGAGCAACCCCATCAGGGCCCGCGGGGCCCGAAGGCGCACCGGAGGGGCCTGGAGGCCCGAAGAGGCGGGCCATGGCCGACAGGAATTCCTGCACTTTGGCCGGATCCGCCCCGAACCCGGGAAGGGCGGGTATGGCAGGGGCGACTCCACAGGCATGTCCGGGGCCGCGGGGGCGGGGATGGTGCCGGGAGGGGCCTCAGCCGAGTCGCGAGACCGGCGAGGCGAAGTCCTAGAGCGATGATGCTTTTTGGACTTCTTGTGTTTCGACTTACCGGACGAAGAAGACTTCGACGCCGACGACCGGTGTGGACTCCGCGATCGACCCCTGGACCTCTCACGCGACCGGGGCTTCCGCGGAGCCGAATGCCGGGCCTCGAGGAGCTTTCGAGACCACTCTCGCAAAGCTTTCGGGTTAAGGGCCTGGCAGTCGGTACAAGACTCCGTGTCGTGGCCTCGGCCGAGGCAGAAGAGACACTCCCAATGCGGGTCGGTGACGGACATCATCCGCGCACAGGCGCCGCAACGTTTGAAACCGGGCATCCCTACGACACCTTGAGAGATGAAAAAACAGTGAAAAAATTCACCAAAAAGTATGGTCAAAAAATGACCAGGGCACTGCTCTTCCCGGATCTGCGCTTGCTGGCGCGGAAAAGAAGAACTGACGTCAGCGCGCAGGGGCGGCGCCTAAGTACTGCCCGCGACGTCATCCCGGCCATCACGACGCCGACGACGGACGCGGAGCCGCACGACGCCGCCTACCGACGCGCAAGGGTACTGCTACGCAAAAAACTTTCCGGATCCAGCCTGACGCCTGGGGATATTCTAAGGTAAGGAATCTATCACTAACGTGTCTCTTTCAGATATATATGGTAGTACTAGTAAAAGGTAGAGACACATGCATACATGCTTTCAGGAATATGGTGAGATTTATAACAGAGCTATGTGTAGGTTTGATGGTTTATATTTGGGTAGGCCTAATACCCTAAGCAGTTAGAGAATGGTGACGCAGTACTAGAAAAGTGTACACCATGTCATAAACCATAAGTTTGTGTTGCTATTTCTCTGTTCTTCTACTACTCAGGATGTTGGGTGTAGTCAAATTTAAAGCAGCAACGTGAAGAGATGTCTCAGCTGTAAGTCTGCAATGACCCAGGCACTACCCATGCACTCATCCATGCACTAAGCCACTATATATACAGTTCTTCAGTCAGGCACTACCCCTCCACTTATGCAATCACTCAGGCACTATCTCTGCACTCCTCCAATCACCCAGGCAGTACAGATGCACTGATGCAATCACTGAGACACTATCGATTCACTATCGATGCACTCATAGATACACTCAGCCACTTCTCCTGCACTCATGCAATCACCCAAGCACTACCCATGCAGTTCTCCAATCATCCAGGCAAAACCCTTGCACTCATGCAATCACCCAGGTACTACCTATGCATTGTTCCAATCAGTCAGGCACTACTCATGCATTCCTCCATGTACCAAGGCAGCATCTGTGCATTGCTCTAATCACGTAGTCATTATCTTTGCACTCATGCAATCACCCAGGTATTACCTTTGCAGTTCTTCAATCACTCAGAGAATACCCATGTGCTCCTCCAATCACCCAGGCACTAGCCATGCACTCATGCAATCACCCAAGCATTACCTATGCACTTCTTCAATCACTTAGGTAGTACTCATGCAGTCCTCTAATTTCATAGGCACTAACCCTGTACTCATGTAATCACTCAGGCACTATCCATGCAGTTATCCATGCTCTCAGTCACGACTTGTGCACTCATTCCATTTACCGATGCAGTCATTAAATCACTCAGGCAGTACTTATGCACTCATGTAATAAGCCAGTTATTATTCATCCTTTTCTGCAATTATCCAGCTAGTATTGTTGCACTCATACAAACACCTAGACACTACTGTTGCACTCATTCATTCATGTAGGCACTACTTATACACTCATCTATGCATTCAGGGTCTATTCATGCCCTTATTCATGCACACAATCTCTACGTCTGCAGTTATGCATCAGTTAATCCATATCCAATATCTCCTGCAATTTTACAGACATTACCCTTGCACTCATACAATCATCCAGGCACTACCCATGGAGTCATGCAATTACTGAGACACACCCATCATATATCTTAGCTGTAAGTCTTAACATATTGTGGAACCATTTATACATATTTCTGTACCTTTTGGTAGCAATATCATATTAAAGTAATATATAAATAAATGTATACTTGTGTTTTATATGTCTAGCATCTTCAGATGCATAATATGTATCCAAATGCATGTGCAAGTAGAGATATACTTTAGTTACAACACCATGCAGATCTTAACACTTGACAGATTGCTGTTCAGATTTGTAGCAGATAATGAAAATTATGTGGTATACTTGAAGTGTAGCTTTCCACAGACTCATACAAAGTAGCGTTATAACTGATTCTTCTCTTAATATGCCTTAAACCTCACTTTTGTGCTGCTGCTTCATCGTTCTATGACTACATAGGGTGTTGGGCCTAGTGAAATTTATAACAGCAATCTTTCATATGTCTCTGGTGTAAGTCACCATCATCTTAAAAACATGCATGCATATGTCTGTACCTTTTGTTAGTAGTATCATATATCAAAGAAACACAGATAGATGTATACCTGTGTTGGGGGGGCGGAGCTTGCCAGCGCCGAAGATGGCAGCCTAAGTGAAGAGCTCCGCACAACCGACATACGATCCTGCAAGAATCCGAAATTAGCCCGGGGTACCGGCTCGCCATAACGGTGCCTGACATAGCTGGGAAGATCCGCTGCCCGTTGCATCATCCCTGGGGCTCGACAGTAAGGTGCGCACGGAGTGGAGAGCGTGACAACTTGGCGAGCGGACTAGGCCGCAAGCCCCGGTCTCGGGTATTCCCTCACGTCCGCCAAGGGTGGGACCGGGCGGCTGTGCCCCTATGAGTCGGCCGGAACCTTGGAACGGGGCGTAGTGTCCGCCCGGAGCTATCTACAAACATTGGAGGAGGGGCCGCCGCCTGAGATCCACTGTACCGGTGACGGGCGGAGCGGGACTGTGAGCTCGCCCGCGACGGGACCGAGATTAGTGTGCGATTCGGGGCTGGGGCCCTCCGGCTGCGGCAGACCACGATCGCGGAGAGTGAGCAGGGGGCGGACACTCTTGGCCCCAGGAGTTCGGCATTGCGGCCCGCCCGGTGAAATGTGACCATAGAAGCCAGAAGGAGCCGCGAGGTAGGGAGGAAAGACTCGCTATCTACAGCGCCGGGAAGAGAGCTGATGGCAATCCCCTGCTAGCGATGCGACGGGGCTTGGCTGCCTCTTGGCTCTAGCCCGGGTCGCAGGGGAGTGCAGCTGCCCGAGTCTGCTACCTACAATTCTCCACCACTGAGGAGTTCTACTCATGACCCTGGAATATAGCTCCATCTCTGCCGCCGAGTGGTGCCCACCCTGGATTCTAAAGTCTGACACTTGAGGACATTCTACAGGTGGGAGACTGTTCGAGCATACTGGGGGGTGCCAGTTGTTACGAAGGTGGGGTGCGGTGCCACATCTGACCGCATACGTTTCGGCACCCACGTGGCTGCGACCTTTGATGAAGCTGGCCTTGCCTAACGGCTGCCTTGGGATTGTGCAATAGAGGCGGTGCGGGAGTATTGTGCCACCGGCTGGTCTACCTAGCTGCACTCCCAGAGATCGCTGGTTGAGCACATACTAGTCATTCCTGAGTGGGTGCGTACTGTTGTGGCAGGCAAATATGAGCAGAACAGACAGGTCGCAGCCGAAATTGTCTTTTGAACAACGGAAACCCGGTGAGCGCGCACCGCCTGCGGAGGAGGGGGAGCAGTGCGGAGATCAGGAGCGTGGCTCGCAAGACGGTGACCTAAAGTCCATGCTAGCCTCGATGGAGAAGGGACTGCAAAATTCATTAACGGTTTTGGGCACGAAGATTGACTCCCTCTCCTACCGGATGGATAGGATGTCAGAGAGACTTGACAAGCAGGAGGAGCGCATCGACATGGCCAAGCGACGTATCACGGAGGTGGAGGAGGCACAGACGGAAATGAGCTCTGGACACAAACGATTAGATAAGGCGCTTCAGACGCTGCAGGATAAGGCCGAAGACTTAGAAGCAAGGTCTCGGAGAAGTAACCTGAGAATTACTGGACTGCCTGAATCGACGCAAACCGGCAATTTGGAACAATTCATTGAGAAACTGTTGGTCTCGCTCCTGGGGGAGATACCTTCTCGCCCATGTTTGTGGTCAAAAGAGCACATCGATCCTTGGGCCCGCGCCCGCCGCCTGGGGCTCCACCACGGCCGATAATCGCAAAATTATTAAACTACCGCGACAGGGATGCAGCATTGAGAGTGGCCAGGGAGAAGCAATCATTGAGTTATGAGGGCTCCACTCTCTCTCTATATCCAGACTTCACCATGAAGGTCCAGGAGGCACGGCGTCAGTTCGCACCACTCAAGAGGCAACTAAAAGAGCAGAATATAGACTACGCCATGCTGTACCCGGCTCGTCTACGAGTCAACCGACAGGGACAGTCGCGGATCTTCGTGGATCCCAAATCGCTGCAGAAAGCAATGAAAGACTGGGCGAAGGAACTCCGGCGCAGTCCGGACAGAGAGTCCACGACCGGAGCGGCTGGGGGATCTCTGGAGACGCAGGATTGACCTTCTGATTGACCTTGTCACAGATAAGAGCTAGACACTTGGGGGGGGGGGGTGGGATGGCGTGTGCAATTGTTGTCTAGGTACTATCCCAGTTAAGTGGAGCTCCGGGGGGGATGCATGGGTAATACTTGAGGCAAGGTTAAGCTGGCGTCCCTTTTCCGCCCCCCAAGGTTTGATAACTTGTTACTTGCTGTGCGGGGATTGGGATATACGGTGGAAGCTACCCGCCCCCTATAGAGGGAAAAGTATTTATAATGGCTAATGCATAACCTTAGCGTGTTGGTGTGCGGAGGGGTTTGACAACCACAAAACAGCAGGTTCACTGCAATTTGTTGGCAACCTCCGCCTGCGTGTGTATCACACATTTGGGGTATTGTTATAGTTACTTTTGGGTGGGAGGGATGACTGTTGCTTGTTTCAAACAGTATGCAATATGTTTTGTACGAGGGAGGGTTTGGGATACTTTCCGTCAGGTCCTGGTTGGGAGGACACTGATGTGGGGGGGGGGGGGGGAGGGGTTACGGGGCTCAGGCAAAGCACTATACTGGTAATTAGACACTTTCACCTATCACAAGGTCAAACTGCATTATACACACTTGTGACATGGCAGCATTGAGGGGTCCTGAGACGATCATGAACGTAGATGGCCCGGACACCAGGATGGACTCACTTAGAGCACTCACATGGAATGTTAGAGGACTGAATGATTACAGGAAAGTCCGCAAAGTCCTTTCCTATCTGTCGAGGCACGCTATAGATGTGGCGCTACTACAGGAGACGCACCTCCCACTTACCTCTCCCATACTGCGCAGCAGAGGTCTGCTCGTTAACATCCACGCAGCGGGTTTTACCACACATGCACGAGGTGTTATAACTTGGATCAACCCTAAGTCAGCACTCACTATTAATCCGCTGGTTACTGATGCCGACGGTAGATATGCAATTTCTGGGTGTAGTGGGAGAGGTATGGACCTACTTATAGTGAATATCTACGGCCCCAACTTTGATAATCCGACATTCTTCTCTACATTATCTGAGAGGCTTGGCAGCTTCGACAGGGGCTCACTACTTTGGGGGGGTGATTTTAATCTGGTTCGCGACCCCCGCTTGGATAGATCGGGGGGCCCGGAGAGACATACTACTGCTGCAGCCAGGGAGGTGGAAGGCATACTAATCACGTTTGATTTGTGTGATGTGTGGCGCCTGAAACACTTGCACAAGGGCGGCTTTACACACTACTCAGCGTATCATAACCTACATACCCGAATAAATTATTGGTTTGCGGCGAGGTGACTCAATGACAGGGTCCGCTCATGCCAGGTATTACCCCGTACGCTTTTGGACCACTCACCGATACTGTTAGTGCTGGACATTCCCCGCAGGCTTATTCCCCCAATCACTTGACGATTTCCACCCTATTCCCTGCTCGACGCAGTGTTCAAGGCCGATATGGCGGAGGCAATCAACACCTTTTTTGATAAGAATGTGGGCTCGGTGGACGACTTCCAAGTGATCTGGGAGGCCTTTAAAGTCTACATACGGGGGGTCACAATCGCAAAACACTTGGGGGTCCTCCGTTCTATATGCAAACGCCTCACGGACCTAGAGGAGAAAATTAAAAATCTAGAGAGTCGTCAGCTGTCGGATACGGATGATTCAGCCAGGCAGGAACTCGCGGGTTTACTGGACGCATATCACAAGGCAGCAGATGACAAACTCAAACACTTGGGTAAATATGCTACAGCCAGAGCGTATGGTGAAAGCGAGCGCCCAGGGTCCGTATTGGCGCAGCTGCTCAAGACGCGCAGGGAACGGGTGCAGACGGTGGAAGTTAAGTCAGATGAGGGCGTACTTTTAACTGAACCTAAAGAGGTAGCGGATAGATTCCGTCAATACTACACTAAACTATATACCACCCGAAAGGTGGCCTGTGACGAGGAGATTACGGAATACCTAGCACACATTCGCTTACCATGGCTTACTAACGCGCATCGGGAATTCCTCATGAGATCCATAGACAGGGAAGAAATACTCCTTGCTCTGACCAGCATGCGAGCGGGGAGTGCACCAGGGTCTGACGGGCTCACGGTTGCATTCTATAGGGCCTTCATAGACCTACTGCTACCGCAGTTGTCTACACTGTTCGACGATATGTGCGTTACGGGCACGATGCCTCCCTCTATGACAGAAGCAGTGATAGTGGCTCTTCAAGCCCGGTAAGCCTTCGGAGGACTGCGCCTCCTATCGTCCGCTGTCGCTGCTCAACGTGGACACGAAGATTTTCGCAAAAATACTCGCAAATCGGCTGATACCCCTGGTCCCACTACTTGTGGCTCCGGAGCAAGCGGGGTATGTCCCCGGTAGAAACTTGACTTATAACTTACGTACTGTCTTCGGAGTCATTCAGCATACTAGGAAGGAGACGCCTGCTGTAGCAGTCTTCCTTGACATGGAGAAGGCATTCGACTCTGTTGACTGGCCATTTATGTCTCAGGTACTGACGAGGATGGGTGTGGGCCCGGTCTTCCTCCAATTACTGGGCATACTCTATGGCAGACCTTCGGCAAGAATAAAAATAGGCAACATAGTGACTGACCCCATACGTATTACTAGAGGCACACGTCAGGGATGCCCATTGTCGCCACTGCTCTATGCGCTTGTGGCGGAGCCACTTGCTTGTGCGCTTAGGGAATACCACCAGTATCGAGGCATATGCTTTCCACGCTATAGAATAGTAGTGTCCACATATGCTGACGACACGCTGCTGTACGTCAGACACCCGGAATCCAATCTTTCGGCTATACTCCGTGAGGTGGTGAGATTTGGAGTCCTGTCGGGATTGCATGTAAACTGGTCAAAATCTATAATTTTTCCACTGACGCCGAACACTCCTCCAATAGACCTGGACTACCCTCTGCAATGGACCACGGAATCGGTGAGATATTTGGGTATAAAAATTCATACGGACTCTGATATAGTATTCAGGGAGAATTATGGGGTGATTTTTGGCAGGCTAGAAGACGATGTTGAAAGATGGATAAAGCTTCCACTGTCACTTCTCGGCCGTATATCTATAATGAAAATGGTGGTGTTACCCCGCCTATTGTTTTTATTTTCCAATATCCCCATGGTCCTCCCGCGGGCTTTTTTCGTCCGTCTAACCTCACTGATGGTTAAGCTGGCGTGGGCAGGTAAACAACCACGCGTTCAATGGCGCATATTGGTACTACCTTACCATATGGGAGGGCTGGGAGCACCTGATTTTGAATTATATTACAGGGCAGCGCAGGGTGCACATGCGCACTATTGGATACATGGGTCCCCAGATATCCCACACCTTCGTATAGAGTCAGAGGTGGCGTCCCCGTCCCCACTTGCCGCGGTGCTGTTTCATGCCGCGGATCGTAGGACGTGCATTTTAGATTCTATCAATACTACGGCACATGCCTGGCACTGTTTATTGCAACAGCAAGCAGGTGCAATACTGTATTCACCGTCAGCCCCGCTTGAGTGGTGCATATGGTTACCACCGTGCAGGGAGAGGGGGGTCAAGCAAGCGCTTAACACACTGGGTATACAGACAGTGGGAGAGCTGTTCGAAGGGGGGGTATCCAAAACCTGGGACGATATTAACACACATGCACAAGAGCCTACTGTACCGACACAGTTCCAATTTCACAGAACACGACATGCGATGCGGGATATCCTAGGGGAGGACTATCTTGAACCCCCAGAACTCTTAGCTTTAACACGCATTATAAAGACGAAATGTTCTAAGCGACTGGTAGCTACCATTTACAACTTATCCATGGCATACAGAGCGAATCACTACACCAAGTCTCGACTGGCATGGCAGCGAGACTTGAACGTAGCAATAGCTGACGATATGTGGTCCTACTGCTGCACTAGCACCAAACGTATCTCACTCAATAGGAGGCATAGGCTGGTACATTTTAAATACCTCAATAGGGTATACTATACTCCGGAGAGACTGTACAGATATGGATTGAGGGATGACACGACATGTGACCGCTGCAAGGCACAATTGGCAGACTTTCTTCATTTCGCCTGGAACTGCCCTGGTGTCTTTGCGTTCTGGGCTTTAGTCTTTAAGGAATTAAGTCAAATTACTCAGTTAGCACTGGCACCCGATCCAGTACTGGCACTGCTAGGCTACTCTAAACCAATACCCAAGGTGGCTCGACGACTGATTGATATGGGTCTGCTGGTGGCCAAGCGTAGAGTAGCGATTAACTGGTCTCGCGGACCGCTCCCAACTATCTCACAATGGAAGGGCGACATGACATACTGTAGCACACAGACGGAACTCTTTAGTGAGCTACTGCCCCCACGTAGTAGGCCTAAAAATTACTGGGAATTATACAACACTTATCTACTCAATTCAGCTAGCGATGATAATGTATCACATGATATACCGTAAGGCTAGAACGCTCAGTGCTATGTACTTCATTGTGCCAATGTTGTTGGGGTGTTGTTTCCTCCTTTTGCTAGACATGGTGGGAGAGAGTTGTACCTCCGTCCGGTGTTGCAAAGTCGGAGGAGTGATACTGGAGGTGTCTTCCATAACGTGATCGTCTCTGAATATCTGGACTGCCTTCAACTGTAATTTCTGACCTAATAAGTGTGCAAAATGCCAAGTATCCTCGCTAAACTGAGTCTCACTGGTGTATGATTTAAGAAAACCAATAAAATAAATAAAAAAAATAAAAAAAAGATGTATACCTGTGTTTTATATGTGTAGTATGTTCAGATGTATAAGACATATCACAATACATGTGCAAGTTCATACATATCTTAAACAGAAGACCATAAAGACATTAAAAGTTGAGAGAGTGCACTTCATATTTCAAAGAGGCACTTAGATTTATTTAGTGCACTTCAAGTGAACTTTTCCAAAGAGTCTTACAAACTATCATAATCACTAATTTGCCTCTCAACATATGTCAACCATTACTTTTCTGGTGCTGCTGCTTTATCATTTTACTAGTTGTTAGGCAATGAACATAGTCAAAATAAATAACTAAGAAGCAAGAGAAGTGCAGACTGAAGCAACAGAGGTGCAGAAGGAGGCAAGAGAAGTGCACAAACAGGCAAAAGAAGTGAAGAAAGATCCAAGAGCAGTGCAGAAAGAACCAACAGAGGTGCAGAAGGAGGCAAGAGGGGTGCAGAAGGAGCCAAGAGAGGAATTGAAATTTGCAAGAGAGGTTAAGAAAGAAGCAACAGAGGTGCAGAAGGAGACAAGATAACTGCAGAAAGAGGCAAGACAGGTGCAGAAAAAGGGAACGGGGTGCAGAAAATTCAAGAGAAGTGCAGAAAGAGGGAAGAAGGATGTAGAAAGAGGTAAGGGGTGCAGAAGGAGTAACAGATTTGCAGAAAGAAGCAAGAGTAGTGGAGAAAGAAATAAGAGAGGTGCAGAAAGAGGAAAGTGTAGTACAGAAAGAGGCAAAAGAAGTTCAAAAAGAAGCAACAGAGGTGCAGAAAGAGGCAAGAGGGGTGCAGAAAGAGGCAAGAGAGTTGCAAAAAGAAGCAACAGAGGTGCAAAAGGAGGGAAGAGAACTACAGAAAGAGGCAAGAGAGTTGCAGAAACAGGCAAGAGAGGTGCAGAGAAAGGGAATAGGGGTGCAGAAACAGATAAGAGAGGTGCATAAAGAGAGAAGAAGGGTGCATAAAGAGGTAAGAGGGGTGCAAAAAGAAAGAAGAGAGGTGGAGAAAGAAGAGTAATAGAAAAAGAAGCAATAGAGGTGCAGAAAGAGGCAAGATGGATGCAGAAATAGGCAAGAGAGTTGCAGAAATAGGCAAAAGAGGTGCGTAAAGAAGTACGAGCAGTACAGAAAGAACCAACAGAGGTGTAGAAGTAGGCAAGAGGGGTACAGACATTTACACGAGATGTGCATATAGAAGCAAGAGCATTGCAGAAAGAGGCAAGAAGGCTGTAGAAGGAGGCAAGAGGGTGCAGAAAGAGGCAACAGGGGTGCAGAAAGAAGCAAGAAAGGTGCAGAAAGAAGCAAGAGAAGTACACAAACAAGCAACAGAGGTGCAGAAAGAGGCAAGAGGGTTGCAGAAAGACAAGAGAGGTACAGAAAGAGGGAAGAGGGGTGCAGAAAGAAGCAAGAGGGGTGTATAAAAAAGCAAGAGTAGTGTAGAAAGAATCAACAGAGGTGCAGAAGGAGAAACAGGTATGTTGAAAGAAGCAAGAGGAGTGTCAAAATTTGTAAGAAAGGTACAAAAAGAAGCAAGACTAGTGCAGAAAGAATCAACAGAGGTGCAGAAAGAGGCAAGAGGGTTGCAGAAAGAGGCAAGAGAGGTTCAGAAAGAGGGAAGAAGGATATAAAAAGAGGCAAGAGGGGTGCAGAACGAATATCAGAAGTGTAGAAAGAAGCAGAGAAGTGCGGAAAGAAGGAAGAGAGGTGCAGAAAGAGGCAAGTGGGATAGAGAAAGAGGCAAGAGAAGTGCAGAAAGACCAGAGAGGTACAGAACGAGGGAAGATGGGTGCAGAAAGAGGGAAAAAGGGTACAGAAAGAAGCAAGAGGGGTGTATAAAGAAGCAAGAGTAGTATAGAAAGAACCAACAGAGGTGCAGAAGGAGAAACAGGTATGCTGAAATAAGCAAGAGGATTGTCAAAAATTTGATTTGTAAGAAAGGTGCAAAAAGAAGCAAGACTAGTGCAGAAAGAATCAACAGAGGTGCACAAACAGACAAGAGGGGTGCAGAAAAAGGGAACAGGGGTGCAGAAAGAGACAAGAGAGGTGGAGAAACAGGCAAGAGAAGTGCAGAAAGAAGCAACAGAGGTGCAGAAACTTGCAAGAGATGTGCAAAATGAAGCAACAGAGGTGCAAAAGGAGGGAAGGGAACTATAGAAAGAGGCAAGAGAGTTGCAGAAACAGGTAAGAGGTGCAGAAAAAGGGAACGGGTGCAGAAAGAGGCAAGAGAGGTCGAGAAAGAGAAGAAGGGCGCAGAAAGAGATAAGGGGGCAAAACAAAGCAAGAGAGGTGCAGAAAGAAGTAAGAGAAGTACAAAAAGTAGCAATAGAGGTGCAGAAAGAGGAAAGAGGGATGCAGAAACAGGCAAGAGAGTTGTAGAAACAGGCAAAAGAGGTGCATAAAGAAGGAAGAGCAGTACAGAAAGAACCAACAGAGGTGTAGAAGTAGGGAAGAGGGGTGCAGAAATGTACATGAGATGTGCAGAAAGAAGCAAGAGTATTGTAGAAAGAAACAGAAATGCAGAAAAAGGCAAGAAGGCTGTAGGAGGAGGCAAGAGTAGTGCAGAAAGAAGCAAAAGAAGTGTAGAAAGAAGCAAGAGGGGTGCAGAAAGAGGCTACAGAGGTGCACAAAGAGGGAAGAAGGGTGCAGAAAGAGGCAACAGGTGTACAGAAAGAAGCAAGAGAGGTGCAGAAAGAAGCAAGAGGAGTGCCGAAAGAGGCAAGAGAAGTGCAGAAAGAAGCAAGATGGGTGCAGAAAGAACAACAGAGGTGCAGAAAGAGAAGAGAAGTACAGAAAGAGCAAAAGAGTTGCAGAAACAGACAGAAGTGCAAAAACATTCAAGAGGGGTGCAGAAAGAGTGACGAAAAGTGCAGAAAGAGAGAACAGGGGTGGAGAAAGAAGTAAGAGAGGTGTAGAAAGAGGGAAGAAGGATATAGAAAGGCGCAATAGTGAGGTATTGAGTATAGGCAAAAACAAAGCAGCAACCCTTCACATGTTTCTGCTGTAAGTTTCCCCATCTTTTTGAAACCATGCATGCATGAGTCTGTACTTTTTGCAAGTGTACTATATATAAAAGATGCATACAAATATATGTATACTTCTGTTTTATATGTAAAGCATCTTTAAATGTATGACACATATGAGAATACATGTGCAAGTAGAGACATATCTTAATCACAACACTTTGCAGGCCTTAAAACTTGACAGACTGCACTTTACATTTGATTTGGGTAGCAGAAGAGAAATCCTTTAGTTGTGCTGTGTGATTCTGTTGTAGAGGTTGTGATGTCTTCTAACTGTAGGAATTGTGCAGTGTGACATAGGTTTGTAATGCAATTAAAAATATTTCTTTATTTATAGAAGAGAATATTTGTATATAATTATTTTAATAATGTAAAATTATTCAACGAAACTATTTAAACTTTTCTTTGTTTTCAGATATTCATCATTATTAGTATAAAGATTGAGTATGGCAAGAAAAGATGAAAAGAAAAGAAAAAAACAGTACTATTTAAAGGAAAGAGAAAAGCAGAAATTAGATGAAGTACAACATGTGACATTGAAGAGAAAGACTTCTGGTAAGAGAACTAAAGAATTTGTTAAAAGACTTTTAAAGAACGTAATTAATTTTCAAAATGGGGAAAAGAGAAAGAACAGTACTACAACCAATCATAAAGAAACGAAAAAGGACAAATTAATGGAAAAACAGGTTATGGGAAAACAGTCTACGTTGAAAGAAGGATGAAAGAATATAAAGACATTAGGAAGAGAATGTATAAAAGTAGAGTACTACAAAATTTATTGAAAGATTGTAAAAAATATAAAAGAAGATCAACATTTTACAAGAAAAAACAACAGATTGAAAGTGTAGTCGAAAAGGCTTTTGAATTGAAAAGAAGATTGTTTATATTAGTATTGAAGAGAATGAGAACATTGAATAAAAAAATGCACTTTATGACGGAGAAAAGTAAAAGAAAAAGACTGGTTAATAAAACTAACTTTTGCAAAAAAAAAAATCGGGAGATGGAAGCACACTTCTAGTACTGAACCTTTTTTTAATGAAGAAAGCTATTTTCAACAAAATACATTAGTTCATGCAGTGATACCAGTGGTCGTTGTTATGAGGTTAAAAATGGTTGTCTAATTGAAAAAGAAAAGATGGTTCCTAGAAATGTGGAGGAAGTAATATCTGAAGAAGTTCAAGGGAGACGTACACAAGCTCCAGTGTATAAGTGGGATTGTAGTAGTATTTGTAGCATACAATAGGAATCTATTGATATATTACGAAATTTCTTACGAGATTATGGTAAAAAAAAGTGTTAAACAGAAGATTAAGATGTTCCAAGGACTAGATCCTTGTAAAGTGAGAAAATATACTAACTTCAAGAAAAGTGTGTCGAAGTACTTTTCATCATTTAAGAATGTTAGCAGTACATCACTCAGAAATGCGGAAGTTAGTAAGAAGATTGTACTATGTGAAAAGTCCTGCATTATCTTTAAGTGACAAACACAGCTCTTTTGCATGGTTCAGTATTGGATGTAAAAAAAGTTTCTGATGATATACAGTTTAGTTTCTTTGGTCCTCAATAGGAGTGTACAGAAAGTGAGAGTAGGTGTTGAAGAAGAGGTGGAAGATAGTACTACTGAGAAGTTTGTAGAAGAAATTACAAAGTTTAAGGTACTTTCTTGTGAAAAACCAAACTATGTTTGTATTTGTTGTCGACGTACTCACTATAGAAGCCAAACTATTAATGTTGATGTGTATTTAATAAGTGAAAAGGAAAACAATGATAAGTGGGAGCAATTTGGTGCTTATTTGTTGGTGGAAGGTCGTTTTGAGTTGAGTAGTGATCAACGTATTTGTAAATATTGTTACAACAAATTAGAAGAGAACGAAATGCCAGCTAGAGCTGTACATAACCTAGAGTTGGTAGCTATTCCTCCAGAACTGGCAGATTTAAATACGTAGTAGTCCATTCTTATTCAATCTGTGCATCCGTTTCAGGCTATAGTTCGTATGGAGCCTAAAACAGGTAAGCTGCCTCCAACAGATTTACAAAGTGGTTAAAAAGGGAGAGTTGTGTATTTATCTTTAGAATTTAAGAAAAATATTGAAACTGTTGGTATAGAGAGAGAGGAAACTGAACCTGTAGTTATTCTAGTTAATGGTGTACCAACAAAGAGTCGGAAAATATGGCAAGAGTTAGTAGATGTCACCAAACTTCAAAAGGCTACATTATATCTTGTACAAAACAATATTTATTATAAAAATGTATATGTGGAAGAACAAGAGATATCTTTAGAAGATGATATAGAAATTTCAACTGGCCAAATAGAAAAAGTGGACAACTCCAGGAGTGAAGAAAGTTATAAACATTACAGTATACATCCTCTACATTCAAAAGAAGTTATAGGAAACACTATTGAATTATTCCAAATGAAGAAAGCAAAGGGAAGTCCCATGAGTGTATGGGAAAAAAGTTTAGAAGCTCGTTTTTCACAGCTCTTCCCCACTGGAAAAGTTTGACGATATGATGAACGACCAGTACAGATTCCAGCTTCAGAATATCGTACAACAAGATTGTACTCAGAAGATCCAAGATTTCGACAGTGTATTCCATATTTATTTCATCTTCTGTTTGAAAGTGACTTGTCTGGACTTTCATATGCAGTGAACAACATATTAAAAACGAGAGTTAATCTTACACATGTTTCTGCAAAGGAATTTTTGGACAAAGTTCTACAAAGAGACGATCATTTAGAATCTCAATTAATAAATTTGATGGCGTGTCAACGTGGTACTAATGAGTATTGGTATCGTCATCACGGAGAACTTAAATGTATGTTAAGAAACTTAGGAACCCCTACGTGGTTTATTACGCTTAGCTGTGCTGAATACGCATAGGACTATTTTCTTGAATTTCTACGACATGCAAATTCAAATGTAAAAAACATTGATTGAAGACAGCTGGAGAACTGTGTTTCTTGGATCCTGTAAATGTGTGCAGATATTTTAATCATAGGTTTCAGGCTATGATGTCTTTTATCTGCAATAAAAATAATCCACCTCTTGGAGAAGTTATTGATTTCTTTTGGAGAAAGAAGTACCAAGCCAGAGGTGCTCCTCATATACACATGCTATTATGGATTAAGAATGCACCTAAATTTGGAACCGATTCTGATGAAACTGTTTTGTCTTTTATTGAAGACTATGTTACCTGTGCAATTCCAAAAAAAGGAGGTGAAAACAGCTTAAGACAACAAGTTATAAGGTTTCAAAGTCATCGATGTGGAAAATATTGTCGACGAAAATACACGTCAAAGGGAAAATGTTATACAAAATGTCGTTTTGGATTCTCACGTCCAGTAATTTCAAAAGGAAGAGTCAATAGTTTCATGTCAGCAGTAAGGCATACTATAACTCGAAAATCTCTGAAGAATACTTACAACATAAAAAGAACTGAAGAATCAAAGTATATTAATGACTACAATCCAGTGATTTTGACAATGTGGAATGCAAACATGGATATCCAGTATGTTGCAGATAATTTGATTGCTGTTGCTCGCCATTTTACGTCATATATAACGAAATCTGAAAAGACGGAGTTGAAAAAATTTGGGAAGAAATTTCACAAAAGAAGACTCTTAGTAACAAATTGTACAGCTTTAGTTTGAAGATGCTTTCCCATCAAGAGATTGGATCCTATGAATGTTCGGATCGGTTGACCTCTGCAAGTTTATATTCAAAGTCAAGAGGAATCATTTGGGTAAGTCTAGGTCTTGCTGCAACACGAAATCGAGTATTGAAATCTCTACAAGAAATTGAATACTTAGCATTGAATGAAACGGAAAGTACAGATATTGTTAAAACTAATATGTTAGATACGTACTATCCCAAAAGGAGTCCACATCTGGAAAACATATGTCCCTATGAAGTACTGCAACATTACAGTTTTAAGAGAAATGTTACAGAACATATACATGAAGAAAAATATGCAGTAATTGGATGTAATGGATGTTTGGTAAAACATGCCAAAGGAAATCTTATCAACCACAGGAAACTCAGTTGTGAAACTCCAGATAAAAGGGAATTTTTCTATTTAGCACTTCTGCAACTCTTCAAGCCTTGGCGTAGTGAAATGGAATTACTTGGAGATTTTGAGTGCTATGAAGATTCTTTTAATGCATGTAAAGATAGCATTCAATGCACAATTTTCCAACCTATCTACAAATGTTAAATGAAGAGATTGAACAAGAAACTACTATTGCAGCTGAAATAGCTAGAGACAGTTCTCAAGATAGTCAAAGTTCTGTTCCACTAAGTCAAGATCCACTAGGTCAACTAATTCTTGAAAATGAAGCAGCAGTAGCCATGAATGAAGTAGAAACGGCAATGCAACAAGCACAACAGGATATTATTGAGTTGGGAAACTTAGAAGAAAAACTAAATATTGAACAAAAAGAAATATATCAGCAAGTTACACAACAGATACAGCATGGTTTGGTTTACTGCATGAAAAAAGAATGCCAATGCACATCATTTAAACCTATTCGAATGTAAATCAGTGGGCAAGGTGGAACAGGAAAACGTTTCTTAATTAAAGTTTTGACCAGATATCTACATAAAACCACTGAATCACGTTTATCTTGTGTTGTAACCGCTCCAACTGGGTTAGCAGCACACAACATTAAAGGGATTACATTACATCGATTACTCATGCTACCAGTTGAACATGAGAATACGTTGGAATATCACAAGCTATCTGGAGAAGCTTGTTATAAAGTTTCAAGAGTACTCAAGAAAATGAAACTTCTAATCATTGATGAGGTGAGCATGGTCTCAAACTTAATGCTTGCCTTTGTACATTTAAGAATGCAACAAATTTTAAAAACAGATTATGATGTTCTATTTGGAGGAAAACATGTAATTCTATTCGGCGACCTACTACAACTTACTCCTGTAAAAGGACAACCTGTTTTTAAAACACTTCTCCATGAAGACACTAAGAAATCTTTGGGAAATACTGGAAATGTCAACATTTGGTCTTATTTTGAAGATAAAGAACTTATTAAGAATATGAGACAAGCAAGTGATGAACATTATGGAAACATTCTTCAAGAGATAAGAATTGGTGTTTTAACAAAACATGGAAAAGAAGCTTTACAAAGTCTGCTTTTAATGAACTTGTTTCCAAATGAAAACATAGCACCTGAAATAATATACAAAAATATTGGAGAAAAGAAGTCTATAGTTTGCCTAATGCCTACACTGGAAGAGTGTTCTACATTCAATCAAGAACTTTTGAAATTGGAAAAACAACCAATACTGAAAATGGAAGCTATTGATAAATGGAACACGAAGGAGTTACTATTCTTCTCTCAGAGAAATTACAGTCAAAATTGGATTCTTTGGAAAAGTCGGAGTCTAAGACTGCAGGTTTAGAATAGACTTTATATGTATGTGTGAGCTGTCGGGTAATTTTACGGCGTAATTTGAATGTAGAAAAAGGTTTAGTAAATGGAGCAATGGGGAAAGTTATTGATTTTGTAAATTTTCAGAACAGAGATGGAATTGAATTTTTGAAGATTAAATTTGATCAGATTGAAGAGGTAAAACAGATTGGACGTTGTAGTGTTCGTTTTTTGCTTGTAAAAGAGTTGTATGTTCGTAGAAAACAGTTTCCTCTTTCTTTAGCATATGCTGTAACCATTCATAAATCTCAAGGTTTAAGTGTAGACAGTGCTTTGGTAAATATTGGAAGTACAGTGTTTAAAGAAGGCATGGCATATGTTGCATTGTCTCGAGTAAGGACATTATCTGGTTTGTATTTGATTGATCTTGATGAGAAAAAGATTAGTGCTAATGTAAATTGTGTGAGAGAGTACAATCGGTTAAGAAGACTTTATGCTCCTAACTTAGGTGAATATCCCGTATATGAGAAACGTATTGTGTGTCCAAGATGGAAATATGACAAATATTTCACAGAGATTCAAAAAAAGAAAACAATTCAAGAGAATGATGAAACTGCAAAGAAAATAAAAATGGACACAGTTGATGATATTGTAGGATACCAGTTAAAAAATAGTTCAGGTATCAACTGCTATGCGAATGTAATTGTGAATGTTGTGTTTTATCTAGAGGATCTTCATCATGAAATTATGGAAAATCAAGAAAAAAGATTCTGTTCTTTACTACATTATATTTTTCAAAAGTTGATAACTGATAGAACTAAAATCCATACTGCTTCTGGCATTCAGCATCTTTTGGACATATGTACTGGATCATTGAAATTTACATTGAATGTACAACAAGATGCACACAAATTTCTTATGTTTATGCTTGCAGTATTGGAAGAAGAAGTAAAAGAAATTGAAAATGTGTTTGGACTAAGTTACAGATGAGATCACAAATGTGAAGAGTGTTCATTTTCTTCTACCACTGAAATAGACACTGAACGATTCATATATTTGACAATACCAGATTGCAAATCAGTGTCTTTTAACAAGTTACTAAAAACAGCTAATCAAGATATGAAATGTTCTCATTGTAAATCAGAAATGTTGTCAACATTAATTATAGAAAGATTTGGACAATATGTCATTTTAATGCTACAACGTTGTAGAGCAGATGGAAGAAAATTGGAACCCAAAATTAAAAATTTTGTGGCAAGTCAAGTATCAATTTCAGGAAGAACTTTTAAAGCAGTGGCTATTATTTTTCATGATGGACCTACTACAACATCTGGACACTATACTGTGTATTTAAAGTGCAATAAAGGATGGACACATTGCAATGATGCCCATTTGGAATTCAAATATCGTTTGCCTTACGAATTACCAAATTCATATCTGATATTTTTGATGCCAAAGTTTTGAAAACATCATTCGGCCTATTGGGAAGATGTGAACACGAATTAACGAGTTTATTTTGGATATTTTCAATGCAAATGGTTTTGGAAACATTATTCGGCCTATTGGGAAGATGTGAACAATTACTGTTTGGATTATTGTTTGTGCTAATTCTTATTGCATTTGCAAAATTGTGTTTGAAAGAATTTGTTTATATATTTGATCTTTATATTATATGTGATGTAAATGAGAGTGTGTATTTTACAAAATTTCCGGTGGATTTAATTGTCAGCAGAGTCTTGAGGCCCAAAGCATGCTTTCGGGGACTAGCGTGGAAAACTCATGGCTTAACAAATACCCTCCGTTATTACTAACTGGAACATGGGCTGCATGTCTCAAGGGATCTTCGCAGAAATAATAGGGAGGCTGTGATTGGAGTAAGGTAATTACTCTCCCTCCTATCCAATTTGTCAACTATTTGAAGAGCCGAAATATTTTTTAGCAAGAAAGTCACTGTCTTGGCAAGGACGAGAAATGCTTATCTCATTGGTGGTTGTTTACACAGTAATTCAACTAAGCAATACTAGTTCTTGCAAAAGAAAATTTGGCAACTGTTTTAAAAACAAGGGCAGACCAAAAGAGAAGGTTGTTTGTAGTGAAATTGCTTCTTTTAAGTGAGTGTTCACTGGTGCTTCAATATGTGTCTAGTTGTGATGACCGCCCCCCCCACCTCTTATTTAAAGTAATAACGTTTTTGATTGAATATGGCATACTGAGCCAATAAATTCCATGAGGTAAGCAAGACTATGCACTATATTATAGGGAAAATGTTTAGTAATGGCGGTTTACTCTGTCAGATCATGAGTCTTGTTTTACCCCCAAAAGTCTACCTGTTATGAAATGCCACAATCTCTTCTCATTTCTGAATGATTTGTGAATTCAGTTGTCAATCCTAATTTTAATTAAGATCCTTCTACGCATGCAATGTTTAAACACATCCATGGATGACTGCTTAACTGATATTTTGTTAGAAGATTTGTTAACCCAGCTTGATAGCCAATTACTTGATTAGCCAATAGCAATGTTCATCTGAGCAGCCATAAAAAAAGAAAAACGGATTAAACTTCAATAAAATAGTTATGCTTTACTTATTATTTGTTCAGGTGCAATCTTGGATTCAAAAGAAAGATAGAAGTACATAACAGATTGTACTGTTATCTGCTTCTTGTAATATACGTTAGGTTCTCAAGTCATACTTACATTCAGTGGTTCAAGTATATTCAGGTGAATCAAGCAAACCATCAACTTGACTGTGATGTCTATCGGAACTCCTTCCGGTACGAAACAGTGAACCACTTCTACAGCTGAAAACACAGCAATAAAAGTGGAAACAATGCATTATTTTGTAACAAAGAGTTCACTTTTTGAACCAACATAATAGTTGTCTTTTATTTAAGCCTTTATCTCCTCTCTATGATACTTGTTCATTTTGAGAAAAAAAAATATGATTCCACAAGTGATCTAAAATGTTATATTCAATGCAAACTACTACAAACACCAGTATATTGTTGCCAATAGTTCTCTTGAAGATATAGCATTCTGCTTAAGACTTAAGTTTTATATGTATAACAGGTGAACAAAATGCAAGTAAAACCATTCAAAGTATTTACACACTTTACAACAACAAATAAAGTACATGTAATTCATTCTCCGACATTGGTATTTTCCAGTGTTGATGGGTATTCTGGAACACTGCTGCAAATAAAATTTGCTGATGGAGCTTATGGTATCCTACAGAATAATTCTTAATGAACTCACACAGGTTAAGACTGACTACGCCCCAAAGTTCTTTGAATATCCTCTTTTACAAGGCTTAACACAGATGGGCTGTAGCTCATATGTAACATGAGATGTAAGGTTGTATATCAGCCCAGGGGAATACAAAATACTAGAGGACCCACAATAAAGGCAAATTCCTTTTTCTACTTATCAGTGAGTGACTGCCTAAGAATTTATATGCTGTTGTTAATAGATTGCCTTCCTTACTAAGCAGTTAGTAATTGGTAATGTGAATCATGGCCAGTACTTCAGTTAAACCCTTTCTAGAGGTTTCTGTGTCCTTAAAAGCCTCAAAAATTGATAAACATGGGGCCAAAAAGAAGGAAGATACTATTCAAATCAGGTCGTTAGAGCAAGAGATCACTCGAATGGAGGCGGAGGCGTCAGGTAACGACACTGGTGACCTGCGCTACATGTTGGCACTGCGGCAGAGGGACTTACGAGCCATGGCCGAAAATGAAGCAAGAGCATATGCCCTGCCTACCCAGCATCGCCTATATGATGAGTGGTAAGAAAAGCGCAATAGGGAGCAATCGTGGGTGACTGAGGTGCGTGACAAAGAAGGGGTGCTGAACACAACGAGTATAGATATAGCAGAAACATTTGCGGTGCACCTGGAGGAGATTTATGCACCAGTGTGCACTAGATCCGAAAGAGATTGTGAGGAACTACTAGGAGACTTTTCCCTGCGCACGCTAGCTGAAGAGGCGAGTGAGGTCCTTGAGGCTGACCTCACAGAAGAAGAATTGCGGGGGGCCCTGGGACTTCTCCATTCAGGGAAGGCAGTGGGTCCTAACGGACTCCCTGTCGAGATATACAAATGTCAGGCATCCATAATAATACCACCATTACAAGATATGTTGCTCGAGGCGCGAGACCAGGGGCAGTTGCCGTCAGACCAGCGGGCGGCCACAGTAGTGGTAATACATAAGGAGGGGAAGCCCCCGGACCAATGTGCCTCATATCGCCCAATTTCCTTTATTAACGTAGAAGCGAAAGTGCTGGCCAAGGTTCTGGCGAACTGGTTGGTGCCAGTCATCTCGGAGATTATACATGTGGACCAATCGGGCTTTAATGCCAAATTGAAGCACCCGCCACAATCTTCGGAGGCTGAACGGAGTGCTCCACATGACACAAGATCCTGCTTTTCAGCAGACGGCATTGATGGCGCTAGACGCGTCAATGGCATTTGATAGTATAGAGTGGCCCGACTTGTTCATGGTATTGCGGAAGTTGGGCTTCGGCCCTCACTTCTGTAACTGGTGAGGATGCTTTACAGGGAACCGCTGGCCCGTGTGTGGGTTAATGGGACGCTGTCCAGACCCTTTCGCAGCAGAGAGGCACTAGACAGGGATGCCCTCTGTCCCCATTGTTGTTCGCCCTTTCACTGGAGCCGTTGGCGCACTGTATTCGGAGGGACATAGAGGCACCTGGGGGGTGGGAGGAGCGAATCTCGCTATATGCGGATGACATCCTCCTGTACCTAGCAAGGCCGTATCACTCGATGGCTAGAGTCCTTCACATTTTTAAATTGTTCAGGAGCTACTCAGGCTACACGATTAATTGGACTAAATCGGTAATCTTTCCACTATCAGGTCCTCCGCCAAGAATACCGACGCGATGTGCGGCCCCAGTGGTGGAGGAGGGATTTTAGTACCTAGGCATATACATAGTGAGGGATCATGAGACGTTCCTGAGGAAGAACCTGGAGCCCCAGATAGAATGGCTGAGCGCTGACGTACGTCACTGGCGTGCCCTCCCATTGTCTCTGATGGGCAGAGCGGCCCTGTTTAAAATGATGGCCCTACCGCGCCTCCTGTACGTCCTTCAAAATACCCCCTGTCCAGTTCCCCCGGCAGCTTTTAAAAAGATAGCACAGGAAGTCAGAACACTTCTGTGGCAAGGTGGTTCCCCCAGAATAGCGCTCCATAAATTACAAATGGGAGTGTACGATGGGGGATTGGCGTACTGGACGTTCGACTCTACTACTGGGCCTCGCAGTTGCTTGTCATGAATGACTAGGTGTACTCTGATGTGCATGAGCCAGCCTATAGAGTGGATAGAGCCAACATGCCAAGTGGAAACTGCAAACCACTCTTGTACTCCCGAAAGGCTCGATCGGAATGGCCGACACACACTGGTACGGTGGTGAGGTGCTGGAGAGAGGCAAATAAATCTGTGGCAGGGTGGCTCCCCCAGAATAGCACTCCATAAACTACTAAAGGGAGTGTATGATGGAGGCCTAGTGGTCCCGGACGTTCGATTCTATTACTGGGCCTCGCAGTTGCTTGTCATAAATGACTGGGTGTACGCGGATGTGCACGAGCCGGCCTATAGAGTGGACAGAGACAGTATGCCAAGTGGAAACTGCGAACAACTCCTGTACTAATGGCCGACACACACTGGTACGGTAGTGGGGTGCTGGAGGGAGGCAAATAGATTCCTGGGCTGGATGAAGAAATTGACCAGTCGGACTCCATTGTGGTCCGGGGACACACTGAAAGAAGTAGCCGCCCTTACGGGCTTTAGAGGGTGGAAACTGATAGGAATCGAGTACTTGGGTGACGTGTGGAAGGGGGAGGTCCCTATAGCTTTTGAGGATCTAAGGCAGGAATACAATCTAAATCAATCACAGAGATATCATTACCTAAGATTGATGCATGCCCTGCGGCGACATATTCAACAAGGTACCCCCGTTCCTGACCACTTCCCCCTGGAAGATAGATTACTACTAGACCCCATCCCCGGAAAAGCGACATCTACAATATATCGCAAGTTAATAAATAATGTGCCAGACCCCCTGGTTACCCTGCGTGCATCCTGGACTGCTGATCTTGGGAGTATAGAGGATGAAGATTGGCTAGAGGCAATACAAAGCCCAAGGGAAACTGCAATCCGGACAAGATTTAGATTGGTGCAACTTAAGATTCTGCACCGTACTTAATACTCACGTACACACTTAAAAAAAACAGCGCTCTGTGTTAGGGGTTGACAACGAGAGGGGTCTATCTTTCATATCCTATGGGAATGCCAGGAATTGCCCGGTTCAGGCAGAAGGTCACAGAAGTGATGTCTAGGGTATCAGGAATGACGGTCCCAATGGACCCCAAATGGCTACTCCTGACTGGCCTAGACATGTGGGAGTATGGCTAGCCTTGGCAGCGGGAATTGCTAAAAGAAACATTGCGAGGAGGTGGGGAGCGCGTTCGCCGCCATCGTTGAGAGAGTGGGAAAGGGATCTGGACTGGTGCCAACGTGCAGATGAAACAGTGTACAAAAGTAGGGGCTGTGGGAGAAACTATGGTATTCATGGCGCCAATACAGAGAAATGCGGGGGGATGAATAGGACGCATAGGTCATGTTCGGATATAAGTATGGCGGGGGATTAGTGGATGGGCCATCTCGCCTTTGGTCTATTGATGTTGTTGATGGTTAACTTGTGTCTTTGAAGCCACTGTAAGTATACGATTCCCTGCATATCCCTCATGTAATAGCGGTGATGTCAAAGCTGTACCATGTGAGACTATATGTAATTCATGTAAAGAATGGTCTTTTGTTTGAGCAATGTTAATAAAAAGAAAAAGAAACTTAAAAAGAAATAAAAAAATTGATAAACAGCGAGGAAATCAAAGACTACAATAGACTGAAATCTTTTCAAACTAGGACTTCTGGCTTCAGAGATTATTTAAATTGAGTAATATTCAGCTTCCCCTTTCAATGTTTTCTTTCCACCAATACATCTGATTACACTTGGAGTTTTTAAATTTCAACAGCTGCTTGGCCATCTGTTTTGCTCTCAGAAGTCAGGGACATTCCACCAGGTATCTCACCTAATTACCTGCTTCAATTTTTGTCACAGAAAGCATTCACTCACAAAGTTTAAAGCATTGAAGTATTTCGACATCCAAAAATATGCAATGGCATCCAAAATCTACGTTTGGTATTGTAACATTTTCTCTGTCAAAAAGGTAACAGGAGCATGCACCCATGAATAGCATTTTAAGAGTTGCATGGCGTTTGGCAACCTTGGAATCTTTTAGGGCAGTAATGCTTAAGAAATGTATTGATTAATCCATCCCCAAATAGCAGCTTTACCAATCTCTTATAATGACACATTACTTAGGGGGTTACTATGACAGCCTCCCCACTTTAGAAACCATCCATAGAAAGTTCACAGGCACAAGAATGTCTTTCATCTTGCCAATGTAAATACATGAGAGCCCTTTTGACGTGAAAAGATTGATGTCCTTGCTGATCGGCTACAGGAGGAAGGGGAAATAAAACAGATGACCTGGATGGATTAGCAAAAACATAAAAAAGGAAAACAGGGCTATAAAAATGCCTGTCTTAATGAAACGTCCAAGCACTCATCCAGTTGGGATGGAGTGCATCTCTCATGCTTTTACAGGTTGGTAGAGGAAGAGTGTATGGGGGCAGTTATAATTGTTGTATTTTGAACCTAGACACCCTCTACAAGATCTTACACTCACCCTGTACACGATCTACTGATCACATACACAAAACATACACTCATAACACAGATATTTACAGAGGAAAGGTCAGTAGGTCCCCTTAACTCCACCAGAATGGGTAAAAGCACTGTGCCCCTGTGGCTATGATTCATTGTCAGCAACGCCGATCAACACCACCTACCACAGAGGTACTGCCCAAGACTTTACAGTTCCAGCTTGACGCCTGGGGAATAGTCTAAGGTAAGTAATTGCGGCTAGAAGTCTATCAAATAAGCTGATGCCAGCTTTTTTACAAGGGAAAATAGAAAAATTGAAATTATCAGTGTACTTCTTTCCTTCTGCTAGTTTGTCTTCTTCAACTTGGACTAGGCTAGGCTGAGGAAAAGGAGATCCTTTTCAATGATTTAGCAGAAGCCCTATTAGTCTTCAAGAATTGCAATATTGAAGCAGTAATATATAGCTACTTTAAGAAACCGTATTCTACTGTGCAGGTCCAGAAGATCCCCTTACAAAAGTTTCACACCTGTGAAAACATAAACTGTATTTCCAAAGTAGCTTTTCTTCGAGAAGGGCTACATTTAAGGATCTCCTTGAGGTCTTTGAGCTGTGGCATGAGTGCATGTCATATTTGGAGGAACCTGAATTATTGGCTTTTGCGCATGTTGTATTCCTTCTGGAGGTCTTGAAAGGACCATAGTGTTGCGTCTGTTACTAGGTCCCTGAGTCACTCCAATGGCATCCCATCCTGGGGATCTGTCTAAGGAGTGCACCTGTCCCAGTCCGGCTTCCATCAACAGGAGGGATTCCATGGTCAGTCTGCTGTACTATCTGAGGGCATGCAAGGTGTGTCTCCATATTTTCAGAACTGTGGTAGGTTAAGGTTGAACTACCCAGGTATAAGTAGTATAATGGACGTGTGGTCAAGAATATACTCACTTCTCAGTCATGAATGTGGGGTCTGTAACTCTGTAATTTAGTTATTCTCCAATAATGAGTAGCTGATATGCATAGTACAAGGTCAGTATATTGTCAGCCCCAATCCCACCAGCGTACAGGGATTTGTAATATTTGTCTATAGAAATATGTAGGGCTTTAAGCTCCAAATAAAGCTGCAGACTGTTAATATCAGACAGGATAAATATTCCCGTGGAATCCCATAAGGGTAGTTTTGCAAATTTGTATAAAATATGAAATAGGGATACCATTTTTGTTCTGCCTACAAAGCTTCACCAGGGCCAATCCACAAACATTCACACACATTCATACCAAACAAGGTCACTGCAAACCCCACTCACTCACCAAACACCGTGCAAGTTTAACAAACACTCCTACATACTCTTCTATCCATACACCCACACAAGGGCCCCTTCACTCTTACACAAACCAAACTCCAAGCTAAACTGCATTCAAAACCACATATCACCAACACACCACATTACACATATTCATAATGCCCACAACCACCTTCTCTCTTTTTATACTAACTCCTCCACTCACCTTTGCCTGCTCCAAACACTGCCCATGCCAGCCCCTTCAACTGTTTACTCTATCATTACCCTACCAAACAAAATCAAACAAACACACTCTTCTTTAAAACAAATCAGCACCCAATTACAAAAATTTCCATCTTACCCAATAAACCAACATCCAATCACTCTGCTTCTCTGGCCAACACAAACAACACACATTCTATACTAGGTCCAGCTCACACTATCCAAACTACAAAGAAACCAAGAACTCACTCCACAATTATAACACCTTCACATATGCAAAAGAAAGCAACCCCATAACACTCTCATAACCTGGCATCCCCTTGTCTGTCTCACAGCACTCACTTTTCAAAAACAGCTCCACAGCCTCTTCTAAGCCAACACAAGGCAGAACAACACACCCGCGCTAAACTCATCTTACCTGCAACTACATATTGACCTTGGAACACAATGAAGTTTTAGTTCATTAAGACCCACCTCGCCTCCAACACAGATCTGTACACAATAAATTCTGATAAAAACTCTGCAGATGGCTGCATGAAGCCTTTTGATATCTTAATTCACTTAAAATATCTAAACACAGCAAAAGAA
Organism: Calotriton arnoldi; assembly: GCA_963921515.1. NCBI lineage: Eukaryota > Metazoa > Chordata > Amphibia > Caudata > Salamandridae > Calotriton > Calotriton arnoldi. Next base: position 3,629,264 of record CAWUFW010000415.1, read on the forward strand.
AACAAGCCCCTTGGATGAATACAAAATTTAAAAAATAATGCACCACACTGCTAAACCCTAATGCACCTTGCTCAAAACGACCCTCAAGACAAAATATGCCTACACAGACATAACAAAATGCACAAGAACATCAAAAAGCTGGAAAATCTAGTATTCAAGCAGAATCCACAATGCAATGCAGAATCCACAATGCAAATAATGCCAGTACAGAATTTTATAAAATAGTTACAGAACTTCGTAAACCAAATGCACAGAAGGAACCTACCCTATTTCTCAAGATTTTTCAGACAAACTGGCAAATCATTACACAATTAAAGCATATATGTTGGATTCCTATTTAACACATAAGAAAAAAACAGCACCAACTAATTTACAACAAAACCCTCCAGTGATAGGTTACCACAGCCTCTCCACTCCCTCCAAGAATTATCCCCAATTTAATTTCTGGATCTTGTCTAGGGGAGCAAGCCAGCCGATTGCTCATCTGACCCTTGTACTCCACAAATCTTCAAACAAATTCTTTTAACGTCTTCTGCTGCCACCCTATTCAGCACACTGATCAAAACGCCTTAAAAACAGGATTTTTTTCAGAAGGCTTAAAAAAAGTATATATATCCCAGTGATCGAGGAAAACAAACTTGGATCCTCAGGACCCCAACAACTAGAGTCCTATAGCAAACAGATGCTTCCTGGGCAAACCTATGGAAAGAGCAGCCTTTGCCTATCTGTAAAAATTCACTGAAGAAAATCTCATACATTCAGACTCCCAAAATACGATTCCATCCAGGAGGAGGCACTGAAATTGCCCTCATCACCGTCTGGATTGACCTTGAAAACACAGCAGACCAGAAAGTGGTTGCTTCTCTACTTCTCTAGGCAGTGCTTAATTTGTAAAAGAATAAGTGCCGGGACACAATTTTTTTAATTAGAAGCTTGCAGATGGCGCTATTGAATGTCAGCGGTGCAAAATACAAAGGCTCCATAGCTGATGCCACCTCATCCCTCTTTAATCCACTACCAGAAACTCTTATCCTCTTTAGCTCACTCTTGCTAGCTCTTTTTCATCCCTGCTTCATTTCTTTGTTACTGGTTTTTGTCTTTCTCTTCCTCCGTCTACGCCCTCTTTTGTTTTCCTCTTCCTACTCTGAGTCAAACTTTGATGAGGAAAACATAATTGGCGGTCCAAAAATGAGTAACGGTGGATCGCACCTGCTACCACCGAATCTAATTAAGCACTGTCTCCTGGGCCTTTCAGATGCCTTTTACACAGTTGATTATGACACACTAATCCAAAGGCTTGACGAAATAGGCATAGAGGGTACCACTCTCCTACCTGCAAAACAGAACAAATGTCATCCATATTCCTCCGGTCTCATCCAAACCTTACAGCAAAAAAGCAGGAGTCCCTCAAGGCTCTATCATATCATCCATGCTCTTCAACATCTACGTGAAATTGTTATGGGAATTATCAATGATTTTCAGTTCACCTGTTATAACTATGCAGATGATATGCATATACTTCCTAAATCGGAAAGCCCCCTAGAGACATTGTAAACCTTAAAGTTTTCAGTAAAATCTGGGCCATTAATCAGTAGATGGCAAAGCCACCGAAAACTGAACACGTCCGCAAATGAAATACTCACTTGTAACGACTGGAAAACCTATGACACTCTCTACATCTGGCCTGATGATCAGAGATCCCAACTGAAAATATCCAAAGAGGTAAGGAACCTTGGAAATACCACAGACACCAAGCCGTCAAATGCCCAAGTGTATATGATAGCCCGGTCAAGCTTTCTTAAAATGAAAATCCTGAAACACTTCTTTCCAAACTGAGGATTCCCCACAAGGTCCAAGCAACTCTCTCTCGTCTTATCAAAATTTGATGATATCAACGGCCTATATCACGGCTACACTCTAACAAAAAGAATTCTGCTGCCAAACTCCTTCTACACGTAAAGCCACAAGCACATGCCTCCCCCACCTTAAGGGCCCACACTGGTCACTGGATACTAGATGTCTGAAGATTCAACTTTAAGCTTCTTTGCATCACCCACAAAGAAACACATCGCAAAGGGCCACTTTTCATCAAGAAGAAAAACACTTCAAAAACATCTCAAAATCCCACCATACAAGAAAATAATACATGGGTGAAACATCTTTCTCTGTCCAAGCAGCCAAACTATTGAATACACTATACCCAAACATAAGATCCACTCACAACCATCTCAAGATTAGTCAAAACGTGGCTCTTTCCTACATGACCACAATACTCACAAAACAAAAAAGTACAGCAATAGCCTGCACAAGACAGAAATAAAGCTATAAATTTGAAACATGATTTAAAAAAAGTATATAGAAAATATTTAACTTAAAATTAAAAAATTGAATTAAAAAAGAAAGTGTATAAAATATATACATTTAACTCCACTGTATATGTATATATTCTATGCATGTATATTTACAACTTTACAAACACAAACACTATATATCTCTCAAAACAATACCCTTTCAGGCATAGAGTGCAGCATAAATTATGCAAACATATAAACAGAGAAGTCTGGGGAGTTCCTTCACACCAAAAAACGAAGGGATGAGAGGTCTTTACTTACCCTAGTCCTCCCTATTTTATACATGTACTCACAAAAAGAAGGGAAAGTGTTTGTATAGTACCACTTGTATTCCTTCGGTAGAAATCGCAGAGTGGGAAAACTTAAGGGGTTTCTAATACTGCCCTCACCCACTAAATAGTAGCATGCTTCATCATAAGGCCGCTGACATGCCCTGCTGCAGACCAACAAACAAGGTGGAGCGCAATTCTTTTTTATTGTTCTAGGGATCCACTTTGCAGAAGCAATAGTAAGTTAAAACTATCTAGGATGGTACCCCCTCAATTTTTATTCTTGGGTTCATTTTAAAAATTAAATTAAAAGAAAAATCTTCAGGGTGTACCGAGGGAGGTAAAGTCCCTGTCACCCTCTGCTTTTATCGACATGTTTCAGACAATTCTGTGTGCCCACTGGGGGTTCAATGGCCTTCCTTAGGATATAGATCCCGTCAACCAGCCTCCCAAAATATTTTGTGCGTGGAGGTTATTAGTCACTATACTTGCCAGTTGTAGTAACACGTCATGAATTTCTAGAATGAAAACAATTTTGTTGTTAATCTATGCAATTTAAAAACATTCTCATTAGTCTTCTGTACTATTGACATTCTCGCCAAAAGGATTTTACGCCACTCCCAACTTCTACTCAAATCTCCCCGTATATAGTGTGAACTCACACACATATACGTGTATATATATATATATATATATATATATATATATATATATATATATATATATATATATATATATATATATATATATATATATACACACACATACATATCCCCACATGCCACCAACAATTGTGTAGTAGTAGTGATTCATCTCTCTCTTTTTACAACAAGCCATAAGTGTAGATGTAATCTCTTACCCGAGTTTCAGTTTTTTCACTCTAAACTCGGGGTAAGGGTGGGACGCCATCTTATTGTCAAACTCTGTTAAGGTTGAACATCTTCATTTATTTACATTCTTTGTTTACTCATTATTTCAACTATATATGCTACTTATTTCCATTTGGTTTTTGTAGTCATTGAACTGTTATTTAAGAGAATGTCTGTTTGTCAGAAGCTAGTTCTCGAAATATATCTCTCTATTCTTTTATATATATTTCTCTTGTACAGTAATCTGTTTAGAAACCCATCCAATCTTGTTTCGGCTTGTTGCTGATATTCGGACGTTCTCTGGTACTACTGGATCTAACATGCACTTTTCCAACCCATAGTTCCGACCCCCCACCCCCCAGGCTAGGCACTTACTTTGTCAAGGACCGGAAACCCCTCCACCTAAACTAGGGAACTACCCAGAGTTCCGTTTCTTTTCTGCATAATTTTGAGGCACTCTGTGCCTGAAAGGGTATTGTTTTGACTTATACTGGGTGCTCTCTTAGATCTGGACAAAGTTAAACCGCTCTGAAGAGCTATGATTAAAAACTCTCACAGAAAAGCAGACGTTTGAGGTGAGCAACTTCAGAGTGTCGCTGGTGTTGTAGGGTGCTCTATACAGAAGCTGCTCTCCACCTAAACTTGGGATATATATAACCACACAGAGGCTCCCCCCAGAAAAGGGTGCCCCCCAACCTTCTCTAGAGGAGGAACAGCAGCCAAAGGAGCAAACTTTGGTAAGTCTACATTTAGCAAACAAAAAACTACTGCTTAACACAATGTATCCAAATAAAAGTTGGTTTATTCCATCAACCACCACAGATGCATTTCCACAAAAGCCTTGATCACATGACCAGATCACTGTGCCCAATTATCTTAAGTAGTGCATAGACAGGGGCGTGGCCGAGCCGGCGACCAAAATGGCCACCTGACTCAGGAGCTCCGGAGACTTCATGGAGCGATGTCCGCCTGCTGATGCCCCGCGGCTGCGAATCCAGTCAAAATGCGACTGCAGTGACTCCGGGCACGTCGGTGAACAGATCGATCTGACTTCGGTGCCCTGAACCGCAAGGTATGCTGAGATCGAACGTGCAACGCGCCCGGGCCTGACGCGGCCCTTGGAGGCCCCGAGCCGACAGGGGACTCAGGTGAGCCTGAGGGCGGGGCCCGGAGCGCGCGCGCATCGAGTGTGGTGGCGGCCGCGTCTGCCTACCGCTAAACCGAAGCGCTCCCAATGGCCTGCTAACCTGGAGTGATTGCTCATAACTGCGAGCAAAGGGACATCCAGGGAGTCCCTGTGGCTGCCGGAGCGGGAAGTGGAGGATCCGGTTCGGTGCGAGCTGCATCGCGTCTCCCGGCCCTGACACACTGCGCACTAGCACCTTTCATGCACCCATTCCAAAGCAGACTGCATTGTTGCATCTGCAGTCCTGGCTGCACTACGACGCCTCGCATCACTGACCGCCCTGGGCCCCGCTGGATCGCCCTCCTCCACATTAGTGTAACCTGCCCCCCTGGCAGCACTGGGCCTCATCACGGGAGAGCGCTCAAGGCACTGGGCCCTTCCTGAATCCATGCATGCTGCGGCCCCAGCACTGATTTAATTTCATTTACCTGCCCTCACTGCTACCGCTGATTTTCCACACAGGAGCTTATATTTTGGTGGGACCTCCTCCCTGTCCCGACAACACGCAATGGGTCGTAGTGATCCAAAACAGCGCCAACTCCATTTCGATGGGGGAAAGACCCCAGGCGCGAAGATGGCAAGCACACCGCGGAAGAGGAGCCGACCCCACTTGAGGGCGCTGCCGCAATAATGGCCGAACTTCGGGCTGGTTTCCAGGCTATTGATACTCATTTAGACACCCTAACTAGCCGGCTGGACACTATACATAATCGCTAGGAGCGCAGGACACGCGTATTGGTGGTGCGGAACAGCGACTTTCAGATCTAGAGGATGCGCAGCCCTCACTCCAGCGACGACTGGAGAGAACGGAAAATCTACTTAAGCAACTTGCCACCAAGACCGAAGATTTGGAGGCACGGTCACGCAGAAGCAATATTCGAGTTGCCGGAATTGCAGAATCCACGAATACCGGCCCCATGGTCAAATTTGTAGAATCCGTTCTTGTGGAGTTGTCCGGAAGAGAGGTCTTCTCTGCGACATTCGCGGTCGAGCGAGCACACCGAACGCTGGGGCCTCCCCCGGTTCTGGGAGGCCCCCCGAGGATAATAGTTGCTAAACTCCTCAACTACAATGACCGTGATGTAGCCCTCCGTCTCTCCAGGGAGCGCGGCACGCTTATCTATCAGGGCTCGACTGTCTTCCTATTTTCGGATTTCACGCCATTAGTTCAGGATGCCCGCCGCAAGTATATGAACGTGAAGCGAACTCTCCAGAAGGCGAATGTCAAGTATGCCATGCTTTACCCGGCCAGACTCCGTATCCAAATTAGCGGTAAGACTCAAATTTTTGACACTCCCGAAGAAGCCAAGCAATTCTGGAAGAAGCAGAAACAAGCTGGAACAGTGCAGCACAAGGGCGACGGAGCTAGACCTGATCCATGAAGATATCCTGCGGCACATCCTGGCGCTCCCTGTTTGACTCAGGTTTTTTCTTTGACACTGCGAACAGATTTTACAATTGTTACCTCCTGGGTGTGAATGAATAGACATTGATAGTTTAATTTGGTATTTCTCCCAGTGACTGGATGTATGACCATGACACTAGCACTGAACTAGCGGACACTCCCTGGTACCTATAATCCTGCATTTCTAAGTCTCCAATGGAGTGTTGCCACCCCCCTTAGGATGTTTTCCTACTCTTCCTTTCTGTCATTTCCCCCTTCCCTCTTCCTTGTTCAAGGGTGTTGTGCATTTGCTGGGATTCACCTGGTGCCTTGTATTTGTGTATCCGATGGGGGTGGGGGGGTGGGATGAAGTGGGGGGGTTTGTTGTTTATGATCGTTATGTTGGCACTTTTGGTTGGTCCAGAATGTTTTTCCTACTTACAGTGCAGATCGCTGATATCGCAGGCCTCTGGTTGTTTACGTTGAGAATTCAGATGGTAAATGACTAACGATGAAGACAGTAGCTCTGGACTCCGTCTCAGGTGTCTCTCTTGGAATGTGCCAGGACTGGCCAATACCAGGAAAAGTAGGCAAGTGCTAGCTTACTTGACCAGGCACTCCATACAAATCGCTTTCCTACAGGAAACCCACTACGCACCACTCCCTACACATAGATTTGCATCTGCTTGGGGCGACAATCGTTTCTTTTCCTGCTACAGTTCATACTCCAGAGGTTTGTGTATTCTTGTACACCCCTCTCTCCCCTTCCAAGTAGTGGAGGTGGTGACGGATCCATGGGGAAGATATGTTGTGGTAAAGGGATCACTGGGAGGTGAGTCTCTACTTCTAGTTAACGTATATGCCCCAAATATTGATACCACTGACTTCTTTCCCACGATAGTTACACATATAGATCGACTTCAAACGGATATTATATTAATGGGGGGTAATTTCAATCTCACTCTAGACCCTACAACTGACACTACTGGCCCAGGACGCATCACAAAGCCACATGCCACACAGGGCCTTCTCAGCCTTTTACGGACAACTTTGTTAGGAGACCCCTGGCATACACATCCCCCAGGGAGCCGTAATTATTCTTTTTATTCTGCCCCGCACGGCTCCTGGTCCCGTATTGACCACTGGTATTTCACACCACAATTATTGCTAGAAGTACGCAAAATTGACTATCTACCCCGTACATTGTCTGACCACTCTCTGGCTCTCCTGGTACTAGACTTCCCAGTGATCCCCAAGCAAAGCCCACTGTGGAGATTCCCTTCAACTGCACTGTTAGACCCAGTTTTTCACAGCGAAGTGGGAGACGCCCTTAATGGGTATTTTGAATTAAACTAAGGAACGGTAGATTCACAGCTAATACTCTGGGATGCCTTTAAGGCGGTCGTGCGCGGAGTATGCATCTCAAAGCATTCTGGTGTACTCCGCTCTATTCGTGATGAACTGGAGGGAATAGAGCTGAAACTAAGGGAGATTGATGCTGCCACTCTTTTGGCTCCCTCCCTGGATTCTCTTCGAAACCGCTCAGCATTGATGGCGGAGTTCACTGATGCAGCTGCCCGAGAGATCAAGTATCTCGGTAAATATGCCACGGCTAGAGTATATGGTGAAGGTGAGAGGCCCGGGAGAACACTTGCCCGACTTCTCCGTCCACAATACCAGTCAGCTTATATAACACACCTAGACATCGACACGGGAGAATCATGGACTAGCAGCGCAGCCATCTCCGCGGCTCTGCTTGACTATTACAAACGGTTGTACAAGACACGCGATTCCCCCCGGCGGGCAAGCACTGCTGGACTATTTACAAGAAATAGCCATGGTCTGGCTGGAGGATGGCCAGCGTGAATTCTTGGCGTCCCCAATCGATACTGATGAGATTAGACGGGCAATAAAAGATCTGGCTGGTGGCCGTGCCCCTGGCTCCGATGGCCTCACTGGGGATTTTTATAAAGCGTATCAGGATATACTTGCTCCAAGCATGGTGGAAGTTTATTCCGAAGCCCTAGAGAGCGGTTCCCTTTCTCCTACTATGCGAGAGGCCGTAGTTACACTTTTGTCTAAGCCGGGTAAGCCCCCCAATCAACGTCAGTCGTATAGACCACTATCGCTGCTTAATCACGACTACAAAATCCTTGCCAAAGTCTTGGCCACCCGCCTCTCGCTGCTTATGGACAGTACATTATGCCCATTCCAAGCTGGATTTGTCCCTGGCAGATCCACGGCGCTCAATCTGCGCACGGTCTTCTCAGTAATGAATCAAATGGAACCCACTTTACCTGCGGCAGTGGTGCTGCTAGATGCCGAAAAGGCATTTGATTAATTGGAATGGCCCTTTCTCTATGCAGTGATGCAAAAACCTGACATACCCGTTGGCTTCTTAAACCTGGTCCACCTTCTATATTCTAATCCGGTAGCCCGCCTAAAGGTGAATGGGACGATCACAACTCAATTTCAATTGTCACGTGGCACCAGACAGGGGTGCCCACTGTCCCCCCTCCTGTTCATTATAGCCATGGACCCCCTTGCCCGTCATATACAAGAGCGCCATCTGCACCGTGGTTTGCAACTACACACAGGCCCGCTTGCTGCCTCCTTCTATGCAGATGACGTAATGTTATTTGTGCGGAAGCCTGCTGAAAACCTGCCCCCGCTCCTACGGGAGGTGGCCCGCTTTGGGGTGTACTCGGGATTGGTCATCAATTGGACCAAGTAAGAAATCTTCCCCTTGACCTCCGCCACGATCCCAGTAGATATCGAATTCCCCTTAAAATGGTGTGTTGACCCCCCTAAATATCTCGGTATTTATCTACATTGCACCGCTGCAGAAGTTATTCGACTGAACTACGGTCCTGCAATTGACACTCTTACGACGCAAGTTGAAAACTCCCCATCTCGTTAGCTGGGAGAATCGTCATGATCAAAATGGTGGTTTTGCCGCGGTTATTATATCTATTTTTAAATATCCCCATTGCTTTGACTGCGACATTCTTCGACACACTACGATCATTGCTGACGCGCTTAATATGGGCGGGCAAACAACCACGCATAAGCTGGAACACTCTGGTGATGCCATATGAGCGAGGGGGTTTCGGAGTTCCTGATTTTTATTTATATTACCTGGTAGCGCAGGTCCACTTTACCTATTATTGGTATCACCCGGATGCGCGGATACAATATCTTAAGCCTGAACGATCTCAAATACACCCAAACTCCCCGTTATCGGTTCTGCCTAAGGGTCTACCTCGCTGCCCTACTGAAATTCAGACGCTATCCACAACCTGCTGGGCGTGGACTAAATTACGACGCTACCTGCAATGCGCCTGCTTAAATACTTCACACCTACCATTGGCCGATAACCCATGGATACCCCCTGCCACTAAAACCCTTACTAAACAGATGTTAGATAAATTTAGACTTAAGAAGGTGGGGGATTTAATTAAAGACTCTTGTCCATGCACAGTCACTGACCTCCCAACCCGAGGAGCTGCCACCTACATGGACAGATTCCTGCATAGAATTCGTGGAGCCTTATTGAGTGTAATGCCAGACGCATCAGTAGAGCCGGAAGAGTTCCTACCACTTGCTCTTGTGATCAACTCCCCGGACAGTACTCACCTTGTCTCACGGCTCTATCACGTGTCACAAACACTACGCCCTACGGTGGGCGCCAGGGCTAGGGCGTTCTGGGAGCGGGATCTGGGTGAAACATTGCCCGATGATGTATGGCTATATTGCTGTACACAGACGCGCCGTGTCTCCAATAATCATAGGCACAAACTATTACATTTTAAGTATCTCCACAGGGCCTACATAACACCAAAACTTTTAGCTAAGATGCACCCAGATATGCCGAACACATGTGCCAGATGTGCGGAGCCGGAGGCGGACTTTGCACACCTGGCTTGGACCTGTCCCCCCATTAGGCAATACTGGGAGGACATATTTCACCACCTGTCTCTTATGGTGGAACTTACCCTAAGTCCTACACCACTGATGGCGCTATTGGGCTACGTGAAACCAATTAAAAGAAGCACTAGGAGATTTTCTGCGATTGCTCTGCTTATAGCAAAACGCCAGGTCTCTCTGCACTGGGGAAGAGCACAGACGCCACAAATAAAGGACTGGCTTCGTGACCTTATTTACTGTAACTCTACAAGTGATGTCTATGCCACGCTGTTACCCATACCCATCGCGCCCACTTGACATTTGGCAACCACTCAAGGACTATTTACAGACTCATCCAATGAGTGAAATGCCTGAGGCCAGTGTATAAAACATAATGGGATGTACACATTTGGGGAGGTTGATACAGATAACAACCGGAGTCCTACTACACAAGTATCACTAATGTTTTTTTTGTATTTTGAACTGTAATTCGTCGAACCATGCCTAGTGTCTCAGCTATTGCGATTTCCCATCTGCACTGTGACTGTTGCTGTATAGTAGATCGCCATTCTTCCTTTTTTTATTTTGAAATTTTCTGTTTTTTCGACATGTGAGCGATACATTAGCGGATATACTGTTCCATGGCCATACTGACTGGCCACTCATCAATGCTCCCATTGTATGGTTATTATATGTAAAAGACCATAAAATACATTTAAGAAAAAAAAAAGTAGTGCATAGACATAAAAGAGGGTCAGCATGTCTCTACCAAGTATTACAAAACGGCCGGCCATCTTAAGACAGTGTTATTCAACATGTAATAAAGTTATACAGCATATATATATATATATATATATATATATATATATATATATATTCACTGAAAAAACCATAGGTTTTAGGGACAGTTATAGTTACTTGGACATTGCACTCGTACAAAACCCGTGAAATTCCCTCGTTATAGTTAGTTCAGCTAACTATAACTCGCGCCCGCAATGCACTGCTGATGACGTCACATATTACATCACTCATGACATGGATCAGTGACATCACTGATGACATCTCAAATGACATCACTGATGACATCATCCAGTGACTGTGTGTTTCTCTAAAGTTTAAATATTTTTAATATATATAGGAAAAGACGTATTGAAGAATGAGTGGGTGTGTAAGTGTCTGTATGGATGATTTAGTAGGTGCGTGACTGACTGTATAAGTGAGTGATTTAACGTATCGTACTGAATGCATGGGTTAGTGACTAAACTGGGTGAATGTCTGGGTGAATGTCTGTATCCGTCTGTCTGTTGCTGTGTAAGTGGCTGCATGTGTTTGTGAATAGCTACATGAGTGTCTATTTGAGTTATTGAATGCTTGTGTGAGTATCTGTATGGGTGCCTGAGTGTTTGTGTGGGAGGGGTGTGTGCGACTCTGTGCATAGATGTGTGAGTGGGTGATTCACTGGGTGGATGGTTTCAAGAGTGCATCTGTGATAGACTGTATGGGTGGGTAAGTGTGTGTAAGAGTGTGTTAGTGAGTGAATGTATGTCCCAGTGGTACATGTGTGAGTAACTACATATGTGAAAGGCAGTATATATGTGTGTTGGAGTATATAAATAGCTATAAGCGAGAGTGAGTGATTGTGATAGTGGCTGTATGGATGAGTGTGTGCTTGTATCAGTGATTGTATAAGAGCGTAACAATGTGCTACTATTTGTATGAGTAAGTGAGCTGGTGTGTGTATAACTGTATAGGTGAGTAAATGGCAGTGTGTTTAATTATTTGCATGACTGACTAGGTGTGTGAGTACCTCTATGGATGAGTGGCGTTGTTTGAGTGTCTATATAGGAGTAAGAGTGCATATGATAGTCCTGTACTGAGTGACCGTAAGTATGAGTGACTGTACGGGTGAGTGAGTGGATGTGTGTGTGTAGACCTAAGAATCAGTGAGTGGGTATGTGGTTATTGGTGTTGGAGTGTCTATGGTTTTGCGAATGGCAGTCTGTAATTTAGAGTGGGTGTATCAAAGATTATATTAGGGTGTGAGGAGGTGCATCAGATTATCACGTGGATGATGTCATGAGTGATGTCATTTGAGATGTCATCAGTGATGTCATCAGTGATGTCACTGACCATGTCATGAGTGATGTAATATGTGACGTCATCAGCAGTGCATTGCGGGCGCGAGTTATAGTTAGCTGAACTAACTATAACGGGGGAATTTCACGGGTTTTGTACGAGTGCAATGTCCAAGTAACTATAACTGTCCCTAAAACCTATGGTTTTTTCAGTGAATTTCAAAGGTTTTTTAAATGCTAATTTGTAACTATAACGTGTCTGAAACCTATGGTTTTTTCAGTGAATTTCAAAGGTTTTTTAAATGCTAATTTGTAACTATAACGTGTCTGAAACCTATGGTTTTTTCAGTGAATTTCAAAGGTTTTTTAAATGCTAATTTCTAACTATAACGTGCCTGAAACCTACGTTTTTTTAGTGAATTTCAAAGGTTTTGTAAATGACAATTTTTAAATGTATTAATTGTTATATTAATTTTTTTCATACTGATTTAGTACATTTTTAGAAACTTTTTTTTTACATATTTTATTTTTTAAATTACATTGTAATTACATTATACATTACATTACAAAAAATACTTTCTCTTAATGAATTACTTTAGTTTAAATACTTTGCAGATAGGCAATAGACTTTAAGTACAGTAGTTACAGTTGTTGCAATGGGCAACACATTTTCAAACACAATGCAACATTCAGCTCAATGTGAATTTCTAGTTAAATGCAATTAGTTACTTTATGGATTACTTTTCTAACCACAGGACTGGATCCTAGATTCAGTCCTGGTACATCTCCTGTAAACAGTTGAGTAAAAGCGTTTTGGTTACAGTCGTGATTTTTAAGGAATATTATTGTATTTTAAAAGTTGACACTTAGAAACTTTTTCTCATAGAATCACCAATGTTATCCTATGGAAGGAAATTCACTTGGCAGGTAAAAACTGTTATCGTTACTTTTTTCTTACTCAGTGTTGGATCCTGGATCCAGCACTGGTGCATCTCCTGTAAACAGTTGAAAGAATGCGTTTAAGTCATACAGGCGATTTTTAAGGAATATTTGTAGTTTGTGAAAATCAACACTTTGAAACTTTTTTGCTGAAAACCAGTCAATGTTAGCCTATGAAGGAAATTCAAGTTACCGGTAAGTACGGTTAAAATTTCTTTTGAGGATCAGTACTGGGCTGAAACATGCAGCACTGAGGGCTCTCCTGATAACAGGTGAGTAAATCAGAATTCGTATTTCGGCTGATTTTAGAGGAATATTTTAAAGTTCCAAAACTCCACACTTAGAAGAATTTCCAAGTGAAACCAGTCAATGTTAGCCTATGGAAGGAAATTCAAGTTACTGGTAAGTACGGTTAAAATTACTTTTCAGGACCAGTACTGGGCTGAAAGATGCAGCACTGAGGTCTCTCCTGATAACAGGTGAGTAAATCAGAATTCGGATTTCGGCTGATTTTAGAGGAATATTTTAAAGTTCCAAAACTCCACACTTAGAAGAATTTCCAAGTGAAACCAGTCAATGTTAGCCTATGAAGGAAATTCAAGTTACCGGTAAGTACGGTTAAAATTACTTTTCAGGACCAGTACTGGGCTGAAAGATGCAGCACTGAGGTCTCTCCTGATAACAGGTGAGTAAATCGGAATTCGTATTTCGGCTGATTTTAGAGGAATATTTTAAAGTTCCAAAACTCCACACTTAGAAGAATTTCCAAGTGAAACCAGTCAATGTTAGCCTATGGAAGGAAATTCAAGTTACTGGTAAGTACGGTTAAAATTACTTTTCAGGACCAGTACTGGGCTGAAAGATACAGCACTGAGGTCTCTCCTTATAACAGGTGAGTAAATCGGAATTCCTATTTCGGCTGATTTTAGAGGAATATTTGCACAATGGTGAAGGGAGGGGCGGGGCCTGAGGTGACATCTTGCAAACGCGCCCCGTGGCGCGTTTTAAGTTGGGGGATTAAGTCCCCTTGAATCCTGAGGGTCCCTAGGGGCCAACTAGACCACCAGGAACCTCCAATATGCGCCAGGGGCTGCGTTGCAGAGACGTGTAGAGAGGCCACACCCCTTTTACACCTCTCTGCAACGCAGCTCTGTGGCGCATTCTGGATGTACCTGTTGGGCTAGTTGGCCCTCAGGGACCCTCAGGATTGAAGGGGATTTAATTCCCCATCTTAAAACGCGCCACGGGGCCTGTTTGCACACATGTCACCTGAAGCCCCGCCCCTCCCTTCACCACTGTGCAAACGCGCCCCGTGGCGCGTTTTAAGTTGGGGGATTAAGTCCCCTTGAATCCTGAGGGTCCCCGGAGTCCAACTAGCCCACCATATACCTCCAAAAAGCGCCACAGAGCTGCGTTGCAGAGAGGTGTAAAAGGGGTGTGGCCTCTCTACACGTCTCTGCAAGGCAGCCCCTGGCGCATACTGGAGGTTCCTGGTGGGCTAGTTGGCCCCCAGGGACCCCCAGTATTCAAGGTGAATTTGTTCCCTCTCTGCAAACGCGCCAGGGGCGCGTTTGCAGAGTGGTGAAGTAGGGGCGGGGCCTGCGGGCCCGATCGTTTTTTTTTTGTTGTTTTTTTGTCTCCTGAAGGGGGCTGTGTGGCCCCCTTCCTTTTTTTCTGTTTTTGGGCCCTGGGGACCCCATCCCCCAGGGCCTTACCCCTTTTTTAATTACCCCAAAAAAAACGGGAAGGGGGCCGCGTGGCCCCCTTCCCTTGGCCTGTATTGGCCCCGGGACCCCATCCCCGGGGCATGGCCTCTTTATTTATTATTTTGAGGGGGCAGCGTGGCCCCCTCCTCTGGCCATTTTAAGGCCCCTGGGACCCCATCCCCCGGGCTGGCCTTTCTATTTATTTATTTTTATTTTTTTATTTTTTGGGGAGGGGGCCGCGTGGCCCCCTCCCGGGCCACTACTTGCCCCGGGGACCCCATCCCCCGGGCTGGCCCTCTCCGTTGGGGACTGTGGGGGTCCCCAATCCCCCACAGTCCCGCCGGCTCCCGCATCCCTTGGGAGCCGGCATTAGCTTTCCACATGGGGAGCAGCTGACATGCTGCTCCCCATGTGGAAAGCAATGTGCTTTGGATATTGGAAGAGAGAGCAGGTTTCCCTGCTCTCTTCCAATATCCAAAGCAGTTTGCTATGGCAGGACGGGAGCCGCGAGGCTCCCGTCCTGCCATAGCAAACTACAGTGTCCCGGGGTAGGCACCCCGGGACACTGCAGGAGCCGGCCCTGGGGGTGGTGGTCCCCAGGGCCATCAAGGGCTTCCAGGAGGGGGCCGCGCGGCCCCCTCCAATTCAGTTCAAAGCCCCGGGAGGTGGTGGTCCCCGGGCTCTGGGGTCCGTAACGGACCCCCATATTTAAATGTTTAGTGCCCCGGGAGGTGGCGGTCTCGGGCGTGTGGGGGCTGGAGCCCCCCACACAGGTTGTCATTAATTTTAAAAAGCCCCGGGAGGTGGTGGTCTCGGGGCTGCGGAGGGCTCAGAGCCCTCCCGCACCATTTTTTAAAAAGCCCCGGGGGTGGCGGTCCTCGGGCTTGGGGGCCCTTTGAGGCCCCCTACACATTAAATTATCCCCCACCATGCCCCCGGGACTTGGGCCACCCGGGGCCAATTAACATCGAAGCGCGGGAGACCGCGCTTGATTTTTTTTTTCGGCAGGATTCGCGCACCCTGAGCGCATCCTGCCGATTTTTTAAAAAAATTTTTTTGCCCAGGGGTCCTTGTGGGACCCCTGAGCAAACCTAGGGGTCAGGGTGTTTCTACCCTGCTCCCTTTGTGCGCTTTGCGCACTTAGTTTCTGTCCCTCGGTTCTACCGAGGATAAAATGGCTGCCAACATTTCCTGAATCGGAATGTTGACAGCCAATTAAAATGCAGCTCGTGATCGGGACGGTGCGCGCAGGGTGCGCTGAGGGTGCGCGAATCCTCCGTGCCCATAGATATCACTAACTTTTTACTTTTCATTTTCTCAGCAACTACTGAACGGATTTACACCATTTAACAAAAAGGGTTCTTTCTGAACCAAGAACTACCTCTTTGCCAAATTTGGTGTAATTCCGTTCAGCAGTTCGGGCTGTAGCCGTGTCTAAAGTTTCCTATGGAAAATGCATGGGGAAAACGCGTTTTGGGACCCCTTTTTCTCGGCCCCCACTTGACGTATCACCCCGAGACTTTCAGGGTAGGAGCGGACCGGAGCGCCCCACGAAGTTTGAAAATTTCGCGAAGATACGTCAACCGGCAAGAGAGTTATTTCAAATAGAATGTCGCGGATTTCCTATGGATAATAGGTTGTAACTATAACTATCTACTGGCGACCGCCAGTAGATAATATATATATATATATATATATATATATTCACTGAAAAAACCATAGGTTTCAGACACGTTATAGTTAGAAATTAGCATTTAAAAAACCTTTGAAATTCACTGAAAAAACCATAGGTTTTAGGGGCAGTTATAGTTAGTTGGACATTTCACTCGTACAAAACCATAGAAATTCCCCGTTATAGTTAGTTCAGCTAACTATAACTCGCGCCCCACAATGCACTGCTGATGACGTCACATATTACATCACTCATGACATGGTCAGTGACATCACTGATGACATCACTGATATCTCAAATGACATCACTGATGACATCACTGATGACATCACTGATATCATCCAGTGACTGTGTGTTTCTGTAAAGTTTAAATATGTTTAATATATATAGGGAAAGGCGTATTGAAGAATGAGTGGGTGTATAAGTGTCTGAATGGATGATTTAGTACGTGCGTGACTGACTCTACAAGTGAGTGATTAAACGTATCTTACTGAATGCATGGGTTAGTGACTAAACTGTGTGAATGTCTGTATCGGTCTGTCTGTTGGTGTGTAAGTGGATGCATTGATTTGCGAATAGCTACATGAGTGTCTATATGGGTTATTGATTGGTTCTCTGAGTATCTGTATGGGTGCCTGAGTGTTTGTGTGGGTGGGGTGTGTGTGACTCTGTACATAGATGTGTGAGTGGGTGATTTACTGGGTGCATGATTTGAAGAGTGCATCTGTGATGGACTGCTTGGGTGGGTGAGTGTGTGTATGGGTGTGTTAGTGAGTGAATGTATATCTCAGTGGTACATGTGCGAGTAACTACATATGTAAAAGGCAGTATATATGTGTGTTGGAGTATTTAAATGGCTATAAGTGAGAGTGTGTGATTGTGAGAGTGGCTGTATGGATGCGTGTGTGCTTGTATCAGTTATTGTATAAGAGCGTAAGAATGTGCTAGTATTTGTATGAGCAAGTGAGCTGGTGTGTGTATAACTGTATAGGTGAGTAAATGGGTGTGTGATTAATTTTTTGCATGACTGACTAGGTGTGTGAGTACCTCTATGGATGAGTGGCGGTGTGTGAGTGTTTATATAGGTGTATGAGTGCATATGATAGTCCTGTACTGAGTGACTGTAAGTATGAGTGACTGTACGGGTGAGTGAGTAGATGTGTGTGTGTAGACCTAAGAATCAGTGATTTGTTATGTAGTTATTGGTATTGGAGTGTGTATGGTTTTGAGAATGGCAGTCTGTAATTTACAGTGGGTGTATCAAAAGTTATATTAGGGTGTGAGAAGATTCAAGAAATTATCACATGGATGATGTCATCAGTGATGTCATCAGTGATGTCATCAGTGATGTCACTGACCATGTCATGAGTGATGTAATATGTGACGTCATCAGCAGTGCATTGTGGGGCGCGAGTTATAGTTAGCTGAACTAACTATAACGGGGGAATTTCTATGGTTTTGTACGAGTGAAATGTCCAACTAACTATAACTGTCCCTAAAACCTATGGTTTTTTCAGTGAATTTCAAAGGTTTTTTAAATGCTAATTTCTAACTATAACGTGTCTGAAACCTATGGTTTTTTCAGTGAATATCAAAGGTTTTTTAAATGCTAATTTCTAACTATAACGTGCCTGAAACCTATGGTTTTTTAAGTGAATTTCAAAGGTTTTTTAAATGCTAGTTTCTAACTATGCCTACAGAGGTAGGACATGTGAAGAAAGAAGAAAAACGCACAGAAAGAAGCAAAAGAAATGCAGAAAGAAGCAACAGAAGTCCACAAAGACAAAGAAAAGTGCAGGAAGAAGCAAAAGATGTGCAGAAAGAACAAACAGACGAGCAGAAAGAGGCCTTGTTGCAAAATCATCCTGTGCCCACAACTTTTTCAGACGGGTACTGGTGGTAACTGACTGACTAACCAGAGCCAGTGCTATGCTAAAAGACACTTAGAATACAGTGAAAACACCTACATACACTAGGGAACACTATGCGTTGGGGTACCCCTGTGATTAGCATGACCTCCTCTGTAAGTCCCTAGTACATAATAGGGCAGGGGGATTAAAACTACCTCTTAAAACGCGCTACGGGGCGCGTTTGCACACATGTCACCTCAGGCCCCGTCCCCTCCCTTCACCACTGGTGAAGGGAGGGGGGGCCTGAGGTGACATGTGTGCAAACGCGCCCCGTGGCGCGTTTTAAGTTGCGGGATTAAGTCCCCTTGAATCCTGAGGGTCCCTGGGGCCCACCAGGTACCTACAGTTAGGACCACAGAGCTGAGTTGCAGAGAGGCGTTCCGAGGCCACGCACCTTTTTTCACCTCTCTGCAACTCAACTCTGTGTGCTTACTGAAGGTACCTGGTGGGCTAGTTGGCCCCAGGGTCCATCAGGATTCAAGGGGAATTAATTCCCCAACTTAAAACGCACCACAGGGCGTGTTTGCGCACATGTCACCTGAGGCCCCGCCCCTCCCTTCACCACTGTGCAAACGCGCCCGTGGCGCGTTTTAAGTTGGGGATTAGGTCACCTTGAATCCTGAGGGTCCCTGGGGCCCAACTAGCCCACCAGGTACTTCCAGTAAGCACCACAGGCCTGCGTTGCAGAGAGGTGATCCGAGGCCACGCCCCTTTTTACACCTCTCTGCAACGCAGCTCTGTGGCGCTTACTGGAGGTACCTGGTGGGCTAGTTGGACCTCAGGGACCCTCAGGATTCAAGGGGACTTAATCCCCCAACTTAAAACATGCCACAGGGCGTGTTTGCACACATGTCACCTCAGGCCCCGCCCCCTCCCTTCACCACTGTGCAAACGCGCCCCGTTTTAAGTTGCGGGATTAGGTCCCCTTGAATCCGGAGGGTCCCTGGGGCCCAACTAGCCCACCAGCTATCTCCATTAAGCGCCACAGAGCTGCGTTGCAGAGAGGTGTAAAAAGGGGCGTGGCCTCAGAACACCTCTCTGCAACGCAGCCCCCTGGCGCATACTGGAGGTTCCTGGTGTGCTAGTTGGCCCCCAGGGACCCCCAGTATTCAAGGGGAATTCGTTCCCCATCTGCAAACGCGCCAGGTGGCGCGTTTGCAGAGTGCTGCAAGAAGGGGGCGTGGCCTCCGGCGCGATGCCGGTCTTTTATTTATTTATTTTTTTAAGAAGGGGGCTGTGTGGCCCCCCTTCTTTTTCTAATTTATTGGCCCTGGAGACCCCATCCCCAGGGCCTGCCCCCCATTTTAAAAAAAAATAATAATAATTTGAAGGGGGCCGCGTGGCCCCCCTCCCGAGGCCTTAATCGGCCCCGGGGACCCCATCCCCCGGGGCATGGCCTTTTTTTTTTTTTATTGTTTTGGAGGGGGGCTGCGTTGCCCCCCTCCTCAGGCCACTTATGGCCCCGGGGACCCCATCCCCCGGGGCCGGCCTTTGGTTTTTAAAAAAAAAACATTTTGGGGAAGGGGGCCGCGTGGCCCCCTCCCGGGCCACTACTTGCCCCGGGGACCCCATCCCCCGGGGCTGGCCCTCTCCGTTGGGGACCGTGGGGGGGTCCCCAATCCCCACGGTCCCGCCGGCTCCCCGCGTCCCTCGGGAGCCGGCATTGCTTTTCCACATGGGGAGCTGCTAAGATGCAGCTCCCCGTGTGGAAAAGCAATTTGCTTTGAATTTTGGAAGAGAGAGCAGGTTTCCTGCTCTCTCTTCCAAAATTCAAAGCAAGTTTGCTATGACAGGACGGGAGCCGCGAGGCTCCCGCCCTGCCATAGCAAACTACAGTGTCCCGGGGGTGGGCACCCCGGGACACTGCAGGAGCCGGCCCTGGGGGGTGGTGGTCCCCAGGGCCATCACAGGCTCCAGGAGGGGGGCCACGCGGCCCCCCTCCCAACATGTTCAAAGCCCCGGGAGGTGGTGGTCCCCGGGGCTCGGGGTCCGAAACGGACCCCCACATTTAAATTCTTAGTGCCCCGGGAGGTGGCGGTCCTCGGGGCGTGTGGGGTCGAGCCCCCCACACAGGTACTGTTATTTTTAAAAAGAAGCCCCGGGGGTGGCGGTCCCCGGGGCTGCGGGAGGGCCGAGTGCCCTTCCGCACCATTCTTAATTCAAAGCCCCGGGGGTGGCGGTCCCCGGCACACAAATATTTTATTAACCCCCACATGTCCCCGGGACTTGGCCCACCCGGGGGCCAAATCACAAAGAGGCGCGGGGACCCGCGCTCGCTGTTTTTTTCACGGCGGGATCCGCGCATTCTAAGCGCATCCCGCCGATTTAAAAAAAAAAATGCTTTTTTTGGCCCTGGGGGTCCTTGTGTGACCCCCTAAGCAGGCCTAGGGGGTCAGGGTGTTTCTACCCTGCCCCCTTTTTGCGTTTTGCGCACTTGTTTCTGTGCCTCGGTTCTACCGAGGAACAAGATGGCTGCCAACACTTCCTGGTTTGGAGTGTTGACAGCCAATTAGCATACAGCTCGTGATCGGGAGGGTGCGCGCAGGGTGCGCGGATCCTCCGCGGCCATAGATATATATGTGTTTTTACTTTAGATTTTCTCAGCAACTACTGAACGGATTTACACCATTTAACAAAAAGGGTTCTTTCTGAACCAAGAACTACCTCTTTGCCAAATTTGGTGTAATTCCGTTCAGCAGTTCGGGCTGTAGCCGTGTCTAAAGTTTCCTATGGAAAATTGCATGGGGAAAACACGTTTTGGGACCCCCCTTTTTTCTCGGCCCCCGCTTGCCGAATCACCCCGAAACTTTCAAGATAGGAGCGGAGCGGGCCATAAGTTTTGACAATTTTGCGAAGATTCGTCAACCGGCGCCAAAGGTATTGGAAATAGAATGTTGCGAATTTCCTATGGAAAATAGGTCCTAACTATAACTATCTACTGGCGATTGCTTTTCCACACGGGGAGCTGCATCTTAGCAGCTCCCCATGTGGAAAAGCAATGCCGGCTCCCGAAGGATGCGGGGAGCCGGCGGGACCGTGGGGGGATTGGGGACCCCCCCACGGTCCCCAACGGACAGGGCCAGCCCCGGGGGATGGGGTCCCCGGGGCTAGTAGTGGCCCACGAGGGGGGCCACGTGGCCCCCCCTCCCCTACAAATGAATTTTTTTTATTTTATTTTTAAACGACGTAAAGGCCGGCACCGGGGGATGTGGTCCCCGGGGCCTTAAATGGCCTGAGGAGGGGGGCCACGCAGCCCCCCTCCAAATATTTTAATTAAAAAAAAAAAAGAGGGCATGCCCCGGGGGATGGGGTCCCCGGGGCCAATAGAGGCCCAGGGAAGGGGGGCCACGCAGCCCCCTTCCCGTTTTTTTTATTTTAAAGAAAATCCTCAGGCCCCGGGGGATGGGGTCCCCGGGGCCAAAAGTGGCCGAGGGAAGGGGGGCCACGCAGCCCCCCTCCCATACAAAAAAAAAAAAAAGACCGGCATCGCGCCGGAGGCCACGCCCTCCCTGCAGCAGTCTGAAAACGCGCCCCTGGCGCGTTTTAAGAAGGGAAGTAATTCCCCTTGAATACTGGGGGTCCCTGGGGGCCAACTAGCCCACCAGGAATCTCCAGTATGCGCCAGGGGCTGCGTTGCAGAGAGGTGTACAGAGGCCACGCCCTTTTTACACCTCTCTGCAACGCAGCTCTGTGGCGCTTTTTGGAGGTACATGGTGGGCTAGTGGGACTCCAGGGACCCTCAGGATTCAAGGGGACTTAATCCCCCAACTTAAAACGCACCACGGGGCGCGTTTGCACAGTGGTGAAGGGAGGGGGCAGGGCTTAAGGTGACATGTGTGCAAACAGGCCCGGTGGCGCGTTTTAAGATGGGGAATTAAATCCCCTTCAATCCTGAGGGTCCCTGAGGCCAACTAGCCCACCAGGTACGTCCAGAAAGCGCCACAGAGCTGCGTTGCAGAGAGGTGCAAAAAGGGGCGTGGCCTCTGAACACCTCTCTGCAACGCAGCTCCTGGCGCATACTGGAGGTACAGGGTGGGCTAGTTGGACCCCAGGGACCCTCATGATTCAAGGGGACTTAATCCCCAACCTAAAACGCGCCACGGGCGCGTTTGCACAGTGGTGAGGGGCAGGGCTTGAGGTGACATGTGTGCAAACAGGCCCCGTGGTGTGTTTTAAGTTGGGGAATTAAGTCCCCTTCAATCCGGAGGGTCCCTGAGTCCAACTAGCCCACCAGGTACCTTCAGTAAGCACAACAGAGTTGCGTTGCACAGAGGTGAAAAAGGTGCGTGGCGTTGGAACGCCTCTCTGCAACTCAGCTCTGTGGTCCTAACTGTAGGTACCTGGGGGCTAGTTGGGCCCCAGGGACACTCAAATTCAAGGGTCTTAATCCTGCAACTTAAAACGTGCCACGGGGTGCGTTTGCACACGTCACCTCAGGCCCCCACTCCCTTCACCACTGTGCAAACGCGCCCTGTAGCGCGTTTTAAGAGGTAGTTTTAATCCCCTGCCCTATTATGTACTAGGGACTTACAGAGGAGGTCATGCTAATCACAGGGGTACCCCAACGCATAGTGTTCCCTAGTGTATGTAGGTGTTTTCACTGTATTCTAAGTGTCTTTTAGCATAGCACTGGCTCTGGTTAGTCAGAGTCAGTTACCACTAGTACACGTCGGAAAAAGTTGTGGGCACAGGATGATTTTGGAACAAGGCCTCTTTCTGCTCCTCTGTTGGTTCTTTCTGCACATCTTTTGCTTCTTCCTGCACTTTTCTTCGTCTTTGTGGACTTCTGTTGCTTCTTTCTGCATTTCTTTTGCTTCTTTCTGTGCGTTTTTCTTCTTTCTTCACATGTCCTACCTCTGTAGGCATAGTTCGAAACTAGCATTTAAAAAACCTTTGAAATTCACTGAAAAAACCATAGGTTTCAGGCACGTTATAATTAGGAATTAGCATTTAAAAAACCTTAGAAATTCACTGAAAAAACCATAGGTTTTAGGGACAGTTATAGTTACAAATTAGCATTTAAAAAACCTTTGAAATTCACTGAAAAAACCATAGGTTTCAGACACGTTATAGTTAGAAATTAGCATTTAAAAAACCTTAGAAATTCACTGAAAAAACCATAGGTTTTAGGGACAGTTATAGTTAGTTGGACATTGCACTCGTACAAAACCCGTGAAATTCCCCCGTTATAGTTAGTTCAGCTAACTATAACTCGCGCCCGCAATGCACTGCTGATGACGTCACATATTACATCACTCATGACATGGTCAGTGACATCACTGATGACATTACTGATGACATCTCAAATGACATCACTGATGACGTCATCCATGTGATAATTTCATGCATCTTCTCACACCCGAATATAACTTTTGATACACCCACTCTAAATTACAGACTGCCATTGTCAAAACCATAGACACTCCAACGCCAATAACTACATACCCACTCACTGATTCTTAGGTCTACACACACATCCACTTACTCACCTGTACAGTCACTCATACTTACGGTCACTCAGTACAGGACTATAATATGCACTCATACACCTACATAGACACTAACACACGGCCACTCATCCATAGAGGTACTCACACACCTAGTCAGTCATGCAAATAATTAATCACACTGCCATTTACTAACCTATACAGTTATACACACACCAGCTCACTTACTCGTACAAATACTAGCACATTCTTACGCTCTTATACAATCACTGATACAATCACACACTCATCCATACAGCCACTCTCACAATCACACACTCTCACTTATAGCCATTTATATACTCCAACACACATATATACTGCCTTTAACATATGTAGTTACTCACACATGTACCACTGAGATATACATTCACTCACTAACACACCCATACACACACTCACCCACCCATACAGTCCATCACAGATGCACTCTTGAAACCATGCACCCAGTGAATCACCCACTCACACATCTATGCACAGAGTCACACACACCCCACCCACACAAACACTCAGGCACCCATACAGATACTCAGACAACAAATCAATATCCTATGTAGACACTCATGTAGCTATTCAGAAACCCATGCAGCCGCTAACACACCAACAGTCAGACGGATACTGACATTCATCCAGTTTGGTCACTAACCCATGCATTCAGTAAGATACATTTAATCACTCACTTGTAGAGTCAGTCACGCACCTACTAAATCATCCATTCAGACAATTATACACCCACTTATTATTCAATACACCTTTCCCTATATATATTAAACATATTTAAACTTTACAGAAACACACAGTCACTGGATGATGTCATCAGTGATGTCATTTGAGATGTCATCAGTGATGTCACTGACCATGTCATGAGTGATGTAATATGTGACGTCATCAGCAGTGCATTGCGGGGCGCGAGTTATAGTTAGCTGAACTAACTATAATGGGGGAATTTCACGGGTTTTGTACGAGTGCAATGTCCAACTAACTATAACTGTCCCTAAAACCTATGGTTTTTCAGTGAATTTCTAAGGTTTTTAAATGCTAATTTCTAACTATAACGTGCCTGAAACCTATGGTTTTTTCAGTGAATATATATATATATATATATATATTGACAAGTTCCTTATAGTTGTCTACAAGGCAAAAGTCGCACTCAGGATAGCTTTAACCAGAAAATGAAATTTAATAATGACTGACGCGTTTCAGCCTCGCGGCCTTCATCAAAGTCATCCCAAAAACCCGGAAGTGATCACATTTAAGTGCATATTGACAACAAAAAGTATAAACACCAAGAAAAGACTATAAACAACGATGTTGGAGTCAATCTAAAAGTGAAGAGAGACTCAAGTCACATTTTTTCACATTTTTTTCTTTTGTATTCATATTACATGTGCGCTATGCTAGGTAATTCCAAATAGCATTTATAAAAATATCAGAATAGACAAACTATAAATATCAGTTGTATAACACTTTGTCATAAAATATGAACAATAAAGTTTTGGAAAAAACCAAGCATCTTCACAGCGCACTTAAAGACGGGAGGAGTTGTGGCCTAGTATATCGATATATATATATATATATATATATGCTGTATAAGGTAAGGTAAGGTATATCCTTCTGGAAATGCCTTACGGCACAGGTTAGACATGGCCCTGCCTCCGCCAAAATTGATCCTCTGATTTTAGCTATGCCTTGGCAGAGTCGAGACCAGTTTCTCCTACTGACTTAGATGGAGCTCTGGCTAGCTTTTCTGGTTGGATCACGCAAGTGATGGATTTTCTTTCTCCTCCGTTGCATAGGCGAGCCAGGGAGACTTCCTCTAAACCCTGGTTCTCATCTGAACTGAAAGCTTTGAAGCAGCAATGCAAAAAACTGGAACGCTTCTGGCGGAAGGACTACTGCCCGCTAGCAAAGACGACACTTAGGGAAGCCCAGAAAATGTATTACACTACCATAGCACAGGCTAAAGGCCCTTACTATGTGGATCGCATTGATTCAGCCAGAAATAACTCTAAGGAAATTTTTTCTATCGTTCAGAGCTTCTTGGCTCCTAGAGCTGAGTCTATTAGGCTCCCTGCTCCGGACGCCTGGTGTGAGAAACTCTCCAACTTTTTCATTAATAAGATTCGATCTATACAGACAACCTTTACTGGTCGGAGCCAGGTTACGGCTGTATCTGCGCCCTTAGAGGCTCGACCTGTTTCATCTCACTCGTTAGAGGCTTTCACACCTATTGATTTGCCGGACTCACTCAAGATTCTCATGGCCCTGAAATCAGGCTCTCCATCTGACCCCTGCGCTGCTAGGCTTCTGGCCTCAGTAGCAGAGACAGTTAACTCTGAAGTCAACAGGCTCATTAATTTGTCCTTTCATGAGGCTCTTGTCCCGGCGGGGGCGTGGCTAACCAGCCAACATGGCGGACGCGAGTCTGTAGCGCTCCGGCATATAACCCCTGGTTATCCGCCGCATTTCTCCTGACGAGCGCCATCCTCGGAGCTATATCGAGGGTCCGAGACGGCGAGGTGACACCGCGACGGAGGGAACACGAAAATCACCGTGTTCGTGCCTCCGACTTCCGTAACGGCTGAGAGGCGAAGTGCGGCCCGCCTACTGCCGCGCTGCACCCGGGCGGAACCCGGACCCGATCGGGCGACGGAGGTCGCACGCACATGAACAAACCCGCGGAGCGAGATCGCGGCAGCGCTAGCGGATTGAGGCGAAGATCGGACCCCTTGCTGTCATACCCCCAGGTACAGCTGCGAACGGGGGCCGCTGTCAGGGAATCGCGCGGCGTCCGCCGCCTACTGGGCCCTGCCTGAAGTGGCCGACAACAGGACGTGGCATGCGTGAGGAGGCCTCCTACCACTGGGACGGCGGTGATGAGTAGATAGCTGGCACCAGACACGATACCCCAGCTTGCTACGCGACTGCCCTACCTATGGTGAGATCGCGCTGCGACCCGGCAGGAGACGGCAGTGCGGACTACGTTGTGACCGGCTCGGGGCCCCCGGGAGACGGCGGAGGCTGGGCCTGGCTGAGCTCCGATTGCGCTGGACTGGGGAGGCGCGCACGGAAGGCGAGCCTGCTGCGCGAGTCACCTGCGGCTACCCGGACTAGCGCTGGACCCGTGGAGGGGAGCCGCGAGGTGAGGCCCACCGGCGCGCCCTGCCGCCCGCTGACCCCGGTTGGTGCTGGGAGACGGCCAGGTTGTGGAGCGGCTCTAGGGCCGATATGAACACTGAGGGGCCTGGACGCTGATCAAAGCCCCGCCACGCTTGGAAGGCGCAAAACGGATCACCGCGTCGCTGTTGAGAAACGAGCAGCGATGAGCATAAGGACTCCGGGGACAGGTTACCCCCCCCCCTCTCTTGCGCCGCGGGGAGAAGATAGTGTGGCAGAAGACCGGGATGCTGATACCGTGAGAGACTGTGCAGCACACAGTGAAGGCACACTGGATGACAGAGGGCGCGTCACCCCACAGATAGTGAAACGGGCGCCTGATGAGGGGAAGGCCTGCAGACCAGCTCTCCGTCAAGCATTGCCAGCGGGGGAACTAGAGAGCATCTGAGGACATCCGAGGTGCCCTAGAGAAGACACAGACAGCCAGTCCCAGGAACTGACACAGGATGCCACTTCTGGGTTGAATCACTGAAACTGGGCGCCTACGCGGGGCTGCAAGGGAGTGGAAACTCATCGCGGCTAACTGCGTGGTGGCTCACCCGAAGAACAGCGACTGCAGCCTGACGACGAGGCTGGGTAAACCTCTGTAAACCGTGGGGTGATATACCGCTGGGGCTCAAGGAATAACGGTTCCGCCCGGAAGAAGATTAGACAGCATTGATCCGAAGGCGGATGCTAACGGCGCAACAGCTTGTGATGGGCCGAATGCGGGCGAAAATCCAGCAGGGGCCACTACGAACAGGGGGGATGGAAGCCGACAGGATACGCGAAGACGGTGTGACGGAGCCAACGGCCGCGGCGATGGCCGCCAAGTTAGACACGGTGCTCGCCGCAGTAGAAAGAATCGGGACGGCGCTCGACAACACCAGGACATCCCTGGAATCCCGAATAGACAAAGTGACATCTGACTTCACGCTCCTACACGCGGACCACCGGAAGCTGACGGAAACAGTGGCCACTCACGAACAGGCAATCAGAGAACTCCAACCAGTCACCCATAGCCATGCTGCGGCGCTGCAAGACATGATGGATCGCATGCATGCCTTGGAAGACAGAATCGAAGATGCGGAGGGACGCTCCCGACGCAACAATATCCGCGTGGTGGGCCTGCCGGAGGGCGAGGAAGGGAGGAACCCGGAGCAGCATGTTGAGACCTGGCTGAGGGGACTGATGCCCCCAGGAACACTGTCACAGCAGTTTGTTGTGGAGAGGGCACATCGGGTGCCAACACAGAGACCACAACCGGGCGCTAGGCCTCGCCCACTCCTCTTTAGACTCCTCAACTACCGAGACCGGGATGCAGTGTTACGTGAAACCAGAAAGCTGGAGGATCTCAAAGTAAATGGCACCAGAGTCATGATGTTCCCCGATTATACATCCCAGGTACAGCGTCGCAGAAGCAACTACATGGCAGTAAAGCGCCAACTACGAGCACTGGAGCTACCATACTCCCTTCTCTTCCCAGCTCGGCTGAGAGTGGTTGCACGTGGAGAGACCCGATTCTTTGACACCCCCGCAGAGGCATGGGATTGGCTCGAGGGATCGGGCCTATGGACGGGAAAAAGACCAGCGGGATTAGACGGCGAAGGACCCACAAACAGAAGGCCGCGACGACGGGGACGACGCAGAACACCACGCTACGCCAAACCTGGAGCGGCGGCCCCAAGCCCTGAGAGAAGCAGAATGGAGAGACGGGAGGTACTGGAAGCGGTTGCGACACTCGGAACGCCACATGGTAAAGAGCATCTGGGAGCAAGCAGACGAGACTCCTCGGTGGCCAGCGGGGCGTCATCGCCCTTCACCGTGATATCAGACGATGCTGGCCTGCCAGTGGTAACCCCACAGACCGCTGATGGGATCATCTGATGGGAAGCTGGAAAACGCTGAGGGTGCCCACGCAAGTACAATGAGGCTTATGAACTGAACTGTCTCTGTGGGGCGCTGGGGGAGGGGGAGGCCGCTGAGTGCTGGAGGTCGGCAGACATTTATAGATGACTACCCAGAAGGTAACAAATAATATGTGTGACCGCGCTGCGGAGGCTCCTGTAGCGCCACAATCGGACCATGGGGGAGGAGGCCCAGGCCCACGCCTAGAGCGGACTCAACACGTTACCCCGAGCAATTAATTGGATGGCGCTCTCACTATATGCAGCAAAGGGGGTAATCAAACTGCTACACTGTTCAAATACACGACCCCACCAGGCAGTATATAGTAATAGTTCATACTTGTTAAGTAGTGCTAAGTTTGGACGGACTTCCTTGTGAAGTTCGCCCCACGAGTTAAATGTTTAAAGTTGACCCACAGGTCTGGTTGCAGCTGACCGACACACTTTTTTATACCCCAGTCCGAGACACGCTGACAGATATCATATGCTGGTTGATGCGACGACCCTACCGCCCTAGCGATGACAACAGCTAACATAGTTACGTGGAACATACGGGGATGCACACGCCCTCGAGGCGATACTCCATATATGCATACCTCCAAAGACACTCCTCCCACATAGCCCTATTGCAAGAAACACATATGACACAGACAGAACTTGAGAGGCTCCGTAGACGCTGGAGAGGGCAGATATATGGCACAACCTATTCCGCGCATGCGAGAGGCACACTGGTCTGGGTGAAGGCGGGGTCCCTTTTGTCAGCGACGACACAGTAATTGACCAGGAAGGAAGGTATACTCTGGTTCGGGGACACTAAATGGTCAACCAATACTGATAGGGTCGATATATGCCCCGAACGTCGATCAGACATCCTTCTTGACAAGATTGTCACTGGCCCTGACTCCATATACTGGGATCCCATGGCTATTGGGAGGAGACTTTAATTCGGTACTCAACGTGAACCTAGATAGGTCTTACCCTCCCCTCCACAAGACGCCTGCTACCTCCAATGCGCAAACACTCACCGACTGGCTAGCACACTGGGCACTGTTGGATATATGGCGCGTTTTACACCCTGACACGCGCATATACTCTCACTACTCGGCGGTACATGATCTTCATGTGCGGTTGGACAGGGTGGTGGGGTCCCAGTCCTTACTCCCACTAGTCATGCAGGCAGAATACATGGGGCGGACACACTCAGATCATAATCCACTACGGATCCAACTAGGTTGGAAAGCCGACCGGCCCCCTATACCCACATGGCGGCTTCAAGTAGCCGCGCTAGAAGACCCAGAATTTCGCGCCTCACTAGGGACGGCTATACTCACATATCTAGAACTCAACGAAGATACGGCGAGCAGTCCTCTCGTGGAGTGGGATGCTCTTAAGGTAATAG
Source organism: Calotriton arnoldi (assembly GCA_963921515.1). NCBI lineage: Eukaryota > Metazoa > Chordata > Amphibia > Caudata > Salamandridae > Calotriton > Calotriton arnoldi. The sequence goes on from CAWUFW010000415.1 coordinate 3,659,479, forward strand.
TTTGCGGACACTGCCTAGGGGCCACATGGAATATACGCAGACAGCTGTCGCTCTCTCTTGTCCGTCTAGAAACACAGCTGCTGCAGTGCGAGGGCGGGATGGTGGAAGGGGGTGAGTGCCCACCTCAACTAGCGGAGATACGCACCCAACATGCGGAACTGTTAGAACGGCTGCGATGTCACAATTATACGGCTCACACGGCACGCACTCACTCCTCGGCGGACCGGGCGGGTCGCTTGCTTGCTTGGCTGTTAGCCCAGGAGGAGAAGCGGATACCAATTAGCGCCATACGACTGCCGGATGACACCTTAGTACACACACAAAGCGAAATACACAAGGCAATGACGGCCCACTATACGCGATTGTACCGCTCCCGAGGACAGTGCTCCGGTACCGACCTGGAGAGGTTCCTAGAATCGACCCAGCTGCCCGTGGTCACAGCTACCGAACAGGGCGCACTTAATGACCCTCTTACACTAGAGGAGATTGGAGACGCGATAGGAAAGATGGCATCCGGGAAAACACCAGGCCCAGACGGACTACCGGCCGAATACTATAAAGCCTACCGCGAGTCCTTGGTGCAGCCCCTGCATAAATTGTACACCCAAGCGTTGGAGGAATGCGCGCTGCCTCCCTCAATGCGAGAAGCGTATCTGGTGTCCCTGTTAAAACCGGGCCGTGACCCCACATCCCTAGGATCGTATAGACCCCTGGCGCTGCTTAACGTGGATTGTAAAATCCTCGCCAAAATCCTGGCGGAACGCTTGGCACCAGTGGTCCCGACATTGGTGCACCCTGATCAAAATGGTTTTGTCCCCAACCGGTCCACGTCGCTAAACCTTAGACGGTTCTTCAGAGTGGCCACAGATAGCGAGCGGAACTGGCCCAGGGCCGGATGCCTAGTGCTGGACCTGGAAAAGGCATTTGATAGCCTCGAATGGGGATACCTGGCGGGGGTTCTCCTCCAATACGAACTGGGCCCTGACTTCCTCCGGATGGTCGACCTGCTCTACAGATCTCCTGTGGTCCGTGTACGACTGGGGCCGTATGTCTCCGATGCTGTGCCAGTGTGCAGGGGTACCAGACAGGGTTGCCCCCTGTCGCCCTTACTGTTTGCGCTGGCCATGGAACCGTTGGCGATGAGACTGCGAGCCATGGTGGGGGAGGGTATACCTCTGGGAGATGCGGTGCACCATGTATCCCTCTATGCGGACGACCTACTGGTTTATATACGAGACGTATATAACATACCGCCGCAACTGGCGGACATCCTACAGGAATTCGCAGACATTTCGGGCTCCGCGTCAATGTAGATAAATCCTGTCTCTACGCGTTCCGGGAAGGATTACACGATCCAGATTACGAGCTAGGCGGCGTGAGGGTAAAGTGGCAAGAGGACACCTTCCGCTACCTGGGGATCCAGGTATATCGCCAATCACAAGACCTGCTAGATGGTAATTTGGGGAGAGCAGTGACGGCGGTCCGGTCGCAAATGAAGTTCTGGGGGACGCTCCCATTGACGGTAACAGGCAGAGTAGCCCTGACCAAGATGGTGATCCTTCCCAGACTTTTGTACTATTTTGTAAATCTGCCCCTCTATGTGCCGGCTGCCTTCTTCACTGCGTTCACTAAAACGCTCAGAGATTTTATATGGGGGCTGCGCGACACAGAGTAGCACTGGCAAAGCTGTGCCTACCGACCGACAAGGGAGGCCTGGCGGTGCCCTGTTTCGAGCATTACTATCTCGCTGCTCAACTACAGTGGATTGCCAGATGGCTCGCTGACAGGGACAGAGATGACACGGCGACCACACTACCGCCGCACTCATTGGAACAAATAAGTAACCTCTTCCACACCCTGCTGCCCGACAAACAAGGCCGAAGCCGCTGCTGTTGGCAGTGGCATACAGGTGCTACCGCAGGTGTTTATATCTTACTAGGCACATTATCCCGTATGCGCCTGCAATACCCTTGGAGGGCTCCCCTAGCGGGCTGGGGGCGCTCTCCGCCAATGCCCTAGCGGAGTGGGGGCAGCGGAGGTGCAGACCTTGGGGGACTTGTACAGAGATGGGGCGCTAATACCATATGAATCTTTGGTGACGGAGGAAGGGTTGCCGCCAGGGCAGTTCCTCATGCACCGCTCATTACTGGCGACGTTGGTAGCTAGCTGGGGGGACATAACCGAGGAACCGCAGCAGCACCTCACAATACAATATCTTCATGTTATGGGGCGGGGAAGACACCTGGTTCGATGGTTTGCATCGTCACTCCGAATACACGTAGCGATCAGCCTAGATCCGCTCCGCAGAAAGTGGGAACTGGATTTGGGGCGACAACTAGCAGATAAGGAATGGGAGAAGATCCTCAGAAGCCCAGTGTGCATACCCAGGAATATGAGATTCAGACAAATACAACTATTCATTGTCCATAGAGCGTACCTCACACCTGAGCTGATAAATAAATACTTCAACCGAAACGATGCAGCGTGCCCTAGATGCGATGCACTGGGGGCAGGATTGATACATATGCTGTGGAGCTGCCCCACCATACACACATATTGGCGCGAAATCAGGGACACCCTACAACAATGTACAGGCCGCGACTTACCCCCTGAATGGACTGTAGCCCTGCTCCACCACTTCAGGAGAACCCCAGCCACAAAAGTTACATCCCGGTTCCTCGATCTGGGACTCGTTGTAGCTAAACGGCTTTTGACTAAACGCTGGAAAGCAAGGGACGCACCGCACATACAGGCCTGGCGATACTCCCTACTAGCATGGGCCAAGGCAGAGGGAATTGCAATCCGGAGGGAAGAAACACTGGGACTACGAAGGGAACCCATAGCAGATAGATGGGAGGGACTATACCACAGCTTACAAAATGGGGATGGGGACAATATGGAGAGTCAATCCGAACAGGAGAGACAGGAATAGTGACCGGAGATCGATACCCTGTGCAGACCATACCGTAGGGTTCCACATATGCACACATAACAGGGGACAAAGATGAGATGGCTAAAAATGCGAAGAAATATAACTGGAGGGATATTTCCAATTGAGGTGCTCGAGAGGGGAAACACTTAATAGAAGCGAGGGGACTGTGTCGGTCCACAATATGGCTGCTGTTAATGTTGCAATATTGTTTTAACGTTGTATCAACTTTAACAACTGTTTCACAGCTCATACGGTATGAACTATAAGAACTATACACAACGATACGTCGGCAAAAATATCTGAACTAATGTACGACCTCTGATCAATTAGATGACACTGAATAGATGGATCTACTGGGTCGACGGGCTAAAAACGACATAGATATTGAAACTGTGAAATGTTTTAAATTAATATAGTCTTGTGACCTGTATGCCAACACACAACAGAGAACTGTGTACACAGCAGAAAACCGAATGTATGTTGTCTGTCATACCTATGTTATTCATGTCAAACAAATAAAAACAGATTTAAACAAAAAAATGAGGCTCTTGTCCCGGCGGCGTGGAAACAGGCAAAGATTCTGCCACTCTTAAAAAAACGTCACTAGACCCACGGGACCCTGGGAGCTATCATCCTATTTCCCTCCTACCTAGTGTGGCCAAAATTTGTGAGACGGCTGTCAATAAACAACTTACCGAATATATTGAAAGCTCAGGCTTACTTCATCCAGCCCAATCTGGGTTTAGAGCCTCGCATAGCACTGAGTCTGCTTTAGTTGAAGTCTCTGAAGCTATCCGGGATTGCTTGGACGCTGGCGGAAGGGCTGCCCTTATATTGCTGGACCTTTCGGCAGCGTTCAATACTGTTCCCCATTCGCTGCTCTTGGCCCGCTTGGCGGACATAGGTATTTCAGGTACTGCCTGGGGTTGGCTGAAATCCTTTTTGGAGGGTCGTACGCAACAGGTTTGGCTCCCTCCGTTTGCATCCTCGCCTCAGTTGGTGACACAAGAGTGTTCCTTGAGCCCCCTTCTCTTCAACATTTACGTCACTCCTCTGGTTCAGCTGGCGGAGGATCTTGGAGCCAAGATTGTGGCATACGCCGATGATACCCAGCTTTTGTTCACTTGGGGCAAATCTGAGTATTCCATTTTGGAGGCGAAAAACTGTTTGACAGCTGTCTTTCATTGGCTTTCTGCGGCACAGCTAAAGTGCAATGAAAACAAATCGGAAATCCTCCTCTATGGTTATTTCCCTCCCCAGTTAGAGAAACACTCTGGCCACCCGATTATCCCCTGCCATCTTCCTCAGGTCAACCCGTTAAGATGCTGGGAGTCTGGTTTGAAGAGAACTTATCTTTTTCAACCCAGATTAAGAAGCTTGTCGGGAGCTGCTTTGGGATACTTAAATCCCTTAGGAAATTTCTCCCGCTTTTTCCCAGGGCAGCCAAGGAAACGGTTACTCGGGCGCGTATCGACTACACCAATGCTTTGTACATTGGCTTACCGGCCTACATTCTTAACAAATTGCAGGTAGTCCAGAATGCTGCGGCTAGGCTTCTTTTTAATATCCCAATCAGAAACAGCGTTAGACAACATCTGCGCACACGTCACTGGCTGCCTGTCGCCGAACGCGTTAAGTTCAAAGCCCTGGTCTTGGCGCACCACGCCCTGTACGCTTCCGCCCCAGCCCATCTAAGGAAGCGTTTTATGTTCTATACCCCAGTTAGACAACTGAGGTCAGCGTCCCAGCTTCTTGCCCAGATACCTCGTGTTCGCCTCCAAAGAATGGGGGGCAGCTCTCTTGCTTTTAGGGCTGCCACGGCCTGGAACTCTCTACCATATACTCTGCGCAGCATTCAGGATCATGTTCGCCTCAAAAAAACTGCTCAAAACATTTCTGTTTAACTAATTAACATTACTTCACACCTCAAGGCTCGCGCCGGTACACTCTTTGGAGTATCTGTGCGCGTTATAAACTGCAATAACAACATACCATAAGTGGAGCTGCTTAGGTCTGTACTTTGTTTAGGGATTGCACTATAGATGTTTGCATGTTTCTTGGTCTATAAATACCTATAAACAAATATTTATTATTAAACTTAAGCGCAAAGCAAAATTTAAAAAAATTACATTATATATATATATATATATATATATATATATATATATATAATCTACTGGCGGTCGCCAGTAGATAGTTATAGTTAGGACCTATTTTCCATAGGAAATCCGCGACATTCTATTTGAAATAACTCTTGCGTCGGTTGACGAATCTTCGCGAAATTTTCAAACTTTATGGCCCGCTCCGGTCCGCTCCTACCCTGAAAGTCTCAGGGTGATTCGTCAAGCGGGGGCCGAGAAAAAGGGGGTCCCAAAACGTGTTTTCCCCATTCATTTTCCCATAGGAAACTTTAGACACGGCTACAGCCCGAACTGCTGAACGGAATTACACCAAATTTGGCAAAGAGGTAGTTCTTGGTTCAGAAAGAACCCTTTTGTTAAATGGTGTAAATCCGTTCAGTAGTTGCGGAGAAATTAAAAAAATAAGAGTCAAAAAATCAATTTCCCATAGGAAACTTTATGCAAGGCTACAGCCCGAACTGCTGAACGGAATTACACCAAATTTGGCAAAGAGGTAGTTCTTGGTTCAAAAAGAACCCTTTTGTTAAATGGTGTAAATCCGTTCAGTAGTTGCTGAGAAAATCAAAAGTAAAAACACATATATATCTGGGCGGAGCCTAACCACACATGTCATCGTGAGATCTGATTGGCTGTCAGCACTTCATCCTGGAATTGCTGGCAGCCATCTTGTGACCAATATAAATGATAGTACCCCTTTGAAATGCATTGTAGTGAATCGAAGATTTTGAGGGTTACCAAAAGGAGAACTATAAAGGGTGATAACAGACTTTAGTTACATTAGAATTCATTTGTTGATCGTACCATACTAATTTCAGGAATTGTGGTGTGTTCTAAGGTGATTTTACCCTGTGAAAAACCTTCTGCTGGGATATCATGAATCATGTTTGAGAGAAAACTATTTTCACATGCTTGTCCCATACAGTTTTGGAAGGTGCCCCAGAAGCTAAAATGAGAGCATATTTTCTGTAAATTCACATTATCTTTCTCAGTCATGTGAGAATGAAGTCTGACATTCTCAGTAAAACATGTACATCCAACAAGGGCAGAGACTGTCAGTTGATTCCTTTGTGTTCTACTGCAGCTTCCCAGAGTGTTCTAAAGAACAACTAGAGTGCTAACAGCCTTACTTATGACAAAAGTATGGCACACCTGAAGCCATCTTGATTGGAATAAACTGGTAACACTTAAAACATTTAATTTAAAAAGGAACAAAATGAGGGGGTTCATTTTGCCATAGAAATTATGGTTAGTGCTGCAAAAAGAAAATTTAGTGCATGTTTTAAGTGAGATCTCAAATCCTCTTCTATTTCATTAGAAAATTCTGACATGCAGACTGAAACAATCACTTTCAATACCAGCAGTAGACTTCCAGTTAACTCCTTGGTGAGCAGTAGCTTTACTACAGTGATCTAATGAACAACTAGAGTAATAACATTCTGAATTTATGGCAAATGTGTGACACATCTGAATGCCTTCTTGATGGAATCAAAGTAAAAAACTGAAAGCATTTCCTACTGAGGAGACTGCAGTAAATGAGGAAATTAGGAAACTTCATAACAAAGAAGTCTTCCAAGATGGCCACCAGTGAAAAAAGAGCCCAAATGTAGCACAAATATTACCCAGATGTAGCCCACATATAGCCCAATGACAAAAGTGTGCAAAACACTTTTTATTTTTAGTTTTTTGCAGTTTTATGTAGTGCAGACTGGTCAGGTATTGGAGCGTTGCATCTTAAAACATGACCCCCTACACTACAAAAACACCACTGCACTACCCTAAACCCTAAAACACTACCCCAGCACGACCCCCTACACTACACAAGCACCACTGCACTATCCTAAACCCTAAAACACTACCCCCAGCATGACCCCCTACACTACACAAACACCACTGCACTACCCTAAACCCTAAAACACTACCCCAACACCACTGCACTAACCTAAATCCTAAAACACTACCCCCAGCATGACCCCCTACACTACACAAACACCACTGCACTACCCTAAAACATGACCCCCTACACTACACAAACACCACTGCACTACCCTAAACCCTAAAACACTACCCCCAGCACGACCCCCTACACTACACAAGCACCACTGCACTATCCTAAACCCTAAAACACTACCCCCAGCACGACCCCCTACACTACACAAACACCACTGCACTACCTTAAACCCTAAAACACTACCCCCAGCACGACCCCCTACACTACCCAAACACCACTGCACTAACCTAAATCCTAAAACACTACCCCCAGGACGACCCCCTACACTACCCAAACACCACTGCACTACCCTAAAACATGACCCCCTACACTACACAAACACCACTGCACTACTCTAAACCCTAAAACACTACCCCCAGCACGACCCCTACACTACACACCACTGCACTACCCTAAACCCTAAAACACTACCCCAGCACGACCCCCTACACTGCCCGAACACCACTGCACTGCCCTAAACCCTGAAACACCAGCCCCTGCACGACCCCCTACAGTGCCCGAACACCACTGCACTGCCCTAAACCCTGAAACACATACCCTAGCACGACCCCCTTCACTGCCCGAACACCACTGCACTGCCCTAAACCCTGAAACACCACCCCCAGCATGACCCCTACACTGCCCGAACACCACTGCACTGCCCTAAACACTGAAACACTACCCCCAGCAAGACCTCCTACACTGCCCGAACACCACTGCACTGCCCTAAACCCTGAAACATCACCCCCAGCAAGACCCCCTACACTGCCCGAACACCACTGCCCTAAACCCTGAAACACCACCCCCAGCACGACCCCCTACACTGCCCGAACACCACTGCACTGCCCTAAACCCTGAAACACCACCCCCAGCACGACCCCCTACACTGCCCGAACACCACTGCACTGCCCTAAACCCTGAAACACCACCCCCTGCACGACCCCCTACACTGCCCGAACACTACTGCACTGCCCTAAACCCTGAAACACCATCCCCAGCACGACCCCTACACTGCACCGAACACCACTGCACTGCCCTAAACCCTGAAACACTACCCCCAGCAAGACCCCCTACACTGCCCGAACACCACTGCACTGCCCTAAACCCTGAAACACCACCCCCAGCAAGACCCCTACACTGCCCGAACACCACTGCCCTAAACCCTGAAACACCACCCCCAGCAAGACCCCCTACACTGCCCGAACACCACTGCACTGCCCTAAACCCTGAAACACCAGCCCCAGCACGACCCCTACACTGCCCGAACACCACTGCACTGCCCTAAACCCTGAAACACCACCCCCTGCACGACCCCCTACACTGCCCGAACACCACTGCATTGCCCTAAACCCTGAAACACCACCCCCAGCACGACCCCCTTCACTGCCCGAACACCACTGCACTGCCCTAAACCCTGAAACACCACCCCCTGCACGATCCCCTACACTGCCCGAACACTACTGCACTGCCCTAAACCCTGAAACACCACCCCAGCACGACCCCCTACACTGCCCGAACACCACTGCACTGCCCTAAACCCTGAAACACCACCCCCAGCACGACCCCCTACACTGCCCGAACACCACTGCACTGCCCTAAACCATGAAACACCAGCCCCAGCACGACCCCCTACACTGCCCGAACACCATTGCACTGCTTTAAACCCTGAAACACCACCCCCAGCACGACCCCCTACACTGCCCGAACACCACTGCACTGCCCTAAACCCTGAAACACCAGCCCCAGCACAACCCCGTACACTGCCCGAAAACCACTGCACTGCCCTAAACCCTGAAACACCAGCTCCAGCACGACCCCTACACTGCCCAAACACCACTGCACTACCCTAAACCCTCAAACACCAGCCCCAGCACGACCCCCTACACTGCCCGAACACCACTGCACTGCCCTAAACCCTGAAACACCAGCCCCAGCAAGACCCCCTACACTGCCCGAACACCACTGCACTGCCCTAAACCCTGAAACACCACCCCCAGCAAGACCCCCTACACTGCCCGAACACCACTGCACTAAAGCCTGAAACACCACCCCCAGCAAGACCACCTACACTGGCCGAACACCACTGCACTGCCCTAAACACTGAAACACCACCCCCTGCACGACCCCCTACACTGCCCAAACACCACTGCACTGCCCTAAACCCTGAAACACCACCCCCTGCACGACCCCCTACACTGCCCGAACACCACTGCACTGCCCTAAACCCTGAAACACCACCCCTCAGCACGACACCCTACACTGCCCGAACACCACTGCACTGCCCTAAACCCTGAAACACCACCCCCAGCACGACCCCCTACACTGCCCGAACACCACTGCACTGCCCTAAACCCTGAAACATCAACCCCAGCAAGACCCCCTACACTGCCTGAACACCACTGCCCTAAACCCTGAAACACCACCCCCTACACTGCACGAACACCACTGCACTGCCCTAAACCCTGAAACACCACCTCCAGCAAAACCCCCTACACTGCCTGAACACCATTGCTCTGCCCTAAATCCTGAAACACTAGCCCCAGCATGACCCCTTACACTGCCCAAACACCACTGCACTGCCCTAAACCCTGAAACACCACCCCCAGCACGACCCCCTACACTGCCCGAACACCACTGCACTGCCCTAAACCCTGAAACACCAGCCCCAGCAAGACCCCCTACACTGCCCGAACACCACTGCACTGCCCTAAACCCTGAAACACCAGCCCCAGCATGACCCCTACACTGCCCGAACACCACTGCACTGCCCTAAACCCTAAAACACCAGCCCCAGCAAGACCACCTACACTGCCCGAACACCACTGCACTGCCCTAAACCCTGAAACACCAGCCCCAGCACGACCCCCTACACTGCCCGAACACCACTGCACTGCCCTAAACCCTGAAACACCAGCCCCAGCACGACCCCCTACACTGCCCGAACACCACTGCACTGCCCTAAACCCTGAAACACCACCCCCTGCATGACCCCCTACACTGCCCGAACACCACTGCACTGCCCTAAACCCTGAAACACCACCCCCTGCATGACCCCTACACTGCCCGAACACCACTGCACTGCCCTAAACCCTGAAACACCACCCCCTGCAGCACCCCCTACACTGCCCGAACACCACTGCACTGCCCTAAACCCTGAAACACCACCCCCAGCACGACCCCCCTTTACTGCTTGAACACCACTGCACTTACCCAAACCCTGAAACACCACCCCCAGCACGACCCCCTACACTGCCCGAACACCACTGCCCTTAACCCTGAAACACCACCCCTTACACTGCCCGAACACCACTGCACTGCCCTAAACCCTGAAACACCACCCCCAGCACGACCCCCTACACTGCCCGAACACCACTGCACTGCCCTAAACCCTAAAACACCACCCCCAGCATTACCCCCTACACTGCCCAAACACCACTGCACTGCCCTAAACCCTAGAACACTACCCCCAGCACGACCCCCTACACTACCCGAACACCACTGCACTACCCTAAACCCTAAAATACTACCCCCAGCACAACCCCTACACTACCCGAACACGACTGCACTGCCCTAAACCCTCAAACACTCCCCTAGCACGACCCCCTACACTACCCGAACACCACTGCACTGCCCTAAACCCTATAACACTCCCCCAGCACGACCCCTACACTACCCGAACACCACTGCACTGCCCTAAACCCTAAAACACTCCCCCAGCACGACCCCTACACTACCCAAACACCACTGCACTGCCCTAAACCCTAAAACACTACCCCCGCATGACCCCCTACACTACCCAAACACCAATGCACTACCCTAATCCCTAAAACACTACCCCCGCATGACCCCCTACACTACCCTAAACCCTAAAACACTACCCCCGCACGACTCCCTACACTACCCAAAGACCACTGCACTACCCTAAACCCTAAAACACGACCTCCTACACTACACAAACACCACTGCACTACCCTAAACCCTAAAACACTACCCCTACACTACACAAACACCACTGCACTACCCTAAACCCTAAAACACTACCCCCAGCAGTACCCCTACACTACCCAAACACCACTGCACTAACCTAAACCCTAAAACACTACCCCAGCAGTACCCCCTACACTACCCAAACACCACTGCACTACCCTAAATCACGACCCCCTACACTACCCAAACACCACTGCACTACCCTAAACCCTAAAACACTACCCCCAGCACGACCCCCTACACTACCCAAACACCACTGCACTACCCTAAACCCTAAAACACTACCCCCAGCACGACCCCCTACACTACCCAAACACCACTGCACTACCCTAAACCCTAAATCTACCCCCAGCACGACCCCCTACACTACACAAACACCACTGCACTACCCTAAACCCTAAAACACTACCCCCAGCACGAACCTCTTCACTACCTAAACACAACTGCACAATTTGTTACAGGCGTTGCAACGCAGGCCTGTGGTGCTTACTGGAAGTACCTAGTGGGCTAGTTGGGCCCCAGGGACCCTCAGGATTCAAGGTGACCTAATCCCCCAACTTAAAACGCACCACGGGGCGCGTTTGCACAGTGGTGAAGGGAGGGGCGGGGCCTCAGGTGACATGTGCGCAAACACGCCCTGTGGTGCGTTTTAAGTTGGGGAATTAATTCCCTTTGAATCCTGAGGGACCCTGGGGCCAACTAGCCCACCAGGTACCTTCAGTAAGCACAACAGAGTTGCGTTGCAGAGAGGTGAAAAAAGGTGCGTGGCCTCGGAATGCCTCTCTGCAACTCAGCTCTGTGGTCCTAACTGTAGGTACCTGGGGGGCTAGTTGGGCCCAGGGACCCTCAGAATTCAAGGGGACTTAATCCCGCAGCTTAAAAGCGCGCCCGGGTGCGTTTGCACACATGTCACCTCAGGCCCCCTCCCTTCTACCACTGTGCAAACGCGCCCTGTGCAGCGTTTTAAGAGGTAGTTTTAATCCCCCTGCCCTATTATGTACTAGGGACTTGCAGAGGAGGTCATGCTAATCACAGGGGTACCCCAACGCATAGTGTTCCCTAGTGTATGTAGGTGTTTTCACTGTATTCTAAGTGTCTTTTAGCATAGCACTGGCTCTGGTTAGTCAGAGTCAGTTACCACCAGTACCCGTCTGAAAAAGTTGTGGGCACAGGATGATTTTGCAACAAGGCCTCTTTCTGCTCCTCTGTTGGTTCTTTCTGCACATCTTTTGCTTCTTTCTGTGCATTTTTCTTCATTCTTCACATGTCCTACCTCTGTAGGCATAGTTAGAAACTAGCATTTAAAAAACCTTTGAAATTCACTTAAAAAATCATAGGTTTCAGGCACGTTATAGTTAGAAATTAGCATTTAAAAAACCTTTGAAATTCACTGAAAAAACTATAGGTTTCAGACACGTTATAGTTAGAAATTAGCATTTAAAAAACCTTTGAAATTCACTGAAAAAAACCATAGGTTTTAGGGACAGTTATAGTTAGTTGGACATTTCACTCGTACAAAACCATAGAAATTCCCCCGTTATAGTTAGTTCAGCTAACTATAACTCGCGCCCGCAATGCACTGCTGATGACGTCACATATTACATCACTCATGACATGGTCAGTGACATCACTGATGACATCTCAAATGACATCACTGATGACATCACTGATGACATCATCCATGTGATAATTTCATGCATCTTCTCACACCCTAATATAACTTTTGATACACCCACTCTAAATTACAGACTGCCATTCTCAAAACCATAGACACTCCAACACCAAAAACTACATACCCACTCACTGATTCTTAGGTCTACACACACATCCACTCACTCACTCGTACAGTCACTCATACTTAGTCACTCAGTACAGGACTATCATATGCACTCATACACCTATATAAACACTTACACACCGCCACTCATCCATAGAGGTACTCACACACCTAGTCAGTCATGCAAAAAACTTAATCACACACCCATTTACTCACCTATACAGTTATACACACACCAGCTCACTTACTCATACAAATACTAGCACATTCTTACGCTCTTATACAATCACTGATACAAGTACACACTCATCCATACAGCCACTCTCACAATCACACTCTCACTTATAGCCATTTATATACTCCAACACACATATATACTGCCTTTCACATATGTAGTTACTCACACATGTACCACTGAGATATACATTCAATCACTAACTCACCCATACACACACTCACCCACCCATACAGTCCATCACAGATGCACTCTTGAAACCATGCACCCAGTGAATCACCAACTCACACATCTATGCACAGAGTCACACACACCCCACCCACACAAACACTCAGGCACCCATACAGATACTCAGACAATCAATCAATAACCCATGTAGACACTCATGTAGCTATTCAGAAAGCCATGCAGCCGCTTACAAACCAACAGACAGACGGATACAGACATTCACACAGTTTAGTCACTAACCCATGCATTCAGTAAGATACATTTAATCACTCACTTGTAGAGTCAGTCACTCACGTACTAAATCATCCATTCAGACACTTATACACCCACTCATTCTTCAATACGCCTTTCCCTATATATATTAAACATATTTAAACTTTACAGAAACACACAGTCACTGGATGATGTCATCAGTGATGTCACTGACCATGTCATGAGTGATGTAATATGTGACGTCATCAGCAGTGCATTGCGGGGCCGCGAGTTATAGTTAGCTGAACTAACTATAACGGGGAAATTTCTATGGTTTTGTACGAGTGAAATGTCCAACTACCTATAACTGTCCCTAAAACCTATGGTTTTTTCAGTGAATATATATATATATATATATATATATATATATATATATATATATATATATATATATACACACACACACACATATATGTCGAATGCACAGCTTCGCCCTGGCTGCGTATCAATGAAGCGCACTCTCTAAAGTTTCTATTAATCAAAGTTTATTGCCACATCGCAATCACACACTGGACAGACGTCCTTCGGCACAGTCTCCTTTTTCAATGTCAGTGCGACGGTGTTCAATTCGAAAATTTAAAAGGTAGAGAAGCATTTCATTCGTTTCGAATTTCAGCAACATAAAAGAGGGCTCGCATTGAATTTCATGTCTAGATTATCATTGCGTCCATATTAAAGTGATCCCAGATTCATTTTATCGAAGTTATCTCTCTACAATACAACACAATTAGATGCCAATAATATCTAATCTATCCAACTTAAATAGTTGCTGTGCAATAATTGTCAATTTTCCTCAATTGAAAATTAAAAAAATTAATTGTCAATAATTATATTTAATACATAATCCATTCGGCAATATATACACAGATGTACTTATTTCAAAATTGCGCCCTGTATGGGCTGGCACCCACTAATCTCACTTTCCCATGTCTCCTTCTTCAACTTCAGTCCAATTACACTCATGCCCTATATGGGCTGATATAGTATTCAATTTATTTATTTCTTAATGTTACTCTATTTATGTCTTCTGGGGGGGTTCTGATGAATGTCTGACATATAATCCCAACATTAAACACATTTGAAAAATATATATCAGATGTTTATTGAAAAGACTCTATATCGGGCACCCTAACAATTCTATGTTTATACCATTATCCTATATTCACCCATAATTCCTCTTCGTTATTTAGTCCCTTCGGGGCCCTGGTTTGCAATTCATTAATATATTTGGACTCTAGAGTTCTAAGTTTTTTACTCTATCTCCTCCCCTCTCTGTTTTCTGTATCTGGTCCAAACAGAAATATTTCAAGAGTCCCCCACTGCTGTTATGTTCTTGTTCAAAGTGGCGGGCCACCGGATATGTATGGTCTTTATTAGTGATGGCCCGCAAATGCTCTAAAATTCTCTTATTTGCATGATGTATAGTGCTTCCTTTACGCAGTTTCTCACAAGGGCAGACCAAACAGTAAATCATGAATTCAGAGTCACAGTTTAGGAACTTTTTTATCTTCCTATTGTTCTTCTTCCCTGGGACATAGTACTTACATACCTTTTGACTATTTCTACAGACTTTGCATTTTAGACATGGGAAAAAGCCTGTTACAGGATCTCCTTTGCTCGTCACCTCTGTATAATGGCTCCGTACCAAGTGATCTTTTATTGAGGAGTCTCTTCTATAGGTAATTGGTGGTGACAAGTGTTCCACAATAATGTTGTCATTTTTGAGGATATGCCAATTTCTTTGAAAAATCTGATAAACCTATGATGCATGTGCTGTATAATCTGTGATCATTCTCACCATGCTTTTTCTTTTGCATCTCATTCGTCTTCCTAAGTTCCTCTTTGTCTAGAAGTAACTGACCTCTATGTGTACATTCAGTTTTCTTAACTGCCTTCATTACGACCCCCTTCGGATAACCTCTTGCTCTAAATCTCTTCAATGCGCTTTCTTTAGCTTTGTGATATTCCGTAGGTGTGGAGCAGTTGCGTTTAATCCGCAACAATTCTCCATATGGAATAGTATCAATCAGGCTGCGAGGGTGACAGCTGCCCCCATGGAGTATGGAGTTTCCTACTGTTGGTTTATGAAAAAATATCGTATGTAGAGTGTTATTCTCCACATAGACGGTCAAATCCAGATACACTGCTTTTGTCATATCTATACATCAAGTACAATGCAGGTTAAAATCATTATTATTTAGGGCCGCTATATATCTCTCAGCCTCTTTTGGGGAACCTCTCCAGTTGATAAATAAGTCATCTATATAGCGGGCCCATAGGGCCAAGCTATCCAAACATTGTTCATTGTCCCCTGCCCAGGCCACGTGCTTTTCCCACCAGCCCACGAACAAGCTTGTGTAACAGGGGGTGAAGCACCTGCCCATGGCAGTACCTTGTCTTTGTTGATAGAACTGTAAAGCAAACAATAAAATGTTGTTAAGACAGAATGAAATCAATTCTAATAGCATTTGATTACGTTCTTGGTATTTAAGAGCTCTTTCATTTAAAAAGAATTTCATGGCTTCTAAGCCTTTT
Source organism: Calotriton arnoldi (assembly GCA_963921515.1). Taxonomy (NCBI): domain Eukaryota; kingdom Metazoa; phylum Chordata; class Amphibia; order Caudata; family Salamandridae; genus Calotriton; species Calotriton arnoldi. Next base: position 3,675,553 of record CAWUFW010000415.1, read on the forward strand.
TCATGTGCTATGCATGTATAAAGGCTAGTGATGTCTAGGGTAATGAGTAGCATATTTTCTTCCCACTGTATCCCTTCAATGATTCTTAAAAAGTATTTTGTGTCTCTCACATATGAACTGAGCTCTTTTACAAAGGGAGAAAGAAAACAATCTATATAAATAGAGGTGTTTTCTAGGAGATTATTTTGGAAGAAACGATCGGGCATCCCCGAGGATTTATTGCGTTTTTATGTACTTTCGGTAGATGGTAAAAAGTTGGTACCTCTGGATTTTCACAATATATAAATTGATAGTCTCCTAGTTCCAGTACTCTTTTTTTTTTTCTGCCAATCCTCTAAGAGTGTATGAAACTGAAGTAAACTCTTCTTACATTGCATCTTTGTAATTGGCATGCAGCTTTCTTTCATGGAAAGTTGTTTTAGGGGCTCCTTACAATATTGTTCTTTGTTGATTATCACTATGTTTCCTCCTTTATCCGATGGCTTGATGATCAAGGATTCATCACTTTTAAGATCCATGATTGCCTTCCATTGTTTTTCAGATATGTTGTCTTTGTTTCGATTAGTTCCTTCCAATTGGAGTTTTTTTAAATCCTTAATAACTATCTCCTGGAATGTGTCTATGGGATCATGTGGTGTAAGGGGGATATATTTAGATTTAGTTTTCAAACTACTAATGCCACTTTTTTTTAGCAATACCGGATTGCTCTAATAGTTGTATTATATTTGTTGTACCTTCTTTGTGTGATTGCAAATTGGAACATTCTCCTAGTTCCTGCAATAATATCAGTGTCTGCTGTTGAATGCATATATGGATCAATATGGGTTGACACCTCCATGAAGATAAACATTAAGGATATAAGTATGTCATTGTATTGAAAACATGCGCAGGTGAGTTGTCTGTATATCGGTGTGTGCTCCTTTCTATGATAATACATATCAATCAATCAATCAAGATTTATAAAGGATGGCAAATCACCTGTGAGGGTCTCAAGGTGCTGGAGTTGCTTTTTGCTTTGCGGTGCTCTGTTCATTCGAACAGCCAGGTCTTGAATCCTTTCCTGAATTCCCGGAGCGATGAGGCGGTCCTGAGGTGCAAGGGAAGGTCGTTCCAGGCTTTGGCTACCAGTTGAGAGAAGGAGCATCCTCCGCTGTTGGCTCAGTGGTTCCGGGGGATGTCTGCGAGGGAGGTGGATCGAAGGTGTCTGGTCAGTGGGGGGAAAGTCATCCGTTTGTTGATGTATGCTGGTCCTTTGTTGTGAAAGGTTTTGTATGCGCAGGTCAACATCTTGAACTGGCATCTCTTCTGGATTGGGAGCCTCTTGAGGTGCGGAGTGATGTGGGTCAGTCTGGGGAGGTCAAAGAGGAGTCTTACCGCTGAGTTTTGTATTGTCTGTAGTCTCTTCAGGAGGGGTGCGGTGATTCCTACGTAGAGAGTGTTTCCGTAGTCCAGCCTGTTGGTGACGAGGGCCTGAGTGACGGTCCTTCTGGTGTTAATTGGGAACCACCTGAAAATAATTCTTTCGGAGCATGTGCAGGGTGTGGAAGCAGGCGGATGAGACTGAGTTGACCTGTTTCTGCATAGATAACTTGATGTACTATATGATGCCGAGGTTGTGGCGTGGTCTGTCAGGGTTGGAGACTGCCATTTCTGCAGGCCACTAGGCGTCATTCCATGGCAAAGTGTTATTCCCAAAGATGAGGACTCCCGTCTTAACAGAGTTAAGCTTATGACAGTTGTCCTTCATCCAGTCGGTGACGTTCAGAATACATCTGTGTAAGTTGGCTTTGCTGATGGAGGGGTCTTCTGGCAGCGAGAGGATGAGCTGGGTGTCATCGGAGTAGACCGTGTGATCGTACAGTGTTGGCTGGGGGGGGTCATGTACGTGTTGAAGAGTGTGGTGCTGAGGGACGATCCTTGTGGGATTTCGCAGATAATCTTCTTGGGTTCTGAGGTGAATGGTGGGAGGCAGGGTCCTTCTGGTGAGGTCTGAGGCGATCCATTTGAGGGCATCTCCCTGGATTTCGATGTGGTGGAGTCCGTTGATCAAGATGTGGTGGGAGACCGTGTCAAAAGTGGCTGACAGGCCCAGGAGGATGGGGGATGCTGTTTCGCCATGGTCCAGGAGTAACCAGATGTCGTCAGTGACTGCGATTAGGGCTGTCTTGGTGCTATGTTTGGCTTGGAATCCTGATTGAGAGGGTTCCAGGAGTTTTGTGTTCCAGGTGTTCGGTCAGTTGCTGGTCGATTACCTTTTCGAGAACTTTCGCTGGAAAGGGGAGCAGGGAGATGGGCCGGTAGTTCTTCTGTTCTGCTGGATCGGCGGATGGCCTCACTTCATCGTGTTTCCAGTCCTCAGGGAAGGAGGCTGTGATGATGGAGGTGTTCAGGGATTTCTTGAGCTCGTTGCCAATCGTCTTGCTTCCGAGGTTGAAGATGCAGTGGGGGCAAGGGTCCGTAGTTGCTCTTGAGTGTACGGAGTTCATGATGGCGATTGTGGCTTGAGCTGTGAGAGGGTCCCAACAGGTGAGCAGGTGTTCAGGGTTTTTGAATGTGAGCAGGCTGATTCAGTCGGCGGCGTGGGTTGGGATTTGAAGTTTTCGTTGATGGCTGAGATCTTGTTGTGGAAGTCCGCCAGGGAATCACACAGTTCTTGGGATGGGGTGATGTTCCCGGTAGCTGTGGGGTTGGGGAACTCCTTCACGATGGCAACAAGCTCCTTGCTGTGGTTAGTGCTGGCTTCTATGCGGTCTGCTAGAGCGTTGTTCTTTGTTTCTTTCAGGAGGTGGTGGTACTGGTTGAGTGCTGTCTTGAAGGTGGTATGGTCTCCTGTCTTTTTTGCTTGTCTGCCACTTCCTTTCTAGTTGCCGGCAGCTGCGCTTCGTGGAATTCAGCTCAACGGTGAACCAGCTAACTCTTCTAGCAGGTTCTTTGGGTTTCGTTGGCTTGGCAGGGGTGAGTGTGTCAGCACATTCCGTGATCCACTGGGAGAAGATCTTCGCAGCCTGTTCTGGGTTTGATGTTGTGTCTGGCAGGTGGGAGTGGATAGCATTGTTCCACTGGTCTTCTGATATCTTTTTCCAGTTTCTGCTCGTGGAGCTGGGGGGTGGGGTGCCAGTGTTGGTAGATCCTGAGATGGTGAAGGTGATGCTGTAGTGGTCGGTCCAGGTGAGCTGCGAGACATGGTTGTACGTGACTGTCGCTGGACGTAAAAAAATGGGGTTGAGTATGTGTCCTGTGATGTGGGTGGGGTCGATGGCAAGTTGTTTGAGGCCGATGTTGCTCATGCTTTTCAGGAGGTCGGTTGTGTTGGTGTTGCAGGTGTCGTCGAGGTGGAAGTTCAAATCCTCTAGGAAGATTTAGTGTTCGGAGTCGAGGGCGATTAGTGCGATGAGGTCAGGGATGGCATTGCAGGAGCTAGGGCATGGTCCAGGTGGTCTGTATGTGAGGGTGTATCTGGTGGTGCTTTTTCAATCTTTATGAAATTGGAAATTGAGGTGCTCCATTATCCGGGTCGAGTCGTCAGAGGAGGTTGTGTAGTGAATGTGTCCTTGTAGATGATGGCAATTCTACCTCTGTGTTTGTTGATTCAGTCTCGGTGTGTTATCTTGTAGACTTCGGGTGCGGCGATGGCAATGTCTGGCGTAGAAGCAGGGTTCAGCCAGATCTCTGTGAGGAAGATGACGTCCCGGGAGTGGGATGAAATAGTGTCCCAAATCTCTGTGGCATATTTGCAGAGCGATCGTGCGCTGAGTAGGATGCATTGGAGTTGTGCCATGGCAGTCTCAGTCACAGTGGCGGATGCAGTCATGTTTGTGGTGTCTCTGGCATTGTTGGTTGCTTCTGTGTTGCAGGTTGGAAGGAGAATGGTCCACTGGTGGTGCATGGGGATGTGTGGCAGCAGTTGTTGTCGATGCACCCGGGATCCAGGGCTCTGAGGCATGCGGTGGTGTAGGTGCGCGGGGCTGAAGAACCAGGGTTCCTGGCACTTGGTGGGGGCAGGTGTAGACGAGATTGCCTTTGCCATGCCTTCAGCACGCCGGCGGCCTCCATTAAAAGGTCCTGGGAGGGGGGGGGGAGCGGGGAGCGCTGGGAGGCAGGAAGCAGGAGGCGGTGGCGGCAAACGGCGGGAAAAGTGGGTCGCGAGGGGGCACAGAGAGCAGACAACAGCAAAATAAGGCTGAATCACAGGCACAATTAACAGGCACAAAAGAGAAGAGACAAGGCAGGACAACGCTGCGGAAAACTTAAAGCATGCAAAATATAGCAGAATAAACAGGCACAATTGAGAAGTAGCAAGGCAAGACAAGGCAGAGGAAGATTACATCGAGCAAAATACCAATGCACAGAAATGCCAACTCAGATATGAGCAACAGGAGGAAGGCTGGGCAGAGCACAGAGGGCAGCAAAGGAAGCGCCATTCGATACACAGCGAGGGGGAGATGGCAAAGGGACCTGCTGAAGGAGGTCGAGCTGCAGCCTCCATTAAGTAGGTCCCGGGAGGCGCGCTGGGAAGCAGAAAGTGGCAAGTGGCGAAAAAGCAGAGAATGGCAGGAGAACAGAGGGGGCACAGAGACCAGAGAGCAGACAAGAGCAAAATAAGGCTGAAGCACAGGCACAATTAACAGTTAGAGAAGAGAAGAGACAACGCAGGACAAGCCTGAGGAAAGATTACAGACACGCAAAATATAGCAGCATAAACAGGCACAAAAGAGAAGTGGCAAGGCAAGACAAGGCTGACGAAGATTACAACGAGCATGTTTGAGTAGGTAAATATGAACATAGTGAATGTAGGTGTAAGATTATAACAATATTCACATATTAAAAAATAAATTAAAAGTGCCTGTGTAAAATTATGCGCAACAAATGTCTGTTTGACCATGTAAATATTATTACATGTAGGTAAATATGAGTGGAGATATATAGGGATCAATTCATGGGACCTTACTATTACTAAGTGTAATCCATATATGTGTGTGTGCTTGTATGTTTACATTATAATTATGTGCATATATTTACATATGTGGGGTTGTCTGTATACATGTATGTATTTACTTTACATATATATATCTCCATCCCTTTCAATACAAATACAGTAAATGCATGACACCTAAATGAGCACTAACTTAACACACTTACCACAACTAATCAGCAAAGAAGAATTTTTTTTTTTTTTTTACTATTCTACTACCTCTTACTCCTAATCTTGGGTTGCAGAGTAGCATGCAACTCGCTGCAAAGCGCTTCAACGCATCGTCAGGGGCAGTAAGCGCTATATAAATACAATTAACTTAAAAAAACTACAGTTTTACCAATTAATGATGGGCAAAGGGGACCAATGAGTCAGCGTTGTTCAAAATATATCTAGCAAGAGAAGTTCGGTTAACAGTCAACCCTTGTTCTTAAATCTCATGATGTACACCCCCATATAGCAGAAACCCCCACGCACTAGTGTCAAACCAGAGGCCCACCACAGACACTGATCCAGAGGGTTCACTGGATATACCACAGATTAATAACAATTTTTAATCTTGAGTATGTGCCAAATATATTAAGAATTTGAATTGCTCTTAGCCAATACCATTCAATTTTTTCAAGAAATTTAAGTAGGCTGTCAACATACATGAACCCTATCTGCCAGAGTGGGTGTCCATTCGAGCCCTTTCACTGATGCGCCTCTTTAGATCCACTCTGCCAATGGCTTGATGATGATGACAAAAAGTAATTGTGATGGGGGAAAGAAACCCTGACAGGTACCCCTTAGGACTGGAAAGGAATGGCATCCTATGACCTAAAGTTTGATCCTGACAAACAATTCCATGTACAATAGTCGCATATATGTAATGTAGCTGGGGACAAAATCCATTTTGTAGAATTTTTGCAGAGCACTACTACTTTTCTAGCAGGTTCTAATCTTAGTGTTATTTTATTGTTGCAGAAGTGGGGTTTCAGGTGTTTATAAATATATTTTAAGTATTGGATACAAGGCTTACCTAATTAACATCTGTGGCATCGATGTATCTGTTTATAAGAATTACATTTGAAGAATAGAATACACATTTAGCTATCCTTAACCATACAAAGTGGCACATTCAGAAAACCTGTGAGATCAGGGACACAAATTTAAGTTACCATGCCTCTGAGACTTTACAAAATCCCCACTGACGATACATACAAATGTTTGTTTAAGAGAATCAATAGAAACATTACTGGCTTCAAAAGACTTGAGTTATCAAAACGAATGTTTCTTCGGGGATCTAATTAGCCTTATTTGCTTTAACTGTTGTCTCGAATACTTAATCCTGGCTTCAAGTATCAGTTTAACTACCAAGAGGGTTTCAAGAGCTAATTTTCTAGAACTATTCTGATCTAAGAATTTGTCGGAACATTTTTAGACTAATAGCCCTCTATTAAGTACTCGAAGTAATATTTAATGTTAGACGAGTCATCATTTCTACGTTCATCTCCGGCTTCAGAAACTAAACTATCTCTCCAGCTATGGTTACCATAGTGAAGAGATACGCTTTTGGCAACACTTGAAAAAACGGAGGCTCTAATGATCATTTGCCACAATCTGCCTTAACTAAGCAGAGGCAACAGAAGGCTGTTAAAATGTTCAAAATGACATCAAAGAAAAAATGCTACAGAATTATGGCTGTTCAGGGAAGGTCACGTGTTTGTGGGGGGTGGAGGGGTTTTCATCACCATTTTGTGAACAATCTGGCAGCTTTTGGATCACAACTATTCCGGCAATAGACAAAAACTGTGCCCAAAGAACAAAGAAAGAAAAGGCTTCCCTTGGTCTATATCCAGGACTGTTTTGATTTATTACGGTCGTGGGTCGGGTTAAGTCAAGATTTTTTTTAACTTCAGCAAAAAAAGAGCCTATAAAGGTGAATTGTGATTTACACATGGGTCACTACGAACTTATTTCAATACTCATTATAATTTTTAGATAGCATATGTTGCACTATATAAGGGCAAAATAGAACTCAAATACGGTACTAGTCTCTTGATAATCGATATATTTTAATTGATCTTAATAGTTGTTTCAACTCAGACTTTTTACACCATACATATATAAAATGTCAGACAGTTGCTTAGGGTCCATCATGTTGACAGAAACCAAATAATAAGTGACTAAAACGTGTGTAAATGAAAAACAATATAAATAAATATAAATAAAAAATGATATGCTGCTCCCACAGCACTTTTCTTCTTTCAATATAGAAAGAGTTAGATCTATCTGTTGCAGTGTCAACAATATTTTGACCTAGTCTATGATTGTACAGACATCATCAGGACTCGTATAGTTATGCATACTTTAATGGATGAAGGGGAGGGCATGAGAGTGAAACACTGGGGCAATGCAGAGGGGGGGAGAAAGCAACTGAGGACAAGGATTGAGGCCTGGTGGAGATGAAGGGGACAGTGGGAATTCAATGGGAAAGGCGTGTAGGACTACTTGAAGCCCTTCACTAAAGCATACTGAAATATTCTACAAAATGCGATGGGCTTGATGCACAGCTTATCCAAGGAATGACTATGAAATTCTCATGAAAGTCAATGGCTGAATGGGACTGATCAAAAGCCCACTGTCTCTAATTTTCGTATTATACTTTTTAAAGTATTCACAACAAGGGGAGCGCTAGAGAGCCCACGGCAAGATGGCCGGACTCTAGTGCAGCTCTGCCACCCGTGAGCTTCAATCCATAAATTATCCTGCCATCCGGCTCATGTCCTTTCTGCCAAAGGAGAACCAGGTGTGTAGAAGACTATATGGAGCTGCAGGCCATGAAATTTGCCTGGGCGCTGAGTGATGGATGCAATCTGGCCTTGGGATGTTGGCTGCGTGTGAAGCCGCCGAGTCCAAGATGGCAGTCGTCTGAAGCACTGCGGAGCCAGCACACTGCCAAGAATCCCCAGATCCAACAGTAAACCTGTGAGCGACGCCGATACAGTTGGGATTGTCAAGGGAGACCTCACACGCTGTTACAGGCCAAAAAAAGTGCCAACTGACACCTGAGCGTACTGCGAAGATGAAGCGTTGCGGTAGCGCTGCTGATCGTGAACGGTGCAGCTGCATGAAGAGCGGCGGGCGGAGGCACAATCAGTGCCCACATGTGGCACCAATTGTGGCTGGGCCAGCTATATCCCGCGTGTGAGCAGGGAGTGCTGGGTGAGTGCCTGCGGATGGCCGGGGCAAGGGAGCACTACCATTGTGAAGCAGGGCTGGAGGGCCTCCTGTGAGATGCGTGGATACGTTGTACGGCTTGACTGGCCGGAGACCAGCGGGGCTCCCTGGAGCCCCTTCTAAGAAACATTGAGTGGGGACACAGCCTGCCGGCCTTGAGAAGGCACTTGGGACAAGCGAAGCACGCGGCTCGATTGCGGGGCCGGTGGTGGTCGCAACCATGTAGGGGCGAGAAGCGTTGCAGGGGTGGCCCCTCGTTCTGCTTTCCCGAGCGTGGGCACTAGCATAAGTCTGATATTGCCGGAATAAGTTGCAGACACTGCTGCGGATGAACGGCGGAAGCCTGTACTACCGGGTCGAGTCCTGCTTTTGCTACCTGAGATATGCAAGTCTCATTTAAGTATAAGTATAGTGCCCAAGTGAGGGACATCAATGCGTCATTTGCAAAGGCCTGTCATCTGAAGGGTACTCTAGACAGCCTGGAGGTGCACAACTCCCGGGGCACACTATGAACTATGCAGCATTGTGAGACCGCTGAGTTGAGCAGACGGTGCCTGGCGGGGCTGTTGCGCCTTCTGCCCCAGGTGCCCTGGTGTCGCCCGGGGAGGATGGGGGGGGGGTGGGTTTCCCCCCGCGGTCGCTGTGCAGCCCCTACAGAACACAATGGGGAGGACAGACAAGACCTAGCTGCGGCTCACATTTGAGGTGCTCAGAACCACGCAAGATGTGACCACAGATCTGCAAATGGACACACCGAGCCAGTGTGCTACGGCACTTGAGGCCATGCTGCTTGCCATGCAGCAGAGTCTACAATCCATCGATGGTAAGACAGACACCTTGAACCTGCGCATGGATCACCTGACCACCAAGCTGGATCAGCAAATGGCGCGTATAACGGTGGCGGAGCAGTGCATTTCTGCAACGGAGGATGATATGCAATTGATGAGCATGAAGTGCCTGATTAAGGTGTTGGCGGTCATACAGGCAAAGAAGGAAGTTTTAGAGGTGCGCTCCTGCAGCAATAATCTATGTACCACCGGTGTCCCAGAGTCAACAAACACTGGAATAAGCATAAGTAAATGCACTAGATATCACCTATGTGATTAATAATCAGCTTTTTTGTTGTTGTAAGCTGTAGCTTGCCGAGTAGTTGTACAATATAAATTACAGAAAGTCTGTTAAAGTGTTAGGACTTGTTTATGTACAAAAAGGCAATATATTGTGCTGTTACTAGTGGTATCATAAAGTGGGGAGATTAGGTAATTGGTGGAGGACAAAAACGAAAAAACATGTACGTGACAAGTAGACTTGAAAGTAGTGCAGCTATGGGGAGAAGAGGTAAAAGGAGGATGAAAAACCATACAAGTACAGAGTAAGCGCTGTTTTTGCAAATCCAAAAAAACAAGATTACGAAAACTAGATGAAAAGGTGTTGTTTGGTTATTGTTCATTGTTGAGATAAAAAAATTAAAATGAACTTTACATTTTTCAAATGAGCATTTGAGCAGTTGTGCAATATAAGTGAAAGAAATGCACTGAAAGTGAGATTGTTTTATTGAGACAGGCAAGTTTTTTCTTTTTTACAGATTTCTCTTAAATAGTTTTCTTTTTAATTTGAAATGCTATTTTTTTTATTATTGCGAAAAAACAAACTGAACAATAATGAGCATATAGTAAATATTCTCACTTGCATTGTCATTGTGTTACTTATGGTTTACAATTTTTCTTTATTTAAAAGTACACTGACATTTTCAATTATTGTGCTATATACTTTGAGGTTTTTATGTAACAAATACTGTATTTATTTTTCAGGACATCTATTATAAGTCTTGGTGCCACTGCACCTGCAGCACAATTGAAATCATGGTACCTGCTAGATAACTGCACTTTGTATGTTTTACTTTTTACTTTAATTAATCTTTAATTCTGTTTTTATAATACCATAAAAGAGATGCATAGTTTAATTGAAATAGCATGAACATAAAAAAATCAAATATTAAAAACATCCATTAAACTATCAAACTTACACCATCTGGGTAAAAAATCAATTACATCAATTTCCAATCGTAATATAAAACTACAAATACCCCAAAAGATTCACACAATCAGCGAGTCACATTAAACTCTGTCATATAGATATTCTAGAGATGCCACGATGGAGTAAACTGGCTAACCCCTTTTTTACAGAGATATTGTGGCTTCTTAAGAACCAAGAGATCATAAGAAATCTTGATACTGCAAAAACCAAGTAGGAGCTGGGTTAGTTTGGAGAATCCTAAATGCCACCTCATGATTTCTAGTACCCAAACTCCTACACATAGGAGCTAACCATTTCGACCTAGGTCTATTATAAAAAGGGTAGGAAAAAAGCAGGCGAGACGCTGTCTCTTTTTGTGACCACAGCTGGGGCAACTCTGATCCTTGGGGTTGGCAGCTCCTGTCCAGCCAGATGTAAATGTACGAAGGAGCAACAGGCCAGATCTAAATTGTACATCCAATTTTTTTGCCAACCTTGGTTCAACAACATCCAGGAATTATTCTATTGAATAAAAATCTTTATACTGTAAAAAAACAAGTTAAAATGCCATGTGTGTGAGAGGTTAAAAGATTAGACAGCTTATAGGACCTATATTTGTTTTTCAAGTCCTTCGCACTTATGCCTGGGCATGAGCCCCCAGGTTGCTCCACATATCCACGAGTCCAATCCCCTAGAAACATTCTCTTATATGCTTAATCCAAGGGAAACGGACAGAGCACGGGTGATTAAGAATTTCCACTAGTACTATACAACATAAGGACAGCTCGAGAGTAGCCCAAAGCCTTCTCCAGAACATTAAGGGTCTTAATTCTATTTGATCCGAAATTGGTCTAAGCCCAGTGTCTAGTCTCAGGGGAATCAATGGAGTGCCTGCAAGGAGACTCATTAACAACCTCAAAAAGCGATTTTCCTCAAGTTCCAGATCTTTGGTCTTTTTGTGTCGCCAGATCTCTGCCCCATAGAGGGCTACCACCAGGGCTCGGCTAGAATACATCTGTATTGCTGAGGGAAGCACAAGTTACTAACTTGTGTAACGATATATCTGTAAGAGACAGTAGTTAGTGATAGATTCCTTACCTTAGAATATCCCCAGGCGTCAGGCTGGATCCGGAAAGTTTTGCGTAGCAGTACCCTTGCGCGTCGGTAGGCGGCGTCGTGCGGCTCCGCGTCCGTCGTCGGCGTCGTGATCGCCGGGATGACGTCGCGGGCAGTACTTAGGCGCCGCCCCTGCGCGCTGACGTCAGTTCTGTACACGACTTTCCGCGCCAGGAACGCAGAGCCATGCAAGAAGCTGACACAGGTGTCTGAAAAATACTAGGGCCCTGAAAGGGATGTCCTTAACCCTAGAAATCAGTTCGCAGAACGGGGAGGATGGGTGGGGCGGTAAGGAATCTATCACTAACTACTGTCTCTTACAGATATATCGTTACACAAGTTAGTAACTTGTGCATCTGAAAGAGACACGTTAGTGATAGATTCCTTACCTTAGAATAGATACCCCAGCAATACCAACCCCGGTGGTGGGTCTGCGAACAAAGATCAGACAAGGAAGTCCTGGAGGACAGAACGGCCAAAGAAGCCGTCCCTCCGGACCTGACTGTCAAGGCAGTAATGCTTAGTAAACGTGTGCAGCGAGGCCCACGTAGCTGCCTGACAGATAACCGGCAGCGGAACACCGCGGCCCAAGGCCGTGGTAGCAGCCGTTGCCCTGGTGGAATGGGCACGCAGCCCAACAGGAGGCTCCTTCTTAGCCAAAGAATAGCAGGTCTTGATGCACAAGGTAACCCAGCGGGGAGATGGTCCTCTTGTGCACCGCCCGACCTTTTTGGCGCCCACGTAGCCAACAAAGAGCTGGTCATCCACCCGGAAGTGTTTCGTGCGGTCGATATAGAAGGAGAGCGCACGTTTTGGGTCCAGACGGTGGAGCCTCTCTTCCTCTCTGGAAGGATGCGGAGGCGGAAAGAAGGTGGGCAAAGTGATGGTCTGCCCAATGTGGAAAGCAGTAACCACCTTTGGCAAGAAGGACGGACGCGTCCGAAGAACAACCTTGTCTGGATGAACAGACAGAAAGGGAGGTTTGCAAGAAAGAGCCTGGAGCTCACTCACCCGCCGAGCGGAGGTGATGGCCACCAGAAAGGCTGCCTTTAGAGTCAGAAGACGAAGAGGACAGTTATGCAGAGGCTCAAAGGGAGCGCACATTAAAAGGTAAGAACCAAGTTCAAGTCCCACTGAGGCATTACAAACGGAACAGGAGGGAAGAGGTGAGTAATGCCTTTTAAGAACCTGTTAACAACAGGGGACTTGAAAAGGGAGGGCTGATCAGGGAGCCTGAGGAAGGCCGAGATAGCACAAAGATAACCCTTGATGGTACCCAGGGCAGAACCCTGTTGGGCCAGAGAAAGAAGGAACAGAAGGACCTCAGAAAGAGGGGCAGAAAGGGGATTCACAGCCTTTGCTGTGCACCATGCCACAAATTTGTTCCACCTGCAGGCGTATACCACCTTAGTGGAGGGACGCCTGGCTGCCAGAATCACATCACAAACTTCGGGAGGCAAGTCGAAAGGAATCAACTGCCGCCGCTCAATCTCCACGCAAGCAGGTGTAGACTGGACAGGTTCGGGTGGAGGACCGTCCCCTGCTGCTGCGACAGAAGATCCTCCCGAAGAGGCAGACGGATCGGGGGATCTATGCTCATATTGAGTAGCTCGGGATACCAAACTCTTCGAGCCCAGTCCGGAGCCACAAGAATGACTTGGGCCCGGTCGTGCCGAATCTTCTTCAACACTCTGGGTAGAAGTGGTATAGGCGGAAAGGCGTATAACAGACCGCAACTCCACTCGCGACGAAAAGCGTCGCCGAGCGAGTGCCGCCTTGGAAATTCCAACGCGCAGAACTGATGACATTGCGCGTTCTCTTCGGTGGCGAATAGATCTAACCAAGGCTCTCCCCACTGTAGAAAGAGTCCTTGCGCCACTTCCGAGTGAAGACGCCATTCGTGATCCATCATGCACCTGCGGCTGAGTTCGTCCGCCCTGGCGTTCAGAGAACCTGCCAGGTGTTGAACCATCAGGAACATGCCCTGATGTTCCAGCCATGTCCAGAGGCGCAGAGCCTCCTGACAAAGGGTCCAAGACCCCACCCCGCCCTGTTTGTTGCAGTACCACATGGCGGTGGTGTTGTCTGTGAACACCTGCACTACCTTCCCTTTGACAGAGGGAAGGAATGCCTTGAGTGCAAGCCGGATCGCCCGGAGCTCCAGAAGGTTGATATGGAGCCGGGACTCCGCCCGGAGACCAGAGGCCTCTGATCTCCGCCTCTCCCATGTGACCGCCCCATCCCAGAAGGGACGCGTCCGTCACAACTGTATGCTCTGGCTGGGGAAGGGAGAGGGATCTGCCCATGACCCATTGCCGGTTCGAGAGCCACCACTGCAACTGTTTTGCAGTCCCCTCCGAGATCTGGACGTGATCGGACAGGTTGCCCTGGTGCTGCGCCCACTGGAACTTCAGGTCCCACTGCAGAGCCCGCATATGCCATCTGGCATGATTGACCAGCAGGATGCAGGAGGCCATGAGGCCCAGCAGCCTCAGGGTCATCCTTACCGAAACCCAGGATAAAGGCCGAAAGATCGGAATCATAGCCTGAATATCCCGGACTCGCCGTTCGGGAGGATAGGCCCGAAACCGCGTCGTGTCCAGAACTGCTCCGATGAAAAGGAGCTGTGGAGAAGGAATCAGATGCGACTTCGGCACATTGATGGAGAACCCCAGCGAGTGCAGGAGTTCGGCCGTAGTCTGGAGGTGGGAGACGACTGCCTGGGACGAGCCCGCCTTCAGCAGCCAGTCGTCGAGGTAGGGGAAGACTGAAACCCCTGCCCGGCGCAGATGAGCTGCGACCACCGCCATCACTTTCGTGAACACCCGAGGGGCACTGGTAAGGCCAAAGGGAGCACGGTGAACTGAAAATGCTCGGGGCCTACCGTGAACCGAAGGTAACGCCGGTGGGCCGGCAGGACGGGGATGTGGAAATACGCGTCCTGCAAGTCCAACGCTACCAACCAGTCTCCAGGGTCGAGGGCAGTCAAGACCTGAGCTAGGGTGAGCATCTTGAACTTCTCCTTCCGGAGGAAGCGATTGACGTTCCGGAGGTCCAAGATAGGACGCATGTCCTCCTTGTCCTTTTGGGCACCAGAAAGTAGTGGGAGTAGCAACCACGCCCTACTTCTGGGGTCGGAACATGCTCGATGGCCCTCTTGGTCAAGAGGGCCGTGACTTCCTTCTGTAGAAGCACCAAGTGATCCCCTGACATGCGGTGGAATTGAGGTGGCATGGCTGGGGGGTGGTCTCGAAGGGGAGGGAGTAGCCCCTTCGGACAATGTCCAAGACCCACCTGTCCGAGGTGATGGTGCGCCAGTGGGGAAGGTGATGGCGGACCCTGCCCCCTACTGGCGTGCCGTGCACCTGAAAGGAGGGACTAGGAGGGCTTGGAGGCCGCGGACGGGTTGGAGGTGGTGGCCTGACCCGCACGCTGGTTGCCCGATCCGCCACGGCGGAATCCACGTCCTCGGCCACGCGAAGACGCCTGCTGCGCGGGCCGGTGGCTGGGCTGCTGACGTGAAGGGCGCCCCTACCGTGGCCACGATAGGGGCGAAAAGCAGAAGGCAGCGGAGGGCGTGTAGCAGAAAGGCCCAGGGACTTGGCAGTAGCCCGTGAGTCCTTAAAGCGCTCCAACGCATGGTCTGCTTTGGACCCAAAAAGACCGACTCCATCAAAGGGCATGTCCATGAGAGTATTCTGGACATCCCCTGAAAAACCAGTGGTTCTCAGCCAGGCGTGGCGTCGGAGCGCCACCGTCGTTGCAATCGACCTGCCCAGCGAGTCGGCGGTGTCAAGGCCACAACGGATAGTGTATTTGGCCGCATCCCTTCCTTCCGCAATGGCGCGGGAAAGCAGTGCCTGGACCTCCTCAGGGCACTGGGGCAAAACATCCGCCACCGAATCCCACAGAGAGTGGGTATATCGGCCCAAAAGACAAGCGGTGTTAACGGACCGCAAGCCAGCACTGGAGGAAGAAAAACCTTTCTTCCCAAACTGATCCAGGCGTTTGGATTCCCTATCCGGAGGAGCGGTAGGGAAGGCGGTTTGGGAAGCGGAGGCTTGGACAACCAAGCTCTCAGGAGTGGGGTGGACAGAAAGAAACAGGGGGTCGCCCGGAGCGGGGCGATGGCGTCGTGACACGTTCCGATCCACAGGAGCCCCTGTGTTGGGCTTGGACCAGGCGCCCAAAAGAACGTCCGTGAGGGCGTCGTTAAACGGCAGCACAGTCTCCGCAGAGGAGGCTGCCGGCTGAAGCACCTCTGTCAAGATGTTAGGCTTGACCGTCAAAGTAGGGAGCTGGAGACGTAAGGCCCCAGCAGCCCTACGCAACACCGTACCAAAATTGGCCCCCTCCTCCGTAGCCACGGGAGGAGACAGCATGCCAGTGTCAGGAGAAGTATCCAGACCACTGGCCTCCCCTAGACTCTCTGTCCAGTCCTCATCATACTGACAGTTGCGTGTCAGAGGGTCATCAGACCCCTCCCAGTCCTCCTGGTCCTCCTCTGGTTCAAAATAAGGAGGAGGAGGGACATTTGGGACCCAAGGTCCCATCGGCGCCGGAGCCGGCGTCGAGCGACGTCGCTCCGGGTCCAAGTCCGGAGCCGGAAGGAACTGGGGGACGACGCCGCCCGGAGCCCAGGGCGGCGTCGAGAACGGCACCGGAGACATCGGCGCCGGCGGAGGTGTCGTGAGGTCGACCGGCGTCGATGGGGGTTGTGGAGCCGGGATCGAGGCCGGGGCCGGAGCCGGAGCCGGGATCGAGGCTGGAGGCTCGGGCGACGCCGGGGCCGGAGCCGCCGGCGGCGCCGGATCAACCCCATCAGGGCCCGCGGGGCCCGAAGGCGCACCGGAGGGGCCTGAAGGCCCGAAGAGGCGGGCCATGGCCGACAGGAACTCCTGTACCTTGGCCGGATCCGCCCCCGAACCCGGGAAGGGCGGGTATGCCGGGGGCGACTCCACAGGCAAGTCCGGGGCCGCGGGGGCGGGGACGGTGCCGGGAGGGGCCTCAGCCGAGTCGCGAGACCGGCGAGGCGAAGTCCGAGAGCGACGATGCTTCTTGGACTTCTTGTGTCGAGACTTACCGGACGAAGAAGACTTCGACGCCGGCGACCGGTGTGCACTCCGCGAGCGACCCCTGGACCTCTCACGCGACCGGGGCTTCCGCGGAGCCGAATGCCGGGCCTCGAGGAGCTTTCGAGACCGCTCTCGCAAAGCCTTCGGGTTGAGGGCCTGGCATTCGGGACAAGACTCGGTGTCGTGGCCTCGGCCGAGGCAGAAGAGACACTCCCAATGCGGGTCGGTGACGGACATCATCCGCGCACAGGCGCCGCATCGCTTGAAGCCGGGCATCCCTACGACACCTGAAGGCTGGAAAAAAAACAGTGAAAAATCACCAAAAAGTATGGTCAAAAATTGACCAGGGCACTGCTCTTCCCGGATCTGCGCTTACTGGCGCGGAAAAAGAAGAACTGACGTCAGCGCGCAGGGCGGCGCCTAAGTACTGCCCGCGACGTCATCCCGGCGATCACGACGCCGACGACGGACGCGGAGCCGCACGACGCCGCCTACCGACGCGCAAGGGTACTGCTACGCAAAACTTTCCGGATCCAGCCTGACGCCTGGGGATATTCTAAGGTAAGGAATCTATCACTAACGTGTCTCTTTCAGATACAGGTTTACTAAGAGACCCTTTATGTAACTTCAATAAGCCCCCTACCCGATGACCAAGTTTTAATTTACGTTTAGTGATATGGGTCCCCAATCCATACTCTCATCAAGAGTTGTCCCCAGGTAGTCAAATAGGTGCACCCTTTCCAAAGGAATGCCGCCCAGTGTGGGGTTTGAACGGCTGGGATTAAACACCATGTATTTAGTTGTATTGATATTTATTTTCAGACCTCTTTGGGAGGAAAACCAGCTAAATGCATCCAGTGTCTTTTGAATCCCCATTGGCGGTTTAGCTAAAAGCAATGTATCGTCAGCAAACATGAGGGCCAGAACACTCATGCTTGCCAACTTGGGGGCATCATTATCAACTACATTAAGGTGCTCAACCAGGTTATTTACAATGTAAATAAGGTGGGGGCCAATACCCAGCCCTGTCTTACACCCCTACCTACTGGAAATGGGGCAGTCAACTCTCCCAGCTTCCCACAGCGCACCTGGGCAAAATTATTTACATGTAACATCTCAATGATTGTGCATAAATATTTGGGGACTTCCATCTTTGCAATCCCCTGTCACATCCCTTTTCTTGGGACCATCACTGAATGCTGCTTTAAAATTTACCAATACCTCATAAAGCCTACCCTTTTCGATTGTGACGGTCTTCCAATAGATCAGCTTTAGTCTAAAAAGTTGATCCATCATTAATGTGTTTGACCGAAAATCAGCTTGCAGAGGACACAGAGCTGCATGTTCATCTAACCATTGCTGCAGGCTTGTGAGTAGAACCCTGCTTAAGAGTTTTTGGGTGGTATCGATGAGAGGCCTGTTCTAAGAATGTGCAGTTGGTGTTCTTTATATTATAGAACAACGAAAATACAGGAGGCTGTTTAAATTACTTTGGAGAATTCAAACCCTTTTTAGCAATTATTAAGCTAAAATAGTATGCGTTATAAGTATGGAAATAAATATGAAAGCATTTTACATCAACGGAAAGATGAACGCCAAAATTCTCACTATTAGGAAATAACTCCTGCTTCAGTTTACAGAGTATTGCTCAATTACCACGTTGCTTATTCATATGGTCATTGCAAACTACAACAAACGATATAACATGTTTTTGGTGCTAGAACAATACTATATGCACAGTAAAAGCTAGTCCACAGTAAAAGCTAGTCCAAAAAAGAGCCAGTCTTCCCATCTACCTGCTTACTGCGCTAGACGATCAGTGTTAAAAAAGTGGAGAGGGGGCGTGGCCGGGCAAGATGGCCGAGCGGACGTAGCTCGTCTCGGCTCCCGGTCCAAGCGCTGATCCGGCCCAGCTCTAGGCGGCTACATGGCTTTTACCGGGCTGACACTGCTCCCTCCCTGAAGCGGAGTGTCTGAAGCACCGGTGGAGCAGCTTTGGCCGTCCCTGGGACGGGGGAGACGCCTGCTGTCCTCGGCGGCGGCGGAGGCTGACTGAGCGCAAAATGGCAGCCGGAGTCGTGCGGGAGATGCTGCGGACTGAGGCGGCCCCCGAGAGGTAGGACTGCTGCCATGCTGCTGCATCGCGGGTCCCCTCGCTGACTCTTCTGGTCTGGGAAGCACAGGACTGACTCCTGCTTTGGTGGAGGGCCCCTACCCTTGCGACAAGGCATTGGACGAATGCCTGACCCTAAGATGGCGGCCGTCGGCGCTCTTCGAACGGCGAGTGGCGCCACACTCGGTTCATCCTGACCTGGCCTGGCTCCCTACACAGATAGCGGTCTTCCCCCACATCGCCGGGCTGCCTCCTTGTCACCCTCCAGTCTGGGGCGGCTCACCCCGCCGAATTGCCCCTCGGGGCCCTGCAGTGTCACCGGATCAACCTATGAGTCTGACCCGACCCCGGCAGCGCAGATGGCGCTGAGGTGATTGCGCCCTGGGAGATCCCAGCCTCTTCACACCACGACGCCGGCGGCTGTCGGCGCCTGAAGGCCGGACCTAGCCTACGTCTAAGATGCTGGGTGGACAGGCGTAAATCTCAAGCACGAACGGTCGGGCCACAGTCTATGGCACCCCTCCCTGGTCCTTAAACACAGGTTGCATCTCAACAGGCCTTGCTGGCGCCAACTAGCTATGACCTACACTACGGGAGGCACTTCGGATTGAGGGAGCATGCTTCTCCTCACAGAACCCCTGTCTGGGACCCTGGCAGCCCTCCCTCTACCTCCATTCTCCATTTCAATCACCGGTGCTAGGGAGCGCTGCGACTACAGCTTCGTCCCCTCGGACAGCTGC
Source organism: Calotriton arnoldi (assembly GCA_963921515.1). Lineage (NCBI taxonomy): Eukaryota > Metazoa > Chordata > Amphibia > Caudata > Salamandridae > Calotriton > Calotriton arnoldi. The sequence goes on from CAWUFW010000415.1 coordinate 3,694,807, forward strand.
ACGGGACCTGCCTGGTCCGCGCCCTATGCCGCCAAAGAAGGATCTGAGGAGGACGACGAGTAAGCAGCCGGGTAAAGTCTCAGACTTTTTCCTTCCCTCGGATAAGCGCCCGACGCTGCGAGGAGACGCAGAAACCACAACGATGGCTCTTACGAAGGCGGACATGACGGATATGTTCAAGGACTTCAAAGCGGACCTCCGCAAGGACCTGAGCCAGGATATTACCACCTCCATAGACCAACTACGGGCAGATCTAACGGACCGGCTGACCTCCCTACAACAAGATGTAGACTCCGTGGGCACTAGGGTTCTTGACCTGGAGACACACTCTCAGGAGCAGGAACGATTAACTTCAGAGCTGAGGGGGGATGTCCGCCAACTTCAGGAACAGCTCCACCAATCTTTACTCAAGTCGGAGGACCTAGAGAATCGATCTCGAAGAGAGAATGTACGCATTAGAGACCTTGAGGAGGGCGCGGAGGGGCCTGATCTGGCAGCTTTCGTGGAGGGCCTGTTCGCAGAGATTTTGGCTCCCCAGACACTTAAAATTAAACTGGACAGGGTACACCGTGTGGGCATCACACAGCCTGGTGAGAAAAGAAGACCACGCGATGTCTTAGCGAAATTTCATTCTTTCAAAGTGAAGGAAGCAGTCCTCCAGGCGGCCAGGGCAAAGAGCTCCATTGCATTTCTAAATTTTCCGTGCTCCATCTACCAAGATTTAGCTCCGGCAACGTTGGCACGGAGACAAACGTTTAGAGGCATTACTACTAAGCTACGTGAGGACCACATTCGGTACAGGTGGACTTATCCATTTGGACTAAGCTTCGATTATAAAAACAAACGCCACCACATCACCGACTTGAAGGAGGGTCAGGAGCTCTTGGGTCTCTCGCTGGACGAATCGGACGCCACATCAGATAAAAATGGAGCTCCATCACGAGGATCGTCAACGGCTTTTGGATGGTCGGCAGGCACGCGCAGGGGCCGACGATGACTGGTTTAGGCCCTCCTCTGGATCTAGGGTCTGCCGTTCTCCTGACCTCACCGGGGGTCCTGGCCCTCTGCGCTTCTTGCTGTTCATTGGTTAAACTCCTAGGCGCTGGTCGGGGGCTAGGACGGATCACAGCCTTCAATGACACTCTCAGGTTACATGCCATGAGCGCCTACACCAGGACTTCCGGGGGTCCGGCCTTATTGGAGACCCCGATTGGCTGGGGAGAGACTCGAACGTTTACGGACTGCCACCTCCTCACATTAAGAACTATGCCTCTGGGTTGGGGGGCTCTTTCCCTTTTCTGCCAAACTTGTCCAGAGCGAAAGTAGGCGCTCTCTAGGAGTGATCTCCCTTGCATGTATAGGGGTTGACATCACCAGGGTGGGCTACATTCCTTGGCGCGCCTTATCCTCCTTTGCTGATGGCCACTGCGGACTCTCATTGTGGGAGGGATATGCATGTCACTGTTTTCTAGTCGTCACTAGACAATGTTAAGTTTTCCTTTTAGGATTATGTAGCCGGGGTGGGCGTGGACGGGGACCTCGGACCCGTTGTTCCCCCCTGGTTTCCGTGGGAGGCACGTGCTCCCGGCGGAACTTTGATATTCAATCTTGGAAATGTATTTCTAATTCTGTTTGTGTGGGGGTTTGGGGTGGGTTGGGGTGGGGTGGGGACTTGGTGGCGGCTTTTTATCATGTAGCTCTGGCGGGTCCCGGGGTACATGTACTCCTACGGTTTTGATGTATGAGCAACACACCTTTCTTAGGGAGATGGCGTCGTCGCAGTACACTCAGGGGGCTTTTACAGAGTTTGCACATCTACTACTGACACTATGTCAGTTACAATAGAAACCTGGAATGTCAAGGGGCTTAACTCCCCTCAAAAACGCCAGAAAGTGTGGAAGTATATTATCGATCACCATCTAGATGTAGTGGGGATCCAGGAGACACATCTCGCTAGAACCGAAGACACGCGTCTCAGACACAAACAATACCCCTTGATCTATCGTTCTTCGGCACTTACGAAACATAGGGGAGTAGCAATATTGTTTCGCTCCTCCATACAATTTCAACCCCTAGATGTTCTTAACGATAGGGGGGGCCGCTGGGTCATGGTGAAGAGCCGTCTCAGAGGGAAGTTGTGCACCTTTGTAGCATTATACGCGCCCAACTCTGGTCAGACCTTGTTCCTACATATACTGCTGGGGAAAATGCTGGACTTTGCGGAGGGACAGATAGTACTCATGGGAGACTTCAATTTGACTTGGCATAAGGAAATGGATAGCACACACTCACAGCGCTCTGAATTGGGCTCTTTTTCCGCTGACACTCAACAACGAATCCAGGACTTAGGCTTACTAGACTCCTGGCGTACTATGTATCCACAAACACGGGATTATACTTTTTATTCCCATGTACATCGCACGTACTCCAGGATCGATTACGTCTTTATTAGTCAGTCCCTCCTGGGTTCCCTTCAAGCCGCCAAAATCTTCCCTCTTTCCGTGTCCGATCATAGTTTGTTCTCCATCTGTCTGTCCTGGCGCGGGGACGCACCGGCTGCGCCTAGGTGGTACTTTCCGGCATCATTAACAAGAGATAAAGACTCCTGTGCACAACTTAGAGACACGATTAAAGATTTTTTTGCGGTTAATAAACCAGAGGATACATCGGAGTTTATCACCTGGGACGCACTCAAAGCAGTTTTCCGAGGGAAGTGTATTGCGCTTAACGCGGCATTAAACAAGCAACGCACTAGGGAAAGAGAACACCTAGAGCGGGAGCTATCCTCTGCTGAAAATGCCCACAAACTGAACCCCACTCGACAGACTCTCCGGCATCTGACAGCTCTCCGCGGTAAGCTCTGCGCCATTTATAACAATAGAGCTGAGTTTACACTCCTTAAACTTCGCCACTTATCTTACTCCCAAAGCAATAAAATCGGCAAACATTTAGCCAGACAACTTCGAGGTAAACGGGAGAAAGAATACATAGGAGGCATGGTGGGGCCTGATGGGGTTGCCACGCACAAGGAGGAAGACAAAGCCGAACTCTTTGGCTCCTTCTATGATGCTCTATATACGGGGGAGGAACTGGAGGTTGCCAACCAACGGGATTATCTCCGCGAGTTGCCCCTACCTCAGGTCTCCAACGAATGGAACGAGCTACTCTCTGCTCCCTTCACCTATGAAGAGGTCAATGTAGCGATTCGAGCCGTTAAGCCCCACAAGGCCCCAGGTCCGGATGGGTACACCGCTCTTTTCTATAAGACCTTTGCCCCAGACATCTGCCCCTACCTTACGCGTCTCTATAATAAGATGGCCGAAGCCGGGGAACCTACTGTATCAATGACTGAGGCCATGATCTCCGTGATACCAAAACCCGGAAAAGACCCCCAATATTGTACCTCCTATCGCCCTATTGCTCTTCTTAACCTAGATGCCAAATTGTATTCCTCCATCCTAGCTAAACGATTGAATGATCTTATGCCTGACCTTATCCACCCGGATCAGTCCGGATTCATCAAGGGCCGCCAAACCCACGATAACACCCGTAGAATTATACACCTCATTGAAAAGGCCAATAGGCGCAAGATCCCTGCCGTCTTAGTGGGTCTAGACGCTGAGAAAGCCTTCGATCGTGTTAATTGGGAGTTCCTGTTTCACACCCTCCAGGCATTCGGATTTTCAACTAAATTTTTAACTGTGATTCAAGCCAATTACCGACAACCTCGCTCCAGAGTGATAGTCAACGGGGTCAGCTCAGCCTCCTTTTTCCATTCCAGAGGCACCAGACAGGGGTGTCCCCTCTCACCTTTACTCTTCGCTCTTAGCATTGAGCCCCTGGCAATGGCACTTAGAGGTAATCCCAGTATCCGGGGTATTCCATTTGCTGGGGAAACCCATAAAGTCTCCCTGTTCGCAGACGACGTTCTCCTGTCACTCTCCGAACCGGACATCTCTCTCCCAGCCCTGCAGAAGGAATTGGAGCGTTACGAATTAGTTGCAGGCTTTAAAATAAATTTTAGCAAATCCTATATCCTTAACCTCACTTTGCCACCACCTGAGGTCCACAGGCTCCAACCCCTTACCCCTCTTGCATGGGCATCCTCTTCCATACAGTATCTAGGGGTTCAGTTGACGCCGAGGGTCGAGCGGTTATATGAGGCCAACTTTCCGCCCATCCTCAACCGCATCCAAGTGGAACTCACAAAGTGGAGGCCCCTCTTCTTATCCTGGCTGGGCCGGATTCACGCAGTAAAAATGTCACTCCTCCCTAAGCTTCTCTATTTATTCCAGGCCCTACCTATAGAGCTCGACAGGGACTTCTTCCGACGAGTCAAGACTATGATCTTGCGGTTTATATGGCAGGGGGGGCGTGCCCACTTCTCCTTTTCCATGCTACGTCGCCTTCGTTCGGAGGGGGGAGTAGGCCTCCCTGACTCCAGTTGTATTACAAGGCTGCGCAGCTAAGAGTCTTGGTCGAGTGGTCGAAGGGGGAATCCGATAAACATTGGCTGCACATGGATCGTAGTGTGTCTGGGAGAACCATCTGGGACTTGATCTGGCGCCCTAAGAGAGATAGACCCCCTAACACCTACATAGAGACGCCCACGCGCACCACTCTGAAAATATGGGATACACTGGCGGGAGACGACAGATGGACCTCTTTCCCCTCCCCGTTTACACCACTGCACTTTAATCCAGCATTTCCACCGGGTACCCAAGAGGGGCCTTTCACTGCCTGGAGAGAGGGGGGCTGTCTTGCTTTAACTCACCTTTTCCATAACTATGACCCGCTCACCTTCGACAATTGCCAGCGGGACTATAACTTGGGAAACAGAGAACGATATCACTATAACCAACTGATGCACTGGGCCCTCACGCCGCACATACGCGACGCAGCTACCCGACCCCTCACTAAATTCGAATCCTTCCTTACTAAGACCACGACTATGAAGGGAGTGATTTCCTTTATATACAAATTTCTTATCACCACTACAGTTTCTCCACGACCGCGCTACATGTCCATGTGGGACGACCTTATACAGCGTCCTATCTCGGATATTGAATGGGAACACCTGTGGACAGACATTACACGGTTTAATCACTCCTCTGACCTCCGGGAAGCCCACCTAAAAACCATGATGGACTGGTACCTCCATCCCTCTAGACTTAAGCGAATCTTTCCCAACACTTCTGATAGATGCTGGAGAGGATGTGGGTTATTGGGAGATTTTAAACATATCTGGTGGGATTGCCCGACTATTCGGCCCTTCTGGGAGGAAATACTTGCACACATTAAGGAGATCTTGGGGTACCCTATTCCAACCACTATAGAGGGGGTTCTTTTAGGTCTTCGCGATCCTGCACTAGAACATCAGACACGAGCAGACAAAACGATCTTGTGGCTTTGTATAGGCGCAGCGAAAGTTACCCTAGCAGCTGCCTGGAAAAAGAGGGAAGCGCCAGCGATATCCCTGTGGCACTCTAGATTGTGCAAACTTCTCAGCCTGGAACGCATGTCTGAAATCTTTCGAGATAACTTTAAAAATTTTGAATTCAAATGGGGTCCTTTGGTGGCCTTCCTTTCCCGAGGCCTACCGTCTGCTGTTTGCCCGTCGTCTATTAGAGCTCTGCATCTTTTTCAACTATGATCTGCCCTATTTGGCCATAGTCAGACTAGAGGGTTGTACCTCGTCGCCACCAATGTCGGGGAGGGGAGGGACGGAGGGGTTTCTATTTTCCTTTTTTTTTCCTTTTTTGTGTTGGCTTTTTCGTTTCACCCCTGGTTGGGGAATGTTGAAACACAACTAAGAATTGTTTGGATGCCTTCGGCAGTAGGAGTCAATGCTCCTCCCATCGCAAAAGAAAGATGGGACACATACGGACACTCTGCCTATCACTTATAGTTCCTGCCCACACCCCGTCAGTACAAGGAACTGTATCGTTTTATTAGCAACCTAGTGATACCGGGGTGGGATAGGTATAGAATGGTAAGTGTTATTTGCTGCTTACAGTCTCATGGCACCTGAGGACCCCCTGCGAGGGGTGATTTGATAGTTTTGTTATATGATGTAATTTGTACAAAAAAAACATAACTAATAAAAATATGTTTGAAGAAAAAAAGTGGAGAACTCACACCAAAGAAGAAAAAAAACGTTTTTTTAATTTAAAAGTATTCCAAAATAAAAGATACCTTAAAAAAAAAAAAAGCGAACAGCAGCACATATCCTATACATTCACCAAACACCTTTGCTCACAAAGACGAGCTTTGACGCAATGCGACAACAATGCCCTGCAGACGAAATTTTTTAATTCACTGCCCTTTAAATTATACAACCTTCCTTCCCAGCCAGAAGAAGGAACAGGCTGCAATCACAAAACTCGAGGAATACATTTAGAACAGGCACATGACCTTGTTAACAATCCAAGATTCTGCTGCAGTTGTCTGGCGCTGTAATGTTATACAGAAACTGGCCCAACAGATAAAGGAGGTTAAAATATCCCTTCCGAGCACCACGAAGAGTACTCATGTAAAGCACTGCAATCACATAGTTCGGGTTTGCGCTACATAGTACTCTAACAACAAATACATGACACAGAAAAAAAACAATTTTGTTAGCGACAAACACATGAGAAAGAAAAAAATGCAATTTTATTAGCATAACAATATCATAAAGAATGTGAAAATTAGTTCAAAGTTCGACCCACTTAAGCAGAGTTAAACAAGCACGTTTTAAATGCGTGCTGCCAGAGGAAGATAAGCATTGGTGAACAGTAAACGTTGTGCAGCCTTAACGAAAGAAAAAAAGTTCCACAACTTTTGGGCCCGGTGCCACTGCACCCTTGAAATAATTACCCTAGTGCCTGCAAGATAACTGCAATTGTGACTGCCTGTTTAGTAGTAAAATATAGCAATATTTGGTGTTTAGAGGAGTTATGACAACTTTTGGCCCCAGTGCCACTGCACCGGCTGCACCATTTCAATCATGACCAGCTTGCCTGCAAAGTAACTGCACTTGTGACTGCCTGTTTAGTAGTAAAATATAACAATATTAGGTATTTAGTGGTGTGCCTAGAGCTTTTGGTCACAGTGTCACTGCACCTCCTGCAGCATTTAAATCAAGCTCCTTTTAACTACAAGATTAGTAGTAAAATACAGCAATATTAGGTGTTTAGAAGGAAAAATTGCAAAATGTAAACAGTAAACGGTATGCAGCGTTAACCAAAAGAAAGTTTGAACCACCAACGCTGATGGGAATGAGTAGTTAGGCTACGGGAAATTGATAAGAGACAGAGAAGAGAGAACAGGCTACAACCAATAGAAACTGAGAAAAGTAAACTGGCAAGCATACGGACCAATAAAAAGTGAAGGCGGGATTTAAGTCCCTTTTAAGATATATTAAAAACAATAGCTTTCACAAGCACAGCGCAAGCGCTGTGCAGGCAAAGCTAAAAGTTGAGCTGTATGTAGAAACTATGCTAAATGACATTTTTGTTCCGGAAACCTGTTGCACTTTCTGGTGGTGGAAAGGGTGCACAGATCTCTTGGGGCGCGGCTGTCCCCAGGGCGCCCCCGCCCCCATTCCCAATCACAGCCAAGCTACTAAACTATCGGGATCAAGATATAGTGCTCCGGCTGGTGTGAAAAGAATGACAAACTACCAAGGGAACTGTGGGGCATTCTTCCCAGATTTTACAGCGATGGTGCAGCAGCCCCGTAAGGAGTTCTTGCCGATCAAAAAGAAGCTGCAGAAAGCGGAGATACCCTGCGTAAAGCGCTGCCTGCCTGCACATAGATCATCATAGGAACACAAAAATCATAACGACACACAAAGCAGCAATGGAATTACTTAACAATCTCTCCCAGTGCCGCTGTGAACAGTCAGATGCAGAGGTCGAAAATGAGATCACCGTAGTTGCTGAGTGCAAGGCCATCACGAGTACCCATTGAATGCAATTCCTTTTAAACCAGGGGTGTTGCTTAAACAAGCAAAGACTGCAACAAAGTACTGGTTATGTGACCTGGTGATTCAAGAGGGGTAAGATGATGTGGAGAACGATGTATTCAGCCCTCACTTGCCCAGGTGAAATAAATTAATTTACTTCTTGACTGGCCCGCTGCCAGTCTGGTCCCCGGCTGAGAGTCCCAAAAATGTCTTCATGCCAATTGGTTCCGTGCACAAAACATGGCAGACCTTACACAGCCAGTTACTAATGTGTTTCCCGGCCACCTCCACCCAATGGGAGGGTTACTGGGACTCTGGCCGCCCCTACAAGGGTACACTCCACATGTATCACCACTGTGTTATACCAGATTATGGCTGGTGATAGCCATTTTTTGTTAACAGTTCTAGAACTTTTGTCTCTATGTTATGGGGAGGCCTTTGGCATGATTGGGATGCTAAAGTGGGAGGGGGAGGGGTTAATGTTCTTTGTTTTTGTTGCCAAAGATGTCCTATTGATGACTAACACTGCCACAAGTTGCTTCACATCCCGTACAGAATGTTTCTCATTTATACTATGCGATCGTGGCTCAGCCACCCGGGCGTATATCCCTTCTAACCTGGAATGTACAGGGGCTTAACAACCCTCACAAAACATGTCAAGTGCTTGCCTATTTGGACAGACACCACATTCAAATTTCTCTCCTCTAAGAGACACACAACCCAACATACAGAGAACGTCATGGATGTCCATTGGGCGGCGGTTCGACTGTCCTCCTCATACTCTAGGGGAGTGTTGATATTAATTAAAAAAAGCTATGCCCATAACTGTAACTCACAATGAGACAGACTATCAAGGCAGGTACGCTATAGTGCAGAGCAGCCTGTGTGTCACCTTGGTGGCCCTATTGAACACTTACGAGCCTAACATGGACGACCCTGAATTCTATGTCCAGTTTTGGAATACTTTGCATTCCATACAGCTGCCTGCTATCCTGTGGGGTGGAGACCTTAATACGTATCTAGATCCAATGCAGGATCAGTGGGCCAGGGCACATTGCCATGGTAAGCACTCTGCCAGAGTCCTGCATGAGGGCAAGGAGGAGTATGGACTAGAGGAACTATGGAGATTACGAAACCTTGACAGGTGGGAGGGAACCATTACCGCCTCTTTGCATAGCTCACGGTCCTGTCTGGACTACTGGCTTGCGGCCCGGGAGGTAAGCGCTTGGGCAGGGGATGTACAGCATCAGCGCTCCGTTCATCATCTCCTTGTGTTTGCTTTGTACAGCATCTCTGTCAGACCATGCGCCGGTCAAACTGGTAGTATTTATTCCCACGCATATCCATACACAATTTACATGGAAATTTCAGGCAACTGCGCTACTGGATTAGGTGTACCCGGAGGGCTTGCGATCAGCCATTATAGAAAATTTCAACACAAACGTGGGGTCTATGGAAGGGGCAGATACACTTTGGGAGGCATTTAAAGTCACAATTAGGGAGATTTGTATAAACACACAGGCAGGTGTCTCGCGGGACATACACAGCTGCATAAGATTTTTAAAAAACACATTGCTGGAGCTGGAACGAGACTATGAGGCTATGCCCCACCATAGTAGGCTTGTTACAGTTTGAGAACAAATTACAAATCATAATGATACAGCAGAGCAGGAGCTGTACCACTTCTTTCGGCATCACGTGGCAAGGGCGTATGGGGAGGAGGGCCACCCTGCTCACAGCCTGGCCAATAGGCTGAAGCACAGCCAAACTGTTAAAATAACTGACCCCGTGGGGGAAGACAGGTATAGCACACGCCAACAATTCTCTCAGTTTTTTTTTTTTTTGTTTTTTTTTTGTTTTTAACTATTATGGACGTCTCTACGCCACCCCGAGACTCGGCCACGGAGGCAGGTCCCTGGGACAGCAGGAATATCTGGGCAGCCTAATACGGAGGATGTGGCAAGGGAGGCTATACGAACGCTCCCCATGGCAAGGCACGGGGCCAGGATGGCCTAACGGGCGCATTTTATAAAGAGTTTGAAGAACTACTGGCACCGCACCTTCATGCGATGTATGAAGAGGCATGCATTTGGCAAGTGCTTCCTGCTCCTCTCCATGAAGTCCTAATTATTGCATTATTAAAACCCGACAAACAACCAGAGTACTGCAAATCATATCGCCCGCCATGACGGATTAATACAGAAGCCAAAAGACTGCCAAAAATACTGGCCACTAGGCTCCAACCGCCGATGACGAATTTGGTCTTGCCGGATAAATCGGGCTTTATACTTACTAGCTCCACAACTCACAATCTACGCATGTTATTTGCTGCACCAAATTGACCCTACCATGGCGGCGGCACTGTTGGACGCTGCTATAGCCTGAAATCCCATTGAGTGGACATACATGATCACAATCCTATGTTGCATGGGAATAGTCAGGTCGTTTCTAAGGTGGGTACATCTGTTGTACACAGACCCGAAGGCGAGGGTGCTCATTAATGGGCACATGTCGGAGATACTACCTGTACACAGAGATACACGCCAGGGCTGCCCCCATCCCCAATTTTATTTATACTCACTCTTTAACCCCTAGAGTGTGTGCTCCATCAGAGGCATGCAGACTCTGCGCTTTCGATTGTGTCCTGTCTATTACTCCTTCTACGTGGACGACATGGTGCTGTATGTTCGCAACTTCACACTACACTTAGCGCCAATACTCCGGGAGTATACTCGTTTTTGTTTAGTATCTGTTTATTGAGTTCAAACAAATAGAAAAGTATACATGTCGCAGAAAATAGAAGGCAGGGGTGGGAGGGTAACAAAAGTTAGGGTATGGAATAAGCCATCAGCTTTGAGTCTCTGCAGAGGGATAGGACCGTCTCATTAGACTACAAAACACAAATGTAGTGAGGGCACAGTGACGTGTCATAATACAAGTGATAACATCAAGAGGAAAGCTCTTGCCACACCCAAGGGGAGAGCTATGGTAGGGACTGAAAGGCAGAGGCATAGCTAAAGGTCCATTGTCCAACAGAGGGTTAACAAAGCAACACAGCCACTTGATCAGACAGTTGGTCAATAATAGCAAAGACCAGACACAGTGAAGTCCTCCGTCCACATGGAAGATACAATTCGTACTGCGACAATATCAGTATACTCTGCTATGAATATAACATAAAACATCATGTAACAATAAAGAGACAGAAAAAAGATCCTGAAGGAAGGACAGAGAGAAAAAGAAGAAAACAGCTAAAAAGGCGTTCCCCAGAGGGGAAGAGAAGAGAAAAGGAGACAGGAGAGGATGCGCCAAGGAGATAGGGAGGAGGGGGAGAGGCCAGGGCCCAGAGCGGAGGGCAATAATCACCAGATCAGGAGGGCCCATCTGACAGTCCAAGAAGGTTACTCCGGGGAGGTCGGCTTCAGGCCACGAGAGAAGGGCTCCAGAGAGTCTTCGAACAATTGTAGGGCCCGTAGTCTGGGGGGCATCAGGCGGGAATGTTCGGTTTTAGTGAGATAGTGTATAAGTGGACGCCAGATGCGGTCAAAGCGTGTGTCAGTGTGAGTGAGGCGGGCCGTAAGCAATTCCAGGGACAGAGTATCCCACAGCCGGAGAAACCACGCAGCAATAGGAGGAGGGTGGGGTCGCTTCCAGCAGGAGGCAATGGACTGTCTCGCCGCTCCCAATAAGTGGAGAATTAGATACCAGTCTGATGAAGTCATGGCTTTCAGCGTGCATGGTCGGATGCCCAGAAGCGCTAGGGACGGAGTAGAAGGAACCGGGTACCCCACTACCTCCCTGATGTGGCTGAGGATCTCCTTTCAGAACATGGTAAGACCCGGGCAAGACCACCAAATGTGCAGGAAGTCCCCTCTATCTGTCCGGCAACGCCAGCAAGTCGGAGGAGTGTTCAGGAACATCTGGTGGAGAAGGGTAGGGGTATAGTACAATCGGGTCATCAGCTTATATGCAGATTCGCGCTGAGGGATGCTATGATATACCTTAGGGATGTCCCTCCACAAGCGATCCCACTCCTCTGGTGAGACGTCAGCAGCCAGATCAGAGGCCCAACGCGCCTGGTAGCCATGAAGCGGAATCTGTCGAGAGTGTTGAAGAACAGAGTAGGTTTTAGAGATTAGGCCCCTAGACCCCTCAAATCTACGCACCAGAGACTCAAAGGGGGTGAGCCATCGAGTCACTTCTCGGGAGTACTCTGCGGGAGAGAGCCAATGACGCAATTGACAATATTGCAGACGCGCTTTATCTGTGAGATGGAAAAATTGTTTGCACTGGTCAAAGTTGCGGAGAATAGAGCCCTGAAAAAAGTCCTGGAGAACACGCCGACCCTCTATGGTCCAAGCCGCAAAAGCCTGAGGCTGCAAAGAAGGGGGGAACGCAGGATTTCGCGTTAGAGGAGTATTGGGGGAGGGGAAGGTCGTAAGGCCTCGGGGAATCGCCAGCCTATCCCATATCTCTAATACCGTTCTCGTCGGAGTTGCTAAGTAGGCACTGCGAGAGCGCGCCTCCCGCAGGGAGCCAGGCTAAATCCCATAATGGTCTACAGGCCACTGCACGGTCCATGTGAAACCAGTGTTTCTCGCTTTCAGGAACGATCCATTCTGATAAAAACCGGAGATGACAGGCCCAATAATATTCCAGTAAATTGGGACAGGCCAGACCACCTCGGGATCTGGGGAGCATAAGTATTGTATGAGAGAAGCGGGGGCGGGATTCCCCCAGAAGAACTTGGTAAAGTCACGCTGAAGGGCCTGAATGTCATCGTGTTGGATTGGGGTAAGAATAGACTGGAACAGGTAAAGGATTTTAGGGAGGAGGGACATCTTAATGGCATTAAGGCGCCCCAACCACGCCAGGGGAAGGCCTTCCCAGCGATGCATCTCGTCACGAATAGATTTCCGGTATTTAGGCCAGTTAGAGGAGGACCAAGAAGCAAGCGTAGGGGTCAGATCTAGACCTAAGTAGCGTATCGACTCGTCAGTCCATTGCACCGGGAGTAGGCTTCGCAATCCCTGGACTTCCGAGGCCTGAAGCGTAAGATTAAGAGCATGGGACTTCGCGAGATTAATCCGATAGCCAGAAGCGGCCTCGAAGGACTTCAAGAGCTCAGCCACCGCGGGGAGGGAGGTCGATGGAGAGTACAAGGACAGAAGCAGATCATCGGCAAAGAGAGAAGCCTTATGTTCAGTGCCTCCCATACGGATACCCCGTATATTTTGATTACGGCGTATGGCAATAGCTAAGGGCTCGACAACAAGTGCGAATAATAAAGGGGAAAGCAGGCACCCCTGACGAGTGCCTCGGTGGATAGAAATAGGAGCAGTGATAGAGCCATTGAACCGGATACAAGTGGTAGGCTTTGCATAGGGAGCCATCAGTTTAGAAATAAAGCCCGGTCCCAAGCCGATCTTCCGGAGAACCGCCCTGAGAAAGCTCCAGTCCACGCGATCAAATGCCTTCTCTGCGTCAAGGGAGACCAGGCAGGCCGGGATATCCCTGAAACGCGATTTTTCCACCAAGTGGGCAATCCTTCGTATATTGTCTGCGCCCTGGGGGTGGCGGATAAACCCCACTTGATCGGGGTCTATAAGGCCCGGAAGGTGGGGTTCCAGACGGTTCGCCAAGATTTTGGTGAATATCTTGGCGTCGGTATTTAACAAAGCAATGGGGCGGAAAGAAGCCGGTAGGGTCGGGTCCTTGCCAGACTTGGGGACAAGCACTATCTCTGCCTCGTTCATCGTAGGAGAGAGGCCCGAATGATCAGAGAAGCTGTTAAAAAGTTGGAGCAAGTGATCCCGCAACTGCGGGTAGAAGACCCTATAAAAAGCGACTGGCAGGCCGTCGGGGCCCGGGGTTTTGCCCGTCGGAAGTTGTTTCAATTCCTTAGCAATTTCCTCGTGGGAGATGGGCTCATTAAGTAGCTTCGTGAAGTAGGGATCAATAGGGTCCCAGGGACAGGAGTCCAGGAATGCCGCGACCGCCTCCGGCGGGCAAGGATCGTGGGCATAAAGATCGGTATAAAAGTCCATCAATGCTTGACCCTTATCTGACTCCGAGATAGCCCAGGAGCCATTGGGCCGCTTAAGTTTTGCAATGTTGGATTGGGCAGTCTGGAGCCGCAGGCGGCGCGCCAGGCAAGCCCCAACCTTGTCACCACCCACGTAGAATTTTTGTTTAAGATTAACAAGAAGCCTCTCCGCCTTGTTAGTGCGCTGTAAGCACAGTTGACCGCGCAGGGTGGCTAAGCGCTGCTTGTTAGTGAGGGAGGGGCAGGCATGATCCGCGCGCTCCAGGACTTTAATATCCCGAGAGAGGTTGGATTCAACCACACGTGCCTCCCTGGTCCGGGCGATGGAGATTGAGGTGATAATCCCCCGAACGGTAGCTTTGAAGGCGTCCCAACGGACATCCCCGGGAGTATCAGAAAGAGAGTTTGACCACAAAAAAGGATTCTATCTCTTTATGGATGTCAGCTACATCCACCGGATCTCGGAGGGCCTGGGGGGGCAGTCTCCACCGAGGGAGGGGATCTCCACGGGCAGCAGGAGATTGGAGCGTAAGCAAGACATGCGCGTGGTCGGAAATAGAAATCTGAGATTTCCGCGATACACAGTACATGAGCCAAAGAGAGCGAGATGAAAAAGTAGTCAATACGAGAGTAAGAGCGATGAACGTGAGAGAAAAAAGAGTAATCACGAGAGTCCGGGTGTAGGTATCGCCAGGCATCAACCAGACCGAAGTCGGTAATGGCATTCCTCAAGGTCGCTGACATCGCCCCAGCAGCGCAGTGCGCCTGCACAGTGCAATCCCGCTCAGGGTCCCAAACCAGATTAAAGTCGCCACCAAGGACAATAGGGGTGGAAAGGGAGCGAAGGAGAGCCCCAAGCTGTAGTCGCAAGAACACATCCTGTTTCTGGTGGGGGCGTATACATTAACAAAAGTACAGGAGCCCCGACCCCACACCATGTCAACCTTAAGATACCTCCCTCCCTCATCTGCCACACACTTGGAGGTCGCTGCGCGCCAGCCGGGTTTAAAAAAAATGGCCACACCACCAGTCTTGGACGGGGAGCATGCCTAAAATTGGGTGGGGTATTTACGGTGGGACATGAGGCGGGTGTCAGTAGAGAGAGCAAGTGGGTCTCCTGTAAAAAAAACACATCGGGGTCATGTTGCAGTAGATAGCGCCAAACCTGCCGACGCTTGTTAGGGGAGTTAAGCCCTTTTACATTAAGAGAGAGGAATGTAACGGTTTGTGTCATGGTGCAAGAGTATAAGAATAATGCGCTCCAGCCACTCCTTCAGACCTCAGAACAGGCCAGACCCCAAAGCCAGCAAAGCACACCCCAGTGAGGCCATGAAAGACAACCCCCAATACCTGGAAGGAAGCAGCTCCCCAGGGACACTCCGGGTAGAAAGGAAAACACGGGATCAAGAACAGTGGCAAAAAAAGTGAATAAAGAACAAAAGCAAAGGGCCAGCCTACCCCACTCAGTTGCCAATAGCCTCTCCATACACTCCCAGAGTAACACCACAACCCAGCCTCTATCAAGGGCGCATCCGAAAGAAGCCCGTAGAAGGGGAGATAGAAGGGAGAAAAAAGAGGAAAGAAAAAGACTAACGAAAGAACAGGCCAACTGGGCCAAGTCAATGTAGAGTCAATTGGGAACGGCCCGGGATCCCGAAGGCGGACCATTCCGGAGAAGTCACCCTCCTATAGGACTCAGGAAAGGGGGGGCGGCAGACACACAGGAGGTGGAGAGTCTCCGCCGTCGGCGTCCCGGGAAACCGTGAAGAAAGCAAAGGTTGATCCAGCCACCAGGCCCAGGCCAGGAGGCCCGTCAGAGTCAGGTCCGAGGCAGTAACACAGCAAGGCACATCTCAAAACAGAGGGCTGTTAGTTTGTGAGGGACGGGGAGGCACTCAAGGAGCGAACGTGGTCAATGACATCCTGTTTGGCTTGCGACGATTCAGGATCCCTCGAGGGCTGCCTGGAACGGGGAGGAGGAAAAGTGGACCATTCCGGCCAGAGGGCGCCCGGAGGGCGTGTGCGAGAGGATGGGAGGTCATCAGTGTCAGAGTCTACAGGGAGGTGGAGGAGACGCTGTGCCTCCTGTAAGGATCGAACAACCCGCCGTCTGCCCTCCCAGGTGAACATCAAAGCAAAGGGATGGCCCCATTGATACTTAATCTCAAGGCCCCGTAGTTTATCCGTCACAGGCTTGAAGTCTTTCCTCCGGCGGAGCGTAGAAGGTGCAAGGTCTTGAAAGATTTGTATGGAAACCACTTGAACTCCCTGCACCTTTCGAAGGATGGCTTCTTTGTCTGCAAAGAAATGGACTCTCGTGATGATGTCCGGGACAAAGTTAGGGCGGTTGCGGGGGCCAGGCACTCTATGTGCACGATCAAGCATGGGCGGTGAAGTGCCCTCGCCCTCGCGAATGGCATGCAGGAGGTCCACCGTGTACGACAAGATGTCTTTCCCTTCCGTTCCCAACGGGACACCCCGAATGCGAAGGTTGTTCCGCCGACTGCGGTTCTCCAAATCCTCCTGCTTCAACTGTAGGGTGATATTTTGGTCTTCAAGTTCGGCTACCTTCTTCCAGAGACCATCAAGATCTTCCGTTCTGGCATCCATCGTTCGTTCAAGACCATCAACCCTGTCGCCTATCTCAGTGACCTCTCTGCGGATGTCCTGCAGTCCGGCCTTAACGTCCTGATGAAGGGAGCCAATTTCAGTCTTGATTTCTTGCAGGAAGGACGTCATGTAGGCCTGGGTGATTGGCACCCCAGAGGCAGACGACCCAGAGGATGCCGAAGAAGTGGTAGGGTCCTCCTGCGTATGCAAGGGTGTTTTGGACCATAGGGAGGTCACTGGATTCTCGCGGGTAGCTGCGGTGTCGGCCTCTTTATTACCTCTATGTTTCGGAGGCATGTCTGCGGAGACCAGAAACGGCAAGGACCCAGTGTAAGAAGGACCAGAGTACTCCCACCAGTGGCAGGGCACGAGAAGGGCGGCAGCAAGGTAGCAGAGGAGCTGAGGACCAATCGGAGCAAAGGTGGTATGCCCTGTAGGACAGAGGACGAAGATGGGCACCAAGAGCTCCCAGATGTGTGGGGTCACCAACAGCCGGGGGGCCAGAGACGAACGCCCCTCCTGGAGCTTAAGAAGAGAATCCAGTCAGCGGCACTGGGGAGCTAGCACCCCCGTCTGGAAGCATAGACCCCCCCACGGGTCGTCGCTGCGATCTTGTAGGGTCAGGGGGACCCTGACCAGAAATCAAGCCAAGCAGGTCAAGAGGGGGGGCACGCAGACCGAGGGGGCGAAGAGAGACACTGGATCCCCCGCAAGCTGTGAGGCGGTGTCCAGCATAATGCAGGCTCCGTCAGTGTCCGGACTACTCCCCAGGGCCCCCACAGGTCAGAGCGTCAGCGGCGCGGGGACCAGGAATATCAGGCCAGGCGTCGGCGGATGGGCCCCCGCAGCGTGCGCGCCCACTGGAAGCGTGTCTTGAGGCCAGGAACCCAAAGGAAGGGTGGGAGTGATGAAGCAGGGGCCGGATTGTTGTAGGCCGCAGTATGAAGCAGGCCGGACAGGCCTGGCGCTGAAGAGCTAGGCGTTTCCCGTGCGTTCCGGCCTCCAGCGCATAGATGTACCCCCCGTCCTGGTACCTGCACCACTGGAACAGACAGCCTTGTCTCGATCCACTCTCAGAAGACGATGGGGGGTGATCGCCCACACAGCCACACGTCGCGGGCAGCAGGGGGGCCGCCATCCGTCCTCACAGGAACCGGGGGTGAGAGGAGGCTCCAGCCGCAATTCGGGGCCCCAAGCAGGTCGGCGGAGGTCCGGACATCAAGGACCTCCCTGTCGAAACCAGCACCGCGTCACACCAGCAGTTAAGGCTCTCTGGCGCTTGGTTATATGCAGCAGCAGTCGGACTACAAGATGGCGGCCGCAGCAGGTCGAGCCGTTCCCGGCCGGGAAGCCCGGGCTGGACGGAGCCTCCGTACAAATCCCGCTGCTGAAAGCGTCACCAGGAGGTCCCCCACAGCTAGGCAGCCGCTGCGAGCCGTGAAGCGGGCCCGGTGACTCAGATGAAAGCAATTGCGGGAGGCGACGGAGCGGAGACTCGATGAAACACGTCTCACTCCATGCGCGCCCAAGCCACGCCCCGTATACTCGTTTTTAATGTATTCCGGCCTCAGTATAAACTGGGTAAGATCGATAGTATTTCCCCTGACCCCGAGCATGCAACCTCACACACTGGACTTCACTCTGGAATGCAGCACAGATTCTGTTAAATATTTGGGGATCTGGATCCATAGAGACCCAGACCTAGCGGTTCATGAGAACTATGGCAAAGCAGTGTCGAAACTGGAGGAGCAGGTGGCTAGATGGTCCAGAATGCTACTATAACTGGCAGACAGAGTGGCGATCATGAAAATGATAGTGCTCCCCAGATTTCTCTACCTTTTTACTGACATCCCCATAGTGTTGCAGCAACACTTTTTCAAAACCATTCGATTGCACATGATAAGACTGGCTTGGGCAGGCAAACAGCCTAGAATCAGTTGGGACATAATGGCACTCCAGTATGTACAGGGTGGCTTTGGTGCCCCGCACTTACATTTATATTACTTGTGTGCCCAGGAGCACATTACTGGTATAACTCTCATGCATACAGGCCCCATTTGTCAAATGAGGCCGATTATGCACACCATATCCTACTCAGTGCTATTTTGCCACAAAAGCGCACAGATGTGCTGAGAGCGAAAATTAACACCATGCATTGCACCATGGAGACATGGAGGACACTGGGAGCATGAGATAAAAGAAACAACCTTGGGATGCTCCTGCACTCCCCCTGAAATTCCACCCGGCCGTATCGGTCCCCCATGAGGCTGGCACACTCGCCATGTTTGATAAAGCAGGGCTAAAGATGCTAGGGGATGTGTACCCAGAGGGCCAGTTTATTAAGTTCGCAGATGTGTCACACATGCAATGCCATACACCATTTTTAACATTCACATATTATCGCCTTGTGGCTACTAAGAGGGAACTATATCCCTCTTTCCCAGCAGAACCATACGCATTCGGAGCGCCCCAAATTTTGCTTACTGGTCCCACAAGTAGAAAACACATTATGACGTTATACAATGCAGCTCAATGCGATGGGCTGCCAGCCCAGAATCCGGCATTAGATGGATGGAACAATGCCTTTGACACGCCATTGACAATAGAGGAATGGGGTTTCTGTTGCACATTAATGGGAATGCTCAAGCCAAATTGCAACCTGTGAATTGTTCATTTAAAGTATTCACAACAAATGTATTATGCTCCTGCTAGGCTGTTTGGATAAGGTTTGAGGGGGACACGAACTGCTCGCAATGTGGGGCACCGGAAGCAGACTTTATGCATTTAGCTTGGCTGTGCGATCCCGGTCGGCCAGCTCTGGGTACAGGTGGTGAAAGACCTGTCGAACATGGTCAGGGGGCCAGTGGACTGCAACCCCCAGACATGATTACTTGGCCTAGTCAAACAGATACAACCAGCGCATCGTAAATTTGTGGCAGTGGCGTTGCTACTGGCAAAACGAAGAGTGGCCAAACACTGGGGCAAAAAATCTGCACCAAAGCACAAACAATGGCTACTTGACATGACATATTGCAAGGAGCATCTGGAACTTTTTGCAGAGAAGCTGCACACCTTATATACTGTTGGCTCCCGACATGACCTAATGTATTGTGTGATATGGTAGAAGGTGTCGGGAGGCGGTAGGGTTGAAATGCGTGTACTGGCATCACTGTTATTGTACTGCAAACTTGATATGCTTTATTACATGCGGCAATTGGTGGAATAGTGTCTGTACCTTGTTTTATATGCTGAAAATCAAAACAAAATGCAATTTAAAAAGTATTAACAACAAGGGGTCTCCCAGACAGCAAAGGTTTCCTGTAGTAACATCAAAAAAACAAGAAAGGCAGAAAAACGACAGCCATGGTTATTGAACTAACTACTGCTCTTTGGAAGGGACTAAAATGGCATAAACGTTTTTCATTTTAAATCCATTTCAAAACCTTTCTGTTTCTTGACATATTAGACAGATGACAGACCACTATTCATCCTCAGGAATCCAAGGGGGACAAGTTCAAACTCTTATGATAAAGCGCACTGGGCTGAAAATAGATTATTCATCTGTAATGCAGTCGAAAGTCATATCATGCAACTGCTTCTTGTTCCTCTTAAAGTATACAAAAACAAAAAGTGATGGATGGAAAGCAATGCTTTATGCAATGCTTCAATGAATCTCAGCCACTGGTAATTACTCGGCCTGCATCCCAATCCATTGTTATTTTGCACATCATTCCACCTCAGTTTGGACCGAGCCATGTGAAACTTAGTCCTGACCCTGCTCCAATGAGAAGAGTCCAGTTGGAACTGCCAGGCCAGGTCCTCCCTGTAACAGAAAATAAGCACCTAGGACTGTTTCCTCCTAGTTAGGGCTCATCAGCCAGGTAAATTTTTGTTTCAGTGACACAGTGTGCAGGGGACCCACGTCTGGGCATACCCGTCCCACTTAGAGTGACATACTAAAGTATACAAAATAAGTTATGGATGGAATGGTTGAATCAATCTCAGCCACAGGCAATTACTCGGGCAGCATCCCAATCCATCGTTATTTTGCACACCATGACAGAGACTGACTTGCTTATAGCTGGGTCAAAACGGAGGTGGCATGGTGTGCAAAATAGCAATGGACTGGGTTGCGGCCCTTAGAAATTACCAGTGGCTGAGATTAATTCAAACATTCCATTCATCACTTTTAGTATATTGTATCCTGTTCCTCCTAAGCAACACTTTTTATGAGTACTACATTCGCAAACATAAAGCAACAGTACACGTTATGGGTATATTATTGTCAAAGTAGTACTTCAGGTGAGCCCTGCAGAAGGAAATGATCATTCAAAAATATGGTACTGATGAACAGCAGAATGCATTACAGCTGAATCGTAAGTGTGATTCTACCATCATTTAATATACAATTTACGTTTTGTTCACCACGCTTAAGTTTAGAAATCTTTCTAACGCCCAATAATTTCTCAAAAAAGATTAGTTTAAAAAGTAATAAAACTAAGAATTAAATTAAACAAAGTAAAAATAACGATCAGACGTTTGGTTAGTACTGCCCTATAGACAAATGAAACAATGCAAATAATCCTATCACTTTTCGCAGTGGCAGTTTTACAATACTTTCCTGGATAGAGTCACACTTTTACTTTTGAAGAAAAAAGATGACGAAGTACCTTTAGTATCGCCAGACGTCCTTATTTCAATTCGCTTTTCTAATACAATTCCAGAATATTGAGTTATTACCTAAAGAAGAGAATGTAATTAGTCCCACACCAAAAATACCTTCCACCCACTGTACACAAACAGTTGTTTATTCATTTAAAAATCTCAAATGAAGACCTGCAAATAACTGGATAAAAGAAAAGTCAAGATGAGGTGAGAAAACACACGCAGCCATAAAACAATGCAATAAAAAAGAAAGGTTGTTCTGGTTTAGATTAGTGGAATACGATTTTTCTAGATCTTTTCTAGATCTGTTACACGACACAAAAACTGACCATCCCTTCCACTTAAGGAACACGCTGGTTAACCGTCAGTGGAGCAGGAAACCTGGTTAACAAACGCAGCACGTGGACAGAAGTCTAGTACTCGGAATGCAACTCTCCCCAAATGATAACACGGGTTCCTTACAAAGCAGGGCTTGGTGTGGCTCACAAACCACTACATACAGGCCACAGTGCTCATGCTCTCACGTCCAACCCCATTTCTTGACATGTGGCAGTATTCCAAAGCATGAAGATCCATAAGAGGGGCAGTATGATGGGCAGTGCAAATGGGGGGCCAAAGGGCGGGGATAGGTTTCAGGTGGCAAAACTTAGAAGAGCAGAGCAAGCGTTTACAAGGAGTTCACAAAGGAATCGTCCAATCCGGGCCTTAGAGAGAACACGGATATAATCATGCCCCTGAAATGCCATTCATACAGGAAGAAGCAAATATATGACAGGTAGAGCTCTTTACAATACAAGACACAATACAGCGAAAATCACATACATAACAAATTAAATGTGTTGAGGTTCTCGGGTGCAGGAGAACCAAGAACAGCGCCATCTGGCAAGAAAAGTAGCTGGCAGGAAACTACAGTCTGCAGAGGCATAAAATGGAGGCGCTAATAATTCATGGAAAGTGGGAGCCACAGAATAGAACTACAGTCACTGACATAAATCACAAGTATTATTCAAGCATAGGTTAGCTTGATCAGATACATGGCTCACTGAAAATCGGTATGGTCACTTGATGGGTAAAGGAAGCAAAGAGGAAAAACTGAGAATCTGAGAAAAACTATGGGCCTTATTACGAGTTCGGCGGTCACTAGACCCCCGAACCCGCAGTTGCGGTTCAACCGCCATATTAGAGGGCTGCGATTCGGCCGCAACCAGCCTGCTACAACACCGCCGGCACCACCAGGATCCTGGATCCCACGGCGGTGTGTAAAGCAGAGGATAATGGATGCAGTTCAGATCCCGGCACCCCTGTCCATATTACGAGTTGCCTCTCCCACAGCCTTTTCATTGCAGGGATCCCACCATTAAAAAGCTGGCAGAAAGGCAAGGAGGGGGCCCCAAACAGGGCCCCCAGGCATCATAGCCTATTGGGTAAAGTGGCTGAGTGCTCATGTTGTGCCCCCCTATGCCTGCACTGTCGTGCCTGTACTTGACATGGTGCATGGCAACAGTGCGTGCACGACAGTGCAGGTGCTGCAGTGCAGCTGCATTGACTTCAGGCTCACTCAGTGAGCCGAAGCATGCAGACTCTGAAAGACCGCCACCAAACTCGTACTGAGGGCCTATGTCAACATGCAGCATGAGGATAAAGAGTTTCATTAAAGAGCAGGTGAAAGCCAGGCCTGGAGACTGATCAGAGCCAGTTATTAAACGGAGTAGTTGGCCATCAGTAATCAAAGCACATTCAGATATTGTTTGTTACTCGCGGCGGATGGACTGATACCGCGTCTTCGGAATCGAACATTATCTAGAGATGTTTCACCTATCAGAGTGAACATACTTCTCTTAGTATGGACCTGAAGAAGTTGAAGTAATACACGTTGTTTCCAGTCTGTGACTCGTGCTTCATTAATTTGAGCTTTTTACGGATGTTACAAGAAATGATGGATTTCGGTTCTAGTACTATTGAGTCTATTACTGCCCTGATGAAGCCCTATTCAGGGTGAAACGCGTTGGCTGCATCTGTCTTGTATCACGTCTCTGTGATTGAGGAACTATTAAAAGAAGCATTAACCTCATTGAAGAGTCCGGGAAGACTTCTTTTCTCAGCATTTGTGCCTTCATGTTTTGTTGCCTCTCTGTGCTTCTTTTTTCTGTATTTCAATTGTAGGGTTCATTGGCAGTGAACCTAGGAGGTGGGCAACAGTGACTTTTTTGCATTCATATTTTGTGTACAGTTAGGTAGTGCGGCGTTAATTATCCCTTGCTGCCATTGTTTGTTTTTTCAGATATTGTTTGAGGTGGTCTTACCAGCCACAAGAACCGCCTCCGATAGATGATGCAGTCACTGCAACATGCATATGCCATGTGGTTTGACTTATTATACTGACCCCAAACACTGACAGTAAGAACATAATCAGAGAAGAAGGAAAAGTAAATGTTAAATGGGGCACGTATTTTTCTGTATCCTTTGTTTCTTCATCCCCACAGATGGACTGTCTTTTTGTATGTAAACTTTGTACCGCAAGTACTGTCAACAATTTTGTATTTGTAAAGGACGCACTGTGTGATAGATAAGTATGGTCAGACACTTCTGCAGAGTATCAGTGAGTGCCTGAGTTTGGAAGAACTGGTGGTGGTGAAATAGCATGAAAACAAGCACTAAGAGACATGAGTGTGTTCCCTCCGGCGTAAACTACAGACTTGTGTCTACCACAGGCTATTTCGTCCTCAGTCCCAGGTGACAGTAAAAGAGCCATGATGCATAAAGACAGAAAAATACATGAGGCGAAATGACTACACATAAAGGAAACACAAATGGGACCTGCCAGTCCAGATGAGCAACGCTGAAGACTCACATTTACCACCCATGAGCAGTGAATAAGAGAACAGACCTTAACTGGCTGCAACTCCAAGATCCATGACCAAATGATTTCGTGACAAATGTGGACTAAGCTGGGGTTTTCGGTTAAATGCTGCAACTGGCATGGTAGGGGAGAGGTGCAACTCGTAGCTGCTTTGTATGCGGGCGATGAAGTGAGTGAGTGAGCACAACTGAATTACCATACATAGAAATGGCATACTAGGTCAGACTTTGAGGTGGATAACATCTTAGCTACCGATACAAGGAAGAGCAGGTGCAGGGACAGCAATACAAAGAACTATGCACACTGACAAATAGGTACAGTTTCACCATGGATGATGCACACATTAAGACTAATGGAAAAAGAAAAGAAATAGCACACCGAGTGTATAGAAAGTAAAATGCTACTTATCCTGTAACCATCAGCTCGTAGCTTGTAGTGCTGTAGATTCACATACTTTGGACATTTCTGCCATCTAGTGTTGATAGCAGAAGTTTGCACGTTGTTGTCCTTCGAAGACGCTTCGAGACACAAAATATCTTGACACTCTAGAAGGGCATATCCATCAGCAATGCTTGCATAGCACCAGAAAATCTGTTTGACCTCATCCAGGCATACCTTCAAAGCAAGACACTGGTGCTAACTGATCGGCCAATACAGTCTGGGCTACCTAGGCCTGCATGGGTAACATATTTCACTGCACCTTGCCCATCATGGGTTTCTGAGCCAGGGAGGCCTCCAAGGTCTTTGACTGCCGGCAAGATCTTGCTGGCCATGGACCATAAGGCATGAGTATATCGGCCTAACAGGCAGTATGCATTTATGGACCGTAGGGACAGGCTGGCAGAAGAAAACATCTGTTTCCCAAAGCATCAGTCGATTTGGATTCTCTATCCAGGAGATTGGTCAATAATGAGTTAGGATTAACCTTACTGGTGAAGCCTGCACAATAAGACTTCAAGAGTAGAGTGCTTGGTGAAGATCCTGTTGCGCAAGTCTGGATCACCTGTCTACTTGTCGACTAACAGGCAGACAAGAACATGGTTTTGACCACATACACACAAAATAAAAAACAATTAAACTATTTACATGATTATTAAACAATGTAATAATTAATTATAAATTAAAATAAATTGCTACTTATTACTTAATTACGATACAATACCCCTACAAACCTAGCAGCCCAAAATTAAAATATAACTAAAATAAATAAGTATAACACAATTTATATAATTGATAATCAATTAACTAATTAACAATTTGTTAATTATTACATAAATGTCCCACCCTATACCTCTACAAACCTAGCAACCTGCAACTAAAACAAATCAGTATTACATAATATACATAATCAATAAAAAAAATAAAAAAAAATAATTGTTAATTATTACTTAATTTCCCCCCCCCCGCTCCACGGTGCACCGCATACTCCATATATTCCAGCTGTTTGATAGCTACTCTTGGTATCGAATTAACTGGGACAAGTCACTTATGTTTGTATTGGCGGGAGATACACCAATCATACCGACCACCGGCGATGACCTAATGGTTAGAAACAAATTCAAATACCTAGGTATAGTTATATCGCTAAACGAGAACGAATTTATGGAAGACAATTTGTTTCCCCAACTACATAGACTGCGAAGGGATGTAGCGCATTGGAGAAAGTTACCACTCTCACCGATGGGACGAGCTGCCATATTTAAAATGATGGCACTGCCACGATTATTGTTTGTCCTTCACAATACCCCAAACAGGATACCCGTGGAGTTTTTCCGCAAGATTGACTCCAAAATAAGACAGCTATTGTGGGATGGGGGGAAAGCAAGAATCGCGTTACATAAACTGCAGCGGGGAGTGTATGAGGGGGGGACTTGCCGTCCCAGATATTCGTAAGTACTACTGGGTGTCACAGTTAGTAAAGATAAATGACTGGGTATTTGCAGGAAGGGAGGAGCCTGCATACCGAATGGACCTCTGGTCGATGGGGCAAAGAGGGTACTTAGAGGCACTATACAGCAAACAGGCGATCAACAGACTACCGACACATACACAAACGACCGTTAGAATATGGCGAGAGGCTACTAAATTCCTAGGCTGGGAAGGTAAATTAACGGAGAGCACTCCGCTCTGGAATAGTGGGCTGCTGAGTGAAGTGAGGAAATTAAAGGGATTCCGCGCATGGGCACTTCTAGGAATTGAGTTTCTAGGGAATGTATGGAAGAATCAAAAGATGATAGAGTTCCCGAGTATCCAGTCGGACTATCAAATGCCGGACTCCGAGCTATTCCGTTACGTACAACTTAAGCATGCTCTAGCGGCGCACGTTGGAAAGAACGAACACCTACCATAATACGCACCACTAGTAGACCGGGTACTAATGGATCAGGATAATGGGATAGGCCACCTCCCTCATTTATAAAAAGAATTATGAATAATATGATGGATCCCCTGACGCACTTAGAGAGGCTTGGGAGGGAGATGTGGGTGTCCTAGAGGAAGATGACTGGCTGGAGGTTGTGCAGAGCCCTAGGGAGGTTGCTATAAGAGCACGTTTTCGACTGATACAACTTCGAATCATACATAGATCCTACACACCTAGAGCGAGACTGCACCGAATGGGTGGGTGTGCTTCACATAATTGTTTACGGGGTTGTGGGAAGGTTGGTACCTTTTTTCACACAATATGGAGCTCCCCAGGGCTGCAGAACGTTTGGAGTAAAGTCACTAGAGTGATGTCAAGAGCATTGGGACAGGAGGTCCCGATGGATGCCAGATGGCATACCACCACACATCATATTCCCCGCCTTCGCAATCCTCATAGGGTACAAAAAGGGCGCAACTGGGGGAACATCGACCCCCAGTTGCTGCAAACTGCTCTGGAATCTTCAAAGCCCGACCTCACATCCGAGGCAAATATGGCAACAGGTAATTTTACCAACTGGATTAAAACTGCAGTAATTAGATTAGCCCCGGAAAAAAGCTTCACTACCAAGCGTAAGAAAAACTCCGAACCTTGGTTTTGTGAGGCGTTGCGTGCACAGAATCAACTTTGCAGACAGTCTGAGAGATGGTGGAGAAGGCATTACGCTGCAGCTGATAAAATCTCATATGCACAGACACTGACTGAGTATAAAAAAATGATTCTGGGAAAAAAAAGTAGTTACTTTTCAGAGAAAATTCTCCAGGCTGGTAACTCTAGTAAAGTACTCTTTGCAACTTTAAAGAGGCTGGTTAAACTACCCGAAACATCAAAAGGGGATAGCAGTGTAGAATTCTGCAACCAACTCGCACAATTTTTCAAGGACAAAGTGCTAACTGTTTTCAAGTCCCTTACAGACAAGGGCATTGATAGCACAGGAAACACTCCCACCAAAACACCCCACAGTTCCGATATCGTCCTGGAACTTTTCGACACTCCTAATGTAGAACAGGTATCCCAGGTAGTCAGATCATTAAAGTCCGGAGTACCCACAGACCCATGCCCCCCAAAAATATTTCAGATGGCACCTGATAGCATCAGCAAGCAACTCAGCATACTTTTTAGAGAAATTATTGTCTCTGGCATCTTCCCTGACTCTTGGAAAACGGTCTAAATTCTTCCTCTTTTAAAAAAACCTAATCTGGATTCCAGCGACACTAGCAATTACAGACCTATAGCTAGGATTCCTTTCCCTCCGAAGGTCCTGGAAAAAATACTAAACACCCAATTAACAGCCTTCATCTCCTCGGCAGACCTGTTAGATACCTCACAATATGGCTTCAGACAGGGGCACAGCATGGAAACTGCCCTGGTTAAGGCAGCAGAGGAGCTCCGAGCAATACTGGATTCTGGTGCCAGAGCCGCCCTGATACTTTTGGATCTATCGGCGGCTTTTGACACAGTCAACCATGATATCCTTACCGGAAGGCTCTTAGAGGCAGGAGTTAAGGACTCTGCACTTAATCTGATTAAATCATATTTGAACAATAGGACCCAATATGTTCAGATTGGTGACTCATGCTCAGAACAGTTTACGCTTCCATGTGGGGTGCCGCAGGGCTCATCATTGAGCCCCACACCGTTTAACTTGTATGTGACCCCCTTGGCTGATATCATTAGGCAGTTTGGCTTCTCGTTGGTTTCCTACGTGGACGATACCCAAATAGTGGTGTCCATCTCAAGCAATCTGGAGGAAACTGCGGACCGTTTTAGCCAATGTATGTCCCGTGTAGACCAATGGATGAGTGCAAACTGCCTAAAGCTCAACGGAGGCAAATCAGAGGTTCTCCTGCTGGACTCAGATGCATCTTTTTGGTCGCAGAACTGGTGGCCTCCCGGTATGGGAGCGCTTCCAATCCCAGTTTGTAAGGTGAGGAATTTGGGAATCATCTTTGATGACAAACTGACTTTTCATCATCAGATTAATAAGGTCTCATCTTTAATCTTCCAGACACTTAAGGCAATCAGGAAAGTGTGTATTTTTATTCCCCCAAAAGCAGTAAAAACAACTAGTGACCGTTCTGGCCTAGGCCAGACTCGATTACGGAAACGCTTTGTATGCTGGCCTTCAAAAACAGCATATGCTCAAACTCCAGCGAGCGCAGAACGCAGCCGCCAGATTGCTGCTGGAAATTCCCAAATTCCAGTTCATTTCCCAAGGCTTAAGAAAACTTCACTGGCTCCCAGTGAAAAAGAGGATAGACTTCAAATCCCTATGCCTAGGTTACAAAGCTATGCACGGGATCGGTCCCTCGTTCCTGAAACAACCGTTCACCTGGTACCATCCAGCCAGAAACTTAAGATCATCACAGAGCAAACTCCTCCAAACACCCAAATTTAACAAAGCCCGCTGGGGAGGCAGAAGCTTTGTTCTGGGCACAGTGAAACTATGGAACTCTCTCCCAATGGACATCAAAAACAGCCCAACGTTACTCTCCTTCAGAAAATCACTAAAAACTTGGTTATTTTCCAACTAAAGTCACCAGTTTCTGTGATCTCTGGCAAACCTTTCCGCACAGCGCCTAGACGCCCATGGGCATTCGTGCACTATATAAATTTTAAAATCAAAAAAATCAAATACTGAGCATTACCGGAGAGGTTACATGGCCAAGATACACTAAATTGTGGCTGATGTTTGCAGTTATAATAGCCAAAAGAAATATAGCCCAGGCATGGGGGAAAGCGCAACCCCCTTCTGTCATAGAATGGGAAAACAACCTAGAGTGGTGCTGTGCAGCAGAAAAGATTATCTACCAGACCCGAGGAAGCCCCTGGAATTGGGACAAGGTCTGGGCGAAATGGGTGGCCTTGAATGAACATAAGAAAATAAATCAATGTGTGATAGGGGGTAAGGACATCGGTATACGCCGGCCTGAAGCGAGAGGGGAGGGCCACTGGAAAGTACAGGGGCTTGCATATCGCAAAGATGTATATAACTGGTGGAGAACCCTGTTCAAAATATGTAATGCAACAACAGAAGCTTATGTCCTTGATGTTCTGATATGCAACTGTATACTTAATAAAAAGTTATAAATAAAAAAAAAAGATAAGCTGTAATTACTTAATTTCCCACCCTATATCCCTACAAACCCGACATCCCACACCTAAAATATAAAATTAAAAATGTCCGTAATTAATTAAATAATTAATAATAAATTAAGAATTGTTAATTAGTTATAATTTAGTTAACTTCCCACCCTATACCCCTACAAACCCAGATAAAATATATCTTATAAAATATAATTACACAATTTACATAATAATCAAATAATTAATAAATTAATAATTGCTAATTATTACTGAATCTCCCATGTTATAATGGTACAAACCCAGCAGCCCACACCTAAAATATAACTGAAACATATAAATCAACAATTTACATAATTAATAATCACGTACATTATTAATAAATTGTTAATTATTACATAATTAACTTCCCACCCTATACCCCTACAAACCTAGTCACCCGCTACAACACTATAAATTACTATTAGCAATTAAATTAAAAATCACTCAAAATTACAAACTATATTTAATATTAATAATTATACAAACACATACAATTAATATATGAACTAAAACAAAATAATTTTAAAACGATATTTTTTTACAACTATATTATTGAAAATGATATTAATAACATTTTTAACAATATGACAACTGAAAAAAATATATATATATTTGACAGATTTTTCTGCATCATGATATTTTTGTATCACAATATTTATTTTCCGATATTTAAAACTCAATATTTTGTCCAAATACCTTAGAGTCAGGTAGTATGACAACCAGCTGCACTTTAGTTATTTGGCAGTCTTCTACTCAGGGTCTGACATGGGCGCCAGCACTGGATTATCAACCGGCACCAGTGGAGCCGGCAACGTCGAAGATGTGGCGGAAACCAGCATGGACAGTGAGACCAGACTGAAAGCTTGTGCAGGAGCCTGAACAGACTGCATGGGTGGGAGGGCATACAAGTGGCAACCAAACTTTGGAGCCCAAAGGTGCACCAGAGGGAGCCAAAAGCACACTAAAACTTTAAAGTATGGCTTGCTTGAAAGCCTCTATCTGCTGAGGAATCGAAGAGTGCCTGGAGAACTCGGGGGCACCAGGAACACTTGAGGTATTGGTTCAACAGCAGGGGAAGCCTTAGAGGAGTGCAGCTTAAGTCTTGACGCCCTCGAACCTTTTCTTTGGACCTAGAGTGGAGTGATGGGGTCGAGTCCGACTTCGCTTTGTTGTGCTTACGTTTGGATGTTGACTTTGGCGTACCAGTCAAACAGAGCAGTTGCATAACGGCCTTGTGACTGAGACTGGACCTACAACTTGAACTAGGAAAATAATCTGTGGG
Source organism: Calotriton arnoldi (assembly GCA_963921515.1). NCBI lineage: Eukaryota > Metazoa > Chordata > Amphibia > Caudata > Salamandridae > Calotriton > Calotriton arnoldi. The sequence goes on from CAWUFW010000415.1 coordinate 3,725,766, forward strand.
ACACCCGCAACTTCTTATGCTCAGCAATGTTCAGTTTGATCTCTCAGTCTTGGATCGCCTTTGGATGCATTAGGGCGCATTGTCCACACAACTTTGAGTCGTGGCTGCAGCCCAGGCACTAAAGATATACTTTGCGGGGGTCTGTGACAGACATCTGCTTGCTAGATTCTCGGTACAGCTTAAAGCCTGTAGTTTTCAGGGGGACATTGTTCCCTAGTACAGTGTCTTTGGAGAATTTCCAAACCTTGGGAAGACTGACAAACTTGGGACCAGTGCTCAAATCCATGTCAGAAGGCGGGGGAAAAAGGGAATTAATGTCAGCGCACAGTGGTGGTGCTTATATGCAGCTGCACTCACATTCGGGGCAGTTGGGAGCCAGACAACACCACCTACTGGCATGTGGGAGAATTGCTGAAAAATTCTCCAGATCCAGTCTGGTAGATCTTCAAATGTGAGGAACCTGCGATTAGAAGTATCCATAAGAAAGTACACATCCTTGAGATTGAGGGTCATCAAGTGATCCCCAGTGCAGAGCCATTAGCGATAATGGGGTAACCCTATGTCCCTCAGAACCTGGGTATATATGATATGTAGAACGAGTGGTTCTGTCGGGGAGTAACAATTACTTTGCTTAATGTGTATAATACAACTTGAACTCACAATATCCAAGCGCAAATAATACAATTTCAATTTACAGTTGGTTTAAACAGTAACTTTTTTTTTAAAACATGGGAGAGAAAAGGAAACACCACAAAAGGAAGACAATTTGACACAACTAAAGTTATTTACTATGTTATTATTTACAATAAACACTGAATATGGCTGTCAATAAAACATTAAATATACGACGATATAGTAGTGACTATAGTGCAGGATAAGTGACTTGTGGTGATATGTGAAGTCAAAAGTGCTGTAGACATATAACTGACATGAGTGACACAAGAATAGTGAAGATGATACGTTTTATTTCTTCCTGTCCATTCCTTAACACATGAATACACGGCCCAAGTGTTATTTTATATTCGGGTTGAGGAGACTGCATGGACTAGTAAGGCAATAGCGTCGATGTTTCGACCCTGGAAGATAGCGCAGCTTATTACGCGTCAGTGGCGGGTCTTCTTCAGGACTGTGGAAAGGGGGGGGGGTGTATGGACAGCCTGCGAAATAATTAGAGACACAAAGTAAGGTGTGTTCCAGCATTCTGGCGAACTATTGTGAGCGGTGCAGGTAGCGACTTAATGCTTACCGCAAGGAATTGATGCCTGGGATCCTATAGGTTAATTAGATAGAGATCCGAGTGTAACTTAAACGTTGAAGTGTCCGATTTGGTGAACACAGAGACCCACACCAGGAGGTTGTGGTCTAGAAAAAGAAATTGAAACATAATCCATAATGCGGCATGGTATCCACATTATTGTCCTCAAGCTAGGCAATACCAACATTTATGCAAACCCGACATAATATCAAAAAATATGGTACAACTAGAATTGCATGGAAACAGGGGCAAATGCGCAAAACCAAGGTATCAAGCGAGTTATGTTATATTGATAATATGCGAACAGTATTATGTGTCAAAGGGACACTGATGCCAGATTCATTAAACCTGTATCATTAAAAGATGTGTATACGTAAACACGGCAACTCCGTGACAGAGTAACTGGTTCAATCGTCAAGAGATGCGCTTATGTAACTGTGGCAACTGAGTTACTGGATCAAGCTCATTATTTAAAAAGGACACGGACTGTGCGTGAAAGTGCCAAAATATCTAGCGCGGCACAGTAGCCTGAGCGATTGCTTGCGTGACAAGAATGTAACATAATAATCGTGCACAACATTCCTGTTTCTAAACAGAAGCGCTTATGTAAACGCGGCGGGACTGGTTTGAAAAACCAAATGGACACGGTGTTGTAACTAAACCGCTTTGTATTAAACTGGCCAAATGTGATACGGGATTGAAAGGATGAAACTAAACCGCTTTGTATTAAACTGGCAAAATGTGATATGGGATTGAAGGGGTGCACATCGTAAATGCAAACTTCAAGAATGATTGGGTCATCGCATGTTCGAGACATGCCAATTCGTTGAATCAGAAACTGTAATTATCTATTACATTTAAACATGCACAAATTCCTGTTTCCAAATTGAGGCGCTCATGTAAACGCGGAGGTAAGGTGACGGATTTAAAACTGATCAGCTACGTATTGAGTGACCGGAGCGCCAAACTTTCAAAAAGTGCCACGGCACGGGTACGCATCGTAAAGACATACCTGAGGAATGATGATTAAATCATCGCACGTTAGCTCCACCAGCCGGTTGGAGACGTGCCAATTCGGTGAATCGAAAGCTGTGAACAATGGAAACACACTAATAAGTACAGTTTCCAAACACTGGCAATCATTCCAGAGAATCTTGGGTGCCAGGAGGCGCGTAACTACTTACTGGGAAGAGACGCGTCCTCGTCTGCCTGCCTCCGCTTAGTCATGTGCTGGCCGCGCTGGAAACTGTCAGTATTTGACAGTTCTCAGACGTGGGTCGACACGTCAGACCACAGGTGCGTGGTCGTGCAGCAGCTATTGCGGGCTGTGATGGTGCAGGTGATGTCACAGTTGACTCACTAGCTTTACCGCAGGCTCGAAAGTCTGAGATGGACTTTACTATACGTCTAAGACCGTGTATATTTACCATTAGTAATCCAAGTTTAACGGTCATTTCTATTATTATGATGATGTTATAAACACAACATATAAGCTGAACATGAATGACAATTTAGAGCTCAATTAATCCAATGTAATGCTCATTTTCAAACTCAAACAGATTGATATTAGTACGTCTTGTTATACACAATTGTTGGCTAGAATTACATTTCACAAGACAAACATGTACCTCACGTGTTAAAATTCTAATGTCTCATGGCATATCAGTTACACATGTTACCCATCTGTATCTGGTAACAGAATAGCGTAGGATATAATTTACATATGTTGGCTAGAATTACATTTCACAAGACAAACATGTACCTCTGTCACAATGAGCCCACCCGAGACCCGGTAAGAGAAGAGGAGGGTGACCAGTTACCTCCTTACGTCTCTCCTGTCCTTTGCTTTCAGTCACCGTGGGATACACCTGATCAGGACTGTAGCGGTCCCTTTAATCCAACTCCTTCCCATTTCCTGGAGAAGCAGACGCCCCACGTGACTGGGTCACAAGCGCCTATGGAATCCCCGACTGGCGAGGAGGCGGCCTTTTTAACCAACGTAGAGAGCGAGAAGGACGGCGCGTACTGGAACCACGGAAGCTACGAGTGGAGGAGGAGCCCGAGTGAAACCAACGGCATCTACAACCAGAGGGGAGACGTTTCCAGTGTTCGGGTGCGAGACAGAGAAAAGGAGACGTCGAAGACCCAACGGAGCTGCCAAGGGAGAATACGCGAAAGGGAGCCGGACCCGATCCGGTACTACGAAGACGCCAGCCACGCTCCCTGAGGAGCGTGGCTACCAGAGGTACGTGCTCGAGTTCGGGGTTGGTTCCGCAAGGGGGCTCCCACAACTGACCGAGTAACAACCCAGGGGAGGGAGGAGAACCCTGAGATGCCAACCTCCTAGATGGGCGTTTTGTTGTTTAAATCGCAAGCGTTCACGTGCTGCATTTGGTGACGGTTCGGGTGTTCTTCCCTCACTCCTTTCCCCAGGCAACGCGTGTGGTAAAGAACGTAGTGTGACGTCTATTCTTCTTTTCTTTCATTTTTTTTCTTTATGGTACACAACCTCAACTGAACGGAAGCGGAGGACGAACCAGTAAAAGACCTACCCTTTAAACCAGACGATAAGGAAACAAAGTAAACCAAGACGTGCTGCCTCGATGCTTGTAACCAGGAGGGATTGAATAAAAGTCTTCCGGTATCGCACTCTGTGTGTCTGTCTCCGGCTGTTTATCCACACATGGTGTCAGAAGTGGGTTTACATCCATTGGAGAGCACAAAATGGAGAACCTCCTCAAACAACTCATTACCGGCCAGGCAAAACTCGAGTGGGCGGTCGAGAAACACATGTCGTCAGCACAAGCCGATAGAGAGCTCTTCAGCACGTCTATGAACCAACAACTGGAGGGTCTCTACAAAGTCAGACAGACAAGACGAGTTCGCAAAACAAGTACCCCTACGTCAAGGGTCTCAGTCCACCTTTCCGAACATAGCCTTACAGAAATATGCTGCCGGGGAAGATCCGGACTCGTTCCTCCTGAATTTTGAACGAGCCGCCCGAGCATCGGGCTGGCCCGAACATAAGTGGCCCTTTTTCTTGGCTCCCCTGCTAGCTGGGGAAGCCCAGGCTGCTTATCAGGCAGCTAATCCTACAGGAACTTCCAGTTACAATGAAGTAAAAGAAGTCATCTTGGACCACCTAGGGCTTGATGCCGAAGCCTACCGTGTACGTTTTAGAAAAGAAAAGGGTAATCCTGGGGATACGCCAAAGACCCTCTTTCATAAATTGAAAACAGCTGCCGATAAATGGCTCAAACCTCAAGAACATACAAAAGAAGAGATAATGTCATTCATCTATCTTGAGCAGTTCTTAGAAGCTCTACACCTTACCCCACCCAGAGATGGCTAAAGCAGCATACCGGCCTTTCCATAGAACAGACCGTTGAAATGGCCACCACATATTCTAGGGCTCAACCAAGGTCTGAAGGAGAGAACAAACAAACAACGACCCGCGACTGGGAGACAGGACAAGAGATTCGTTAGAACCCCAGTAGAGGTTGCTAAAATACGTCCACCCAAAACCGAGATAACAACTACAAAGGGGCCTCAGTGTTTTGACTGCGGTACCTGGGGACATATAGCGCGCTTCTGTCCACAGAAAAGGAACATCGACGAGCCTATGGACGTCAGCTACCTTCCACGGCATGTCATGTATACACACAGGATTCTATGTAAGTCTAGTCATTCTCGGGGTGTACATTAGGGCTCTTCTTGACTCGGGTTGCAGTCAATCAGTAATACAGAGTTCCCTAATCAAACCCGAGGACGTTTTAGCCCAACGTCAGATACCTATTAGGTGCATGCATGGGGGATGTCAAAACCTACCCAGCAGCCCCAGTAAGAGTGCCCGATTGGAGGGACCTACAGGTTACCGTAGGGGTCTTGCCTAATTTACCTGAGAAGCTCATATTGGGAACCGACCATCCTGAGTTTATGAAGTTCCTTAGTGAAAAGGTAAAGGGATATTCTAAAAATGCTCCTGTGTTAATCACACAAGCTCCATGGCAGGGGGACAGAAACTTCCGATATGCCCAAAAAAACGACCCTACTCTCCAAGTAGCATGGCAACAGGCATCCCTTCCTACCACCACCTACCCTGCCTTCCTAAAGGAAAATGATCTACTCTACAGAAAGGGTAGCCCGACATGTCCCACTCAGCTACTTGTACCACAAAGCTTTAGAGACAAGGTCATGTTTTTGCACACACCCATCTCCTAGCCGGCCAAACGGGCGCACAAAAAACTAGCCACACTATTCTGGAACATTTCTATTGGCCTGGTATACATGCACAAATAGCCAAATACTGTCAGGAATGTGAAGTGTGCCAACGAAAAAATCCCAACCGCCCGCCCGCCCCCCCTTTACAACCTCTACCGATCATAGGGAAGCTGTTTGATTGTGTAGGCATGGACCTTATAGGTCCTTTGCCTAAATCCCAAAAAGGCAATCAGTATGCGCTGGTCATCATCGATTATGCCACCCGATACCCTGAGGCCTTTCCCTTGCGGACACCAAACACTGTAACCATATGTGAAAAATTGATGGAATTCTTCTCACGTGTGGGGTTCCCCCGTGAGATACTTACAGATCAGGGCACGCCGTTCGTTTCACGTTTGATGGGTCAGGTGTGTAAGTCCTTGGACATAACACATATAAGAACTTCTGTATACCACCCTCAAACGGACGGACTGTGTGAACGCTACAATGGTACGATAAAGTTAACCCTAAAAAAGATGATGTCGGCAGAAGGAGCAGACTGGGATGCGCTGTTACCTTTGGCTTTGTTTGTCATCCGCTGCCAAAAGCAGAGCAGTCTGGGTTGTTCTCCGTTTGAACTCCTGTACGGAAGACAACCACGTACTCTCCTCGAGATGACCAAGGAAGCCTGGGAGAAGGAGACTCCTGAGGAGAACCAGGCGTTCCTTGACTATTCCAGGGGATTAAGGACGAGGTTGTCCAAGTTGCGAGAGTTTGCACACAACAACCTAGAGAAAGCTCAAAGGAGACAGCAGGTTTCTACGACAAGGGCAAGAAGTGGCGACATTTACAACTGCATGATTGGGTCCTGGTGCTGTTGCCATCTTCTCTCCCCAAAAATCGATCCGAGTGGAAGGGACCATATGAAGTGATAGACAAACTGGGCCTCACTACATATAGGCTTCGCCTCTCCTAGACTAAAACACAGATATTCCACATAAACCTGTTAAAAAAGTGGTTAAGACCTCTCCCAAAACCCAACATGCTCTCAATAACAACATAGTCCACCCTACCACTACTCAACATAAATGAAACCCTACAAGAGAAACAGAGGGAGTCTTTGGACACTTTGCTTTCCTCCTTCTCCACCATTTTTTCTGATTCCCCTGGGCGAACCCCCTTGGTCGAACATACCATCCCTTCCTTGCCAGGAAAGGTCATACGACAACGACCATATAGGATTCCTGCTGCCCGGCGAGCAGCTGTAGAATACGAGATACAGAATATGCTTGCTTCAGGCATTATACGACCCTCCAAAAGCGATTGGTCCTCGCCAATCGTCCTGGTGCCAAAACCTGATGGAACCATAAGATTCTGTATAGACTTTAGGGCAGTAAATTCAGTCACTCAATTCGATTCTTACCCCCTGCCGAGAGTGGATGAGCTCGTCGAACAACTAGGCGAAGCTAGGTATATCACAACCTTGGATTTGACCAAAGGTTATTGGCAGGTTCCTCTCTCTCCACAGGACCAACACAAAACAGCCTTCTCCACTCCCTCTGGCCTTTACGAATTTACTGTCCTGCCCTATTGCCTACATGGCGCGCCCGCCACTTTTCAACGTCTAATGGACGTTGTCCTAAGAGAACATCAGAGATACGCAGCAGCGTATCTGGATGATATCATTATCCATAGCCCTAACTGGGAACAGCATTTAATTCATTGTCAGAACATTCTTCAGGCCTTACAGACTGCAGGATTGCACGTCAATTCAAAAAAATCCAGAGTCGCTTACCAGAAAGTCCGTTATCTGGGCTATCTTTTAGGGGATGGGCTGATAGAACCACAACATGATAAAATAAAAGCTGTCACTGATACACCATTTCCCACAACAAAAAAAAGGGTCCGGGCATTTCTAGGGTTGCTTGGGTACTATCGTAGGTTCATCCCCCATTACTCCCAGATAGCCTCCCCATTAACGGATCTTCTCCGGAAGGGAGTTAGGGAAAAAGACCTCCTATCACCTCCCCTACAGGCCCTCCAGGCTTTCTGTGAATTAAAACAGGCCATTACATCTAGCCCTGTGCTGGCATCTCCTGACTTCAAACGTCCTTTCATCCTCCAAACAGACGCTTCCGACACGGGTCTGGGTGCTGTACTATCCCAAGAGACAGAGGACGGGGTTGAACGACCTGTGGCCTTCATCAGCTGCAAACTATTCCCACGCGAGAAAAACTACCCTACTATAGAAAAAGAATGCCTGGCGGTCAAGTGGGCATTGGACAAAATGAGATTACCTTGAGGGTGCCCCTTTTCTTTTGTATACTGACCATGCCCCCCTCCAATGGTTGTGTCGCAACAAAGGGAACAACGCCAGGGTCCTCAGGTGGTTCCTCTCCCTGCCACCCTACTCCTTTGAAATCCGGCATCGGAAGGGCAGTTGCAATGCGAATGCCGATTTCCTATCCCGTGTCTGTCAGTTCCCCGAGCGTGAACTGTCCTGGGGAGGGATGTGTCACAATGAGCCCACCCGAGACCCGGTAAGAGAAGAGGAGGGTGACCAGTTACCTCCTTACTTCTCTCCTGTCCTTTGCTTTCAGTCACCGTGGGATACACCTGATCAGGACTGTAGCGTTCCCTTTAACCCAACTCCTTCCCATTTCCTGCAGAAGCAGACGCCCCACGTGACTGGTTCACATGCGCCTATGGAATCCCCGACTGGCGAGGAGGCGGCCTTTTTAACCAATGTGGAGAGTGAGAAGGACGGCGCGTACTGGAACCACGGAAGCTACGAGTGGAGGAGGAGCCCGAGTGAAACCGACGGCATCTACAACCAGAGGGGAGACGTTTCCAGTGTTCGGGTGCGAGACGGAGAAAAGGAGACACCGAAGACCCAACGGAGCTGCCAAGGGAGAATACGCGAAAGGGAGCCGGACCCGATCCAGTACTACGAAAACGCCAGCCACGCTCCCGGAGGAGCGTGGCTACCAGAGGTACGTGCTCGAGTTCGGGGTTGGTTCCGCAAGGGGGCTCCCACAACTGACCGAGTAGCAACCCAGGGGAGGGAGGAGAACCCTGAGATGCTGACCTCCTAGATGGGCGTTTTGTTGTTTAAATCGCAAGCGTTCACGTGCTGCATTTGATGACGGTTCGGGTGTTCTTCCCTCACTCCTTTCCCCAGGCAACGCGTGTGGTAAAGAACCTAGTGTGACGTCTATTCTTCTTTTCTTTCATTTTTAGGTCTCGCGCCTAGCGTTGCAGTGCGTAGCACTGCTCGCGCAGCGCGAGACTTATTGTAGGGGCTTCAGAAAGCTGACCAGACGCTCGTGCGTCCTGGCCTTTTCTGTGCGGTTACCCGCACGGCCGGCATCTGTTTCCAATTATCGTGCCCAGACACGGGCGCGATAATTGAAAACACATGTCTCGCTGTGGCGCGCGCGCGCCCACCACTCGCGGGCTTGTTTTGCTTTATATGCAATAAAAAGAGCTTTAAAAAAAGAGAAAGAATGATGTGTCTTCTAGGACAATCTTCAGGGCTCCGGGAATATTTACATAATTTCTTTGCATTCTATTTAATAAAAGCGGGAAGTGACTGATGCACAGTAAGTTTTGATTTTGTGAACGGCAACAATTTTCCTAGGGCGCAGGTTGGAAGTGTTGTAACCCGCAAGGAGTGTCTTTTGCTAGAGCCAATGCTCAGATCTCCCACTGCTATTTTATTATTATTGATTTTTTTATTTCTGCACAGCGCAAACTTGGCAGAGCAAACAGAGAGCGTTACATGAGCACCGTAAAAATGTTACTGTTTGATTCTTTTGAACATGGCGAGTTTTTAGTGGTTTGCACAGAATCACAGGATGTTGATACAATGCCAGGATTAGAAGTTGGTTCCCCTGTAGTTTCTTAGTAGACAGCTCTAGGCGCAAGGTCACATCTCCAATCTACTGACTGTAGTGACAGACATGATCAAATAAAAAAAACAAAAGGAATGCACTCTGTAGTCCGTCTGGTGACGTGACCGCTGAGCAGGCAACGGTCCCCTGAATCGAGCCTGTGCAGCACTATATGTTCTTGCAGAGGAGCAGAAACGCTTCTGTTGTGAGATCTCCCTACTAGTGAGTCACGGAACCTTTGCAATGGAATGAGCTTGTGGCAGGGGTGATAGATCCGCCTCCCACAAAAGAGGAACTAGTGTGTGTAGGCTGTGGAGGCGGCCTCTGCAAAACAATGTCAGCTGAGCGGTGTGGACTGCTCGTCCGTTTCAAGGCACTCAGCCCTCTCTGCTGAAAGGGAAGCGTTGGTGTTCACTGTGTGCTGGTGGTTGCAGCGGGTGGGCACCGACGCTCATTTTGGCGGCACGGACTTGCCTTACAGCAAGAGAGAGAAAGCAGAATAGGGAATATGAGGAGGAGGAAGAGAAAGCTGGAACAAGCATTTGCAATGCTATAGGTCTCGCATTTACGCGATTTTGAGCTATCGACATTGCAAATGACAATGCCTTTTATTTTTGTTTTTGTTTTAAAAACCTAAATAAAAGGCATTGTCATTTACAATGCCAATAGCTTAAACTCGTGCAAATGCGAGACCTATTGCATTGCAAATGCTTGTTTTTCTTTATGGTACACGACCTCAACTGAACAGAAGCGGAGGACAAACCAGTAAAAGACCTACCCTTTAAACCCGACGATAAGGAAACAAAGTAAACCAAGACGTGCTGCCTCTATGCTTGTAACCAGGAGGGATTGAATAAAAGTCTTCCGGTATCGCACTCTGTGTGTCTGTCTCCGGCTGTTTATCCACAACCTCACATGTGTTAAAATTGTAATGTCTCATGGTATATCAGTTACACATATGGTACCCATCTGTATCTGGTAACAGAATAGCGTAGGATATAATTTACATATGCGGAGATCATTAATATGCATAAAAGCACATGCTATGCCCGATTTACATTTCACAAGACAAACATGTATCTTATGGTCAATATAGAGTTAAATGTGTAATGTCCCGTCGTATATCAGTTGCATGATATATCAGTTATACATTGTTGCCAATCTGGATCTAATCACTGGATTGCACAGAATGCAATTTACATATGCGAAGATCATTATTATGTGTAAAAGCACATAATATGCCCGATGGCATATCATGGTGTGGTCTGAACATAGTTGCAAGTGGTAACATATACATAGAGTAATGCAGCAAGTAACACAACTAAAAGGCATGATGGACTTGTATGCTCTAGTGATTACGTAGATGCACTGTAAATTGGGTCTAAGCTATTGTATCGTATTCTGGTATGTATCTAAAGATGTGAAGCAAAGGGTGCAAAGTTTTTCGGCCATGTGCTGCCATGACAAGTACAGATGTTATCGCAATGCAGACTAATGGGATAGACCAATATGTCCTATTTTACAGTCTAATCATCTGGCGGTAAGTCTCCTCTTGTTCATTGAGTCCATTATTCACAGAGTCAAGAGTATGAATCCATTTACACTCTTTTAAATTCAAGGCTGAGGGTATGTTACCTCCCCTTGGGTGTTGGGTGATCTTTTCCAAGACCCACCACTCCAAGGTATCCGCCGCATGTCCTGCTGCGGAATAGTGCTTCACCAGTAGAGCTCCCTGCACCTTGCACCTGATCCTGCTGCCATGTTGTAGGATCCGGGTTTTGACTTTTTGTGTAGTTTGCCCTACACACACTTTCAGGCACGGGCATCTGATGGCATGGATTACGTTCTGGCTTTTACAGTTAGTAAATTGTGTTAGATGATACACCCTGCCATGGTGGGTGAAGGTGGTACCTACTAGGGCGAGGTGGCATGCTTTGCAGTGACTGCATTTGTGGTGGTCCAACACTGGAGGTAGATTCAGTTGTTGTCTGATGTCAGGTATCTTTGGTGTTTCAAGATAACTGACTACATAGTCTTTAATGTTCTTGGCACGTCTAAAGGCGAACATGGGTTCTTCTTTCATGTTGATTTTGGTTCCAACAAGATTCCAGTACTTTTTAATTACTTTTTTGATGTCATGACTTCTTGTGTTGAATGTTGTAACGCAGACCAATTTGTCAATTTTCTGATCTTTTGGTTGTACCTTGAGTAGAGTTTCACGAGGGCGGTACCATGCCCTCTTCCTTGCCCTGTTAAGTAACCCCTTTGGGTATCCCCTGTCCCTCAATTTTGAGATCAGGATGTCTGTTTCCTTGGAGAAGTCACCTCGCCGGGAACAATTGCGCCGTAACCTTAAAAATTGGCCATACGGCAAGTTGTCTCTCAGGTTTCTCGTGTGAAGCGAATCATATTTCAAGAGGGTGTTGCGGTCTGATGGTTTTCTATACAAATTCGTCACAATCCTCTCATCTTCAATTTCCAATGCAAGATCCAAAAAGCATATTGTCTCATTACTGTAAGACATCGTAAACTGTATATCCGATGAGGAATTATTTTATCTTCCAGGACACATTCTACTATCAATGCAAGGGCATTGCGATGGGGGCTGGGTTCGCTCCTAGTCTAGCAAATTTATTTATGGACCACTATGAAGACCTCAACATCTACAACCACCTGAATCCCTTCCTTGACAACATCGCTTTGTGGAAGCGATACATAGACGACGTGCTGATGATATGGACGGGCACGGAAGATCACTTGACTCAGTTCAAAACATGGCTGAACGGACGCTCATCGGATATACAGTTTACGATGTCTTACAGTAATGAGACAATATGCTTTTTGGATCTTACATTGGAAATTGAAGATGAGAGGATTGTGACGAATCTGTATAGAAAACCATCAGACCGCAACACCCTCTTGAAATATGATTCACATCACCCGAGAAACCTGAGAGACAACTTGCCGTATGGCCAATTTTTAAGGACATCCTGATCTCAAAATTGAGGGACAGGGGATACCCAAAGGGGTTACTTAACAGGGCAAGGAAGAGGGCATTGTACCGCCCTCGTGAAACTCTACTCGAGGTACAACCAAAAGATCAGAAAATGGACAAATTGGTCTCCGTTACAACATTCAACACAAGAAGTCATGACATCAAAAAAGTAATTAAAAAGTACTGGAATCTTGTTGGAACCGAAATCAACATGAAAGAAGAACCCATGTTCGCCTTTAGACGTGCCAAGAACATTAAAGACTATGTAGTCAGTTCTTATCTTGAAACACCTAAGATACCTGACATCAGACAACTGAATCTACCTCCAGTGTTGGGCCACCACAAATGCAGTCACTGCAAAGCATGCCACCGCACCCTAGTGGGTACCACCTTCACCCACCATGGCAGGGTGTATCATTTAACACAATTTACTAACTGTAACAGCCAGAACGTAATCTACGCCATCAGAGGCCCTTGCCTGAAAGTGTATGTAGGGCAAACTACACAAAAAGTCAAAACCCGGATCCTACAACATGGCAGCAGGATCAGGTGCAAGGAGCTCCACTGGTGGAGCACTATTCCGCAGCAGGACATACGGCGGATAACTTGGAGTGGTGGGTCTTGGAAAAGATCACCCAACACCCAAGGGGAGGTAACATACCCTCAGCCTTGAATTTAAAAGAGTGTAAATGGATCCATACTCTTGACTCTGTGAATAATGGTCTCAATGAACAAGAGGAGACTTACCGCCAGATGATTAGACTGTAAAATAGGACATATTGGTCTATCCCATTAGTCTGCATCGCGATAACATCTGTACTTGTCATGGCAGCACATGGCCGAAAAACGTTGCACCCTTTGCTTCACATCTTTAGATACATACCAGAATACGATACAATAGCTTAGACCCAATTTACAGTGCATCTACGTAATCACTAGAGCATACAAGTCCATCATGCCTTTTAGTAGGGTTACTTGCTGCATTATTCCATGTATATGTTACCACTTGCAACTATGTTCAGACCACACCATGATATGCCATCGGGCATACTATGTGCTTTTATACATAATAATGATCTTTGCATATGTAAATTGCATTCTGTGCAATCCAGCTATTAGATCCAGATTGGCAACATATGTATAACTGATATATCATGCAACTGATATATGACGGGACATTACACATTTAACTCTATATTGAACCATAAAATACATGTTTGTCTTGTGATTTGTAAATCGGGCATAGCATGTGCTTTTATGCATATTAATGATCTCCGCATATGTAAATTATATCCTACGCTATTCTGTTACCAGATACAGATGGGTAACATATGTGTAACTGATATACCATGAGACATTACAATTTTAACACGTGAGGTACATGTTTGTCTTGTGAAATGTAATTCTACCCAACATATGTAAATTATATCCTACGCTATTCTGTTACCAGATACAGATGGGTAACACATGTGTAACTGATATACCATGAGACATTACAATTTTAACACGTGAGGTACATGTTTGTCTTGTGAATTGTAATTCTAGCCAACAATTGTGTAGAACAAGACGTACTAATATCAATCTGTTTATGAGTTTGAAAATGAGCATTGCATTGGCTTAATTGAGCTCTAAATTGTCATTCGTGTTCAGCTTATATGTTGTGTTTATAACATCATCATAATAATAGAAATGACCGTTAAACTTGGATTACTAATGGTAAATATACACGGTCTAAGACGTATAGTAAAGTCCATCCCAGACTTTCGAGCCTGCGGTAAAGCTAGAGAGTCAACTGTGACATCACCTGCTCAATCACAGCCCGCAATAGCTGCTGCACGACCACGCACTCGTGGTCTGACGCGTTGGCCCACGTCTGAGAACTGTCAAACACTGACAGTTTCCAGCGCGGCCAGCACTTCACTAAGCGGAGGCAGACAGACGAGGACGCGTCTCTTCCCAGTAAGTAGTTACGCGCCTCCTGGCACCCAAGATTCTCCGGAATGATTGCCAGTGTTTGGACACTGTACTTATTAGTGTGTTTCCATTGTTCACAGCTTTCGATTCTCCGAATTAGCACGTCTCCAACCGGCTGGTGGAGCTAACGTGCGATGATTTAATCATCATTCCTCCGGTATGTCTTTACGATGCACATCCATGCAATTCTAGTTGTACCATATTTTTTGATATGTCAGGTTTGCATAAATGTTGGTATTGCCTAGCTTGAGGACAATAATGTGGATACCATGCCGCATTATGGATTATGTTTCAATTTCTTTTTCTAGACCACAACCTCCTGGTGTGGGTCTCCGTGTTCACCAAATCGGACACTTCAACGTTTAAGTTACACTCGGATCTCTATCTAGTTAACCTATAGGATCCCAGGTATCAATTCCTTGCGGTAAGCATTAAGTCGCTACCTGCACCGCTCACAATAGTTAGCCGAAACACTGGAACACACCTTACTTTGTGTCTCTAATTATTTCGCAGGCTGTCCATACCTCCCCCACCTTTCCACAGTCCTGAAGAAGACCCGCCACTGACGCGTAAAAAGCTGCGTTATCTTCCAGGGTCGAAACATCGAAGTTATTGCCTTACTAGTCCATGCAGTCTCCTCGACCCGAATATAAAATAACACTTGGGCCGTGTATTCATGTGTTAAGGAATGGACAGGAAGAAATAAAACGTGTATTATACACATTAAGCAAAGTAATTGTTACTCCCCGACAGAACCACTCGTTCTACATACCCAGTGCAGAGCAGCAGAATGATGTCCTGCAGAGAAATTATGAGGAACTGCTCTGACAGGATGTAGTGTTTCAGCAGCCTGAAGTCTAGAATAGGCTGCAGAGTTGCATCCTTTTTGGGGATCAGGAGGTACACAGAGTAGGCTCCCTGGCCTTATCAGTGAGGCGCATTACATGACATCAAGGTGGTATGTCTGTAGGCATTGCGTGAAATTCCAGGCAGTATCCCTGCCATACCACAAAGAGTACTCATTTGCTGGGGGTAATTTATTTCCTACCATTCTGAAAGGAAGAACCCCAACCTTTCCCGACAGGTGTTGCACGATCAAGGGTAATAGTGGACAAGTCACTCTTTGGAAGTGGTGGTGCCCCCCTGCTCGAGCCACCGCTACCTCTACCAGTACCACGGTAGCCATCCCTTCTGAAGGACTTGGATCCCTACAAGTCTTGAAAGGACTGCTACTACAGAATCCCAGCCTCTGGGTAGGAGTTTAATGATTTAGGACCTCCTCTTGCCTACTTTATTCAAATACAGGTGTGGGTGTTTGGGTCTGTAGAACATCCAGGTCTTTAGCAGACTGTGTCCTTATTGGTCTTCACAAGCATCAAATCCACCTGCGGGCCGAACAAATGCTACCCATCAAACAGGGCACTGATGAAGCTCTGCTGTACCTCCAACCTAAGGCCCAAGTCTCTTAACCTTGAGTGGCATCTAAGCCGAATGCTGATATTGATCTCCCGGAGGCAGTGTCAGCCGAGTCCAGGACGTGCCTAAAAAACATGTTGGAAATGACATTCCCTTCTGGGACTAGTTCCTGCCCCCTCTTAAAATAGAATTTTGGGGAGGTGCTTCACCAACCGCCTATCTCCTACCAGTGATAGCGGTCTTAATTGGAGAGCAGTCCAACCGAATAGGCAAGCCTCCACTGAGTGGCTGCTTCCCTGGTCACACGTTCCCAGCAACATCGATCTTCTTGCTCTGTGTACCTGGATGGGGAGTATCACATGTAGCCTGAATGGAGTCTCTCTTCGTAGCAGTGTGCAGTAACAGAGTCAGGTGGAACTTGGCCCCTGATTAAACTAGGTCATCTAGGGGCTGCCCTCTATTTCTTCTCAACCCGAAGAGTGACAACTCTGACCGTAACCAGGCCTTTGAAACTGTCCGTGCTGCACTTCAACATACTTTTCAGCATGGGCAGTTACTAGACAGATCTTTCTGTCTTGGAGACAGTCTTGACCAGGAAACCCTCTTTACACTTAACCATGTGGAGCTTGGCTTTGTGGTGCTCCACCGCCGTCTCTGGGAGGGTACGTCTTTACCAGGTAGTGACACAGATTGGGGTACTCACTGGGATCAATATAATAGTCCTCCCAATGGTCATCCCCATTTCTGTGTGTAACAAGGTTGTGGTACGGCATGTGAGGCTCATAAGGGCTCCCTTGGTCTGAGTCAGTATGGTCAGAGTGGAATTAGAACTGTGGTGACTGA
The DNA here is from genome assembly GCA_963921515.1 of Calotriton arnoldi. NCBI lineage: Eukaryota > Metazoa > Chordata > Amphibia > Caudata > Salamandridae > Calotriton > Calotriton arnoldi. The sequence goes on from CAWUFW010000415.1 coordinate 3,742,342, forward strand.
AGATGTGGTGGTGGGCCAGACCAAGGAGGAGCTGGTGAAGGATCACACTGAGTAAGTGTTTGTGGCGTGTGAGGTCTAGGGGTAGGAAGTTGCAGTGTTGTACTAGTGGCCTTGTCCCTTACCTTCGTAAGGATTGAAGTTCCTCCAATATCTTCCCCCTCAAAAGTGAGCCTCATCTTCTTAGGTATGTGAGGCATGTGTGGCTGGCCCTGAGGGAGGAGCCAAGCCTATCCAAATAGTTGGGTGAAAATCATGCACTGCATAACATTGGGCACCTGAGGAAGCACAAAGATGACAGGAGTCTCACTCCAGTCCAATTTCGGCATCAAGGTCATTTTTGGAGCCGATCTTGGGGTGGGTCTCAGAGTCTGCCAATTCCAGCTACAAGGATGGCTTCTGAGAAACTCTGGGTGGAGCCAGCAATGATGGGTGCCAAGGCCCCTTGCTAGAGGCTTTCCTAGAGCTGAAAGGATATCTAGGGATCTAGAGGTCTTGCAGCCTGGAACCAGACCCAAAGGTCAGTGCCTTGTGGCCCGCCTCACAGCTTAATGTCTGACTCCCTTGGCAGGAATGCTGGGCGTTGATGGGAGGGCTCTTTCAAGGGTGATCCCCAGAGGGTTGAGCCTTGGGTAAGCATGCTGGAATAGAGGCTCTTTGAGTGATCTTTGTCCTAAGGCCTGTGCTCTTGCATAAAAGGGAATTCTTCCACCTCCTTTGCCTTTGAAGCGTCGAAAGACAGAGTCTCGAGGCTTTGTTCTTTCTGCACCAGTTAGCTACCCGAGGGCCCAGGCTCTTACGAGACAGAGGTGATGATGTCATCGGATCTGAAAAGCTCTGAGATTTCAGGGGAGTCTCAAATCTGCAATTTTGTCATGTTCCCTGCAGCACTCGCGGTGGTAATGGACAGTCTTCTTAAAAGGCCTTGCATGCCAAGCAAGTCGACTCCTCGTGCTGTGGAGACAAGCCCAGGTCACAGACCAGATGTTGGCTGGACCAGGGGAATTTAGAATTGCATTCAGGGCAGAATTGGAAGGCTGTCTACTCCATAACACCCTCTGTTAACATTCATTCTCAATACGACCTGATGGAGAAAGTCATGTGGACACTGCATGAAGTAGAGTACTACGTTGCTAGCTGATCCGGTGAAGAGTTGTTTATCCCATCACTGGAGTCAGATCCTTAACAACTGACAGGTGGTCACGGAAAAGAGGATATCGATCCCGGAGCTGGCAATGGAACATCTGAACCAGATGGTGGAAAAAAAAATCAGAGGTGGAGTCTTTGTCCTGGTGTATTGTGCGCTAAGGGAATAGTCAAAAAATATCTTATGACGTGAAACTTTTTAGAAGGAAAACAACGTTCAAACGTACGCATAAAACACTAGGTGGCAGGAGTCTGCAAAGCATACGTATCCATAGCAACACACGCAAAGAACAAAATGAAACTTAAATAGGTAGAATGCACTGTATAGTTTAACTGGGAGCAAACTTACCAAGCCAGCCAACCAAAAGCAACTTATTGATAAAAAACTGACAACAGGACTGAGATGTTTTTCACTCAGTGAAACAATTAATACAAAGTAAAAGTAGGTAAGAAAATAGGATAAAACACAATCCGTGATTAAAGAGGGATACAAAAACTTTAACCAGCTATGAAAAGAATGCATGATCAGTAATCAACGCCTGACAGTGTTTGGAATACAGCTGTGATATGGCCAGAACTGGAGGTGAAGTTTGGGAGACTTAACAGTACTATCATGTAAATGATCCTACATTTACCATGGCTCATAAGACAGAGCCTCAACCTTTCAGTAAGTGTTTGCCTAGGAATTTTGATTAGGTAATGGCTGTGCCACATTATGGAGCTAATGAACAAAAGGTAGACAGGAACAAATATTGGAAATGTGTACAACGTACAAAGAATCTATTTAATGAGGCACGATCAGAGGACTGTTGTAGAAGATGGTAGTTGAGGTACTTTGGGTCAAATTTGTTAAGCACCAAGTGTTCTGAAAGAAAGGGTGGGAAGTGCAGAGGCATGGAACACAGCATACAATAGTTCTGCCATGGCAGAAGGAGCAAAATTGATCATTTAAAGATGTAAAAATCATAACAGGTCAAGTTTATAAAATTCTCCAAAGAAGAAGGAAAAGTCTTGCAGGAAGTATTGTACAATTATAAGGTAGTCATAAGCATCCATTGATGAGTGAATGTAAAATGAACCAGTCGGTGATCAAGCATAAAGCTAGATGAAGTCCAGGCCATATAAGAAGCAGAATCTACACGTCTATTGGTCTCATCTGACCTTCAGGACATCTTTTATGGAAACTTCTTGGGAGGGAGGACTAAGAAAAAGTCAACATGAATGGTGTACAAGATGAGGGATCAATGCAGGCATCTGACATCACATTTGAATAATTCATAAAAATAATAAAGTTTGAAAAGCGGCATACATTTTTTTTATAAGTTGACTTGTCATACCTCAACTGCTTTGTCATACTGTTTATTGGCGATATACAGCTCAGCTGCTATGTTAACATCTTCCACTGCAACAAGACTCTGGTGTTTTGCTATCGCTTCTTCTATGACTCCAATAGCAGAGGAGACATCACTAGCTTCATAATAACTCCTAGAGAAAAACACAAATTAGGATGCCAGATCTTGAAAAAACTGTGGAAAATGTAGGATTATTTGCACCAGAAAACAAGAATGCTCTTTCAAGGACTACTCTACGTCTTTATTGAGGACTAATACAATAATGCAAAATTATGATTTTAAAATCTTTCATTTGGATAGTGGTAATGCCCTGCTCCAGCGCCTCTCGGACACTGAATTGGCACCCCCTTTAAGGGTATCCTAGAGGCCGCCGCACATCTCATCCAGAGCTGGAAGGAAAATTATCACATCACCCCGACACTGATTGAACTCCATTGGCTCCCACTGCTGGAAAGTGCCATCTTCAAAACCAGCTACATCATTCCAAAGCCAACTTACAAGCACCCTCGCTTATCTTGAGGACAAGCTCACCATCTCAGGCAGGACTCTGCACACCCACAGCCAAGCCATCATCAGACTGGAGCAAGATGTGTCAGAAAAAGATAAAATAAGGCAGTAGGTCTGTTCTATCTATGCACCCAGGATTTGGAACAACATCCCTATATCCAAAAGGAGTGCCACTACACTGCTCCAGTTTAATAAAGAGTTAAAAACGCATCTCTTTAAAAAACACTAAATCACTATGCAGCAGCGATCCAATAATCAGCTGCATCTCCTATCACTTGTTGACTCTTGGCTTTGCCGCTTTACAGCACTCTGCTTCCTTGTTGGCTAGTTCTGTGGAGTAAAAATATCACATGCATACATACATGGTCTGCAAAAGGGTTTTTAATAAGCAGTTGGCACTCTATTATATTTCCTTCCTTCCTTTGTCGCCACCTTCCAGACCTACACAAGATGAATGTCGTTGATGTGGGATAGAAACCAGCCTAGTCAGAATGCTGAGGTTTTCTCAGAAGAACAAACCATCAGAGTTGTCTGTGTACATACTTTTTCTTGGAGAAGTTGCGAAAGTTACTTTATGGGCAAGAGGATTTTGTTACTGGAAACTGATTTGGGCCTATCAATGTGCCCTTGACCAAGGTTCATAGCTTTGTTAAGCCATCTAAACTCGCAGGAGAAGGGAACAATTGCCTACATGCTTAGTGCTTGTTGGAAAATGCCTGCAATCTGGTTGGAAAATGCCTGCAATCTGAGCAGGAGCGGAAAATAGTCTCCATGCATCAGCATTCATCAGCTTCAAACACCACATTTTTCATGATGAACAAAAATTGTGGATTGGACAAATGGGAGGGTGGGTTTTGAAGAAGAGAGAGCATTTACTAAAAGTACTAGAATCATCAAAAAAGGGATTTTTTCTGTCATCTCTTGCACTGCCCTCCCTCCACCTCAAATGGTGGTAAAACTGATTTCACAGCTTAAAAGGTTTAAAAGGGGAAGACAACAGGTGCCCAACCAAGCACTAAGTAAACATATTTTGCAAACCATCCTGGTCAAAAACAGCACTTTTTCTAGAAAATTTAACCAGAGTTGCATTTAGAGAAATCATGCAGGGTAGCCAACGTTGACATCCCACAAATGTCTGTAATAGGGATATGTCTTTCAAAGCACACCCAGAGTCTCTTTGCTTTGGCAGAATAAGCATAACATCTCTGTGGGGAGCATGAACGCCCCTGATGTCTTAAGATCTAGAAATACATTAGACTATCCAGCAGGAAATAGTAGCTTTTGCTTTTTCTTATGCTGCATGGATTGAGACCGCCATATGTCACAAATAGACACTCAGAAGATGTAAAAGGCTTTGTGCTTTCCTTGTAAATTGTATAGTGTTTCTAAAGCCAAAGAAGCATGGGAGAACAGCGGTGTCCAGAACTTGTCCCAAATCTGAATTGATAAATTGCACACAAAACAGTACCACATTTCTCACTGCCTTTTCAAATAAAACACTGTTGCGGTGTCATCTTATCAACTTCTCCCCCAGAGCAGTTAAAGGAAAGTCTTCATGCCTAACAGTATGACGCTCTGTCCTGGAGCACTCAAATGCCAGTGGTTCAAGGTCCACAAAGGGGGCACCCTAGACATACTTTGCTGGAAATCCAGTCCTTTTTTAATGTGGCCCAATCAACTGACTCACATTTTCTGTGAGACGATACAGCAGAAGATGGATTTCAAGCAGAGTCAGGGACCGCATCAATGCAGAAAGCCATCAGACACAAAAATATCTGCAAAGGTACTGATTGTATTAAGTATAACACGGCCTGCTCCAAGGAAATTAACCTCCCTGCATATGGAAAAGTAAAACCCCTAGTTGGTTTAATCACCATTCCTATAAACTGAAGTCTCTAAAAAGAAAGACGGGGAGACCCTTTCAGGAAAATCCCAGACTGAACCGGGTTTCGCAAACAACTGCAAAACTCTTGTGGCAGGCATGGTGACCAAGTATTCCCCCTTCCTATCATAAAAATATGGTTATAGATGGGTTCCCCTCTAGAAACAAATTAAGGAATACTTGTACGCACCATGGAAGCAGAAGGTACACCAAGGGTAAACACTTTTAATCTTCATGTTAGTAATGTGATCTTTAAAAACATCACGATGCCAGTTGCTTACTATGATGCTAGGTGAATGACATAATTCTCACATGGTGGCAACATTAGGGTTGTTTCATCCCTTTTATTTTTACCAATACAAATTAGAAAAAATAACTAGTAGACAGTATTAATTCAGCAAAAAACAGAAGAAATGCTCTTAACTTACTTTGCCATGTCCCTGGCTAGCTGCATAAAGCGTTCACCATCTGATGGAGGTAAAAGGTTCAAGATACGCCTGTATCCATCCATAGCCATTTTGTGTTCTCCCAGCTGTTCGTATAGGCTCGACCTCTCCCATAGGTATCGAACATTGGTAGGGTTATACTTCAGAGCTAGAAAGACAAAATCATAGCTTAAGCGAGAGGAAACTTTGGCAAAAGACCACATGTGACAGGGCGATGACTATTGTTGCACCTGAATGCTATGGGTTAGATGGATTTGTTGGTTTGAAAGATAAAGTGGTCTTTGTAAAGATGAAAATTCTCTGAAAGAAACAATTCAACAGTTTTGAAAAACAACCTAGCATGAAAATGTATGTAATCTTTTTAAAAACGTTATCACCATTTAAATTACAGAACAGGTTATTTAAGAATTTGCTACGTCCAGGTCTATGCTCTGATTCACATTTTTTTCAGAGCGATTTCTATGAAATTATCTTTAATATTTAACTTCCTAAGATTTTAAACCAAGCATTGGCAAAGCCAATAGGTCTCGCCTTTTGGTGTTGCCAATGCAGACCTACTGGATATGTCAATACTATGAACATTCAATGTATAGATGTGCATGTGTCATCACGTATGTACAGGTATGTGTCCTGCCACTAAGGCGGCCCGGGCGTAATGACACATGCATGCCCATAGGTCATAATGCAGCAGATGTTCTGTTTTTTGCATTCATTTATAAGTCAAAGACAGCGGACCCCCATCTTGAAATGGTAATTTAAGAAAATGTAGCTTCAGTCGTTCACGCTACGGATTTGATGTACCACCACTGTTTGAGGATACACCCACTTTATTCCTGCAGCCCTTTTCCAATCCCATACCCTCTGTGCCACTCCATCGCCAACCATAACAAGCACATTCCTCAAAAATCAGTTCTACCAAGTGACACCAGCACGGTCCCAACCCCATTCACAGCAATCGTAAGCTCTAGCAGGCATTACATCCAGGCATGCTGCAATATTTTCTGCACACTGGGCAATCATCCTCTAAACTGCACCTAGGTTCTGATTCAGGCAGATGGCAAAACAATGACTCAGGAAGAAGACCACCAGTTACGCCACCCCTGTCCCATCAGAGTGATGTCCTGCCTCACACTTCCAATGTGGATAATAGATTGAAAGCCTAAGCTGCACCAGAGCTCTATATGTCCAAGGCCATACTGGAGCCCAGCAAGACAAGCACACCAACAGAAGCATTTAATTATATGTTATCTTATTTTAGATGCAGGTGGTAAAGGTCTATGTCACTCTGGTATGTCTACCATATTTAAACATTGTACAGCAGAGTGAAACCTGTGCATTTAACTACAATTCGAATACCATAGTGTCAACTATGGAAATTTAGAGAAAAATATAGCATTTTTAGGACACAGTTCGTGCAGCTGGAAACTGGTCTGCAAAATCTGGTAACCAGCCTTAACAACGAAAGGTTCATCTAGTGTTAAATCGCTGGAGTAACCCAAAGCGCCAGCAGGTTCCCAACTGTGAGTCTGAATCAGTTTTCAAAGGTGGATGGATTAACCAACAAAAAACTGGAAATGAGAAGAAAATAAATCTTGGGTATAAGGGGGACAAACTGAAAATGATACACTGACACTAAGTTTCTGCCTTTGCATTGGGTGCAATATATGCAAAGCAAGACAAGGTTAATACGGGAATGGAAAGCAAAAAAACTACCACTACCCATATTTGGTTCCTCACACTTTAAATTCAGACCTCTTTGCTTTTACCCCCCACACAAACCAACAAATCACACCCAACTGACAAAACAATAGAGGAAATAATCTTGAATTTCAATTGCGCCCTACCAACATCCATGTTCAGAATAACAGAATAATGGAAATCAAGCAACAGCCTACAAATTACCTTTTGAATAACAGAAAATGGACTGCTTGATGTTGTCTTGTTCTAAAGACATTTCTGCCAAGCGGACCCATTGCTCAGTGTCGCTCGGGTTCAGATGAGCAGCAATCAGTTCAAACTGCAGCGATTTCTCCATATCTCCTTGGTCCTCATAAATCATAGCAAGGGTGGAGAAAGGCTCATGGGCAAGTGGAGCTGTTAAAGAAAAGCACAAAAAATGAGAATAAGCTTCAGTGAGTATGATGAACAAATGTCAAACTCGCACATATATGGTGCAGGTAGGAAGCTGAAGTTACAGGGGCTCAATGCAGGCTATGGAAATGGATGAGACACTTCTCACTAGAAGTTTGATGACATTTTCACAACGCAAATTTATGATTGCTTACAGATGTGTCAGTGAGGTTATATAGAGCTGTTATTACCCTTTTGATTTCTAGCACACTTTATGACTGGATAAGCATTCTATGCCTTACCTTTACCCATAAGCTGTGACTAGGTGAACAGATTATTTTTATTCTTTAACACAACTTGAACGGATAATACATTTAGCATTTAATAAGAATGAAAGACCAATATCAGAACACAGCATTACATGACAAAGTAAAAGCTATTCTGCTAACCGCCCACTGAATAAAAGTAAGTTTTCATCAGTCAGGCATTGAAGCTACACTAGAGGTCCGAGCCAATGATAAACCCCCTCCCGCCCAGCCGCCCTTCACACACTTCCAAAGCTGCATCTATTTTCAATTCTGTGAGGTAATCTAAAATAAATCTAGCACAACTGGTCATAAGGCGGCCAGCCAGTGCAGTTGAATTCTTCGTACTGGGGCGAGTACTTTCCAGAAACAGTGGGAGTTGTCCGGGGCTACTTCGATTAATTGGGTGGGTGATGCTATGATGTTCCTGCCTTGCACTGCTTTATACCTCCATCCTTCCATCGTGGAAGTCTCTTCTAATGAGCACTTAATTACGATGCATTTGTTGGCTGCTACTTTCAGAACCCTATTAAGTCTCTTTGTTGTTTAATTCAGCAGTCCTTTGGGTACCAAAGAAGGAAGGATACGAGTTGTTTTGAAAGGATTTACCCACAATTATCTTAAATTATTATCTCAAGTTAGTATTATGCTTTTCGATGCTGGGGCAGGGCCAGGGAATATGCCAATAGGTTCCTGCTTACTCACAGCCACTCCAATAGGTCAAACCCCTCGGCACTCATAGAGAGCCTTTATCAACTATTTCAGTTCCTGACTCTCATAACCCACTACTATGACATAGCAACGGTTGATAACAAAACTGGTGACCCACAGTTAAGACGTCATAAAGGCCTTCCAGGCCAGGCTGGCAGGCCTCCCTGAGAGCCTATCAGCGCAGCTCTACTTGTCTGCTTTGACTGAAAACAGAAAGCACAGCTGCAAGACGGAAAAGGAAGGCACAGAAGATGGTGGGGTTGGTCAAGGATGGCAGGCAAGTTTTTTTTTTACCTTTGGGACAGGGATACATAACAGAAGCCATGTTATGTATGGCTCCCCCATTACTCCTCTTGCACTGCGTAGCAGCAGAAAGCAGGGGAAGAGGATTTCGGGGGACTTACGTAACATAAAATTATAGATCGGTAAAAAGTTAATGACAGGGATGTTTTTTACCTTGGGAGTGACATCACAGACACTTCAAGCTTCACTTTTGTTGTCCATTTAATGTCACTCAGTACATTTGGGGATGTTTTTCACCCAAGGGTTCTATTATCCATCTATAATTCTATATGGTCATGCTCCCGGGTTGAGGTGTATTTGAGGTGTCGAACTGCAGTCATCTGCCAATGTAAGAGAGCTGAGCTGCTTCGTAATATCTAAGGAGCTTGGCTAAGCCTGACTGAAATTTTGCACAATTTTCTTCTTTCTTTACTCTTGGGTAGCTGAACTTCCATATGTATGATATTATGTGTTTCTCAGGAGCAATTGTGTTACGTCAACACAAGGTTCATTATATTCTGCATATTCTCCGTCAGGGCACTCTCAATATCCCCTTAGGGTCTGTCAACAAGGGCATTTAGTTTGTGTCATACAAACTGTCCACCTCATTAGTTAGAATTATGTCCATTTCCCCTACATTTGGATTTGTAAAAGGGGGGAGGGGAACAACCTTGATGTTGTGTCTCCCACACTATTAGATCCCTTTGCTCTGGACTGCCCTTCTGTTCTAAATCCTGTTGGATCCATTCTCTTTTACTTGCATTCCGTTTGAAACATGATGCCTGACCAAAGGTGTGCAGGATGTGCGTAATCATAGGCCAGCAAGTTACTCTGTGTCTTCAATTAATGAGAATACGGGTTAGGGAACAGAGAGATGCGGCTGTCGATCTTTATAATGTCTATGCTTTTTCACGCCCCGTTCGTGTCGAACAGCCTCCGCAATGTGCCCAATGGCAAGCACAAAAAGAAACAGCATGAGCGGCCATGGCTGCTTCACCGCCCTCACCCGCGTGATTTGTAAATCTGAAGTGCGCAACCCTTTTGCATAATAGTGGCAAACATTGAGGGAGCCGAGAACAGGTGCAGCTATGCCAGTGAATATTAAATCTCACCTTCCATTTGGTACATTCTTTCTAGCAAAGGAGCCTTCACAATTAGATATGTAATACACAATTAGATACGTAAATACGGCTTTAAAAAAACCTAAGGAACATTTAGGGCGTATGCTCTAAAAACGGCTGTGGACAACAACCAAGGGTGGTAAGCGGAGTGCCATATATAAGGCTGACAGTAAGCCATACAGCAAAAAGAAGAGAACACAAATAAAGAATTTTGAGGAATGCTGTACAAATTCCCCAAGATAATGATCAAACATGTAAAAGGCCTCTAAAACAAGCACCAAAACTGTCACACGTGCCCTGTTCTGGCTAAAATCTAAATGCAGGAATTTACACCGTTCACTGAGCAGTTAAAGGTTTCTGTGGTTTTGCTGAATCCGTCAGTAGCAAACTCTAGAGTGGAAAAATACCTGAAGGTTTTACGTGTGTGCTAATGCAATGCAATCTGAGTCTTGCTTCGAACACTGCAAGTGAGCACGTGCACATTTAGGGGCCGATTCCGATCTCGGTCGGAGGCGCACCCAATACCATTCGGTCGGGAAAAAAGCCATGCGAAAGCCTGTTTTCCGACCGATCCGTACAGCACACCGAACGAGCAAGTACGATGCGCACAACAGCAAAAAATCCGGCCGAGCCGTACTCACCCAAACCAGGTCCTGTTCTCCGACCGAGGCGAATCCGGAAACGCCGAATCGAGTCGCACGGAAGGAAAAATGCAGCCCCGTCCGGCCGGACAAGTACGATGCGCTTCCCGTACGCGCCGAACCCGTCGCTACGCACGGCACGTTAAAGCATCCGGGAGAGGCGCACATAAGCTCCGATTCGCGCCACAACACGATCCACGGCTACGAGACGAACACGGCACCGACGAGGACGACGCGAAGCGACGAGGACGAGGCGAAGCGACGAGGACGACGCGAAGCAACGAGAAGGACGAACGACACGAACCAACCATGAATCCCTTCGTCCCGATCATACCAATATTCTACATCTACTACCGGAACAGGCACGGACGCGTACGGCGCAGAAGGTAAGCCAGACACCAACCACAAAACACATACAACACGTACACGACACATCACACACATACACGGGGATGCTGAATATACTTACACCAGCAACAGCAGCACCATAGGGGCGGGATGCCCATCACCAATGCCACATATGCACACAGGGGCCTGAATGCGCACCACCACCCCTACCCAGGGGGGCAGGATGCCTACCACTACTACCACCCTTAGCCAGGGGGGCTGGATGCCTACCACTACTACCACCCTCACCCAGGGGGGCTGGATGCCTACCACTACTACCACCCTCACCCAGGGGGGCTGGATGCCTACCACTACTACCACCCTCACCCAGGGGGGCTGGATGCCTACCACTACTACCACCCTCACCCAGGGGGCTGGATGCCTACCACCACTACCACTTTCACCCAGGGGGGCTGGATGCCTACCACTACTACCACCCACACCCAGGGGGCTGGATGCCTACCACTACTACCACCCTTAGCCAGGGGGGCTGGATGCCTACCACTACTACCACCCTCACCCAGGGGGCTGGATGCCTACCACTACTACCACCCTTAGCCAGGGGGCTGGATGCCTACCACTACTACCACCCACACCCAGGGGGCTGGATGCCTACCACTACTACCACCCACACCCAGGGGGGCTGGATGCCTACCACTACTACCACCCTCACCCAGGGGGGCTGGATGCCTACCACCACTACCACTTTCACCCAGGGGGCTGGATGCCTACCACTACTACCACCCACACCCAGGGGGGCTGGATGCCTACCACTACTACCACCCTTAGCCAGGGGGCTGGATGCCTACCACTACTACCACCCTCACCCAGGGGGCTATATGCCTACCACTACTACCACCCTCACCCAGGGGGGCTGGATGCCTACCACCACCCTTAGCCCGGGGGGCTGGATGCCTACCACTACTACCACCCTCACCCAGGGGGGCTGGATGCCTACCACTACTACCACCCTCACCCAGGGGGCTGGATGCCTACCACTACTACCACCCTCACCCAGGGGGCTGGATCCCTACCACCACTACCACTTTCACCCAGGGGGGCTGGATGCCTACCACTACTACCACCCACACCCAGGGGGGCTGGATGCCTACCACTACTACCACCCTTAGCCAGGGGGGCTGGATGCCTACCACTACTACCACCCTCACCCAGGGGGGCTGGATGCCTACCACTACTACCACCCTTAGCCAGGGGGGCTGGATGCCTACCACTACTACCACCCACACCCAGGGGGGCTGGATGCCTACCACTACTACCACCCACACCCAGGGGGGCTGGATGCCTACCACTACTACCACCCTCACCCAGGGGGCTGGATGCCTACCACCACTACCACTTTCACCCAGGGGGGCTGGATGCCTACCACTACTACCACCCACACCCAGGGGGCTGGATGCCTACCACTACTACCACCCTTAGCCAGGGGGCTGGATGCCTACCACTACTACCACCCTCACCCAGGGGGGCTGGATGCCTACCACTACTACCACCCTTAGCCAGGGGGGCTGGATGCCTACCACTACTACCACCCACACCCAGGGGGGCTGGATGCCTACCACTACTACCACCCACACCCAGGGGGGCTGGATGCCTACCACTACTACCACCCTTAGCCAGGGGGGCTGGATGCCTACCACTACTACCACCCTTAGCCAGGGGGGCTGGATGCCTACCACTACTACCACCCTTAGCCAGGGGGGCTGGATGCCTACCACTACTACCACCCTTAGCCAGGGGGGCTGGATGCCTACCACTACTACCACCCTTAGCCAGGGGGGCTGGATGCCTACCACTACTACCACCCTTAGCCAGGGGGGCAGGATGCCTACCACTACTACCACCCACACCCAGGGGGGCTGGATGCCTACCACTACTACCACCCTCACCCAGGGGAGCTGGATGCCTACCACTACTACCACCCTTAGCCAGGGGGGCTGGATGCCTACCACTACTACCACCCCCACTCATAGGATGGACAATGCATGACACAACAAGCACACCACAACCTAGGGAATGCAAGATAAAGACATCCCCCCACCACCATGACAAGCGTGTGTAGGCTGTGTCAAATGCCTACAACACCGAACATGACTTTGAACATACAATGTGACCCCCTAGCACATGTGCCACACATATATGTGTGTGGCACCCACAATGCAAGCAGCCCATGACCATTGTGGCAATGGGGCCTAAACCCCCATCATCACAGTGACCAAAAGGTAAGTGTGGGGTCCATAGCCGAAGCACATTCTGACCATTGTGGCAATGGGGTCTAAACCCCCATCATCACAGTGACCAAAAGGCAAGTGTGGGGTCCATAGCCGAAGCACATTCTGACCATTGTGGCAATGGGGTCTAAACCCCCATCATCACAGTGACCAAAAGGCAAGTGTGGGGTCCATAGCCGAAGCACATTTTGACCATTGTGGCAATGGGGTCTAAATCCCCATCATCACAGTGACCAAAAGGCAAGTGTGGGGTCCATAGCCGAAGCACATTCTGACCATTGTGGCAATGGGGTCTAAACCCCATCATCACAGTGACCAAAAGGCAAGTGTGGGGTCCATAGCTGAAGCACATTATGACCATTGTGGCAATGGGGTCTAAACCCCCATCATCACAGTGACCAAAAGGCAAGTGTGGGGTCCATAGCCGAAGCACATTCTGACCATTGTGGCAATGGGGTCTAAACCCCCATCATCACAGTGACCAAAAGGCAAGTGTGGGGTCCATAGCTGCAGCACATTTTGACCATTGTGGCAATGGGGTCTAAACCCCCATCATCACAGTGACCAAAAGGCAAGTGTGGGGTCCATAGCCGAAGCACATTCTGACCATTGTGGCAATGGGGTCTAAACCCCCATCATCACAGTGACCAAAAGGGAAGTGTGGGGTCCATAGCCGAAGCACATTATGACCATTGTGGCAATGGGGTCTAAACCCCCATCATCACAGTGACCAAAAGGCAAGTGTGGGGTCCATAGCCGAAGCACATTCTGACCATTGTGGCAATGGGGTCTAAACCCCCATCATCACAGTGACCAAAAGGCAAGTGTGGGGTCCATAGCCGAAGCACATTTTGACCATTGTGGCAATGGGGTCTACACCCTCATCATCACAGTGACCAAAAGGTAATTGTTGACAAAGAAAGAGCTGCAACTGCCAAACTGCATGGATCATTCCTGGTCACAGAACCAAAAACTCATCTGTGGCAAAGTAGTGTATGTGTCCCATTGCAACATAAATTGGGGGAGCCAAATACTGCAGTGCAAATGAAACATTCCTTTGGCCATGTGCAGACAAACAACACCCATGGGGGCTGAGACCGTCAACAGTCATCAATGACACAATGACAGAAGTGACCATCAGAATGCAGAACCACATATTTGCACCAATGGGCACACAAATGCAGATATCCTGTGGAGACAGCAGATGTGAGGTGAACAGATACCATACCATGGCAGCAATGGGACACACAAACCATGATCACTGTGCTGACCGATGACCTAGGAGTCCCAGGGACAGCAGGGGAAACACACCAAACAACATACAGCCAATGGCACACCCAAGATATGCCAATGCAGTGGTGCAGATGCACAAACACAAACAGGCAGACCAACACTGTCATCATACACAGCAGGTGAGGGGTGGGGGTGCCAGTGTCCCCAGGCAACCACACAACACATGAGGAGAGCTGAATACCAATCATACAGATGTGCATACACTGCCACACTAAGGTAACTCATGGATCCAAATACCCTATGTGGGCAAGCAGGCATTGTCAGATGAGAGGGAGCACAAAACACACATGTCACACAGGCACGTAGGAACAACAACTGACACAGCAAGACACAGACGCACCACCCCCAGGGCCCCCACAATGTGGTGACCCTGGGCTGAATAAAAATCCCACTGTGATGACAAAGCTAAATGTCGTTCACACTGTGAACCACAGTCAGGTGTCCTGAGCAACAAACTACCATCACACCTACACAAGCACAAATCAATCAGCATGGCCAGTAAGCCAAGGCCAACATGGAGGCAGGGGACTAGCTGGGCAACAACTCCCATCTGCACACACTCAAGACCACACCCCTCGACCTCTAACAATGTGCAGCAGTGAAGTACACATGCACTGGTGACATTGCACATGCACCCATGACTATTCCAGGGTGGTGGGTGGGAACCAAGGTGCAGAAACACATCACACATGGCCACTCAACAAGACTCC
The DNA here is from genome assembly GCA_963921515.1 of Calotriton arnoldi. Taxonomy (NCBI): domain Eukaryota; kingdom Metazoa; phylum Chordata; class Amphibia; order Caudata; family Salamandridae; genus Calotriton; species Calotriton arnoldi. Next base: position 3,757,441 of record CAWUFW010000415.1, read on the forward strand.
TGAATGTCTGACACACTGCACACTACGCTGTACATGGACATGACGGCGATACCACACCAACCAATGGGATCCCAGCCACAGTCACACACCAATGAAGAAGCCAAGGTCACCCACAAAGAACACACATAGACAACAACCAACATTGCAGCCCGGACCCTGAGGAGTGCCAGCAGTCACACACACAACGTGTCACAATCACTGAAAGACAACACAAACTGAAAATCACATGACAGGGGCAAACAACAAGTGCCAAGGGGAAACCTGACTGTGACCCATCTCCGTCTGCACACAAACTCAGCCCTGACAGCAAACACACCTATGGGTGACACCCTGATGACCAGTAATGTGCCATGCACCCACATCACAGAGAACACAGGGAGAAGACTTTGGGGGAACATAGCTCAAGTCAGCAAGCATCACAAACAGGTACAACACTAGGGATCACAGCATGCGCAGATAAATGGAAGTGAACACACAGACATGCACATACAACACACACCTTGGGCGCAGGCAATGTCACACGTGTACACACTGCCATGAGGGGACTCCACTCCTGTGTGAGGAAAGCTGTGCCATATGTTGCCTCAGTAGGGCCCCATCATGTCAGCTGAGCACTTGGTCACACAATCAACAATTAGCACCAAATGAGGGCTCCCATCACATCAGCCTGGTCATGGATGTGCCAACGGAATCATCAGCACAGATCCAACACACTTGTATAGCAATGTTGCACTGACTACACGGATGAGTCCTTCCCCATTGATGCCCAAACCTGCATGTCCACTGGAGATGGCAACACGGTCAGGGAAGTAGACAAATGCAACGATGGCAGGCACAACAGATGTGCAGGGGTGGAAGCCACAGATATGAAATTGCTAATGTAAGTAGGAAACCCATTGCCAAATACTGAACACATGACACCCTCAGATGCTGCTATTGATGATATGGATACACCACATGATAGGACACATTCCCCCTGGACCACATGGGTTCCTGCACAGTAACACTTCATAATCATGAGACCAGATATCACCATCACTGCAGCAAGGGCATGGTTAGCAGCACCAACAACATGTACATCTGAAGCATGAGCACTAGAGAAAAGAAAGTTGCTTTATTCAGCATATGTGTTGATTGAAAACGACGTCCAGAAAAAATAGAGCAAAGGCCAATGGCCAGTCCATTGTCAAAGTTCAAACAGGGTGACACTGGCAGATGTCACCCTACGCATGCCTGCACAAAACCAGGGACAATCCACTAGGAGGGGCAACCGGGGGGCAGGCCAGGCACCGCAGGGACAGGATCAGGGCTCACCAGGGGGAGTCAGGGAAGGGGTGGTGGGTGCTGGCGAGCCACTGACAACTGCAGTGGAGGTGTCTGACATGGTGTGTGCCGGCACAACTGGGGGCATGACTCAGATGTCGTGGGTGCCGGCACAACTGCAGTGGACCCTGCAGATGGGGTGGACAGGTCCGCCACTGCAGTGCCCAAGTCAGACAGGGCGGTAGTGGACTCCACTGCAGTGCCTACCTCCAGGGGAGGAGAATGGGGAACAGGCAAGGTGGGTTGGACAGAGGGGGAGGACACCCTCACCACATCAGTGGCACAGACAAGCGCAGCGGGGGGTGTGGTGCTGGGAGAGCAAGTGGCAGGGGGAGAAGGCCTGATCCTCTTGGGGATGGTATATCTGTGGGTGGGGGAACATGGGGCAGGGTGTGGTGGGGGCACCTGTGCAGTGGGGGCCTGAGGGATGGAGGACGGAGACCTTGTGCCTGAGCTGCAGGGCGGTGGCGGGGTCTTGCTCTTAGGACTCCGGGGGACTTGCGGGTGGGGGCCTCAGTCCGTCTGCGCCTGGGGGAGGGTGTCCGGGGGCGAGGGGCACTCTGCTCCGTGTGGGTGGGCTTCCTCTTCCCCCGGGATGCTGGAGCAGCTTCATCGGTGGGGAAGAGGCCGAGGTCACAGAGGAAGAGCTGCTGTGACTTTGGGGTTGCAGGTGAGGCAAGGGAGGGTGCTTTGGAGGGAGAGGGAACTGAGGACTGCGCAGTGCATGTGGATGCGTGTGTGTGTTCCAGGGCCCCATCCCCTGTGAGTCTGGCTTCAGTCCCCTGAATGTGCGTGCGTGTGCGTTTTGTCATTGGCGTGTGTGTCAGTGTGCTGGATGTGTGTGTGCTGGTGTGTGCCTGTGCCGGTGTGTGTGTGCTTGGGACGGGTAAGGTGCTGGGGAGTGTGGATGGAGCAGAGGCAGGAGGGGTGAGGGACCGTTTGAGGAGGGACACTGCTGCCGTCAGGGAGGAGTCCATGGACCTATTGCCCCTCTGTAGGTCAGACATGCCCGATGAGATGCCCTCCATGAACGACACCAGCTGAGTCAACAGCGCGGTGTGCGCATGGAGGACACTCAGCATGGCTGTCTGCCCTACATGGAGCTGGCGAAGGAGGTACACAGACTCCTCACTCAGGGCAGCAGGGGACACAGGGGCAGGGGTGCGGTGCCTGGCCCAAAGGAAACACGCTCCCGGACATGGGAGCCTCCACGGACCTGGGGAATGGGAGCCGATGGGAGGGCGGTGGTGGTGCTGGTGGTGGCGGGGACAGCAACACTAGCTGGGGTGTGGTGGCTGCTGACACCCGCCTCCACAAGGGAGTCATCCTCCGAGTTGCTCTGGTCCTCAGCTGAGGTGGATGCTGCTGAGGACTCCTCGGTGTGGCTCCCCTCGCCCTCCGTGCCACTGGGTCCCTCCGACCACTCCTCGGCTGCTGACCCAGTCTGGCTCTCTGGCTCCTCCTGGTCCGTGGAGCTGTCCCCTTCCGTGGCCGTGGATGTATCTGCAAACAATGGGGATACAGACAGACATCAGTCACCTGCACATAACGCACACACCACTGTGAGCACAGCACATCACAGAGCAAGCCCTGGCATCATCAGTTGTACATTGCTAAAAGTGCCCTAATTGAACAGGAGAAGTCAATTGTCAGTCCGATGCCAAGCATGGCACTCACATCCCACATGGCCTTGCACCCATCTGTCTGGTGTCTGTTGGATTGCAACACCCCAGTGTTGACACATGCACCAAGTACACAGTAGTTGGACAGTGCAGAGGACACGGTGTGGCATGTGGACATGCACACATCACAGCTCTTGCCACTGAGTCAGTACAGGTTTCCGGATGAAAGGGATGCCCAGAGTCAAATAGGAAATGCATGTGATGCATACCAGCGACAGACACCATGATGCACCCATGTCCTGATAGCCAGCGCCACTATGGTGTGCATGTAGCACATGTCACTCCCCTGCAGGCTCACCAATCAGTAGACACATGCCATGGCGGAGGCATGACTGCAAAGTCATACATCACTGTCTCAGTGATGTATGACTTTGCAGCCAGACAACAACACTCTGCACTGTGTCACAATAGTAGGTCATGGGGAATGCAAGTCCTGGAGCTGCACAAGTGCACATGTACATCCCCCCCACAACACATCCTCTTAACCCTCATCAGTCCAGGTCATACCTATTGGACATATGGTAGACCTGTGACACTACCCTCTGTACCTGAGCCCCTCACACTCTGCTGTGCATGGGGAACAGCTGCCTGAACTTCACATTCACATGCCCCAGTCTGCATGGGCAGCTGATCAGACACCTATGTGTCACACAAGTATCGACTCCTATGGTCACATCTCCAGTGCCATGCTGAGCCCCTACCAAGAAACTCCACAGCAGTCCTGGCGACTAATCCACAGCACACTGACACAGAGGCAGACACCTGAGGGGTCAAATCACTGCGCACAATGTGTCAGCTGATACACGGGAGTGGGAGTACAGAGTGTATTGTATGGCCTGGAGTAGGCATGACTGTCCAGCCCCACATGAATGAGGGATGAGCCCTGGACTGTAGGCAGCTGGCTAAGTATGTGTGACACACGTCATATACATACTCCTGGGGCCCAAACATTGTTCCCACCCGCAGCATGGGTGTGTGCCAGATACCCCAGCCACATGTGGTGGATCAGCTCAGCAATTGGACCACAGATCAAAGTAACACGCTGAATACATGTCAGAATACAGGCATTGTGTAAGCAATGGACCCACCCATGATGCCCAACACAGAGTCAGGGAAACAGATGCTGTCTCCCACCTTGAGTCAAGCAAACTGCAAGGACACAGTCCTAAGTGACAGAATTCCCTGCATGTAAGGGCCACACCTGGGTATCAGATGAGGAGTGGGCAGTGCACAATAGAGGGACATGGCTCCTGGACAACATGACCGCTGTACTGTGGCAGTTTAACCAGGCCCGAGGAGGGCACATAGCATGTTAGACAGAGTACACAGTGCAGTCTTTGACTCACCCCCTCCTTGCTGCTCTCTGGCCTTCAGCTGCCCATCCAGGTCTGGAAAGACCACCGCCAGGATCCTGAGCATGTGGGGGTCAGGGTCCGTGTTCCGCCCCTCCTGCGAGGAGGCGACAGCTTCAGCTGGACCCGTGCAATCCTCCGGGTCCAGCCCCGAAGGTCCTGCCACCTCTTTTGGCAGTTGCGGATCCGGCGCTTGTAGACCCCCACGGACCGGACAGCCCAGACGATGTCCTTCCATATCTCCTGCTTCCGATGGGCAGAAGCCTGTCAGGATGACAAAGTGATAAGGCCATTACTACACATGCAACATATCCGTGCATGACACAGTTGCATATACATGTCGCAATCACAGGGGCACATGGTGTACACAGGCAGTGCACGGCTGCCCATGGACAGTTTTCCAGAAGTCACTACATGGTATCATTGCATGGGGAGTAAAACCCTGTTCAAAAGCACTGTCACTGCACCATACCTGTCCAGTGCAAGTCACTACACACTATGGGGGGTGACAACTACTCAGTGAGCCTGCTAGCCAGTGGCGTGCAGACTCTCAGCCTTGCTAGTCAGACAAAATGCACATTCAGAAAGGCAGTGCACAGGACACTCACCTGCTCCCCTGGTGTCCCATACAGCTTGCTGTACTGTGGAAGTAGGCTGTCCAGCAGGGCCTGGTTCTCCTCAAGGCTGAAGGCTGGGGCTCTCTCCACAGTACGTGCCATTGCAGGGTCCAGAGGGGCAGAGACAGCAGTGCAGTGGCAGATGTCGTCCTGGAGCATGTAGTGCAGGCAAGTGGGCTCTCAGGGGAACAGCCAGCAATATATATGTGCTGGAGAGGCAGATCCTGTCCCTTGTGTCCAAAGTGATAGGTCCAAGTCGTTTGAATCTTCTGAATCTGGCCAATCCATGGAATAGCAGCACCAAAACACGCCCACAGCATCCTTCAAATCTTCAACTTCATGACATACATGATTTTGCAACATTGTTGTGGGTGACCAACTGAATTCCCAGCAACCAACTCGTTCGAAATTCGAAAACGCGTCCGTTGCCAGGCAAGCCCATTGTCAATGGGTGCGCACCGATCGGTCCATTGCGGTTCAACAAGCACAGGGGTACAACGCGTACCCGCACACATTGAAGGCAATGGGCCGGCCGGAGGCACCGATCGGTCCATTGCGGTACAACGCGCACAGGGGTACAACGCGTACCCGCACACATTGAAGGCAATGGGCCGGCCGGAGGCACCGATCGGTCCATTGCGGTACAACGCGCACAGGGGTACAACGCGTACCCGCACACATTGAAGGCAATGGGCCGGCCGGAGGCACCGATCGGTCCATTGCGGTTCAACGCACACAGGGGTACAACGCGTACCCGCACACATTGAAGGCAATGGGCCGGCCGGAGGCACCGATCGGTCCATTGCGGTACAACGCGCACAGGGGTACAACGCGTACCCGCACACATTGAAGGCAATGGGCCGGCCGGAGGCACCGATCGGTCCATTGCGGTTCAACGCGCACAGGGGTACAACGCGTACCCGCACACATTGAAGGCAATGGGCCGGCCGGAGGCACCGATCGGTCCATTGCGGTACAACGCATCACTGTACATGTGACTGGCATAGGTCAGCATGCCTGTCTCAGATGGACATATGCCAGCCACAGATAGCTGTTCCTGAAGTGAAAGGCGGGAAAATAGCGATGGAAGTATCAATAACTGGCTAACAAAAAGGAAGGATGGGGAATCCTTCCTTTCGGAAATAGTGCCCTCACACACCCAGCCCGCTGGGTGTCATGCTTCATCATTGGGCATGCTCCTCGTCGGGTCGGCGCTGCAATACCCGACGGGCACCCTCAGTGGGGGCTCTTTGGCGGAGATCTTTTATTCCTGCCGTTTGGTGAGGTGCGTGTGAGGGCCCTATAGTGTAGAAGTGCAGTGAAGTGTATAGTGCTCAATGGAGACAAAGTGAATTAAAACAGGTCTGGGAGAAACCAGGGCAACTAATTTAATATTCCTGACTCCCCACCTGATTAAAACTAGAAATGTGGCAACTGTCTAAAGTAATGTAAAAGGCAGTTGCACTTTAAATCATACGGTCAACATGTTTCTTGCCCTAGTAGTCCCTAATGGATCAAGCGGCAATTCATCAGGACCTAAATCTGGGTTGGAAATCTACACTAAACCATTGGTAATGGGGTATGTTAACCTAGATATTACCAGTCTTGTCACATCGGTGACGTGCAGTGTTCATGGGTGCTGTAGCCAGTCTAAAAGATGGGATAAATAAAAACAAACCATCTGTTTACAACATATCGATTCCACCAAAGCCATTTAGTAGCATGCTGTAAGCACATACTCGTATCGTCATCGCTAAATAATAAAAGCGTCCCATCTAATATAGGGCATCAGTTTAACCTTTGTGCGCACAAGGTACCGCACTCGTGATAAGTCATAAATCATGTGAGGTCACAATGCAGCAGAGGTACAACGTGAGAAATGAAAGAAAACTAAAAATGCATATACAATATAAAATCACGGTGAATTAGCAACAACATCCCAGTGTATTGCAGATGTAAAAACTCACCGAAAATTAGTTAAAAGCCAGCCCCATCAGATACCGGCAAGGAATGGACACGTTGATTCAACATGTGTCCTGCATGATGGGGAAATGAGATAAGTAAAACCAGTGGATATGCCAAGGAAATTTTTTGGGGAAAGTATCAAAGGGTGCACACCCCGTCTGTTTAGAAGCATAAAGCGGAAAACCACCTCTAGGGTCGGTGATAAACAAGCAATCCAAAGCCTGAGGGTCGTTATCCCCAGGTCATGATAATGACAACACAAAACCAGGAAACCAGACCGAGCATCGCTAGATCCCCTATTGTGGGACCCCGCAACAAACCACGGATCACAGTCCCCCTGCCGTGAAGAAATGTGGGACCTTGGGAGCCCGAATCCAAGTGGTAGCTTGTTACCGGTCCCCATCAAAATGGGGAACAGATCAACAGACCCAGCGGTATCAACCACTGAAGGTCCCAAACCAACGTCGCGTCTTACCTTGATACTGAAGGATCAGGAAAAAGGAAGGGCAGCAATGCAAATACTCACAACAGCTCGCGCCCACTCAGCGGAGGACCTAACCTGCAATGCCGGTTCCGGGAAGGTAACTGCCTGCCCGGTTCTGGCTCCAGTTATCCTGTCAGAAGCGGCGCGCACACCGGGGCCGCCGCGTGGTGAACGGAGGCTGGTGCGGAAGTTGGCTCAAGAACAGTGGAAACCAAGGTGGCCATTTTGAAAGGATATTCAGGCGTGCTCTGTAAAGAGTGTCGGTGGTAATGTCAATAGTGACAATTCCTTAAGTTATGGCACGACTCCATCCGGTGAAGGTGGATATTGCTACTGCGACTATGGCAGTTAATAATTAATAATACCAGTGACGCAGCCCCATAAGTCAAGTGCCCCAAAGGGGTGTGAGATCGCGATATGCAGAGAAGAGGTAGAATTACTGCACATGGTAAAGCAGCCGTGCTTTTGTATCAGTGTACTCTCTACTGGCCTCTTACTGGTACAGTACTCAAGTGTATACCAGGCTTACGGTCAAATGTGTTAAAAAAGGGAGGAGAGACAAGGTGAGGTTACTCCAGGCTGGTGCAGAACTAGATAGCAGGTCAAACTTAGATACCCCCAGGTAGGTGAATGTGTGAAATGACCACTAGGATGAATGACAGATTAGTGATTATTTAAGGTCACCCAGGGAATGTCCTCATTCAGACCAATTCTGTCTGAGCATAGCGATGTACCCAACGTTGTTCAATCCTGAACAACGCCTCCGGGTAATAGAGGCATGCGCCTCCAGGACCACCCACCCTAATGTATCGCAAGTATGTTCGTTCGTTAAGAAGTGGGTATAGAGGCGTGTGGTGGTCTTATGACATCTAATGTTGCTTTTGTGCTCTGTTATGCGGATTTTGACTGGTCTCGTAGTCATACCCACATATACAAGGTTGCATGGACAGGATAGTAAATAAATGCAATTAGTGGTGTTACAGTTAGTGTGTCTTTTCATCTTCCAAGTAAAGTTGTTAGGAAAAGTTATCATCTTGGTGAGTCTAGTTTGAGGGCACACTGCACAGGTTCCGCACGGGTAATGTCCAACCACTGGCGGTAAATCCCATAAACATCTTTGGGTAAGACCTGTTTTAAACTTGGGTCTGGTATGTATCAATAGATCTTTCAGATTACTTGTGCGTTTAAATGCAAATCTAGGGGCTGGCAGTGCCAAGTCACCAGTGTTTAGAATATCCCAATGTTTGAGTATGATGTTTCTGATTTGGCTTGAAGCTGGTGTGTAGGAAGTCACACAAGTGATGGCCTCTGAAGGATTTCTGACTTTCTTTTCCAGTAGTGCCTCTCTATTATTGTTTCTTGCTCTTTTCATGGCCATGCAGACTGTCTGCTGTGGGTATTCTCTTTTCAGTAAATCAGATGCTAATCTGCCTGCTTCTACTTTGTAATTCTCAATAGATGAACAATTCCTCCTGATCCGGAGAAATTGCCCGAATGGTAAGTTAGTTTTGAGAGCCCTCGGATGATAACTACTGAAGAGTAGGAGGCTATTGCAATCTGTGGGTTTCCTATACAGTGTCGTATTCAAACAACCTGCTGCCAGATTGATGTTGAGGTCCAGGAAGGGTATCGTGGACTCAGAGATAGTATGAGTGAACTTAAGATATGGATTCAAAGTATTGATCCACAGGCAGAAGTCCCCACACCTACCTCTGTCCCCTTTCCAAAAAATCAGAATGTCGTCAATATACCTCTTCCACATTATCAAGTTGTCTGTATATGGGTTAGATGAGTGAAAGATGGATCTAGACTCAAAGGCTGACACGTAGAGGCAGGCTACACTAGGAGCGAAGGTACTCCCCATAGATGTTCCCTGTGTCTGATGGAAGAGCTTCTTGTTGAACTCAAAAAGTTCTCAGTAAGAGCCAGGGTAGCACATTCCATTATAAAAGGTATCGGTGTAGGTGATGTCCAATTGGAGGAGCTTAGTGCATCCTCAATAACCTCTAAGGTAGCACGTTGGGGAATGTTGGTGTATAGTGCCTCCACGTCTAAGGTGACTAATAAGTCAATGTCACCTGTGTGTGGAAAGTCATCTATGAGTCGTAGCACTGATGTGGTGTCTAAAAGGAAGGCTGGTGTTTGTTTCACTAGTGGCTGCAGGAAGTAATCGCAGAACTTGGATAATGGTTCTAATACTGAACCTATCCCAGAAACAATTGGCCTTCCTGGGACCGGATCAATGCCCTTGTGTACTTTAGGTAGAATATAAAAGTACGGTGTAATCGGGTCTTTTGTCACCAGAAAATCCGATTCTTTTTAGTGATCCATCCCTCTGATTCTGCTGTGAAGGCCATGGCAGAAATTATAGTAGATAGCCTCTTGGTAGGATTCTCACTAAGAGGGGTGTAGTATCTAACATTGTTAAGTTGACGGAAACATTCGGTGTCATAATCATCAGTCGACATTATGACGGTCGCTCCCCCTTTGTCGGCCTGTTTGATAGTAATAGAGGTGTCATCAGCCAGTGATTTTACAGCTGCCCACTCTGCATTTGAGAGGTTTTGAAGGTGGCAATGGGTGTGATCTCCTTAAGATCTTTAAGCACCGCTTGTTCAAAAGTAAGGACCTCATTAGGCACCATCCCACTGTTGGGGGTAAAAGTAGATGGGTTATGCAAACCCGTGTTGATGTTGTTGGGGGAGGTCTATCCGTAAAGAAGGCATTCAGTCTGACTTTACGAAAGAGACTATGGATCTCACATTGGTCTCTGAATTTATCAATCGTGGGTGTGGGAACATATCCCAATCCTTTCTGGAGAACGTCATGTTCTATCTCTGTTAGGTTTCTGTGGGAGAGATTGATTACTAATGTTTTTCCCCTCGTCATGCTCCGTGTCTCTACAGTATTCTGGGTTTGTTCTTGCCAGTGTACTTGCTTGGCGTTTCCTCTTCGCCGCCCTCTTCCTCTGCCCCAACCTCTTCCTAAAAAGGTTGGTTATTGCCATTGAAAAATGGATGTGGTCCCAATGGGTATCCCGGAGGCCCTGATGGGAAACCTGGGTATTGCCACATAGGTGGACCTTGGTAAGGTGGTATAGGATAATTATAGTAAGCCGGGCGCGCTGTACGTTTTGAGGAATTACTGCCCCAGCTACCAGTGCTAGAATCACTATTAGAGGAAGAGCCTCTCCTTGTGTCAGTAGCACTTTCATCTGAAGAATAGCTAGATTTGATAGTGGAGAAGTCGGCTTTAAGGTATGGATAAACTTTCTCTTTATCAAATCTTTGAATATCCTTCTGCAATTTACTGATCTTTTGTTTCATCAGGAATTCCCTACTTTCGCTGATTTCATGATTAATCTCAGTGAGCTTACACTTAAAAATAGTGTTTTGAATGGCAGCCTTCAGATTGCCTTCAGCTAGTTGTATTTGGGCCAGGAGAGCATCCGCTAACCTTTTGGCAGTATTGATGATTAATATCAGAAGATCCCTGGTGCATTTCCAAGACACCAGGGACCATTCTTTCTTGAATACAGGATCATCTAAGAACAGGCGTGGAAAATTATGGACAATTAGACCGTTAGGGGCGATATTGGCCCGTAGGTATTCTGTCATCAGCGCTCCGTCCTGATAGGATATAGTGAAGGAGGCTAAAAGAAGTGAACAATCGGATAAGGGATGGACCAGACCACGTAGTACACGGTTCTGGTAGCCTAAAGTCTCACGGCTCACTATATCCTATCAGGATGGAAGAAACCCAGGGACTGAGTTTCGGTGAGGAGGTAGCAGCAGAAATTTTAAAGACACCATCTATTTTAAGTAATGATGGTAACCTAGCAACTGGGAGTCAGTCTGAGGATTGGACTTCCTTAAGTTTGCTTAAGAAAGAATGGCTCAAGACAACGCTCCACGGAGCGCTGATGACAGAATACCTACGGGCCAATATCGCCCCTAACGGTCTAATTGTCCATAATTTTCCACGCCTGTTCTTAGATGATCCTGTATTCAAGAAAGAATGGTCCCTGGTGTCTTGGAAATGCACCAGGGATCTTCTGATATTAATCATCAATACTGCCAAAAGGTTAGCGGATGCTCTCCTGGCCCAAATACAACTAGCTGAAGGCAATCTGAAGGCTGCCATTCAAAACACTATTTTTAAGTGTAAGCTCACTGAGATTAATCATGAAATCAGCGAAAGTAGGGAATTCCTGATGAAACAAAAGATCAGTAAATTGCAGAAGGATATTCAAAGATTTGATAAAGAGAAAGTTTATCCATACCTTAAAGCCGACTTCTCCACTATCAAATCTAGCTATTCTTCAGATGAAAGTGCTACTGACACAAGGAGAGGCTCTTCCTCTAATAGTGATTCTAGCACTGGTAGCTGGGGCAGTAATTCCTCAAAACGTACAGCGCGCCCGGCTTACTATAATTATCCTATACCACCTTACCAAGGTCCACCTATGTGGCAATACCCAGGTTTCCCATCAGGGCCTCCGGGATACCCATTGGGACCACATCCATTTTTCAATGGCAATAACCAACCTTTTTAGGAAGAGGTTGGGGCAGAGGAAGAGGGCGGCGAAGAGGAAACGCCAAGCAAGTACACTGGCAAGAACAAACCCAGAATACTGTAGAGACACGGAGCATGACGAGGGGAAAAAACATTAGTAATCAATCTCTCCCACAGAAACCTAACAGAGATAGAACATGACGTTCTCCAGAAAGGATTGGGATATGTTCCCACACCCACGATTGATAAATTCAGAGACCAATGTGAGATCCATAGTCTCTTTCGTAAAGTCAGACTGAATGCCTTCTTTACGGATAGACCTCCCCCAACAACATCAACACGGGTTTGCATAACCCATCTACTTTTACCCCCAACAGTGGGATGGTGCCTAATGAGGTCCTTACTTTTGAACAAGCGGTGCTTAAAGATCTTAAGGAGATCACACCCATTGCCACCTTCAAAAACCTCTCAAATGCAGAGTGGGCAGCTGTAAAATCACTGGCTGATGACACCTCTATTACTATCAAACAGGCCGACAAAGGGGGAGCGACCGTCATAATGTCGACTGATGATTATGACACCGAATGTTTCCGTCAACTTAACAATGTTAGATACTACACCCCTCTTAGTGAGAATCCTACCAAGAGGCTATCTACTATAATTTCTGCCATGGCCTTCACAGCAGAATCAGAGGGATGGATCACTAAAAAGAATCGGATTTTCTGGTGACAAAAGACCCGATTACACCGTACTTTTATATTCTACCTAAAGTACACAAGGGCATTGATCCGGTCCCAGGAAGGCCAATTGTTTCTGGGATAGGTTCAGTATTAGAACCATTATCCAAGTTCTGCGATTACTTCCTGCAGCCACTAGTGAAACAAACACCAGCCTTCCTTTTAGACACCACATCAGTGCTACGACTCATAGATGACTTTCCACACACAGGTGACATTGACTTATTAGTCACCTTAGACGTGGAGGCACTATACACCAACATTCCCCAACGTGCTACCTTAGAGGTTATTGAGGATGCACTAAGCTCCTCCAATTGGACATCACCTACACCGATACCTTTTATAATGGAATGTGCTACCCTGGCTCTTACTGAGAACTTTTTGAGTTCAACAAGAAGCTCTTCCATCAGACACAGGGAACATCTATGGGGAGTACCTTCGCTCCTAGTGTAGCCTGCCTCTACGTGTCAGCCTTTGAGTCTAGATCCATCTTTCACTCATCTAACCCATATACAGACAACTTGATAATGTGGAAGAGGTATATTGACGACATTCTGATTTTTTGGAAAGGGGACAGAGGTAGGTGTGGGGACTTCTGCCTGTGGATCAATACTTTGAATCCATATCTTAAGTTCACTCATACTATCTCTGAGTCCACGATACCCTTCCTGGACCTCAACATCAATCTGGCAGCAGGTTGTTTGAATACGACACTGTATAGGAAACCCACAGATTGCAATAGCCTCCTACTCTTCAGTAGTTATCATCCGAGGGCTCTCAAAACTAACTTACCATTCGGGCAATTTCTCCGGATCAGGAGGAATTGTTCATCTATTGAGAATTACAAAGTAGAAGCAGGCAGATTAGCATCTGATTTACGAAAAAGAGAATACCCACAGCAGACAGTCTGCATGGCCATGAAAAGAGCAAGAAACAATAATAGAGAGGCACTACTGGAAAAGAAAGTCAGAAATCCTTCAGAGGCCATCACTTGTGTGACTTCCTACACACCAGCTTCAAGCCAAATCAGAAACATCATACTCAAACATTGGGATATTCTAAACACTGGTGACTTGGCACTGCCAGCCCCTAGATTTGCATTTAAACGCACAAGTAATCTGAAAGATCTATTGATACATACCAGACCCAAGTTTAAAACAGGTCTTACCCAAAGATGTTTATGGGATTTACCGCCAGTGGTTGGACATTACCCGTGCGGAACCTGTGCAGTGTGCCCTCAAACTAGACTCACCAAGATGATAACTTTTCCTAACAACTTTACTTGGAAGATGAAAAGACACACTAACTGTAACACCACTAATTGCATTTATTTACTATCCTGTCCATGCAACCTTGTATATGTGGGTATGACTACGAGACCAGTCAAAATCCGCATAACAGAGCACAAAAGCAACATTAGATGTCATAAGACCACCACACGCCTCTATACCCACTTCTTAACGAACGAACATACTTGCGATACATTAGGGTGGGTGGTCCTGGAGGCGCATGCCTCTATTACTCCGGAGGCGTTGTTCAGGATTGAACAACGTTGGGTACATCGCTTATGCTCAGACAGAATTGGTCTGAATGAGGACATTCCCTGGGTGACCTTAAATAATCACTAATCTGTCATTCATCCTAGTGGTCATTTCACACATTCACCTACCTGGGGGTATCTAAGTTTGACCTGCTATCTAGTTCTGCACCAGCCTGGAGTAACCTCACCTTGTCTCTCCTCCCTTTTTTAACACATTTGACCGTAAGCCTGGTATACACTTGAGTACTGTACCAGTAAGAGGCCAGTAGAGAGTACACTGATACAAAAGCACGGCTGCTTTACCATGTGCAGTAATTCTACCTCTTCTCTGCATATCGCGATCTCACACCCCTTTGGGGCACTTGACTTATGGGGCTGCGTCACTGGTATTATTAATTATTAACTGCCATAGTCGCAGTAGCAATATCCACCTTCACCGGATGGAGTCGTGCCATAACTTAAGGAATTGTCACTATTGACATTACCACCGACACTCTTTACAGAGCACGCCTGAATATCCTTTCAAAATGGCCACCTTGGTTTCCACTGTTCTTGAGCCAATTTCCGCACCAGCCTCCGTTCACCACGCGGCGGCCCCGGTGTGCGCGCCGCTTCTGACAGGATAACTGGAGCCAGAACCGGGCAGGCAGTTACCTTCCCGGAACCGGCATTGCAGGTTAGGTCCTCCGCTGAGTGGGCGCGAGCTGTTGTGAGTATTTGCATTGCTGCCCTTCCTTTTTCCTGATCCTTCAGTATCAAGGTAAGACGCGACGTTGGTTTGGGACCTTCAGTGGTTGATACCGCTGGGTCTGTTGATCTGTTCCCCATGTTTGATGGGGACCGGTAACAAGCTACCACTTGGATTCGGGCTCCCAAGGTCCCACATTTCTTCACGGCAGGGGGACTGTGATCCGTGGTTTGTTGCGGGGTCCCACAATAGGGGATCTAGCGATGCTCGGTCTGGTTTCCTGGTTTTGTGTTGTCATTATCATGACCTGGGGATAACGACCCTCAGGCTTTGGATTGCTTGTTTATCACCGACCCTAGAGGTGGTTTTCCGCTTTATGCTTCTAAACAGACGGGGTGTGCACCCTTTGATACTTTCCCCAAAAAAATTTCCTTGGCATATCCACTGGTTTTACTTATCTCATTTCCCCATCATGCAGGACACATGTTGAATCAACGTGTCCATTCCTTGCCGGTATCTGATGGGGCTGGCTTTTAACTAATTTTCGGTGAGTTTTTACATCTGCAATACACTGGGATGTTGTTGCTAATTCACCGTGATTTTATATTGTATATGCATTTTTAGTTTTCTTTCATTTCTCACGTTGTACCTCTGCTGCATTGTGACCTCACATGATTTATGACTTATCACGAGTGCGGTACCTTGTGCGCACAAAGGTTAAACTGATGCCCTATATTAGATGGGACGCTTTTATTATTTAGCGATGACGATACGAGTATGTGCTTACAGCATGCTACTAAATGGCTTTGGTGGAATCGATATGTTGTAAACAGATGGTTTGTTTTTATTTATCCCATCTTTTAGACTGGCTACAGCACCCATGAACACTGCACGTCACCGATGTGACAAGACTGGTAATATCTAGGTTAACATACCCCATTACCAATGGTTTAGTGTAGATTTCCAACCCAGATTTAGGTCCTGATGAATTGCCGCTTGATCCATTAGGGACTACTAGGGCAAGAAACATGTTGACCGTATGATTTAAAGTGCAACTGCCTTTTACATTACTTTAGACAGTTGCCACATTTCTAGTTTTAATCAGGTGGGGAGTCAGGAATATTAAATTAGTTGCCCTGGTTTCTCCCAGACCTGTTTTAATTCACTTTGTCTCCATTGAGCACTATACACTTCACTGCACTTCTACACTATAGGGCCCCTCACACGCACCTCACCAAACGGCAGGAATAAAAGATCTCCGCCAAAGAGCCCCCACTGAGGGTGCCCGTCGGGTATTGCAGCGCCGACCCGACGAGGAGCATGCCCAATGATGAAGCATGACACCCAGCGGGCTGGGTGTGTGAGGGCACTATTTCCGAAAGGAAGGATTCCCCATCCTTCCTTTTTGTTAGCCAGTTATTGATACTTCCATCGCTATTTTCCCGCCTTTCACTTCAGGAACTGCATACCCTCTTTATTGCTATTGATGCTAGGGCCTGTATGCTGGACCTTTATTGCCCTTTTGGTCTCTCTTTGTTGTTGACAGCCACAGATAGCTCCCAGGGAGTGAGGGGCACACCTACATCACGACAGCCTGTCCAAACCTTATCATAAGGCATGTAAGGCTGCATTTCCTATTGTGTGTATGTTGGTGTACATGTTGTCCTGTGGGTGTCACCTGTGGGCAGCCACCCCCAGGCTGTGCACGTGTTCATGGGGACAGGATCCTGGGTGTTACGTGTACGTGACCACTGTGATGTGCAACTGTTCATATCTGTGCATGTGTCATGGTCACATTTCACAGTGGTGTTTGTGTATGTCATGTCACATACCCCGTGAGTCCCATGTGGGACGGTATGTTTGAGCCAGGGTGTCCCAGTGGCACAATAGTGATGGCCCTCCACAGTCTTTGTGCATGTAGTGTTTACAATGTCTCTGATTTCATGTGCACAATGGGAGACAGTCTCCACATCCACGTTGTGTGTGCATGGACTCTGATGTTGTGCGTGTGTGTCACAGACGTCCATGTCTGTCCTGCCATGGCAAGTGTGGCCACTACCTGTGGGGGTCATGTTTGTTTTGCTGTGGTGTACACATGATACTCCAGGTGATGCCAGTGTCCATGTGGCATTACAGGGTCCCTGGGAATGTACCTGTCGTTGAGCTGTTGTGCCTGGGGCACATCTGTCCTCACATGTCACTGTGGGGGGTGACTGTGACACGGCATCATGATATCCAATGGGCCAACCTGGGACAAATTGATGCCACCTGTAGGACCGTGTTGACAGATGTTGGCCATGTATGTACCATACATGTCCTTCCGGTACTGCACACTTCATGTAGTTGTGCCTCATGATGATGTATGTTGGGATCTTGAGTGTGTTCAATGCCGCATATGTGGGGTGACTGACTATCTTGCTTACTTCTCCTCTGCACTGCAGGGCTCCTGCTGTCCATCGGCCATTCCCAGACCTGGCAACGATGGTGGAACGGGACAGCATCCGACGGTGCCGCTTCACCAGGCAGCTGATTGAGGATTTGGCAGTGCAGTTGTCCCCACATTTGCAGCCTGGCCGGCCGTATCCTACAGCAATGACCCCCAAGGTGAAGGTGATGGCAGCCCTACACTTCTTTGCCACCGGTACCTTCCAACATACTGTGGCGTCTGCTGGTGGGATGTCACAGACCATGTTCAGCCGTGTGCTCCGCGATGTTTTGGCGGCAATGTTGCTCTTCCTGAACCGGTACATCTATTTCCCTAGACTGCGACGACTCACTGACGTGAAGAGTGACTTTTATGCCCTGGGGAGGATGCCGCATGTCATTGGCTCCATTGATGGGACACATGTGGCTTTGGTACCACCACAGGCCCAGGAGCAGGCCTACAGGAACCGCAAGCACTACCACTCGGTCAATGCACTGGTGGTGTGTCTTGCAGACATGACCATCACACACGTGTGCGCCCGTTTCCCTGGTTCAGCACACGATGCCTTTGTGATGAGGAGTAGTCGCATCCCCAGGATGATGGCACAGATGCAGAACCAGCGTGCCTGGCTTGTCGGTGTGTACTGACTTTGTGCCATTGTGTGTGATCTGATCTGTAGTATTCCGCCCACTTTTCCAAGTCAGCTGATGTGCACTTGTCTGTCCGTAGGTGACTCGGGATACCCCAACATGCCGTGGTTGCTGACACCCCTCAGGAACCCTGTGACACCTGCCCAGATGCGCTACAATGAGGCACATGGTCGGACCAGGAGAGTGATTGAGCGGACCTTTGGTCTCCTGAAGAGCCGCTTCCGCTGCCTGGACAAGACCGGAGGGTCCCTCCCATATGCCCCTGCGAAAGTGTGCAAGATTATCATCGTCTGCTGCATGCTACACAACCTGGCAGTGCGGAAGGAGTTGCCTCTCATCCAGGATGACGATGACCAACATCCGCCACCTGTGGAGGATCCTGGCCTGGACCAAGATGCCAGTGACGATGATGATGATGGTGATGGTGATGTCCGCACACAGCTCATCACCAACTTCTTTAGCTGAATGTGAGTATCCTGAGGTGTCATGTGAATGATGTGAGTTGGCATGATGTGTGGGTGGGGCTCTGGCGCTGTTGGAGTGTGTCCATGGGCTACTTGACTGGATGTGTGTTGCGATGTGTGGTTACAGGTGGGCTGTACTCCCCAACAGTGTTGACATGCTAACTTGGTTCTGGGTGGGTATCTTGTAACATGTATTGTGCATGAGTTTTGCTGTTCTGTCCTGTACTGCATTGCTTTTGACTGTGTGTCATTTCTGTCCTTCACAGGGTACTTTCAGATTCGTTTGGTCAACTGTGTCCACCGACGACGTGATTGCACATCCAGGCTGGTAGCTGTTGTGTCCCTACAGGTGATGTGCGCCACACCCATGGACTTCCTTCCGTCTACAGTTGTTGACTGCGTGCCCGCTACCAGGTGGGGTTACCTTGCATCTGTAGTGGTTACGGCATGTTGCTACTGTGTAATAAACCTGTGCTTCACTTAGTGATGTGCGTTGTCTGTGGTCACACATTTGACTGCCATTTGCTTACTGCACCTGTGGGCTACTTGACTACAACTGGGAATGGGTGTGGTGTCTGTGCATTGCACCGTCTTCCCTGGCAACATCAGTGTAGGCAATGAGTCAGATGGCCTAGGTGTGTATGTGTTGTGTAGCCCTGGTGGTGTGTCTCCCTCATATGTGTCACGTTGCCTTTACTCACATGCCTGTGTTGTCCTTGCTGTTGCAGTTCGCATACACAGTGTAATTTTGCAGTTCATCATCCCCATAACAGCACCCACGTTGGAATCACGACAGAGGCAAGTATGGTGTATTAGTGTGTTTATTGTGATACATTTGTGTAAATAGTGCATAGGATGTGTTGTGCTGTACATGAATCTTGCAATCCCAAGTTCCTAGGTGAATTGAAAGTCCGGGTAGACAGGATCCCCAGTATCGGGGCCACAGTTGTCTGACACATTGGTCCAACTTGTACTCCCCATGCAATGTGTGGGAGTAGTGTTGCCGTCAACAGGGTGAACAGTCTGTGCACAAAGGCGAACATCCAGAACAGGTTCAGGCTTCCTGGGAGTTGCGCTTGGCCATCGGCCTCTCACTTTCCCCTCCTCGGACGACCCCTCTTCTTGGGGGGGCCCTCAAGTGCAGGCTGCTGCGGTGCAGGGGACTCTCCGCCAGAGTCCTCCTCCCTCCCTGTGGCAGTTGCAGTTTGTTCGGTACCAGATGTTGTTGGCACACAGGGAGGTGTGGACTGGTTGCTGTTCATCTGGCGGAGGCATTGTAAAATGTCCCTGTGCACCGCCGTCATCTCATGCAGTACATCCCACTTGGACTCCACGCGGGACATGTGTGAGTCCACACGGGACATGTGTGACTCCACGTGGGACATGTGGGAGTCCAAGAGGGCATGATGGGCAGCCTGCTGCTGTTTGATGTCTCTGAGGAGCCCCACTACCTGGCTGAGCTCTCCGGTGCTGGACTGGTACGCATCAGCTATGCGTACCAGTTGTGGGTCGTCATGCACACCAGCAACGTCTGCAAGCAGCGATCTCTGTCTCCCATCCCTCCCACCACCCCTGCTGACATGTGCAGTGTGTGCAGTTGCACGCACAGATAACCCTGGTCCACCTTGGGGGTTGGTGGTGGTGGTGGTGGTGTCCATGGCCCCAGGTTGGTCCAGGGTCCCTGCGCTGGTGTTGCTCCTTATTCTGTCCATGTCGGCAGGGATGGTATTCGTGGTGACAGTCGTTGTAGGGGTGGGTGCAGGGAGTGCAGCTGGTGGTCCTGCTGGTGCTGCAGATGGTGGTCCTGCTGGTGCTGCATGTTGACTTGCACCGGATGTGCCAGGTTGTTCATCGTCCGAGGAGGACAGAGGCTGTACGACGCCAGTGAGCTCGGCATCCTCTTGAGCCTGGGACTGGGACTCCTCAGCGTCTGCTGCTGTGTCCCCATCATCACCTGTTTTTGGGAGACACAAACAATGTATGTCATGTTTCTGCAGGCATCAGTGGTTGACACACATGACAGTTGTGACTGTGCCTCTGGGTGCGGGCCTGTACATTGCATTGTCCTAAGTCGTCACAGTCAGGGGTTGATATTGGTGTGGCACATTGTCCTGCATTATTTGGGCATTTCTATGTATTTTCTGGGGTGTGAACATGGTCTGCATTGCTTGTGTTTGGTTGACAGCCAGACCTCCTTCCCACCCAGCCAGCCAGTCAGTTATCCCACCATGGAACGTGCTTGCGTTGCAGGGAGTGTAAGTTGTCTCTCAGGATGTCAGTCAGTGGTGTCCTGCTGTTTGTTGGTGCACAGTTGGCAGCAGGGCCTTGTGCTCCCCACAGCAGTAGCCAGTGTCAGCCATCTTGTGAGTCCTTCTCCACTCCCTGTGATGTGAGCATGGTTCAGGGTGGTGTTGATGGGACAGTTGTGGGGGTGAGCTATGTCTGTGACTACGACTCCCATCATGCCATTGCCTCCACCCCACTTGCCAGCATTCCCATACTTACTTGCTTTTGTGTGGAGTTCAGTGGGTGTGGGTGTGAGGGCAATGGCAAGATGGCTGACAGTGGTGTCCTGCTGTTGGTTGGTGTGCAGTACCCAGCATGCCCTTGTGCTCCCCACGACACAGCAACAGTGTCAGACATCTTTTATGGGCCTTTCCACTCTCTGTGGGATGTGCATGCGTGAGTGTGAGCTTGCTGGGCCATGTGGTGGGGGATGTAGGGCTGTGAGTACGACTCCCATCATGCTATTGCCTCCTCCCCCTTCCCAGCATGCCCATGCTTCCTTCCTTTTGACTCTGCTTCCCTGTGGGTTGGGCTGGCTGTGCTGACAGGATGGCTGGGAGTGTTGTTCTGGCAGTTGTTTGGCTAAGAGTCCCAAGAGTGTCCCTGTGCTTCACACAAAATAACCCAGGGTGGTGGTGCTTTGTGGGATCTTGTGTTAGGATGGAGGGCATTGCATTCTACCAGGTGGATACTGTGGAGTTTGTGCTGGGGAGGGTGTGAGGGGAGGTGCTGGTGACTATAGTCAGTGCTGCAAGTCCCCCTTCCCACCCAGCCAGCCAGATATCCCACCATGGAACGTGCTTGCATTGCAGGGAGTGGAAGTTGTCTCTCAGGATGTCAGTCAGTGGTGTCCTGCTGTTTGTTGGTGCACAGTTGGCAGCAGGGCCTTGTGCTCCCCACAGCAGTAGCCTGTGTCAGCCATCTTGTGAGTCCTTCTCCACTCCCTGTGATGTGAGCATGGTTCAGGGTGGTGTTGATGGGCCAGTTGTGAGGCTGAGCAATGTCTGTGACTACGACTCCCATCATGCTATTGCCTCCACCCCCTTCCCAGCATGCCCATGCTTCCTTCCTTTGACTCTGCTTCCCTGTGGGGTGGGCTGGCTGTGCTGACAGGATGGCTGGGAGTGTTGTCCTGGCAGTTGTTTGGCTAAGAGTCCCAAGAGTGTCCCTGTGCTTCACACAACATAACCCAGGGTGGTGGTGCTTTGTGGGATCTTGTGTTAGGATGGAGGGCATTGCATTCTACCAGGTGGGTACTGTGGAGTTTGTGTTGGGGGGTGTGAGGGGAGGTGCTGGTGACTATAGTCAGTGCTGCAAGTCCCCCTTCCCACTCAGCCAGCCAGATATCCCACCATGGAACGTGCTTGCATTGCAGGGAGTGTAAGTTGTCTCTCAGGATGTCAGTCAGTGGTGTCCTGCTGTTTGTTGGTGCACAGTTGGCAGCAGGGCCTTGTGCTCCCCACAGCAGTAGCCAGTGTCAGCCATCTTGTGAGTCCTTCTCCACTCTCTGTGATGTGCGCATGGTTCATGGTGGTGTTGATGGGACAGTTTTGGGGCGGGCAATATGTGTGACTGCGACTCCCATGATGCTATTGGCTACACTGACTTGGCCAGCATACACAGAATTCCTTCCTTTGAGTGGTCTTCACTGTGTGTTGGTGTTGTTGTGGTGGCTACATGTGTGGATGTGTTTGTTAGTTCTATTTGTGCCACTGCCTAGCTGTAGTTGTGGTTGTGTTTGTACATGTGTTGGCACAGTTGGATGTGACTTTTTGATGGCATGTGTTGTGTTTCTCTGACTGACATACACATTTTGGGATGATTCTGTTCTGGTTGCTGTGTGATTGCTATGAGTGCATGGTTTGACTCTCCCCTTGACAGTGATGTGTGTGTGTTTTGTGGCAGTATATTGTGTACATTTGTTGTGTACTCACCAGGCTCTGGGATGTCCTCTAGTCCATATATGCTCACTGGCGGTAGGATGGCCCGCACCTTCTCCTCCCAGGGCCTGAGGTATATTGGCTTGGCAGGAGGGCCACTGCCGGTGTGTTGGCTGTTGATGTAGTCTTGCTTCAGCAGTTTCCGTACCCTCCTGCGCACGTCATACCACCTGTTCTGGATGTCGGTCTTTGTGCGCCGACATGGTGATTGGGCGTTCACCCTGTTAATGATCCTCTCCCACATCTTGGTTTTCTGCGACATGGGGGTCTGTTGGACCAATGTGCCAAACAGCTGTGGCTCTACCCTGAGGATCTCGTCTACCAGGACTTCCAATTCACAATCTAGGAACTTGTGATTCTTCTTGGGGGCATGGTGATGGGTGGTGATGGTGAGTGATGTGTGTGTTGGTGTGCAGGTGAGGGTGTGTGAGTGTGTGTTTTGCTGGGTGTATGTGAGGTAGGTATTTGTTGGTGTGCTGCTGGTGTGTGGCTTGTGTGAGGGATGAGCTGTGGGTGTGTGGTTGCTTTCTCTTGGGTGCTGGCAGTGGAATGGCATTTGCAAAGGCTCATGGTAGTGATTTGTGTCCTTTATATAGGTGGAGTTGTGGGTGTGTCTTTGTTCTCTGTCCCCACCCCCCCCAGTATTTATTGGCTTGGTAATTGCTTGTTTGGCCTTTTTTTGGGTGATTTTTCCTTTGTGTTGTTTGTGTATGTTGGAAACGTTCTTGTGACCGAGTCGGACCCTGCATTGGTCTCGTACGGTGTTTTCCGTTTCGTTCACGCTGTGTTTGTGCAGTTTTCTATGCTGCGTACGCGTCGGTCGCGGTGTTTTGTGTTGCTTCGGCTCGGTTTTGTATGCGTGTCGGTCGTACGGCTTGTCCTCCGTCCGACTCGGTCGTGGTTTTCGCGCCTTGCATCGTACTTTGCGGTTTGGAGTTGGCGTGTACGTTTCGGTCGGATTTGTTCCGGGTGCGTGTCGGTCGGTTGGATTCGCGTGTTTTTCCGGCCGGATTGCTATTTTCCGTGCGGCTCGGTCGGTCGACTTGGTTTCGTTACGTGTCGGTCGGATTTTTCGCGCCTTGCATCGTACTTGGCGTGTCGGGCGCCACGGGTACGTGTCGGTCGGTATTTTTTCCGGATCCGAGTCGCTCGGTGCTTTTTCCGGCCCGAATCGGAATCGACCCCTTAGTGAATCTGAGGCTGATAATTAACATTTACTTTCGAGTGGAATCAAAACGCACAGAAGCACCTCAGCAGTCCATATGTCTTTTGTCCGTGTTGTGGTTATACATAACACAACCGGGAAGTGACGATTGGTCCAAAATGTGTATTAAAAAAAAAAAGAAATGTTTAATCAACTTCTATGTCTGTTTATGTTGAGCCTGTGAGTTTTCTTAACCAAGTGGCGCATGTTTCCGGTACACTTTGCATACGTTGCTTCACCTCAATAACGGCGGTACAGTCATTTAGAAAGAAGGTCATCATACAGCTGGTAATGTAAACACTTCCTCTCGTGTAAAAGGCAAAAATAAACAGTACCTTGTCTGATAATCTCCATGCACATCAGAATGGCTTCCTCCCGCTCTCCTCGAGCAAACTTAATGTTAGCTTCCCCCATCAGGCCTCTCAGCGCTCTGGGGAGCTTACTCCGAGGTCTCTTTTCCTGATCAGCAAGAAAGAGGGGATGTGTTAAACACAGGGGAAGCCGAATAAACTTCACAGCATATGCAAGGGATGCTTCTGCCCTTAAACACGGTCAGCATCAAGAGTTACAAACAATAACAATGTCTTTCACAAGAACCACAATGTTCTTAGATACTCTAGTACCACAGCTCATGGCGAGGGGCTGTAACCACACAGCGCAAATCAGTCTTCTCAAGCTGCATCACAGCACTACAAGTGCCCAGCTGGAATATGTTCAACAGGCATTGGCAAAGCGAATAGACCTAGCTTTAATTATGGGTGTGGTCGTATTTTGCATAATTCCGTGTAGCATACTCACGTGGAATTACCCAAGCATTCCACAAGATTACACAGAATTAACGCAAGAAGAGTAATTCTGCGTTTAGTGCTAGTAATTAGCGCAGAAAGCTCCCTTGCATTAAAAATGGACAAGAGGGTGCATTTGTGCTAAGAAATAGCACTAAATGCAACAGAATACGTATAGCGAGAGTGAGCAGCCGATCGCGCTGCTAAATGTGCTCTTGGGGTTTTTTCCCCAACTTACTCCCGACATTCAGCTCTATTTTCTTAGTGAAAAATGCACCTTCACATCCAAAATCCAGGATGCATTTTTGTGCTAAGAAATAGTGCTAAATGCAGCAGAACATAAATAGCGAGCTCGAGTGGACGCTCACGCTGGCTAAATGTGATCTGGCGCTAGGATTTTATTCCCAAATTACACAAGCAGGAGTAATAAATGATCGGTAATTCCATATCAAAGAGTAACACAGAATATTCTAAATTATGCCGATTACTCCAGCGTAATTGAATTTCCGCCCAGGCCTAGCTTTAAAATGCTACTGCACTCAAACACAAGCATGAATAATTGTGCACAGACTATATATGCTGTGTCTCTGTGCACCCTATTACAAACTTGGAAAACAATAAAAAGGTGGACACAGAAGGCCCAGAAAGAGATAGGCTGAAAGCAGACAGAGCATAAACAGTTTGTGTACATAAAGTAGGAGCTACTGGCTTGGCCAATACTTTTTTCAAAGTGTGCATGCTTAATCTATATTATTATGGCGAAAAGTTACTTCTCACATCTTCATCTGGTTAAGATGTCTACCTTTAAACTCATTCTCATCGGATCTCAAACAAGGCAAGCCTGAAAGCTGTATCTGCTAAAGTCGGGCCACACTCCCTCGACTCCCTACGTGACTTGATCCCCTGTTTCACTGAGGACTGCTAGTGATCACTCCTGGAACACACTTGGATGACCCAAGAAGTCCACAGGTCTGAGTGGATGATAAAGTGGCAATTATGGGCAGAATTCTGGGCTTTAGGAGGCCTTCTGCCTCAGTGTTATAAAGGGAGCTTTGGAATCAATTTCCCCAAAAGTCATATTTTACTCGATTGGGCCAGATCAGCCAGTGTTGCCGTTTTATATTGCCAACAAGATGGCCGCAGTGGTTATGGCTGCCGTAGCTGCCCCTGTGCCTTCAGCTGAATCAAGTGATTGCTGACTTCTTTGCCGCTATTCAGAGAAGTTTTAAGGGAGCTAACTCATTCACCCTCAGCATCCCCTCTCCCACTACCACTTAGTGTATCCAACACACACGCCATCGAAGTTGATCTAGGTCCCGGTCACACATGAACAGTACTTTCTATTGCCACTTTACTTTTTGTTGAAGATTTCTTTAAAAATTCTGATCTCCAGTTCCCCTTATTGTACTTTTGGTGTAATTTAGCATATTACATTCTTCTCAATTATTATACATTGGAGTGACATTTTTATTGTGTTGTGCTTTTTTGACTTGAACTGTTTTAATACTTGCAAACGCTTTGCATATTTTCTCCAAGTTAGGCCCGTTTGCTCTGTGCCATAGCTACCAGGGGTTGAGCTCAGATTTAAATTATTGAAACCTTAGCCTGGACCTAACAAGTTAATGACTTAATTACCTGTGGAGGACTACTATCCACCACAACTAATAATCCACTTTCTTACAACAAGTTTGTGTCATTCCTATGGAAAGAAACCCAAATTTACTTTGAAATCATCTCGGGGTCGTTGATGCCAGAAAATGTGTTGAGGAAGGGTTACAAAGATGCGGTAAGAGGGACAGCAAAGGAATAGGTGATGACTAGACTAGAGCGACAAGAGGAAAACATATCTTTGGAAAGGGAATACTTTAAGACCAAAGAAGATGCAGCCATATTAAAACAATTGGAGTGGACAGTGCTCAGTATCAGAAGCTTGGTCACAGAAGCATCCAGTGTTCTGTGGCTGTCATCACAGAACACAGTCTATGAGAAAGGGAAGCTCCTTTACTGTCTCGCCAGCAGAGACAAACCACTAGAGCAACAACGGGGAGGCAGTGCAAGACGCCACCTGCATTGCTGAGACATTTGCTGCCTACTATTGTCAACTTTACAAAGAAAACCCGCCAAATGAAAGTGAGCATGATCACCCTTTGGTGCTTGAATTATCCTCTGATACCCTCTGCCTCTACCCGAGATTAGCTAGAGGCACCCCTAATGGAACATGATATCGTAGAAACCCTGAAGCATTATGAAAGTGAAAAGCTTCTGGACCTAATGGGCTCCCAAGAGAATTATTTTAAGATGCAGGCAGCCTTGATATCCCCCCCTTTTGTGAATTCCTTGCACGAGGTGGCCCTAGTGAACAATTTATTCCCATAGCTTAGAGGGATGACAATTTCAGTAACCCTCAAACCTGGTCAATCCCAAGATCTGTGCGAGTCTCATCAACTCATCTCCTTCTTAGCACCAAAATAAAAATTCTGAAAAAGTGTTAGCCACTAGTTTAACACGGATCATAGTGCAGAGGGATCAAAATGGCTTTATACTTAGTCGAGACCCAGAACTGCATAGAAAGGGTGTAAGTAGTTATATCTAGAGAGCATGAGCTTAGTTGACTATGTGCTTTGTTATTTATCAACTTTCAAAAAGCCTTCAATTCGCTTCAATGGAACATCTTATGGGGAATCTTGTCCAAAATGTTCGTTTCTAGTCTTTGTGCGAGTGTTATACCAAGGCCCTTGGGCAAGAGTGAGGGTTAATTCCCCCTTATCCTCTTCATTCCTGGTCACAAGTAGCACAAGACAGGGATGTCCGGTTTCACAATTGCTTTTCATGTTGGTTACTGAGCCTCTGGCAAGGTAGATTTGTAGAGACAGCCCATTTAAAGGTTTTGAATGGATGTATGGGTCCCAAGACAGGGTAGCTCCATATGCAGAAGATATGTCCCTCTTCCTCTAATACACCTGCTGAACTGGGGACCGAGTGAAGACAATATTGGGTCTGTACGGGGAGGCCTCTGGTCTCTGGGTGAACTTGGAGAAATCAGCAATATTCACAGTGAAGAATTAGACTCGTTGGGCCGCTGGGCTGTCCTCTTGTGAAGACTGTCAGGCTGTTTTATACAATTGGGGGTCCACATCACGATATGCCCTACATTAGATTATGAGCTCAACTTAGCCCCATTAAATGATAAACCATAGATACTTCCATGTATGGGACTCCCTTCATATTAATACGATGAGTCGTTTTGTTCTACTTAAAATGAGGTTGCTTTAAACGGTGTAGAACTCCCTCTAGGAGGTCCCTGACCATTTTGTTAGCATAATCAGATGTCCGAGAAAGTGAGGTGGTGTGGCAAGTCTCCAACGATCTTATAGGAAAAAGTGCATTCAATTCACCTTTGAGGGATGATTCAGTATGGCAGACAATAAGTTTTACTATTGGGCAACAGAGCTTTCCATTAAAAATGAGTGGTTGCTTGGTGAAAGGGACTATCCATCTATTCGAGGGGCGCATCAATTGTTTGAGTGATCAGACCAATTGAAATACCTAAATAGAGGAAGGCCCTCAGATTTATTGCCAGGTCCCACCATGGCAGCTCTGAATTGTTGGTGTAAAGCTTTGAGGTGGATTGGCTTGCAGGATAAGATCTCCAGGGAGACTCCATTGTGGCAGGGCACAATACTACACCCAGTGGCAAAGCTGAAGGGGTTTATGCAATGGGATCTTATTGGGATCTCTAGAGTAGACGATGTCTAGGGTGAAATCATTTGAGGCACTCACAAACTGATATGATCCACATCACTCAGTTTTTCAGATACCTACAGCGGTGGCACACTTCAGACCAGTATAAGTAGAAACCGTCCTTTATTCAAGAGTTTAATCCGCTGAAAGCAAAGATTACTTTGAGGCTAGGCAGACATGGCATATCTCACATTTACTGTACAATCACAATAAATGCAACAGACAGATGTAGCTCCCTGCATCAGGCATGGGAAAAGGATATAGGGCCCCCAGAAGGATGAGCAGTGGATTATGGCTAGGCTGGCTCCTAGTGAGCAAGGGATACCCATGCGCCTACATGTCACAAAGCTCCAATTTCTACACAAATTTTACTATACTCTTATAGGATTTGGAAATTCGGGCATTATAAAGAACTCTTCCATTGTATGTTAGGAGAGGGTTGCAGAAACTGAAAGTCACAGGATTTGGTCCTGCTAAGGGATAACACAATTCTGTCAGAAAGTGGCAGAGTGCACTATCCAGGGTTTTGGGGGGGGGGGAGAAAATCCCAAAGTTGTGCCTACTTGGCATAGGAGAAGGCTGGAATGGCTCCCGACACAAAAATAATTTAGTGGGTCTGGGGTATGTTGTTGCAATGAGAGACACTGCAGGAGTACCTCCCCGGATTTCGGCATGACAAAACAATGGATTACTCTGCTGTTGAGTAGGAGATTTACTATGCACTTGGTTGCCTGAAGAAGAATGGCAAGATTTCGAGTAGTTCAAGGGATTATTTGCATTTAGATTTGCCATGAATGAAGAAGGGTGAACTGCTTTTGTGGAATATACTGGGTAAGTGGTACTGGCTAACCAATTTATGAACAACCTGGTTGTTTGGTGCTTTCAGGAAAATCAATAAAAATGATTATTAAAAAAAGGATTTCATGGCTTACACAACGGAATATGCTTTTCTTACCTGGATAATCAAAGAGACGAGAACACCCACTAAAAAGCATTAAATGTATGCATATTTGGGCTGACAAGATACACACTTTGCATTACTTCAGGAAACACACTTAAAAAGAAAGCCCTTAAAGTGCATAGGATATGTGCAGATTTTCTCACCATCCTACTCCTTATATGCAAAGAGATCTTCTATATGAGTGAGGCCTGGGGTCCCTCCTGTGATGCACAAATCCAGAAGGCAGGTATATAGTATTAGAAGGTCGTCTAGTCGGAGAAACCTCAGCTATGTTATGCATATATTCATGAAACGCCTCACAAATGGAGTTCCTACAAGGGGGCTTGACACATGTGATACATATATGTTGCAAGTCCCCGCAATATAGGTCGTAATTTTAACTGTGTTCCAGATAGGACACCGGTGAGATCAAATGAACACTTTTCAGTGCGCAATGAATGCTAAAACAGCTGAGAAGTTTGTTGAATGGGCGGGAGGTTGACCGATACTTGGAGAATGGCTAACTCCTTCTCTACGGCATACTCATTCTATTCCTAAATTCATGACTTGTCCTCCAAATTGGACATCTTTTTCCACACACTCCAGCTGGCAGGCAGGACCATGTGTCCTGAATATCTGGCTAGAACAATCTCTGATCAAAGAACCCTGAAATTAGTTCTCCCTGGGAAGCTGCAAACAAGTATGCCAACATGGGGACTACATGTGCCAGCGCTGAAAGATTCAGCATTTAAAGATACAGTGAGAGATGCAATCACACACTAAGGAAATTCTGACACAGTGGGAGATGTCTCTTGAATGGAAGGCCTTTAAAGTTTGTATAAGAGGTAGATGCATGAAGCCTCATACGGGAGGCAGAAAACGCTTACTAGACAGGCTGTGAAACTTGAAATCCAGAGCAGTGAAACAAGTAGTCTAACGAGCACAACAATGATGGTGGAACTGTTCAAAACTAAGTCCACTTACATGACTGAATTAGAGAGATGGAGCCTATTTGATTATCGGGCATACTCTTGCACATAGCATAGCAATGGGAATGAAGCAAACAGCCTTCTCATGCAACTAGTCAAAGAAGTGGATAAGAGTGGGACTGGTGCTGCAATAAGAGATGACAGAGAGGAGATTGTCACCTCACAGTCATCAACTCTGTATTTCAGAAATATTATTCAACCCTGTAAGGGAAGCCCAACGAGGTAACTATTGAGATGCTGCATGTATACACATGGGAATCTGGACTACAGAAGCTCCTGTCGTGTAGTTCTTATAAATCTATATAAGATCTGCTCGTTTAGACAACATACACTGCGTTCTTGGTGTCTGAACTAATTCCGGACACCCCCCACCGGGTATGTTGGCTTGTATGCCAGCTAGCTCACAGTGCCACTAGAAACTCCTCTTATCAAGGAGAGAATAGTCCCTGGCAACTATCGAACATGACAACCCTGATCCCTCAGAATCGTGGAAACAGTGCAATACTTTTCGCTCAGTTACTCGTGCTCACTTAGTCTCAGAGATGTACACAGAATAAACGGTATGGACGTTTTCAATAAGCATTTATTGAACATTCGTCATTCTAGTGTAAAATAGATGTGCTGAGACAATCATCAGACAGTAACAGATATAAATGATTAGAAGCACTAGAAAAGTGAAAGGATGGTAAATCTCTACCATTTTGTTATAATCATGAATACAGGCAGGTATATGAAATACATGACAATAAAATGCGTACTCCTACGATGCAACCCTAACTAGATGTACCTAAGTGTACCTAGCATGTGTGTAGGTGTTAAAGCCAAGAATCCCTCTAGGATAAAGTCCACCCCATTACCTGAAGTGAGAGACTGTGGGACCCCGTCTTGGTCTCGAGTTGGACACCCCGCAAGGGATGTTCAGACCGCTGCGAGCTGAAGTGTCTGCATGCAGGAATCTCAGCGTCTCGCGTCAGTGTGTCGGCATGGAAGTCATGATCGCCTCTGACTATCTCAGCAAGATGTGATGTTTATATACCTGAAGGTATCCCCAGGGGTTCTACCTTGCTGTGCCATGTCGGACTTAGGATGACATCGGGAATGAACCTTGTACATAGTTATTATGCAGGAGATGATAGTTGTAATATGCTTTATATTGTACTTCAAGCCATTGTAAGTTTGTATGTGGAATGCTGTACTTATAATGTTCTAAATGACATAGTGTTGTTCTGAAGACTGCTTCTTGAGAATGTTGCCATTCAAGAGAAAGCAGTTGGATGGACCAAAGCTGAGTTGGCAGGCTGAGGTGTAAAGACCTACTTAAATAAATATCCTTGGATTCACCCTCAATTGGATTGGAGTGATCTTTACAATGGCGACGACTTTAAAGAACCCATGGATCTCACCTCAACGCTACCAGCACTCTTCACATTTCATTTAAGTTGGGTACAATTTACTTCCAGCCCCTCTACCAACGGATCTTAACCTGCTCGTCAACTATATCTGGTGTTACAGCAACCTCAATTGGTATCGTATTATCTATGCTTACTTCACTATATTTCAGCCTCAAATGAAGTGAACTGCCTAGCGCGACTCCCTTGCTCTGTTGTCTAAAAAAAAAAAAAAAAGGGAACGTGTCTACTACCTTGTTTTTAACACAGCGTGCTTATTGTAATGGAACATTCCTGCGCTTATTTTTAAATGCGCTTGTCTTCAAACGCGACTTTTCTGTCTAGTTCGCACAACGTTATTTATGTGTTTGACATTTACCTTTAATCGTTGAACAAACCGCACGCTGAGCTTTGTTGCTTTTCAAAAGATCTGATGTTCTGAGCGCGCTACTCCATAATTCACACGCGTGACGTTCATTCTTCTCAACAGTATACGTCATGTGTTACACAACAAAAGCTAGACCGTCAGCCTCACTTCCTATTTGGCATCATTAGTGAATCAAACACTAGACCGCCAACATTACTTCCTGCTTGACATCGTTAGTCAACCTAACTGTTTGAAGGCTAGTCTGCTGTCTACACTTCCTGTTGGAATTCAGTGTGAATAATTCTTTGGAACAATTAAAATTGTCATTCTTCTGCATCACAAAGGAACGTTCTTCTATTGGAACTTTTCTGTCTTAAGGCTGTCTTTGTCATTTATTCTTAAACAAAACAACAAAGAACATTCTTTTCAACAGTGGTTTTACCTTGGAACATTCCAACAGCATGTGAAACATTCCACTTTATCTACAACAACTTTGTGGGAAACATTCCATCTTAATCAGTGATAGGCTCACTTTCTATATTGCCTATCTCTTTTTCATGTTTTATATTAATTCTTTCTTTACAAGTGTTTGTTTGTACTCAATTTCAGGACCTCTAAAAAAAAAAAAAAAAATAGTGGAAACTCACCTTAATTTTATTCTTACAAGTTTATTTATTTATCATTTTTTTTCTTCCTGTAAACAGGCAAAATGTACCTCCTCCTCCATTTTTCTTATCCTCTCCTGGAGAACCACCCATTCCATGGAAAAAATGGAAAAATGTATTTTCACATTATTCACGAGTATGTGGTGTCTCTCTTAGTGCAGAAAGAAAAATGTCTCTTCTTTTACACTGTCTAGTTCAGAAGGACAAGAAATATTTCAACATCTTCCAGAGTTAACCTCTCAAGATGCTGACAATCTTAATGATTACGAGATATGTCTTAAAAAACTAGATCTTCATTTTTTGCCTAAAGTTTCAACTGTTTTAGAAAGACATCATTTTGGGAAACGCATGCAAAGATCAGGTGAGAATGCAGAAGAATATATCACTGAATTGAGAAAATTAGCTTCTTCTTGTAATTTTGGGGCTAATTATGAAGAAAGGCTAAGAGATAAATTTATGTTAGGCTGTACCTTAGACAAAGTAAAAGAGCAATGTTGGGCTAAAGAAAATCCTTCTCTTACTGATGTTATCTCTATAGCTAAATCGTGTGAACACACTAAAGCTTGTGTAGAAGAACTAAAAAAGAAGGATGAAGAGGTACAGAAAGAAAGTGATATTCATGTTGTAAACAAGTTTAAGAATAAGCAAAGTAATGTTTTATCTTCCCAACAGAACAAAGGAGTGGGTAATTACTCACAACAAAACAAAGGGGCTATTAAGTACAAACAGTGCTTAATTTGTGCCGGTGCTTAGCACCGGCACTTATTTCTCAGGGCCGGGTCTAGACTCCATATATTGACTCACTTAAGTTCACACGGGTCTTCCCGGTGAACGCCGTAAAATATTTCAAATTGAATGCAGCATGCTTTATTTCGAGGCCCATTCAGCCTCTCTGGGGAGGGACTGCCTGAGAGCACCCGGCGGAGCAGTGCCTGCCCATGCTCCTACGTAAGGGCTCAGGCTGATGATTGAACATCATTCTGATTCTCCCCAGCTGTAAACACGTCCCTCCTGCTTAAAAACGCAGCGCAGCCCCCAGGGCAGACTCAGCCTTCTCGAACAAGCACCTCCCCCCCACTCTCTAATTAACGCCCGCCTCTCCGCTTCGCGCTTCCTGCCCCTGTCATGGTCCTGACGCCACTCTAATAGTGGAAAAAGACGGGTATTTTCTTTTCTAGAGCTAAAGCAACAACTGAACTACATGCCAGACGTACCATCATGGAATCAGATCAGATTCCCCATAGCGTGGCTGAATGGCAGCCTGCCGTCATGATTCAAGGTAGTATCTAATGACCAGACAGGTTGTTGCTAATTGCGCCGGCGCCGCAGGGGACGTCACTTCCTGCTGACAGAAAGCGGGAAGTATTGAGGAATGCGCTGCTTCGCGCTTGCTGGTTTGTGGTCCGCATGAATAGCAGAATGCAAGAAAGAAACCTGTTGTGAAGTTGCAGTAAGCGAGACAGAGGGGTGCAGTGCAGCCACCGGAGTGAGTATGTGTGCGTGTTAAATTATTTGTATTGTAGACACAAACTGCAAATATTTCCTTTGGGCAGCTGCCTGCAGTCAGTGGGGCCGCCGTGTTACAGAACTTGCTGTAGCTCACAAGTTCTGCCCTGGAGAGACCGCGGCCTGGGCTCGGAACAACTGTGTGTTTCTGGTCCCCTTAATATCTTTTCGGTTTATATCTCAAAAGATCCGGGGGTAGTTTAAAAGCTAGTTTCTCACAGTACTAGCAGACAACTTTGTATGTGAGATTACTGCGCAGGTCTCAGTCAGCTTGTGAGACTAATAAATGGTGCGAGTCAGCTGAGACTGACTCTCACACTTTGGCAGCTGAAATGCCTGGATCGGTCTGCAACTTCTTCATGTTTGGGCCTCTCACACCCTTCCTGTTGGACCTGGTCCCACGTGGACAGAGAGAGGCCCTGGAATACTGATGCCCTCCTGATTGATTCCGGCAGGGAAGGGGCCTGCCCAGTGACTAGGCAAGGCGGGAAATCTCTTTTAATTTGTTTTTTCTGCTGCCCCACCTGCCAACTCTAGGCACAAGTGGCAGTGAGAAGAGTGTTGGGGCCTCACATTCCGTTTGGAATCGGGCAGGGTCCCACCTGGGACAGAGAGGCCTGGAGTGATGCTCTGAGCAGCATCATATAATTGCGAAAGTGGGGTCCGAGGGAGGGGCAGTAGAGGTGGAAACATTAAAACTGAAGAGGGCAGCTTTGCACTGCCAGTTCAGGCATGATTTCGGCCTATTAAAGAGGTAACAC
Organism: Calotriton arnoldi; assembly: GCA_963921515.1. Classification (NCBI taxonomy): domain Eukaryota; kingdom Metazoa; phylum Chordata; class Amphibia; order Caudata; family Salamandridae; genus Calotriton; species Calotriton arnoldi. The sequence goes on from CAWUFW010000415.1 coordinate 3,792,455, forward strand.
GTGGAGCAGATATTAATAGGGATTTTTTTTAAAGTACTGTTAGTATTTATGTAGCACGTTCCAAATTATAGGATTGAGACACTTTTGAAGTGTTGAGTACACAGGTGCCACTTCGTGTTAGTCGATGATATAGCGCTTATACTCACAAGGAGGTTTCTGGGTGCATGGTTGATAGGGTGTTGATTGTGGTACTTTGGATGTGTTATTAGGATCGATTGATGAGCTTTACCAAACTTCAGATGGTTTTTAATCTTTATTTATTCATAGCAGCTGAGATCCGCGCTGGCGTCTCAGCTGTTAGGTCGTCGGGTGGGCAGTTTTGTTTTTAGCAGAACCCTTTATTTATTTCAATGTGGCAGGAACTTCTGGGTTTTTCTAGTGAGGAAAATATGTAACTTAGGTGCATTTTACGAGAAAGCTATTTCGGGTACAGCTAATGTAGGGGCACATCTTCATGTACTTGTCATCTGGGAAACGTTGAGGAGTTGTTTGTATTGCAAGGTTTTCCATTTGTCTGGCCTTGTTCACTGCAGAAGCTGGGTTTTTACCGTTCCCCGCCTCCCTCAATGCCCTTGCATGTACGGGTGCAGGCTGAATTTGGGATGGAACGGGATGCTTTTCATTCGATTAAAAAAGTGTAATGCTGCTATACTGGGCGGGTGGTGTTTGTGGTGGATTTCGCATCATTCTTGTGTTTCTTTACCATTCTATTCTGCCCTGCTTTAACTATGGGAGTTCTATGCTTTTGTTATCAGAGTAAAGTAAGTTTACTGTTGAGGTGCATTAGCAGAGAAGCTGCGCATGGGTGTCATGTTTTGCTGCTGGACACGATTGAGGTGCATTGTGCACAATGCTTATCTTGTAAAATATTAAGCGCAGGGGCCTCAAGGATTTCTGGGGCCTGTCGGCGCATCCTAATGGTAAGGTTGCTTGATTTCCCTCATTCCTATTTTGCACCTCGCTCCACTTCTGTTCGAATTTCTCGCTCTTTAGGTGCTCTATTCTTCGTCGTCCTTTTCCAATCATCTCTCCCCCCTTCTTTCTCCCTATTCTGCCCCTCTCTTGCTATTTCTGAGGCCAGCGCTGCCCCTTACTCAGTGAAATAAATATTCCTTTACTTGATCTTAATTTGTAATTCTGGAAGGTCCTCTGTATCACCTTTTTAACAAGTCTGTTCTGTCATTATTTGCATTACTAATTATTTATGGATAGATGACAGGTCTAAAACAGATTTGAATTGTATTATTCTTGTATATTTTTTTTTAAAGTGTATGTTTCAAAATGGAAAACGCCGGTTTTGGATGACTTCCTCAATAGTTTTTTTTTTTTTCCTTCTCTCTCTTTTTTCTTAATTTTTATTTACCTTAAAATTAAAATCCCAACCATGCCTGTAAAATATTGCCCACAAGAGCACAACAACTGTGTTTAAGTCAAAATACATAAAAATAGTCGAAATTGTATCATTTTTAGGTGTGAGATGGTATGTAGTTGTGTTGGTACTGTCATTGACAGCTCTGTAGGGGCAATGGGTGGTGCAAGCTGTCGTGAGCTCCCGAAAAGGACCCTGGCACTTATGTTTTTTACAAATTAAGCACTGGGGTGGAGCAACTAGAGTAAGTGGGTGGAGCCACTGGTAGAAGTGGGTGGAGCCAAGGAAAGTGGGTGTGGCCTCCGGGGGAAAATGGAGCACCTGCACTTCATATTTTACAAATTAAGCACTGAGTACAAAGATGAACACAACAGTATTGATAGTCACAAAAATGAATCTACTTCAAGAAAAGTTCAAGGTACTTGTTATAGATGTGGTGAGTATGGTCATACAGCAAATTTTAGGGATTGCATTGGTTGGAGAGCCACATGTAAAAAAATGCAGAAAAAGAGGTCATCTCTCAAAATGTTGTCGCAGTGGAACTTTTAAAAAAAAAAGTTCAAGAAATTTCTTGTGATGATGACTGAAGTAGAAGAGATTATTATGAGAATTAGTGATGGAGAAAAAGATGGTCCTTTTGATGTTGTATTGATTGAGAATGTTCCTGTACAAATGTTGTTCGACACAGGTGCAAAAGTAACTCTAATTCCTAAAGTGGTTTATGATAAGTTCTTGATCAATAAAGTTGTTTTACATAAAGCAGACATCAAAGCAAGAGGTTACGGTGGGGAACCCATTAAGTTTTCTGGATTTTTTAAAGGTAATATTACTTTCAAATCCAGCTTAACCACAGGGAAGGTTTATGTTTCTGAAAGAGGTGATTCGTTGGTGAGTTGGGCTCTTCAAAAAGATCTCAGAGTAATTCTTGATCCCAACGAAACTCCATCCATACAACTGAAACAAAATTAACCAACCTGTGCTCAATCTGGTCATGCTTCAACTCTCAATAGTGAACAAAATAAATTATTACAAACCTCCATTTCCTCGTATGAGACTGAATTTCCAGAAGTATTTACAATTAGGTTGTTTGAAAGGATATTGCCATAAAATAGCATTGAAGGAAAATTCCATACCAATTGTTAGTAAAGTTAGAGGCGTTCCCATTAAAGTCAAAGAGAAAATGAAGATTGAACTTGACAAACTTTTAAAGAGTGGTATCATTGCTGAAGTGGAGGCCACGGACTGGTTAGCTCCTGTTGTTATGGCACTCAAAGCCAATGGTGAGTCCAGACTTTGTATCGATTTAAGAGAACTCAATAAGTGTGTTGTCGTAGATCATTATCCCTTGCCCAACATTGCAGAAATGTTATCACTGTTGGGAGGGGCTAAATTCTTTTCCTCAATAGATTTAGCATCAGCATACCATCAAATAAAGTTGCATGTTACCTCTCAGCACCTTACAGCATTTATAACGCCCTTTGGCACCTATAAATTCCTGAGGATGCCTTTTGGGCTAATATCAGCTGCAGCAGTCTTCCAGAGGATGTCTTTAAAGATTGTGATGGGATAAAGATCTATCAAGACGACATACTCATATTTGGAAGAACTGAACAAGAACATGATGATAGAGTCAGAATGGTATTAAATAAAATCAAAGAAAATGGTTTAACACTCAAAGCGAGGAAGTGCAAATTCAATATACCCAGCATCGATTATCTAGGTCATACCATTTCTGGTTCTGGGATTAAACCAAAGAAAGAACTAGTAGACATCATCAACTTGGCTAGTCCCAGCAATAAAGATGAAGTTGTAAAATTTCTTGGGATGTCAGAGTATTATACCAAGTTCATCCCCAACTTTGCAAGCAAAACACATAATATGCGACTTTTACTAAAAAAGGGTGTTGGTTTCACTTGGAATACTCAATGTGATGATGAGTTCATACTCATTAAGAGACAACTTTCTGAAGCTTCCTCTTTGAAGAGTTTTGATCCCAACCGAGATGTGGTTATCATGACGGATGCAAGTACAACAGGTCTAGGCGCAGTCATGATACAAGAACTTGATGGAGTGGAAGCGACCACTTTATTTTTATCCAGATGTTTGCGAGGGGCAGAATCTAATTATTCTGTCATAGAAAAAGAAGCCTTGGGAGTATTCAGGGCTCTGAGGAAACTTCGCAAGTTTTTATGGGGAAACAGTTTTACAATTAAGACGGATCATAAGCCACTGAAAGAAATCGTTGAGAAGAAAGGTTTAGACAACATATCCTCCAGAATACAAAAATGGGTCGTTGCCCTTCAAGAATTTAACTTTCATGTAGAATACGTCCCAGGTGCTAAAAACAATATAGCTGACTGTTGCTCCCGTTTGATCTCAAAAGAAAACACTGAGGACGAAATATTAGAGGACAGTTTTAGTGAACTTGATGAATATGCTGTCTGCAATATCACGGACAGCATAATAAAAGAAGATGTTTGGATCAGTGAACTGTCAAAAGATGAAACTCTACAGTCTCTCTTAAATTGTATCAAAAACAGTTGGAAGACATGTGATAAGGTAAATGATACTTTATCTGGATTCTATGGAGTAAAGGATGAATTATCTTGCCACAACGACAATTTGTTGAGAGGAACCAGGCTGATCCCTCCAACCAGCTTAAGGAACCAATTAATTGAATTTGCTCATGAGAGCCACCCAGGTATTTCTAAAACTAAGGAAATTTTAAGACAAACATACTGGTGGCCAGGGATGGACATCTCTATAGAAAGGTCTGTGAGAGAATGTTTTGAATGCAACAAATGTGACAAGATTCTCAAACCGAGAGTTCAACCCATGACCTTGAGAGAACTTCCAAATCTGGGTTGGGAAGAAGTTGCTATAGACATTCTAGGTCCCATCAAGTATACCAGCACAGACAAATACATCATAGTTCTTATTGATGTCTACTCTAGGTGGCCAGAAGTCAAAATTACCAACTCTGTGGAGACTAGTGATGTAATAAAATTCCTTGAAGATATCTTTGTGAGAGAAGGCTTCCCTAACACCATGTTGTCGGATAATGGGTCCAATTCACGTCAAGAGAAATGGACAAGTACTTGTCTGATAGAGGGATTAATCACAAAAAGTCTGCCTTATATCACCCTGAAACGAATGGTGTTGTTGAAAGGTTCAACAGGGTACTCAAGGAAACCATTCAACGTGCAGTGTCGTATCATAAGTGTTGGCAAACTGAAGTTTTGAACAAAGTTAAAACCTACAGACTTTATCTTTACCTGTGAAGTATCATGGCAAGGCAAGTAGCATTAGGCGGCGTGCCAAGCCAAAGTACTTGCAAGACTATGTGTTACAATAAGTCTGACTCCTACTGAGACAAAGTTTGCATTTTTATTCCTGTAGTTGTTTTTTTTTTTTTTTCTCCTCTTTATTTTTGTTGTTTTGTTATAAGGAGGAAGATGTGTAATATGCTTTATATTGTACTTCAAGCCATTGTAAGTTTGTATGTGGAATGCTGTACTTATAATGTTCTAAATGACATAGTGTTGTTCTGAAGACTGCTTCTTGAGAATGTTGCCATTCAAGAGAAAGCAGTTGGATGGGCCAAAGCTGAGTTGGCAGGCTGAGGTGTAAAGACCTACTTAAATAAATATCCTTGGATTCACCCTCAATTGGATTGGAGTGATCTTTACAATAATCCTTCTGAATTTCCGAAAATCCTGAATCCTCATGCATAATGTATGAGGCTATTGTTCAGGGAAAACCCTGTAAGGAGTACTGTAACTAGGTGAAGGGTCAGTCCTAGCAGCCGTTATGTATGTAATGTAATGACGAATATAGGTGAAAGGTTGTGATGTTACCTGGGCCTATATTGGGGTACCTATATGGAATATAAAACCCACTCCTCATCCGACTGGATAACAATCTAATTCTAACGTACTACCTATCTAGGTCCTTGTACGCAAACATACGTAAAAACAATAGTTTCATTAAAAAATGTGAAAAATGTTAAAAACTCTAAAAAGGTGCTAAAACCAGAAATTGTCTCAAGCAATAGCTCTAATGTGTCCGTATATACAGTTCGAACTACTACAAGCATTAGAAAGCCAGGCAGGTCATGAAAAGTGTCAATTTGTTTTGGAACTCCAATGCGAGTTTGTTATTTTAAAAAAACTGAATTTTTCCCAGCACATGACGGGCCAAATGTTTGTGTCCTAGCTGGTAGACGCAACATCGCTGTTGCCTGCCTTCGCAGACGACAATCCCTGTAACACCTCGCAGATTACGTCAATTGAGCACAGATGATCTTCCGTACTGCCTGCAGCCGATGCTGGGGCAGCTTGTGCACCATCCAAAGCCTGAGTGTTAGTGGAGGAGCCGGCATTGATTCCAACAGGAGCAGAAATTTCCTGTGGTGGCTCCAAGAATGCCGCAATCAACATAGGAATACGCTGGGGACACTGCAGAACATGGGCCGTTATCGGGTCCAGCAATGCATCAACGCCCGGTTGCAAAAAAAAAAAAAAAAAAATCTAAATCCGTATTTGTAAAGCGCGAACTACTCACCCTTACGGGTCTCAAGGCGCTGGGGGCCGTCGTGGAAATTAAGTGAGGTATTGCCAAGAGTCACATGGTGCTGAGCTGCCGCCGGGGATCGAACCGTGAACCCTGTGCTCCAAAGTCAGCTGCCCTGGCCGCTGCACCACACCACCACAACTGATGGAAGTGTCAGACACAGATCGAACACGCATTCTTCTCCGCAGAACAGGCATCGGAGAACAGGTAAGAAGCAGTCCATCCAGACTGGTCTAAATGACGGGAACCAAGAAGCACTTAGTTCTCATAGGCGAGGTGTGCCCAGATGTTGTACCATGCGATCACGGTATTTGCGCTCCAGGCGTGCCTTTTCCATCGCCTTGGTGACTGGGACGTCCATTGCGTAGCAGAAAAATTACAATCAGGATACCTGCTATTAGAAACAGGATCAGCGGAAATCCTCCAAAAATGCTTTCAAATACAGAGTGTTTAAAGTTTGGTATAACTCTGAAGACCGACTGAAAGGTGCTTAATAGTCCCGAACCTATGGTCTTAAATAGGTGGACTATACCCGTCGTATCAGACATGTTAAAGATACGATTTACCATTTCTGTGAAATGGAAAGGGCAGTTTGTACGTATTAGTGCCTGTATCTCGGCCGAGGACCTTGCGATCTGGAGATCAAAAGTCTCCCGGGCGGAGGTTAAAGGCACGGTTTTCTGTAAAAGTCCCGGGCGGAGGTTAAAGGCACGGTTTTCTGTAAAAGCATGGCTTTCATTCTGCTCAGAGTATCAAACCGTTTAAGAGAAACATTCAATGGAGGCCACAGCGGTGCCTCCCTGACTGTATGTGTCGGTGGAAACAATACTTGCATACAGCAAGTAACCCTGGAGCTCACAGTTAGCAGATATGCAATGCCCTTTAGCATCCCATAACAACCTTGATCGTTCAGCATCAAGTAACTCCCATTCGAAAGAAGCCTGAATACCGGAGTGATCACAGCTGCCGGGGCACCTTTCAAATGACAGGATAGGTTTGCCACTGAACCATTACAAGCTCCGTGTAGCATAATATCCTGGCATATGAGAGACATACTCAAAGCGTTCTCACAGTTAGTACCGCTTAGAAACACTTCAAGATCCCCACTTCTGCATCGAAATCTGTACGGTAATTCCCACAATTCCCTGATGTATTCCTTACCCGTCTTTTCATATCTGCCCACCTGTTGTTGTTCTAGGCAATATTGAAACTGGAAAGTTGTGACAGGTCGCGTTATGTGGCCATGGATTAACCATTCTGTGGACGGTGACTCAGCCACAGTAAAAGGTAATTTGTCCAGCTTTTCAATACGCAGCATTGTATATGTTGCTCCTCTCTGTGCCATTTTTTTCTGTTTTTCTGTTAGATTGTATGCAGAAAACAGGGACGTACTGTTGATAAACCGCCAAGGCACATAACCAGCGCACAATGATTGCAGCGTCCAGCTCAAATAACATAATAGAGCGTAATTGTGATTGCCCGTGCTGTAGTATGGACAAGTCCTGTTCTAGTACGTCAATAGCAGAAGATACAATGTTGCCCAGTGAATATATCCTGGATGTTAACGTAGTCATACCATTGTCAACTACGGCTAATGCCTTTTCTAGGTTAATCCTATCTATTTCTCGCAGTCTCTCAGCTGCTTCTTGTTGGGAAATTTTCCAAATTTCGTTATAGATGGCATATATGAAACGTTTCTGACGTGGTTTCCTGGGGCCTAATAAAAGATCCCATGAGATCAGGGAGGGTCACTTGAGAGGGTTCTCTCGGTGCATCTGGGCTGTGTCACCTGTGTGCCTCTCGCTGTCTCCGCCGTGTGCCGGGCACCGAGAGAACCCTCTCAAGTGACCCTCCCTGATCTCATGGGATCTTACCCTACCTACTAAGGGAATCTCTACTCCTTTCATTTATCCGGGGGCACCGAAAGTTTCGGGCCACTGTAGATATAAATTTCTTATTTGGTCCTGACGAAGCGCCCTGGATCTCCCCCTGAGACCACTGAAGCGCGAAACATGTTGACCATAACATATGCCCACTAGGGACATCTAATTACCCAGCTACCAAGGGACATAATACCCCTTAAAGCAGCTCCATACACTTTGTTTTAATAATGACAGAGGGATCACTTTATTAAAAATTAATCACTCTCCCTCCAGCCATTTTTTAATACACTTTCTAGGACTTCACTGCCACTTACACCCACACGGCTTCATCAAAAGATGTCCGAAAAAGAGACCCTTCGGGGGACCCGTAGGGCATTGCAGCGCCGGCCCGACGAGGAGCAAAAGCCCAATGATGAAGCATGACATCCTTCTGGGTGTGTGAGGGCATCAAGATGAGGACACCCTGCCTCCCACAAGCAGAGTAGCACACGACAAGAGTACCCCCTACTTCCCTCCTCTCCATCTCCATCTCCACTCAGGAACGGTGACTCCCTTTGGTATAAGTTTAATTTCGGGAGCACGGGTCACCGGACCTTTTAGAATAGCTCCTAGAGTCCCCCTCTTTTGATAAATAGGACTTTATCTGGACCTGCCACAAAATGAGGTTTTACTGGTCTAGTTCCCAGACTATCTCTACCTAATTCTGCATATGCAGTTTCAATTATTTTAGGTAGCTCTGTCTCCTGTTGTAAAGGAGTGAAGTCTCTCAGGGGTTGGCGTATTGCCACTGATGCTGCTTCCCCTTTAATATTTGCTAATATTATAGCTGATACCTGGGCAAAGTTATTTAGTAACTTCATCCCCAAGTTTAGTGCAGGTTCCGCTCCATACTCGTTCTGTATTTGTCTCAATACATCTGGTATTACCGCTAATGAAGGGATACCGTGAGTCCTCGTATATATTGCAGCGAAGACTGTACCCCAAGAAGTACAATCCTCTATTGAGGGAGCTATCCCCATTGGCAAGCAAATTGTTAGTATTCTATGCTTTTCCTGTGGACCAGTGCGTGGAAATACTGCCTCCAGCTGTGTTATTTTTTTGAGCTAACCAGAACGGCATTTGCTCATGTTTAGTGGGCATTTTACCCATCACTGCGTGTAACGTTTGTGGTGTAATTTTGGTTGTAGAAGTTTGGACTGGTCCTTGTTGTGTAGCTGGTGTTGGCTTAAGTGCGAGTGTTCTCATCACAAACTGTGTCATGTTTCTGTAAAGTTTTATTAATTCTTTATGATGTATAAGTAAGTCTCCTCCTGGCATTGTGTCAATGTCAGGGTGTGGTGTGTAGGCCGCTAGTACCGGCCATGTTGCTCAGTCTCTTCCGAGCGGACCGAGGCTTACTCTATTTCTTGTATGGTGGAGGGCACCTTTAAACCAGTATAAATGTTCTTGGTAAGTTTGAAATTCCACTATGTCCTCATATGGACTATATTCGTTTGGTATGTCATCTTCGACATAGTAATTAAATGTTTTTGTTCGTGCATTTGCCTGCGGGAATCTAATCCATGAATAGAATACCTTTGTTCTATATGACTCGTGTGCCTCAATCACGAAGGTTACTTGCCCACCCCTCGATGTAACACACCGTATGCTACTAGTTTAAGGGTGATGGCATTTCTAACATTTTCTGCAATGCGTATTGCATCTGCATCTTTTTCCTCGGATGAGAGATTTAGTTCCTATACTACATCTCCCTGCTCAGTCATTGTTTTTAGAAAGAGGAGCTTTTCAAGGGAACTGAGATAAGGTGTTATGCACAATAGGAGCAATGTATCCTTCAAGCTTGATTAAACCAGCAGCCAATACATAGGATTTTCCTTACTCAGCTGCGGCGGATTTTTGTTCCCTCCCTCTCCAGACGTCTCTGGGGAAAATGTGAGTAGGGGTCTCTGAGAATAGCACAACTGAATTACTCAGATTTGACCGTTAAATAAGTACCCAACCAACGTTGGCGGCGCCATGTCGTGTAGTTCTTAAAATACTATATAAGATCTGCGTGTTTAAACAACATACACTGCGGGCTTGGTGTCTGAACTAATTCCGGACACCCCCACCGGGTAAGTTGACCTGTATGCCAGCTAGCTCACAGTGCCACTAGAAACTCCTTTTATCAAGGAGAGAATAGTTCTTGGCAACTATCGAACATGACAACCCTGATTCCTCAGAATCGTGGAAACAGTGCAATACTTTTTGCTCAGTTACTCGTGCTCACTTAGTCTCAGAGATGTACACAGAATAAACGGTATGGACGTTTTCAATAAGCATTTATTGAACATTCGTCATTCTAGTGTAAAATAGATGTGCTGAGACAATCATCAGACAGTAACAGATATAAATGATTAGAAGCACTAGAAAAGTGAAAGGATGGTAAATCTCTACCATTTTGTTATAATCATGAATACAGGCAGGTATATGAAATACATGACAATAATATTGGGGTACCTATATGGAATAGAACACTCCCCTGTGAACAGGAGGAAGCAATGAAAATGCTTGTAACTGTGACTGGGATAAACAATGAAATTATACACCTGTCTGCTGGAAAAGTGCTGTACAGTGACTAAGCTGATTACAGTCTCATTTTGGGATAGGCTTTCTCCATCAACGATCGGCCGTTGCTCTGTCCAAAAAGGTACTTCAGCCTAGGACCCTATACTTCTTTGTTATAACAGCCCAAGAAATACCAGTGAGAAACATTTGGAAAATGAACCCCTTATTGAAGGGTCTGAATCTGGTATCTAAGAGCCTGAGAACTGCATTTGCAAAACTGTTGCTACTGGTAAGCAAAAGAGGGCCGGATGTACCAGATTTGAAGAATATAGCTTATTATCTGGTGGCTCAAGTACAGTGGGCATCTCAATGGCTGAACCTGGCCATGTCTGCAGAGATTCATTATGTGCAGAAAGTAGCAGAGGGACGGACAATGGCAGAACTACTATTTTGGAAGGCAAGCTTCACAGGTCCATAAACGGATCTGTTGGACACTATGGAATACTCTTAGGAAAGTGTCTGAGAAAAATAGGTGAGGAGACAGCTTATGCGCCAGCATTGCGATTATGGTGTCCACCCAGGATGAGACAAGCTGCTCAGATGGCTACTGTCTTGTCATGGTTGAAAGTAGGAGTACAGCAGTCTAGAGTCATTTATGAGAGGGGGAAAGATGCAGAATTTGCCTTTAACAGGCAGTCATAAGATATACCACTAGGCCATTTCCTCATACAGGAAACACTTATCCAGACAGCTAACCTGAAGTGTGTCAATGATTTAAACTAACCAACCCACATGAAGTATTAGATCAACTATTAATGATGAGAAATATGAAAAAATATGTGACATTGCTCAAGAAAAAATGCAAAAAGAACAATTGATGGACAGAATGTTTTTTTGCTCCCCTTACTATTTCAGTTTAAACCCAGCCATATGTAAATCAGTCTTGACCCTACTCCCCATAGAACAGTCCAGCCCGAACGGCCAGGCCAGGTCCTCCCTGGACCGGAAACAAGCATCCTGGGACAGTTTTTGGTGTATTACCCCTCATCAGCCAGGCTAGCTTGACACCAGTGGCGTAGCGAGCACGAGACCAATGTCTAGGCATACCCGTTCCACTCAGGGTGACAAATACAAAAAGAACAATTGATAGACAGAATGCTGAACAATGTCAAACATTGACCCCAGTACAGAGATCTGGGCCTAAATCCATTGTTTTTTTGCTCCTCATGCCATTCTAGTTTAAACCCAGCGATATGCAAATCAGTCTTGACCCTGCTCCCCATGAGAAGAGTCCAGCCCGAACTGCCAGGTCTTGCCCTCCCTGGACCAGAACCAGGCATCCTGGGACCAGTTTCGGGGTTTCACCCCTCATCAGCCAGGCTAGCTTGACTCCGGAGGCATGGAGAGCACAGGACCTACTTCTAGACATACCCGACCCACTGCGGGTGACAAATACAACAAGAACAATTGATGGAGAGAATGCTAAACAATGTCAAACATTCACCCCAGTACAGAGATCTGAGCCTAAACCCATCCTTTTTTTTTTGCTCCCCAAGCCATTCCAGTTTAAACCCAGCTATATGCTCTATGAGAGTTCTAGGAACCAGGGAAGATGTTGGACTAATGATTACAAGAACGAAATGGAAAGATTCCATAGGCAGGGAAAGAATGGGAAAAAACACTCTGATATCCAGCCAGGCATAAAAAAAAAAGCTACAGTTAAGCTCATGCAATATGACTGCTTCCAACACACACATCTGACGCTGATTAAGTTGCATAAAATGTACCCAATCTAAAATGAAAATGCACAAGGTGCAAATTTGCCCCAACAGACCTCTTACTTATCATTTGGGATTGTCTGATGCTGGCAAAATACTGAGAAGGTGCATTAACCGGCAGGCAAGTTCCAAAAAGTCCTGCAGCCTGTGTACTGGTATTAACGACTAATCCATCCCAAAAAAGGAGGGTCAGTAGGGTCAATGATTTGGCACTTCTGCATTGCAAGAAACAGATAAGAAGGGGGTGAAAATCTGCTGGCCCGCCAAACTTTAAAGAAAGTTGAGAGCAGTGTTACCATGTGCTGTAGGACAGAAACAAACCCGAATGAAATTGCAGAGGGAGACTGGCAGGCACACAGGAATCACTCTGTGATTCCTGTGTGCCTCCTGTTGAAGTTGACAACCGAAGAGGATATGAGATCTCCTTGAAAACATACCATAGAAGTACCAGAGAGGATTAGATCAAAGGCTAATACGGTTTAACTGTACTGCCAAATTAACCAAATTACGGCACATTAAATTAAGTTAGAGGAGATGGAAGTTCAAAATAAACTTGTATGAATGCAGGCAGAATTCAGTGGTGGCTCCTATGCTAAGGAAGGAGGAGGGTTACCCCACTATTGCTATTTTAGCAGTGACCAAAAGAAAAAGAAAATGATAATAACAGGACGTTATTATCATTTTATTTTTCTGTGCAGGACTCGGAGCCAGGTCGGGGCGGGGCTGGGCTCTGTGAAGCAGAGTGAGGAGTGTTTTGCTCTCCTCTAAGTGCGCATGACAGTTTGGCCAGTCCTCTTGGGCCGGCCAAACAGTCATGCGCACTTAACATGTTCTCCACCGGGCATTGTTGCACAGCCCAGTGGAAAACATGCCCAGGGTCCCAGGTACTGCCTGAGCGGCCATACAGGCCACTCAGACCAATCACGACACTGCATCATGATTGGCTGGGAGAGTACTAGAGCCTGGGTGCTTCCGGTGCTACCAGCAGATGAATCGGACAGAGGAGAGGCGTGCAGCGGCACGGGCGCAAACGTAAGTTTATTTTTTTTTTAAATAAAAATGCAACCAAAACTGTTTTAATATGACTAAGTTTGTCAAGCGACAAGACACACAGTATTATGTGAAATACACTATATATGTATAAACACCAATGTGTATGTGAGCCGAGTGTATGTTATAGTGATGAAATTATATAAATACACATTTAAAAAGAAATAATCTTAAGGTTTCCCATACGGCAAAAACGATTTATTTCCCCAGCAGAAGCAAACATGTTCCGCCCAAATCAGTAGATTGTATGGTGGACGATCAATGTGAGGGCAGAGCGTTAATGGCTCTTAGTATTGCTTCTGAAAGTTCTTTTTCTGATGATCACATACGGTACTGCAACAACTGCGCGGTAAAGGCAGACCTGTCCACACAAAATCCAAAACTGTTTGCTTTAATGAGTGCTTTAATGTTTGTTAATGATGTACACTTTACCAGTTAGCCAAATACCTATAATGTTTCAGGACTCGAGAGGCAGCAATGCTAGGTCCAGATACATGAAGCTGGCAGAGAAGAGTCTTAATCCTGTGTCCCAATGGGACAGTATGGGAACCGAGTGCTGAATTAGGCTTACTCAGATGAGTGAAACTTAAGACAGGAGTACGTGAAGGGCGTGCAGAGCCCTCTGATTGAAGTCAACTGACTTATAGATTGAAATGCAGAAATAGACGCAGCAAAAAATTCAATGGCCTGGCCTTCAAATCTAATCTGATTGTGAAGGGAAACACCTCATCTAAGATAGTGGCCACAATATTGTGGTCAGGTGAAAGCAATCCTAGATGACGGATTCCCCCTCATACTAAGGTCGCCAACTGGACTTTTTCAATGGCCAGTGCTCTAATTTTTACCTCCCTTGAGCACTTGTCTAGGCAGCTAGCTGCCGCCTCTCTGATAGGACAAGACCTTAAGTGTGGAGGTCTCCACAGCTGTATCCCGGCCACAGACAAAATCTATCTATCTATCTATAGATATATATATATATAGATATATATTTATCTCATATGTATGTTTTTGTTTTGCTTGATCACATGAAATCTAACATCAGCTAAAGCAGCCTCAAGTCATACTTAGTAATTAACCCAGTCTTGAGAACATTTGTTTTTCCAGGTTCACATAGGCATTTGTGACAAGGCAGCTGTCATTTGCAAATATGAGGTGGTGGGTATTGAGGAAGCATTTTCATTTCTCGTCATTAAGCATTCTTAAAATTGTCAAGAGTATAACACAGCCTGGTAGTTTGTAGGTGGGAACACTAGTGAAATCAGTGTGTAAAAGCATTTTGGAGGTAAAACAGAATATTTGAATATAAGTGAATTTGTACCACATTGTACACTTTCTTTGAACCAGCCACTAAACAGATTACTTATACAATTTGGTAATATTTATATTTGTCCATCAAATCAATGTTTCCACTGTAGAAAATCTCCCGTGCAGCAATGGGGACTATAATATTCCTTCTTACCTTCCCCGTGTCCAGTTTATCCAACAAGCACAACACAACACTCAGAGTTTTCAGCAAACTATTATGACTCAACCTTGATTTTAAACACCATGCAATACACAGTTTCTGTGGATGGCAAACATGCAGCTAGGTGGTTTAAAGCACCAAGGCTGCATCTTGTGCCTCCTACTATTTTGCCTTATGTTTGACACCTTGACTGACTACATTCCTCTTTCACATCAAACTATAGATGAGGACACAGAGGTCCCCAAAGAATCTGCAATACAACCCACTTCCAATCACAATAATGTGCCCTATTCAAAGACAAAGATGTCTTCTCAACAACGTCATAAAGCAGGTATATTTTGTAGGACTGAAGATCCCCTTGGAATATGGAACAGAAACTGAGAAGGTAAGACGCTGGCACCCATATCTGTTGTACCCAAAAATAATGCCACATGACCTACAGGAGGCAGCAATAGTCCCTACAATGAGCAGCAGTGGGCTTTACATCTACGCCTAGAAGGATACCTAGCAAACAGGCTGACTGATCCCATACTCTGGTTCAGCAGGACCCCACGTGCTGTGTGCAATCACATTCAAAGCTGCAGTAGCTGTCAATGCAAAATGTCTTAATAATGCAATCCTAATTATCACTTAGATTCAGCCCCTACAAAAAGCATCTATAATGCCCTCATCCCCTGCATCAGCTGCAGCAGTGCTGGCTGCCTCTCCTGCCTGGCACAGCATAGCTTGCTTCCACAACAGCATCAGTTGAATCCACTATACAAATCCAGGTGCGGTCCCTCCTGCTGCCCACCTAGCAGGACTAACCTCTGTTGTATTCCTCTTAGGGTGTCCATAAACGGGCTTTCCAGAATCATGTCCTTATATAGGCACAATTTGCCCTGCCCTTATATAGGCATAAAATCCCAGTCCTTATTTAGGCATTAAACCGTGCACTCCAAATACAGGCATGGTCTCCAACATCCGTCCACCCTAACGTCACAACGAGTTCGTGACGAACAGACCCTTAGGCTGCGGGAGTTTCCCTAGCCCAGGACTATTGATTTCTTCAAGGACTCATATATTATGCATGAACCATTATTCCTTAGGGGTTCATTCATGACGTCTTCCGCTGTCCGACTCACGTCAATGCTAACATTCTGAGGTAATTCTCAGGAATAAATATACCTTCCCTTGCCCCTGTAAATCAGAGGAGACCTCGACTTCAGAGGAGCCCGTTTCCCGGCCTGACGCACTGAGAAGATGCTGTCATCCCTGCACGCAGAGAGTCCAGCTTCCAGTGATCTGACTTCCCTTGCCGGGTGTTGGCGTTCGAGTCTGGCAAGAGATTCCTACCTCTCTCATTCTTCAGGTATGGAGCTGACTAGAACCTATAGGGACTCTTGGCATACTAGGCTTAACATACTCTTACTATACCATAGTAAGGAATACTTCACCTACTTCATACCTCTCCCTACACCTAGGACAGGTTAGGTACATTGGGGTAGAACTAGGTTAGAAACGCATCGTACGAGTACTCGCATTTTTAGTCTGTTATTTATGTAAATGCATATATGCTAAAAGATAATGCTATCGCAGTATTATTTATTTCTACTGCTCACACCGTACATTATTTATCTCGCATACTGTCTTGTGATCGTAACAGCACATTTTACTTACACCAGAAACAAGACTGTTCAATAAATCTTTTATTGAAACGCCGGTCTGTTCTCTCTGTGTAACTTTGAGGAAAACTAAGCATGCACGATTGAGCTGAGTGAAATAGTTATCTATTGTTTCTACGACTCTGGGACACGTTCTGATTCTAAAGAGAAACAAAGTGGTCATGTTTTGCGGCTGCCAGAAACTACTCCCTTCTTGTCGTCAAGGAGTTTCTAGTGGCCTCTGAGCTAGCTGGCACAAGTAATTAAGTTTAATATACTCGATAGGGACATACCGACCTCAGTCCTATGTCAAACCTATAGGGTATATTATTCCAATGCGCAGAGCCTATTAGGGAAATAGGAGCTACACTACATGGCGCCCAACGGTTTGGTAAGGCGGTAATTCAACGTTAGATACTGAGTAACTCAGCCGTGCTTTTTCTCTCAGAGACCCCTACCCATATACTCCAAAAGACGTCTGGAGTGGGCAGGGTTAAATATCCACCAAGGATACATAGGGCAGCACACTATATATTAGCTGTTTGGTTTGCTCAACGTTGAAGGATACAGTGTTCCAAAAATATTGTGCACCTTATCTTTGTTTCCTTGAAACTTGTTCTACATTTTTCAAAAAACAAAATGCCTGGCTCCGACACGGAGACCGGAAACGGTGGAGCTGCGGATCAGCCAGCTGTAACAGCTTATAACATTACAGGTTTTATTGAAACCGAGGAGGGTGTTATAGACATCCCTCCAAACTTAAGAAGAGCCATCACTCTAAAACTTATAAAACATGGCCTACCACCAAGAGGCGGTAGAGCAGTTTTCGTGATAGAGGCACATGAATCCTTTCAGACAGAGGTATTCTATTCATGGGTAATATTTCCTGAATCCAATCCAGTAACACACATGTTTCACTTCTACAAAGAAGATGATCCACCAGAGGAATACATTCCTTTCGAGGATATTGAAATTCCTTTAACATACCAGGAGCATCAGCTCTGGTTTAAAGGCGCCCTAAAACATCACAAAAACATTACCAGGCTCGGTCCACTAGGTAGACCAGGAGCAACATGGCCAATTCTAGCCGGCTACACACCTCATCCTGAACTTGACATAATGACAGATGAGGAATTACTTACTCAACTTACAGAGTTAATAAAAATCTACAGACAAATGGTCCAATATGTCATGCGGACTTTCACAGTCCAACCCCCATTGACACTTCCAAATCAAACCCCTCACCAGGGGAACACTCTACAAATTACACCACAGACTCTATACGCAGTCATGGGTAAAATGCCCACAAAACATGAGCAAATTCCATTTTGGATAGCTCAAAAAATTACTCAAATCGAAGCAGTATTTCCAAATACTAGCCCGCATGAGAAACACAGAATACTGACAATAAGTTTACCGATGGGGATCACACCACAACTGGAAGACTGCACCACTTGGGGCTCAGTCTTTGCTGCCATCTATACTAAAACACACGGCATTCCGTCAATTGCGGTAATACCTGATGTCCTGAAACAAATTCAAAACGAATACGGGGCAGAGCCTTCTCTAAATTTAGGTATGAAATTACTGAAAAATTTCGACCAGGTCTCAACAATAATATTATCTAATATTAAAGGCGAGGCAGCAGCAGTGGCGATCCGCCAAAAATTAAGGGAATTTGATGTTACAGAACATCAAACTGAGCTACCCAGAATAATAGAACAATCTTATGCAGAATTAGGCAGAGATAGTTTGGGTGGAAGACCAGTGAAGCCGAAGCTATCTGAAAGTCCTGGGAAGGACTCAATTAAACAAACTCCTACATCTTCTAAAAAGAAGTGGGAGACTAATAAACAAAATTCAAATGAGAAACGTTCTCAATCCCGAGGTAGGTCTCCTCAAAAGGAGCCCTCTGAAAGGAGGTATAACCTCAGGAATAGGGATAATTTGAGAAAACCTGATAGGTATCAAGATACTGATACACGTTCCTCTCGTCCCTTTCAGATCTCATCACAGACTTCGGAAAGAAGAGGACGAACAGAACATAGAGAAGAACGCGTGAAATCGAAAGACGAAAAACACGCTCCAAAAACTAAAGCAAAACCTCAATTCTCCAAAAAGAAAGTAGCAGGTCTGAAGATCAGACATGCCGAGAATACGGAGAACACAACTCAAGAACGGAGAATGGGCTCAGACAATGCTGGACAGTGCAGCAGAAGTCACAATAGCTCGCCAGAACCTGAAGGAACTTCTGGAGATAGTGGACTTGAATGAGTACATTACGGTAGAGACTGTAGACACTAGGGTTAGTACTCCACAAAAGTTATGACATAACACTCCGGATGGAGGGAGATAAACCTAGACAGGTGAAAGCACTTTTTTGGGAAAGACTATCAAAGGGCTATGACATACTTCTAGCAGAAAAGGACTGGCCACCACAATTTGTCAGGGAGTGCCCACATGGCGAGGACATTATTATGCCTGCCTTCTCCAACCATATACCAATGCACCTAAGATATACATATGCCAGGAAATGGGCAGTGGCCCAGGCCCCATCATTATATAAAAATCATGTAGGATGGGATGAGGACTCACCTCACCATAAAATACATCTAAAACATGAACCAACTGCACAACGGCAGTATCCAATAAAGCAAGAAGCTAAAAAACAGGTCAGGGAGATCTTAGATCAACTTGAATACCAAGGGGTGATTAAAACATGCACCTCCTTAATGAACAATCCTTTGTTTCCTGTCTCCAAACCAGACAATACATATCGTCTAGTTTTGGATTACAGACACCTAAACACTTGTTCTAAAACTTTTGCAGTGCAAAATGCACATAGCACAGCATTAATGAATAACATTGTGCGTAAAAAATATAAAACAACATTAGACATCTCAAATGGTTTCTTTTGTCAAAACATAGCACTTGAAAGCAGGTACTTAACAGCATTCTCCATAATGGGGACCCAGCGTCACTTTTGTCGACTCCCACAAGGGTTCAAGAACAGCCCAGGTTTATTCTCAGCGAGGGTAACGGAGTTACTACAAATTTATGACAATGAGGCATTGTCCTATGTCGATGACATCTATCTGACAGACGATGACCTGGACAAACACTTGAACAGGGTGAGCACCATTATACTGGGATTCGCCTCTGAGGGCTACAAGTTCAACTTTAAAAAGTCCCGAATTGCCCATCTCAATGTCCTATTTTTGGGATATGAGCTTTCAAGTGAAGGCAAGAGCTTGGCAGCTAACTTTCTAGAGAAATGTGCGCTGCTCCAACCTCCAAAAACGCTAAAAACTTACAATCCATCCTGGGTTTCCTCAATTTTGGCAGAACATACATACTAAACTACGCAGAAAGGGTTAAACCTCTCTATGCATTAATCAAACCTGATTTTTCAATCAAAAACTGGACACAGGAACACAGAAATCTTGCGTTCACTCCAGGCTAACATGTTAGCAACAAATCACTTACAAACACGTGTAAGTCAACGAAATTTGGTGATCCGAATAATTTCGGGTCAATGCGGATTCACCTACTTAACCTTCAATGAGGGTGAGAAAATACCAATTGCATACAAATCACATTTGTACACACAAGCGGAAATGCGCTTCAGTTCAACTGAACAAATTCTGACAGCAGTTCAAACGGCTGTAGCAAAAGAAAGAGCCTTAGCCCAAGGGAAACGCATTATTGTCGTAACCCCAGGACCGGCTTTAGAAGCGGTCACAAAAGCAAGCATTCCAAATGCTAAAGCATTACATCCAAGATGGATACAATGGGTTAATTCTCTTGCTGCAACGGATGTTGAATATGTTTTTGATCCAGATTTAAAAACACAAGCATTCCTCCAATATGAAGAAGAATGTCCTCTGCCTACTGAAATTCTGCCTCTCGATCAGTACGAATTCATAATTTACACTGACGGATCCGCACAGCCCGCAACAGGGAGTAAGCAAGCTTACAGTGCAGCGTGTGCAATCGTTAAAGGTCGCATGCGAAATGGCATCTTCAGACCCATGGTCACAAAAACTCAATCTCTAGGAGATTGCACAGCTCAGCGAGCTGAACTACAAGCATTCAAACTGGCACTTGAAAGTACAGATCGAGAATTCCCCACACTAATAGTGTGCAATTCCTTTTACTGTGTTCATACGAAACTGGCTTGAAAATGGTTTCAAAGATGCGAAAGGTGGCACAATAAAGCATAAAATGCTTTGGGAACAAGTAGTTCAGTTGAAAAACGAACTACCAAAGGCTCACGTGATCCACACACTGAGTCATCAACGTGATGGCGTTCACGTTGCAGGGAATTCATTGGCTGACGAAGCCGCAAAGGGGGCTGTTCAGACGGCTTCCGTAGCTGCGATCACTCGTTCAAAAACAAAAATAGACGGTGAGATAATGTTGGCTGTCAATGCTTCAAGCAAGGGCAGCAGTGCAGCGTTACCAAAAAAGTTTCCACTCAAGTACTCTTATGTAATTGATGCGAACTACGTTCCTTTTGCTCGAATCCCTGGAGTGGGGGATAGGGTAATTCCAAACAAGGAACGCAGATTAGGACTAATCCTAGCAGCACACGAAGGGATAGCTTCTGCCCATGCAGGTGTTTCTGCGACAGTATCTTTACTCAAGCAAAGATATTGGTGGCCTGGCATTCGGAAACAAACTAAAAACTATGTTTTAGAATGTGATATTTGCCAACAGATGAAAGTCTCAACAGTGAAACGTCCTGCGCAGACACCCCTGTTAATCTCAGATAAACCATTAGCTTGTGTTTACCTGGACCACTGCGGGCCCTTGCAAAGGGACAGTAACTATAAATATATCATGGTTGCAGTGGATTCATGCTCTAGGTTCCTATGGTTATGGCCACAGCGCTCAGCTGACGCTCGAACTGTTATAAAAGATTTGCGAGTCTTTATCGGCACATACGCAATAGGCACGCTACATTCTGACCAGGGTCCTGCGTTTAGCTCTCGGGCTTACAAAGAAGCCATGGCCAGTCTGGGCGTTGCATTGCGGTACTCCTCTCCATTCCATCCTGAGGGAAATTCGGTTGTGGAAAGGAAAAACCGGGACATAAAGCAGTCTATAACAGCTAGGGTATTAGGTTCGGGTGATGGGTGGGTCAAACACCTAAATGGGGTACAACGCTCATTGAACAATCTGCCAAGAAGTTCTCTAGGGGGGTCACTCCATATGAGGTCCTATTTGGGACAAGAATGTGGGTACCAGACCTTGAACACGTAGGCACAGTGGTGGAAAATAAACCGTTTGATATCAAAGATCGTTTGGCTGTTTTACAGGAACTTAATGAATTCAGAACGAAACAAAGCAACGTGTTCCTGCAGCCAACCACCACTGGGGAACAACCGGCGGTCCCAGCAAGGCCTGTCTGGATTCCAAAAGTTGGGGATCTAGTCAGAGAAAAGATTGCGGACAAGAAGGAATTTGGACATTCTTCCAGACAACCAGTACCTCTCCTAGCAGTTCAAGGAACAAGAACAGTACTTCTGCCGCCCCTTGCTGGAAGAAAGGAGAAAAGATTTGTGTCCATCGACCTGATCAAACCACAGTATGTGGCAGATACTGAATAGTAGGCCTCGTGGACTCCGACCTAGTAGCAGACGCACTCCTCTCGCTACTATCCAAGAGGTTCAGACTGAAAGACTGATAACAATCGAGAATTCAGCTGTAACTGATGGAGGACTAAGCAACAACGCTATGGAACTCATCCCTCTTGAACACCAAGTAACAGTTCGTCCAAATACACCTGTCTACACCAACGTGGCAAGTGATGAACTGGTTCCTGTGATTTCTACAAATCCTGATGCAATTCCAACAATTGACAGAACTGCTTCTGGCTATTTCATTAACTTTGATACGTTCTCAGAAGATCCGAGTGAACCTGAAACGACGCCAGCATCATTCAAACTCAAGCAGCAAGTACAAGACTTTCTTCACTTTTTGAAAAAGACTTATCTGGTTTCTCCATGGATTGAACTCTGGATTATATCTGGACTTTTTGTTTTCCTGCTCTGGCTAGCTTTGGTAACAACTGTGAGCGTGCTTATAAATGGCAGATACATCCATGTGAACACTGAAGGAAAAGACGTGAACGTGCTTTTGAAACCTCATAAATCTTCCCATCGTGAAGCAAGAGACTTGTCATCAGTGAACATCACAGCCGTTCCTATACAGGATGGTATAGTGTGGGACAAAACGGATTATGAAATCTTCGGCCCGACGGAACAATTGAACATTCCACATTTGTTTAAAATTTCACTAAGTGATCTAATTTCGTCCAGTACCTATTCAGATGATTGGGACTTTGAGACTAACGACATAATGTTTGACCTAGAAAAATCTGCTGCATTTTCTAAAAATGAATATTTAGAGGGTTCATCAGACTATGAACAACTGTATTGTTATAACCACTATGGTCATCATTATTTGCATAAATCTGCATATCCAAGAAATGTGTTTATGTTTAACCAATGGGAACATTGTCCTACACCACCACAAGGTAGTTCAAAAACATTTGCTAACAAGTTTCCATATTTTTCAGGTTACAATACATCTGACCCAGAAACGTATTACTATAAGAATGTAAACAAAACAGGACTGAAAATTATGTTAACTAATACGAAACAGATATACTCTGCAGCATTTATTACCCATCTGTCTAGACAGGGTTTCGACTCATGGAAAGACACAATAGACACAAAAACTGTCTGGGGTAGTAAAGAATGGCAAGTACAGGGTGTAGAAGCTTTATTTAGAGCCTGTATCATCCCTGAACAAATACTGTTTTTGAATGAAACAGTCCAACAAACATCTTGTCTTGGATTAGCCAAGATTAAAGAGATGAAAACACCTTCTGTGCCAACTCCTGCCAGTGATAATAATACAAAGGCAGTGGTGACAGTTGACAGTATACTACAACTCAACAGATCTAATCCTGATTGGAAGAAATGGTTGATCTGGCCCACAGACACGAATAACTGTCAGGAAAGATTCCTGAATAAAACTCAGGGCTTTACT
This sequence comes from Calotriton arnoldi, assembly GCA_963921515.1. NCBI lineage: Eukaryota > Metazoa > Chordata > Amphibia > Caudata > Salamandridae > Calotriton > Calotriton arnoldi. Next base: position 3,815,821 of record CAWUFW010000415.1, read on the forward strand.
ATTCATAGGCCAGACCCAAGATACGTCCAAAGACAGCATCCGGGGGTAGTAACAACATACAGTGTAGGAAAATTATGCCTCGATTGGCTGCATAAGTCTACACTACAGGATGTGAAACAACACTTATCCTTACTTAAAGAGGACGCAGACCTTAGGGAATTCTTGCTTGGACCAAGAAAACCGCGTCAAAAACGTTTCATATATGCCGGCATTTATGCTGCCTATAATGAAGCATGGAAAGTGACACAGATGGAGGCCGCAGAATGGATACGTGAACTTGATCGTATTAATTTAGAGAAAACACTCTCTACAATGGGTTAACAACTCTGTCCTCCAGAATATATTCATTGGATGGCATTGTATCCTCTGCTATCGACATACTAGAACAAGATTTGGCGATGTTACAACAAGGTCAGTCTCAGTTACGTTCTATTGTGTTATTAAGCTGGACGCTGCAATCTTTGCGAGCGGGCTATGTGCCTTGGCGTTTTATCAACACGTCAGCTCTGTTTGCAGAATACAATCTAACTGATAAACAGATCGAATTGGCACAAAGAGGAGCAAGGTATACAGTGCTGAGCATTGAAAAACTGGAAAAGTTACCATTCAGTGGCAGAAAAACCAGCTACAGAATGGCTTATTCATGGCAAAATAACATTACCTGTGACTACTTTTCAGTTTCAGTATTGCCTCAGACAAATGCAAGCAGGCAAATATGAAAGGTTGGGTAAGGAATACATTAAGACATCTTGGGATTTACCGTATACATATAGATGTTGGAGTGGGGATCGTGAAGTGTTTTTGAGCGGTACACACTGTAAACATGCACTAAGCGGTTCACTTATATGTCAGGACATTTCTTTACACGGGGCTTGCAATGGTTCTGTGGCAAATTTGTCTTGCCATCAGCAGGGTACACCAGCTGCTGTGATTAATCCAACGTTTGGACAACTTTCTAATGGGAGTTACCTCATGTTGAATGATCAGAGTTGCTGCGGAATGTTGCCAGGCATCCCATATCTAGTAATGGTCAACTCCAGGGTCACTTGATGTATGCAAGTATTGTTTCCCCCAATAGACACAGTCAGGGAGTCGCCTCTATGGCCTTCGCTGAACGTCTCTTTTATAAGATTTGATACTTTGAGCAGAATGAAAGCCATGCTTTTACAGCAAACAGTGCCTTTGACCTCGGCCAAAGAAACCTATGATCTACAAGTAGCAAGGACTTCGGCTGAGATACAGACTTAATACGTACAAACTGCCCTATACATTTCGTAGAAATGATAACACGTATCTTTAACATGTCTGATACAACAGGAATTGTACATGTATTTAAGAGCATCTGCTCCGGTCTGTTAGCACCTTTCCAGGCAATACTCTGAATCATCCCGAACTTTGCACATTCGGTGTTTGGTGGCATACCATTAATTCTAGCACTTGTTGCCGGAATTCTATTTCTCTTCCTGCTGTTGCGCTATGGCCAGCCTATTCGCAGACATCACTCCGAGCGAAATGGAGAAAGCTCTCCTTGAACGAAAGTGCCGTGAGCGAATAGTACAGCTATTGGGCATGACTCGTCTACGGGACCTGAATACCACGTGGTTCCTGTCATTCAGACCAATCTGGCAAGATTGCATCTTACCTGTTCTACGATGCCTGCTATGCGGTGAAGAATGCGTGTTGGACACCTGTCTAACATTTCCATCAGCAACGCCAACGGATGTCGATACTTTGCTGGTCCCGATAACGGCCCATGCTCTGTGTTGTCCCCAAAGGCTACCAATCCTGATGTCAGCATTCATTGAGATCTCACAGACGCTTCTGGCTGCTGCTGAGATACGAGAAAGAACTACAGGCACACAGGTAACAACGGATGCAAACATTGCTGCGGCAACGTATGCTGGAAGCGATGCTTCCCATCTCTGTGCAGTTAATCTACTACACGAGGTGTTCCAACTAACACCAACTACAGTGGATGATGTTTTGTCTATAGAAATAGATGATCTCATGTTTACACCAGACCCGTAAACTGACTCTGATTCAGCATACAGTGTTCCAGAGATGCAGTAACAATTTGGCCTTCATTTTTTCAAAAACAACTTGGAACTCTACCAAAAATTGAACTTTTTCCCATTTTTCGAACAAAAATGGCACTTCAATCTGCTTAAAGTATAACTAGCCTTATAGTACAGACTTTGCGGTACTTCCACGGACACTTAGTCATCTTGTGTGTCTAGAACAGTTCATTAATTTTCATGAAATGAAATGACTGATTTTTTAACAACGTATCGATCATTTTTGTCATATGTAAATATTACTGCTTATTTTCATTCCAATTGCATTTAATTTCGAAATTTATGCCTGAAATGAAAAGCATTGCTTGATATGTACAGTACCTTTTGCATTTTTAATATGTTTTTTAATGCTTTTAAGAAATATTTTTTAATATGCAGTACTCCATTTAATGTTTAGCATTTTAAATGTTTAGCATTTTAGTATTATCGTACACACGAAAGTGGAGTGGGTGTTGTATTCCTCTTAGGGTGTCCATAAACGGGCTTTCCAGAATCATGTCCTTATATAGGCACAATTCGCCCTGCCCTTATATAGGCATAAAATCCCAGTCCTTATTTAGGCATTAAACCGTGCACTCCAAATACAGACATGGTCTCCGACATCCGTCCACCCTAACGTCACAACGAGTTCGTGAAGAACAGACCCTTAGGCTGTGGGAGTTTCCCTAGCGCAGGACTATTGATTTCTTCAAGGACTCATATATTATGCATGAACCATTATTCCTTAGGGGTTCATTCATGACGTCTTCCGCTGTCCGACTCACGTCAATGCTAACATTCTGAGGTAATTCTCAGGTATAAATATACCTTCCCTAGCCCCTGTAAATCAGAGGAGACCTCGACTTCAGAGGAGCCCGTTTCCCGGCCTGACGCACTGAGAAGACGCTGTCATCCCTGCACGCAGAGAGTCCAGCTTCCAGTGATCTGACTTCCCTTGCGGGGTGTTGGAGTTCGAGTCTGGCAAGAGATTCCTACCTCTCTCATTCTTCAGGTATGGAGCCGACTAGAACCTAGAGGGACTCTTGGCATACTAGGCATACTAGGCTTAACATACTCTTAGTATACCATAGTAAGGAATACTTCACCTACTTCATACCTCTCCCTACACCTAGGACAGGTTAGGTACATTGGGGTAGAACTAGGTTAGAAACGCATCGTATGAGTACTCGCATTTTTAGTCTGTGTTATTTATGTAAATGCATATATGCTAAAAGATAATGCTATCGCAGTATTATTTATTTCTACTGCTCACACTGTACATTATTTATCTCGCATACTGTCTTGTGATCGTAACAGCACATTTTACTTACACCAGAAACAAGACTGTTCAATAAATCTTTTATTGAAACGCCCGTCTGTTCTCTCTGTGTAACTTTGAGGAAAACTAAGCATGCACGATTGAGCTGAGTGAAATAGTTATCTATTGTTTCTACGACTCTGGGACACGTTCTGATTCTAAAGAGAAACAAAGTGGTCATGTTTTGCGGCTGCCAGAAACTACTCCCTTCTTGTCGTCAAGGAGTTTCTAGTGGCCTCTGAGCTAGCTGGCACAAGTAATTAAGTTTAATATACTCGATAGGGACATACCGACCTCAGTCCTATGTCAAACCTATAGGGTATATTATTCCAATGCGCAGAGCCTATTAGGGAAATAGGAGCTACACTACACCTCAAGAGACTGTCCCCATTCCAAAACTAGACTCAGTGAGCTCCACTCACTCTGAGGAAATGGGTCCTTCAAATCCAACTGGTTTAACGCTCCCACAATCTGGCCCTCCACCTAGCAGCAGCCAGTCACCACACATCCAGAGTGCAAGTGGGACTCCTCACATCCAATTGAAACAGGCCGCCAACCATCGAGTCGTAGCAAGCCAACCACACCCAAATGGCTAAAACCACTCTCCCACAAACACAGTACAAACCATCCAAAACGGATGTGGCAATGGGACCTCATACCCAGCAGGCAATGGTCCCACACGCAGTAGCGGACACCACAACAACCAGCAAAAGCCCTGCAACGTCCGCCAGCAGGCCCCCTGAACAGCAGCAGACTCCATATCAAACGGCAGATGACCTCACACTAACTGGTGGCAGGCCCCAGGACAAACAGCCCCTGGAGAGACACTGAACAGCAGGACAAGGTCATAAATTGAGTGGTCAATAGACCCCACTTTCAGAGGAGAGCAAGCTCTAGCCTGAAAAGTCAGCAGGTACTGCATGGAACAACAGACTGTGTGAAAAGGCCCTACAATGAGCATGCAGAGGCCCCTGCATGGAGCTGCAGCATCATCAACATGGTGCAATTTATTCATACAAAATTGTTTACAAAAAGTTCTCATTTTGAGTTGCAACAAAAAAAAAAAATCATTGTTCTTACTGAAGAGCCCCTTTGTATTGTGGCATAAATGGACGTAGACAGATTACTGGAACTAATCATATTCTTTAGCTTTAGAGGCCATAAGTATATATTCCATGATCCGTCACATCTATGAAATACAGCGGTGAAAGGCTTCCAACTTTACCTTAGTGTTCAATAATCTGTCAACAGAGGCAATACAACTAGGCTGCTTAAGCATCCACTTGGAAAATAAGACAATGAATGTATTAACCAATCAATGCCCCTTCACTATTATACACAAACTGGCCGAATTCAAAATATCCAATACACTGAAAAGGTTAGTGATTAGTGCAATTTTGAATGTTGCCATTCTTACAACAATACTTAAACCCATGCCCAACATGGCCTGAAGCAGAAGCTGGGTAAATGCACTGTACAGCCACACGTACCATAGGGTGGACCACACACTATATGTTTTAGCAGAAACATCGGCAGACCAATTGTTAATTTTTCGCATTAGTGGACATGATATATTCATTGGGGACACAGATCAATTCCCTTACACAATGAACCTTTAGTTTTCTCAGATTTCACAAATGAATTTTCCTATTTATAAAAAATAAAAGGGGGTGTCAGTAGAGAAAGATGCGACTGCCCAGTATACTTATGCGTATTCAAAGTTCTCTTCTTTTAATTTTATACCTCATAAGGGAGCGTGGTGGTGCAAGCCTTTCAACAGTAATGCTGAGAAAACAGAGTTTAATAACGGTGTAGCTGTGATTACCCTCAGTTACAATAATTGCAAAAAGGGCCTCAACTCACCTTCATCATTTTCTTGTTCTCTCGATTAAGCTCCATTTCCAAAGCAAACACTTCACCTGGGCTAAACTGCTCATGGGCTTCCTCATCTTCATCATCATCATCATTATCCTCATCTTCTGCCTCATCTTCCTCCTCATCTCGTGTTTCCCCAAGCATGGATGCAAACGCTCGATGGACAGATTTACTAACTCCATCTGATGTTTCTCCTGGAAGAAAAGTAAAACTAGTGAGCTATAGGAATGAGCCGCCTGCTTCTCCAGGTAAAGAGGCAGAACATTTGATGAATTCAAGAAATACAAGGGTGTGTGTGACAGGCAGTACTGAAGTTACACGGTCTGGGGTAAAACTTATTCGATTCAGAAGCGGTGCCAAAAGCCCTTTCCATGTGTGGAATGTATGAGAGAGGGTAATAGTTGCTGTAGAAATATAGGTATTACCTTTGCGTACACCTAGGCACTAAAATGGATTAAAAGAACAAAATCAGGAGTCAACGAAAGCAATGGGGTGGCCATAGCCAAAGAAAATCATCAGAATTTAACTACTGGAAACAACAAATGCTTAAAACATTGGCTAACAGTATCTGGGATCTCAGAGGATACGTAATCCAAACATTTTTTATTTTTTTATTTTATTACTTCTAGCTAAAGACAGTATTAGCCTGTTATCAATTGTTCATAAAAGTACAGTAAGAAGAAGTAGACAGAATGGTCTGTGTGCCAGCCTCTTTCGTCATCTGCTTGTGTTTTTCATGCTTTGGCACTACCCAGTGGTCCATCAAGATCATAGCATTTAGAAGATGGTTACATTATACCTTTGGTGATCCTGTTAGGTTTTAGTAATGGAGATCAAATAGCACTTGTCGTCTTAACACTACTGACGTGAGGAGAAGTTCAATTGTATTTGAAAGCTATTGTGTGATGTGTGTGTGTGCTCTTATTTACTTTTCTGATATAATGGCATTTTAATTGCTGATTTTTTAAAATTTATTTAGAAGTGCTTGCTATTTGAATGACATACACTTTCAGAAAGTCATAGTGCCATTAATTAATCACTTTTGAGCATGCACTTGTTTCACTTTGCTGTCATGATAATGTCAGTATATTTACAGCATTTGTTGTTCACAGATAGACACATGTACAAATATTTTTTTTTAATTTAAAGCAACAATAAGAATATTGGAGTTTTGTCAAAGTTTCCACTATGCAATAATAAGCTGTATACGTTTGTATAAATATTGCCTAGCTTGTGTATGTGAAGTTTTGGGGTAATCCGTCAAACGGGAGACGAGAAAAAGAGGGGGGTCCCAAAACGGAATAGACTTTTTAAGAAGCACTACTACAAAAACTGCTGAACAGAATTACACCAAACTGGGCAGGAAGCTAGATCTTGGACCAGAAAGCGTGCAGTGTGGGATTTGGTGTAGACGAGATTATTAGTGTTAAAGATATTAAGACTCAGAAACATTTGTATATCTGGACAGTTGGGTTCGAGGGGATCTCACGAGAGTCCCTTGAGCCCAATTTTGAAAAATAGAGTATTCTGATTGGCCCAGGGGGCATTTTTCCCTTGGACCATCTTACTTCCACAGGAGTCAGACTCCTGCAGGAACGAGCACTCTGACTGACTGCAAGCAACATGAAGAAAAATGTTGCTGTCAGCCAACGCAGGACTCGGGGGACTTAGTCCCCTGCCCTGCAATTTTTCTTTAAAAAAATATAAGGGGGCAGGGTAGGATACCCTGCCCGGTAGCCCTTGTAAAGGGGGAGGAGCCCTGGGACCAAAATAGACATTTTAAAAAAATTGGGCCTTTTTATTGCGATTCTGCAGGACTCCTGCAAAATCGCAGCAAAAACAAAAAAAACAAAAAAAATAAGAAAGTGACAGCCCACCATTTTTTGTAAATATTTGGGGAGAGGGGGTGATTGGGGGCCCCTCTCCTTGTTGATTTGGGCCTCGGGGCTAATTTTTTTTCTTCAAAAAAGGGGGAGGGGGCTCACGCCACCCCTACCTAAGCCAGCAAAGGCCCCGGGGACCCTATCCCCTGGTGCCGGCACAATTACTCAATCCTGGTGAACCCACTCCAGGGACACAGTCGTTTCCTTGCCCGTATCAGTGTGGGCAGAGAAACATAAGTTTCCTCCCGCCTGGCGGGAGCATTTTTAAAGCTTTCGCTGGGTGGAAGCAGTCATGCTTTCCCTGTCTGCAGGAAGGCATGGCTGCTCTCACTCGACAGGAGCTTTAAAAATGCTCCGCCAGGTGATAGCAGACTTTTGTTTCCCTGCCAGCACTCCTGAGGGAAGGGACACACATACTGCTCCCACCCGGTGGCAGTAAGCATAGACAGGTGCTCCCACCAGCAGGCGGCAATGCCGGTTCCCGCAGCATGCGGGGAGCTGGTTGGGGCTGCGGGGTCCGTGGAGCGCCCCTCATGACCCCCAATGTATTGTCTGGTGGGTGTCCGGGTGGGCACCAGGCACTCAGAAGGTTCCTTCTGCCCTGGGGGATGGGGTCTAGGGGGCCCATTAAGGCTCGGGGAAGGGGGCCATGCGACCTCCCTCCTTGAATAGAATTCAGCCCCAGAGTATGGAGTTCACCAGGCCTACCGAGGCTCAGGGAGGGGAGCCACGCGCCCCCCTCCCCTTATTAATAGAATGCCGCCTTAGGGGAAGGTGTTCCCAGGGCCTATTAAAGCTCGGTAATGGGAGTAAGGCGCCCCATCTCCACTCATAATAATGTATTTGGCCCTGGGGATGGGGTCTCTGTGGCCAGTGAAGGCTCAGGGAGGGGGTCCACGCGCCCCCTCCCCTATAATTAAGTAAAGCCCCTAAGGATGGGGTGCGCAGGGCATATTACAGCTCAGAAAGGGGGGGGTCATGCAACCCCCTTGCCTTATAATTATAAACAAAATTCAGTTGTGGGGAATGGGATCCCTGGGGCTTATTAAGGCTTGGAAGAGGGGCTGCGTGCTCCCATCCCCTTAAAAATGGAATTCAAACCCGGTGGGATGGGGTACCTGAATCTTCTTAAGGGGAGGGGGGCCACACACCACCCCATGATTAAAGTATGGCCCTGGGGGATTGGGTCCTAAGGGCCAACAGTGGCTTGGGAGGGAGGCTGCATGACCCCTCACTCAGCGGGGGTTGGCTGGGCTGAATGGAGTTAGAGGGTTGAAACAGTTTACAGTGGAAAGAGCTCACAGTGTTTACAGAAGAACCCTCGCCCCCGGGGGCATATCGGAGTGCTACGGTGGTGAGGCTCTTAAATTTCTGTGATAGTGCCCCTATCCTGCAGGTGGCACAGATTCCTGGACCTTGGCAGCTTTTGGAGGAAGGGGGTGGACTGTCAACAGATATCCAGACTATACAGCAAAGGTGCAGAAATTGAGGGAGTCATATCTGGATGTAAAGCGGCAACTGAGGCAGCTCAACCTCAAGTATATGCTAATGTTCCCAGCACAGATGTGTATAACAGACATGGAGGGTTCGCACTTTTTCAAGTCCATGGCGGCGGTATGAGACTGGCTGGAGACAAAAGGACATGCCATTCTGAGCCGCTCTGAAGGCAATCGTGCTGAGACCTGGAGATCCCAGAGACAGTGGCAGGGGAGACAATGCAGACCCAGATCCACCCCACTAAGTCTCAGTGGGAGTCTGAAAGCACATGAGGAGGCTGAAATTCACTATAGTCAGGCCTGGTCTATTGGTAACATATGGGCAGCCCTGGATCGGGATAAGGAGTCAACAGATGGTGGGGCCTACTCAATGTGAGAGGAGCATGATGAGGAGAAAATGCTGGTGGTGACCCCATGACGGCAGATTTCATTGTCCGAGGACGTATTGAGTCTCTGCGGGCCGGGGGACAGTCCCTACTTCACCTTGGTACGGTTTCTTGGAGGTAGGTTGGGACAGCGAATGCAAATTGGGAGACGACAGACGCCTTGAAGGCATTGGCGAGATGGGTAGTTTTAGGCTCACCGCACGAGGTTGTGGGGTTGGGTGGTTACTGTTGAGGGAAGGGGAGATGGCTCAACCAGACAGCGGCTATCGGCAGAAATGGGTGCTAAATGGGCACAAGTAGGGCACACGAGGTATAGCTACTGGACCCTTGCAATGTGGGGGATGGCCGCCTCATGGAACGTCAACAGTTCAGGTAGCAATGTAAAGAGAGATGTGGTCACAAAATTTCTCTCCCGACATGACCTGAACGTAGCCCTGTTGCAGGAAACCCACTTGAGGGGCAATAGATGTTCATTTTTCAATAGGGGAAGGTATCGGATGGCTGTGCATGCGGGGTCCTCACTGGGCTCCAGGGGAGTTGGGATCTTGGCACATAAAACCGTCCCGTCCACATCACAAAGAAATGGGCGACCCTGGATGGGTCTCGGGCAGAAGTCTCAGGTACCTGGAACAGGCTTCCCCTGATGGTTGTGTCGTGGTACCTTCCACCAGGACTTCAGACGAAGAGACTGGCAAATATGAGGGACTGGCTGGTGGCTGTACCGGACGCTCTCACACTCCTTGGGGGAGGGGGCTCAATTTGGTGGCACAGTGGGACCAGGACAGGATTTTAACAAGCATTGGCATAGCCAATAGGTCTCGCCTTTGGGACCTTATAAGTATTTAGTTATGCAGCACAATATCCTTGGTGAAACAACATCAACTGTTGCATGGCTAAACACTTATAAGGTCCCAAAGGTGAGACCTTTTGGCTATGCCAATGCTTGTTCATTATGCACCTCTCCCCTAAAAATAAGGAAACAAATGACTGCATGCACACACCTACAAAATAACGCTGCAACCATTTCAAAAGTTTTAGCATTTTATTAAATTCTTTAGCCATTCTGTACAGCATCGGCGATGCTGTGCATCACGGTTCAAACCTATTAGCAAATCCAATAGGACCCAAAGATGACTTATTCTTAGCATTATTCACACCCCAATATTGAAGTGTATCCTTCCAGATTATTATTTTTTTTTTAAATGACACTTTAGTAAATGTATTACAGCGAGATGTGCATCAGGATTTTTAAAAGAAACCTAATGGAATGGATTAAACTGCACTTCAAAAATAATAGTCTTAGATAGTTTAAAAAGGATGAGCTTAGCACAAAAGTGACCGATGGAATGCATAACTCAGTTAGGCACTAAATGACTCTGGGCACATTCTGTTTTTTTCGCTCAGCTCCCAATTAAAGAAGAGGATCAACAATATACAAATCATCTTTGGCCCCACAAAAATGGTCTATATCAAACTGCTAACTAAGGTTCCCTAATGAGTACAAGCTGAGGTGAAGCGTGGTGTGCTTTGTTTTCCATTTCAGTGGGTATTTGGCATGCAGTAATTAGAAGTATTTGCGTGCTGTCATGCACTACCTCTTTTACTGTTCAAGTCTTTTTAAAAAAGGTACAGCCGATTAATTCTAACTTCACCAAAGCATGGACATTTCTAAGCACCACTAAAAGGGACACAAACTACCAAGGAATAGAAAAGTCCTCGGCCCAAAAACCACACAACATGGGAAACATGACAAAAATTCTGCTACAAAGAATAAAGGTAGGACTAAGTAATGATCTGCCCGATAACCAAACTGAAAGTGAGGGACTGTAGAACTTGAAACAAATTTTGCCCCTATATGTTTGGCTGGAGAAGGCACCAGTGATACAATTACAGATGTGGACGATGAAACAGAGGAAAGACTAGATCAAAGTTCCAATGCAGCCCGAGAATCACTAAATTAGAGAGAAAAAAAGCAGCAAGAGGAAAAGATGTGCTCATTTCTGCAAGAAAGAGTTGGCAGAGCCCAGCCCTAAGGGGATAGAACAGGAAGTAGCAGCAATAAATTGGCTCAAGAGAAGAATGCCACGACCTAAGAAACATTTGTCAGAGTTATCATTTGGCTTCTACATTGATTGGGAAGCCCACAACTCCTCCGCAATCACATCATTAGAAGTAAGAATTTAAAACAAGATAATTTGAGAACTCGGCATTACATTGCAGAAGTGTATTCTTATCATGAATAATTGTATATTAATGTATGTGGTATTCACATAGTGGGAACCTAGCTGAAGAGGCAGCGCTGTATAGGGTCAAAGGAAAATACACAGTGCACGAGAGGTACTTGGTTATTGCATTATTGCTGCATTGTGATGTAGTGTTCTTTAAAGGGTGTGTGTGTTCAACTGTTTCCTAAATTGGCGCAGTATTATAGTAGTCCTTGTGAATACAGGGAGGTTGTCCCAGATCCTAGTTACATAAATGGAAAAGCCTGCTGCCATGCTTTTTTTTTTTTTTTTTTTTAAACACTTCTGCGGCTGCAGTATGAAGGTGACCTAGCTGAGGGTGTGCCCAGGGATGGTGAGCTTGTCTGCAAAGCCATCATGACCAGCACCCACCTTATCTTGCAAACGATGCAGCCGATTTTGAAGATGGGGCAGGCCAGCATGGGGAACCAATTGATTTCCCTCTGGATAGGGTGATGTGATCATATTTCTTCCAGACCTGGATGAGACATGCTGCAGCATATAGGATGCCCTACAGGGGGTGTGAGGGGACAGTGTAGAGTCTGGGATGCCAAGGAATAGGGCGTTACCACCATCGAGGTTTAAGCACTGTTCAACGTTTTACCTTTTTCTTCAACTGGAGACAGCAACATTTTAGGTACTACCACCCTGCGGTCTTATCTGCACTACAGATTTTTAGAACACCGGCAAAGTTTCAAGATGCAGATTAAATAATCCCTATAATTTAGTACAGAGTCCGATTTACTTGCTGCAAATGGCATAGCCAGCTCAACAATAAATGTACAGACAAAAAAGGAAGCCAAAATATGGATGAAAACTCGTCTTTGATCTAGAATAGATAATGTAGCAGGAGCGAGATTGTGGGAGGGGGATGCAGGGTTTAAAAGCTTCTAGGGCCCAATACTCAGGGCATGGTCCGTTTCAATCTTTGTGGGCATGATCCATTTCAATCTTTGCTTTTGATGGAGCATGTTAAATGCAGATTTACGAGATCAGTGCAAGGAAAAAACAAAAATGAAATTAGTGGAGTATTGGTTTCGGTCTGTACATGCAGCACAAAAATGTATAAGAAAAATATCTCAGTTTCCTAGCTAAATACACCAAGAAAAGGTCAAGAAGTGATTCATCCCCAATTTGTGCAACGTGTAATGCTGGGGGTTTTCATGGTCTACCAAAACGTGCTCTTAATGTCCAGCTTTCATCTGAAGGAGTCAGAAATAGATGTGCACGGTCAAGTAGCCTACATTTTCATGCGCCTATTCATCCGCATTTTGCCTACAGCAACACTGCAGATGCATCACCTGACCGGCACATAGGCCTCATGCAGGCATCTTCTTTGAAGCAAAACCAAGGCAGACACAAGACTTGCTTGTCACAGGGTAGATCACAGAAGATCCCAACAGAAAAAGAAAGGGATATATTCCCTGTTGAAATTTACCGAGCAGAGATTCTTTCCTAAAATGGGCAATGAGAAAAATAGGGCAATTATAAGTTTCAACATCTGGATTTATATTAATGAATGCCATATTAGGCAGCACAATGCAGCAATGTTGAAAGGATAAAGTCATTAATAAGGCAACATGTTTTTGGTTGCTAGCTTTCATGACTTCAAAGAGTCCTTCAGCAGCGGTCATACAACTGGGCTTAAAGCACATAAGTACTATGTGCCGAAGGAGGCAGCGTGATGTCAGTATTAAGCAATTCTGGAGTACTACGCAAATGGTTAGTACCACGAGGAAAAAAAAGGCATATTTTTCTGTTGTGTTCACTCCCCGCACCTCTTCAAGCTAAGTTGTCAGATTTGCTGCTCCCCGTTAAAATACAGAGAGCTTTACTGTCCCCTGGTGGCTGATCCATAATGTGGGTGCCGTAACTAGCCTTATTAACATCATACCACTGCAGTGAGCTATACAGTAGCAAACTCCGTCACCCCTAAAAACAAGGTTTGCAACTCCCAGATGCCCTTCAAAGATGAACCCCGTGAAACATGAAGCTTCACACCTAATTAAAAAGCCGCTTTTGAAGCCCGTGGAGTGACGCGGCAGGGAAAGAATACAGTCGTTTGGACATCGTACTGTGTGATTTGTGAATAGCTTGCAGACAAACATATTTCAGACAACTTTACACCCTTCAAAAAAGTATTTGACGTGAAGGAATGCGATATTCAAACCTTGCTTGTTTTCCTAGCTCTTTGAAAGCAGGAGAAACAGTTTTTTTCAAAGTCGTTTCATATATTCGTTTTGAATCTGTAACGCTTACGGTCCAATGGGAGTGTACAAAGTCATTTACTGCACAAAGTAAAGTACTGAATCGCCCATGGGCAATCGGTCTTCAACGTCCCATGTTACAATCACGCTGCATCACGCCCAAACAAGGAGGTTTTCACCCGAAATTTCGGCCTCTCAGGAGGTCAGCACGCTATCTCTGCAGAGTTCAAAGGTCATTACTTAGCAGTAATTACAAATACAATAGCTGTGATACTCTGATGTATGAATATTGGATAAATAGTGTGTATGCGGCAGGAAGCATAGGGGGAGCGATTAGAATGAGGGGGTAAGTATGAGGGAGAAGGGGGGACGAGGAGAAATGAAAATTACGGGAGATAGAACTCCAGTGCGATAAAGTGGGTGAGAGAAAAGAAGGGAAAAAAGCATCGGAGCCGCGAGTGACTGGTAGGAGAGGGAAAAAGGAGGGAGAGCGCGGACGACGGACAGGAAGGGGTGAGACGGAGAAAGAAAGGGTGGAAGATAATGAGTAAAAATGGCAGGAGAGTGAAACGCGGGGAGGGCGGCCGAGAGCAAGAGAAAGACGGCGAAGTTAGTGGGAAAGGAAGAGGGAAGATATGAGCGAAAGAGTTGGTTTTAAGGGCGGGTAGGGATTGTTTCAAAGCGGCAAGGTTGGTGCAAAACTGGAAAATTGTTAATTCTGATAAAGAGGAAGAGCTGGGGCGAAAAAGAAGGGTTTATAAAAAAAAAAGGGTGTGCGGTAGGGGTAGGAAGGGAAGAACAGGTGCAAAAGAAGAGTGGGTGAGAAAAGGGTGAGCAGGTAGGAAGAGGGAGAGGTGGACCGCGTGGAGGGAGGGTGAGACAGGCAGAGTGAGAAGGGAGAGGGAACAGTGGGCAGGGGGAGACAAGCATTGGCCGCGCGGCCGTGCGTGACGCGCTCTGTGGTGGGGGAGGAGCGGGAGAGCAAGTGACGCGCGGCTGTGAAAGTGACACGGCCGCGCGGCCCCGAGACGCACTCTGTGGTGGGGGTGGGGGAGGAGCAAGTGAGAGGAAAGCCAAATGGCGCCTGGAGCATGCGAGGAATGCGCGTTACTGTGCGCGTTCCCTGCATGCTCTAGGCAAGCCAAAAAAGCCCAAAAAAGCTGTGGTCGCATTTCTAAAAGCCCACTACTAAATGTCTCGCCCAGAGCAGCGCAAGCGCTGGCTCAGGGCGAGACCTAAAAATGGGGCACCCACCCAGATCTGACACAAGCCTGGAAACATTCACGGACTCCTTGGGCCTGGCTGACCTATGGAGGGCGCACGTCCTAGGCGACAACAATTCTCCTTTGCCATGAGATCACTGTCCAGACTGGACTACCTTCTGGCCCCTATCAACTTGGCTGGTGAGGAGACACTTAATACTTGCCTTGGGGCATTTCAGACCATGCTCACTGCTGGCCTGGGATGGGTCGGAGGGCAGGTTGGAGGCTTGACCCGTGGGAGCTTATGGACTGGGTCACTAGGCGATGCCAATGGCAGCGACCACATCTATTTTGCGGAAAATAAAGAGTCACTGGAGTAGGGGGTGGTCTTATGGGAGGCCTATAAGACGGTGATCCGAGGGCAATTGATCTCCCAAGTTACCCATTAAAAATCATAGATGCTTTCTTTGCTGGTGTCTTACACCCACCTCCAAATAAGTGTCTCCTTTGGATTACCTATAGAAATGAAATGAAATAGGATTTTTATAAAGCGTGTGTATGCCAAGGCGTCTTAGCGCTAGAGCGGTCATATCCTAAACAGAGGGGGTAACTTGAGATTAGGAGTTTGGTGCGAACAACCAGGTTTTGAGCGCCTTATGGAACAGTTGTCTGTTTGTTTGGCATCTTAAGTTCAAAGGCAGAGTATTCCAAAGTTTAGGGGCCAGGTAGAAGAAACTTCTTCCACCCCACTTTACGGTCTTCACCCTGGGGATGACCAACAACGAGGCAGTCGATGATCTGAGACCGCGCTGAGGAATGTGCGGTCTAATTCGATTGTTGAAATATACAGGTCCAGTCCCTTAGAGGGTCTTGTGGACGATGCTTAAGGACTTGAACTGCACCCTTGCCTGGACGGGCAGCCAGTGCAACTCTCGGATCCCTTTGGACACTGAGCTAAATTAAGTTGGGTAGTTTAACAATCGAGCTGCTGCATTTTGGAGTGATTGAAGTTTGAGTATAGTTCCTTTATTTGCACCCAAGCAAAGGGCATTACAGTAATCTATCCTGGATAACACTAGGGTCACGATCACTGTTTTCCTTAGATCCATTGGGATGAATGGAAAGATTGTTCTTATAATCTTCAGGGTGTGATAACAAGACGATGTAATGGAATTGACCTGATTTGACAAGGATAATTGATCATCAAGAAGGATGCCTAGACTTTTTACCTTCTTTACAGGGGATGGGCAGGATCCTGCCCCTTCCGGCCACCAAGCTGTATTCCAGAGGGCGGTGTTCTTCCCAAAGAGTAGCACCTCGGTTTTATCAGTGTTTAATTTCAAACAGTTATCACGCATCCAACCTATTATATGGACCATACAGTTGTTGAATTTTTTGCCACGTCACCAGGGTTTGATAGAGACACCACTATTTGTGTGTCATCCGCATAACAGATAGCGGTGAAACCGTGGGAGCAGATGAGTTTAGCGAGAGGGGTCACATAGGCATTGAACAAGTTTGGGGACAGCGAAGATCCTTGGGGCACTCCACATGGCAGGGCGTACGGATGTGATTTGTGACCACCCATCGTGACAGTTTGTTCTCTGTTTGTTAAGAATGATTTAAGTATCTTGGAGGCTATAGGATGCCTTTGGCTAATTGGGTTCGCTTTAGGCATGGAAAACCTTGGTTATGCCCACCTTGTTAAATTCACTCTTTAAAATGTAACATTGACATCCTATAGCAAAACTTATTGCGATATGGAGCCAACACTTATAATTATTTGTCAGTTGCTTAATCACTAGATGAAGACACACACGGAAATTGCAACACAAAAGGGCCAGGGAGCAGGGAAGCTAGCCACACATCGGATTGATCAGCTCCCGGATTCTAATTTTTGTGTGCAAAATAAAAATGGGAGAGAGGTTGGGCCAAGTAAAATGTCATGTCAATTAAGTTAAAAAAAGTTTATTTGAGCAGGGAGCATTGCAGACCTTTAAAAGGATTAGGGTGACTTTAGATACCAAAAGATATGATCATGAAAACTGAACAACGTAGGTCTCTTGGAACTGCATAATCACCTAAGAATCGCCTCTGTGCAAGTTTATCGCAGAATTCAGATCAGTTACAGAGTGACCTGGACCTACTTTCATTTTTAGGTCGAGCCCTGAGCCAGCGCGCAAGCGCTGCTCTGGGGTTGATCTGAGGTAGTTGACTATGTGAGGGAAGCCCCACCCACTCCCCCGCCCACTTTTTCATTGGCTAGCGGCTTTGTCCTTTCTAAAATGCTGCCTTCCGATTCGTTTAGAGGCTGCTAGTCCCTCCTTATGACGGCCATGTCTCCTTCCATGGCTATTGGCCCCTTTACTGCGTGTTTCCTGAGCACTACTTTGTTCCTGTGCCACCCCTCCCGCTGTCCGTGCCTTCTCTCCCGCCGTTCGTGCCTTAATCACGCTCGCCCACCCACACTCCCGATTGCAATGCAATAGGTCTCGCGTGAATGCGAGTCCTCTTGCATTGCAAATGCTTGTTTGCTAAGGGTGGTCACCCTGGGAGAGGCGCGCTTCCTGACGGCTGGAGCTCTGCTCTGGAGACAGCCCTGTGTTTGTCGGGGGTCTGCCTCGGAGTCGGAAGGTGTGGTGTTTGTTCAGGAAGCAGGAGGTGGTCTGCTGGGGGTGGGGTGGGGGGAGGGAGGCAGGCGGAGGGAAGTTGGGACGGGTACCGGGTAAAGAGATGGGCCGCTGGTGCGCACACTAAACTTGCTGTCAGCTGCCTCTAGCTTAGCCCTTGGAGTGAAGGTGCTCTCTGGATCGGTGACCCTGTGTGTCGACTCCCATCCCTGTCCCCCTGCGCTTGCCATGTGTGATATCACATGGTGCGTCTGCCTTTTCAGTAGTCCTCTTGTGTTACGGCAACTTAGGGATGTATTCGGGGCGAGCGCTTCGAAGAAGGTCATGTTAGTAAGTCGCACATCTTTGTGCTGAGTCAGGTAATTGGTGCACTGCAAGTGGCACAAGAGCTGCCCCTCTCACCCCAGTTATTCTGTTCTGCTCCAGTCCTGAAGGCTTTGCGCCCGTGTGACTTTTACTTTTGTTTTTCGTTGGCTGCTGTTGTGACGTCACGTTTGTGTGTTGAACCGTGACAACTTCTAAGCCTTGCAGAACGGTAGAGAGTGGGCACATCACGTTTTCTGCTTTAGTGAATGTTTTATAAAAAGGGAAATGCCCCGGAGAGCTCCACTCTCCCCGTGTGCGGATTCAGCCCCGGGGGAAGTGCTGCTGTCTGCGGGAAGCAGGTTTCAACAAGTGCCAGAGTGGGGAAGGGGAGGCGGGGCGGGCAGGGGCTTCTCACGGTGGCAGCGCTGCTGTATGCTCCTCCTGTGTTCACCTCCGTACTGTTTGGCCAACATATGATTTTCCGATGGCAGATGTGTGTCCTAATAGGGCCGAGAGCGTGGACTGCTTGCACGGGCGTTTATTTATTAATTGTGCATTCTGTTGTACTCTCACCGGCTTTAACCTTTTATACATTCTTAACTTGAAGTGGCTGAGCCAATAAAAACACAAGAAGAGCCGAGGCAAGGGTCTAGCTTGGCTCTAAGAGCCTGTGCACGAGCCGAGCCGTGAAAATCTTCAGAATGTAAATCATGCAACAAACACCGTGTAAAAATATGATATAGTCCCTTGAAAATTAAAATACGTGTGTTTAACGCGTGGAAACATTTCACATTAGTACACCATATTAAATCACTGCAGTGAGAAGTATTTACCTAAAGTTATAGTTTTTAAAAATGAATTCAGTAGTTCTCCTGCCACCCGCCCTGGTCCCCACCCTGATGGTGATGCCATTAGTGAAGAAGCAAGTCAGTTGTCAGTATACCCTAATTATGGCCAAGATTCTTATTATATATGGTGCAACGTTATAGTCAGGCAAATCACACACAAGAGCAGTGAAACAAGTCCTAGTGAGTGAAGCTTACCACAGAGGGCTCCATCACGAGGTGCCAGAAGTGGTATCCACGAGAGGAAACCGCTCCAGGTAACTATATGTGTCCGGACTTAGAATTATTAGGCCCACATGGGGGGAACAGAAGATTCCTCCAGTTGAAATAAAAGGAGAACTGCCCATCCAAACCCCCACTGGCAAAAGAAATACCCCTTCCCAACCATTTACCACTTGCTCCACACAGGTGGAATCAGTGAACCTTTAATGGAGGCCCTCGTGTACATCTACTTTATGTTTGGGATGGAGAACAAAAACTGGTCCATTTAATTCATGCTGATTAAAGTGTGCCGCTGAGATTTCCAGATTAAAACACGTGCTGAACGCCCACATTTCTAGTGCAGGGTTTTCATTTCTTAATTCAACGCACTCCAGCAGTTGCAGTTGTTGTTTGCTTCGCTTGACCCAACTGAACTAAACGGTTCACAAAAGTGATTATGATAGGAAATCTCACTGCTGGGTAGTGCTGCTAGACTCAGACAGCACAACTATCCCTCAGCATACCCATTCCTTTCAAGCTCAGACATTTGGAAGTAAAGCTATGCTTCATGTTACACCGGTCTTAAAGGGCCAGGCGTTTGACAGTAGAGCTGTCTTTCAGGGTGTAGAACTGTTACAAGTTTAGGCATATTATAAAACTGTGCTTCCCCAGCTTGCATTCATTTATACTTTACTTCAGTTTAAAAAATACATCCATAAAAACTAACAAATGTTAATTGTATCCCATAAACCATATTCTAGATTCGGCAACATCTTCATCAAACAAGTCTATGTGTTATTTAAAATACTTGTGCTTACAGATCATTAATTTAAACAAGCACATTTGCACATTTTGTGCAATAATTAAAAAATATTAGTTAACCCATATATTCACATTACAAGTATTAATTAAAATTTGCAGTAGGTCATCCCCATCAGAAAATCTTCTTTAGCTGGAACTGATTAAAATAATACTGATTGATATGCACTATTCTCAAATATCTTTATTTAACAAATTAGTGAGCCTAATTCAGGAAAGCATATGCCGTAATTCCACTTCTTACCTCTTTGTCAGGCCAACTTTGAATTACTCTCAAAAAAGGAAAGTGGCTTAGTATGAACCTTAAAAACATTGTCATTGCTCGAACCTCTCTCCACGTGCTTCTGCATACTCTCTGGTCTTATTAATTTGTAATAGGAGAGTAGTGCTTAATGTTAGGGTGCACCACAGATGCAGAGCTCACAAGACTGCTCAAGCAACGTGAACTCAAATCACCTCTATCTTTTGCATTCTCTTTTTCCTTCTCGCTCAGCATTCTGGGGGCTCGCTCTGTGTCTCACACTGGCTCTTGGGGCTGTTCGGCTGGAGACTGACTGCCTGGCCTCGGTGCAAGCGCCTCATTGGCGGCGTTCTGGATCACACTTTGTGGTGCAATGGTCCCCTAGAGCGCACAAGGACACCGTCAATGTCCTGGCCATTTGCTAAAAGGTATAAAAAGCTGACGAGAAGACCACTGCTCTGCTTTCCATAACAGTTGGAGTATTCTTCATCTGTTCCATTCCTTTCCTGGGTCCAATTTGTTCCCTGCTTCATCCCTTTGGTCAGGTCTGTTGGACCGGTCACTCAGAGCCTCTCTTTTCCAGCTTCTGGATACCATGCCAAAATCTACTAGGAGTTTTTTTTATACGTAGCAGTTTTTAGGTCTTGCATAGGCAGCACTTGGGCTGTCTCTTCAAGACATGCTGCATTCAGAATATGGGCTTGAGGACTGCCTCAGTTACTTGTGTTCCAGCGCTCCTCCTGGGCACTATTTGTTTTGTTGACTTTTGGCTTTCCAGCAAACACACCCAGCATTTGCATTTCTTTGTTTCTTGCTCATCAGACAGGGGCCTGTTCCGTGCACTTCCCGCTCCCTCCCACTTGTTTTCTTTTGCTCCCTTTTGTTCACCCGATCCTGTAACTGTTCAAACATTGTTTAATTCTATGTTGTTTCTATATGTTGTTGAACATGCTCTATGGACTCTTGAGTTCTGAGAAGTGTGTACCGTCCCTCATGTTGCTCCCCCACCCCTTTTCCCTCCTCCCACGCACCACTTCAAAAACCATTTCCACCTCCCCCCCTCCCGTTTCGGGCCTGGTCACGCTGTCACCATCTTGTATGTGATCTAGGTACTTCCTGGTGTATTTATGTTAAAGGAGGCCGGGACCCCATCCCCGGAACCCCGTGTGCTTCTACTGGAGCAGCAGACACCAGGACAGGCTGCCGCCTCTCGCAGTAGCGCGCTATAGTGCCCCCATTAGAAAAAGGTAAACGCGGCGCAAGGCCACAGAAACAAAAGGAAATGCAAGAAAAACTTTACTGTGGCTCTCTCCAGCTCAGCGGGGGAGTCCATACTATAATACTCACTGCACTAGGAAACTCACCCCATAATGCTTTGAAGGGCCCTTTATTCTAAACACATTTTTGCCCATAACTCAGCCTGTGGTGGTGCTAGTACAAAGGCACCACTACCAAATCATTCAGCACGGCATTGCTTTTCCTTTCCAGGTAATTTTATAGGTCCTCACCCTAAGTCGTGTGGGACCCCAAAATAATCACCTTTCCCACTGTGTGATGAATTTTTTTATTCTCCCTCCCACTGCTGGAGTTTTTGCTCTACAGTTGGGAGGATGCTGTATGCTAACTTTCTTTGAAGGCTTATAAGGCCTAAAGGATATGTAATTCTTTGTGTGATGATGTTTTCTAGTAGAAATAGTGGTTGTGTAGTGTTGCATTTTTTATTATGCTGGTAAAAAAAGTGAATGTGTTCGATTACTGTAGCATGTTTTCCTGCATTTACCAATGCTTTTTCCTTCTATTGCTTCTCTTATCAGTTTCCCATCAGTAAAGTACTGCATCCATCCACTTTTGGGAAACTGTTTTTTAAAGACTTTACATTAGGCTTCTCTAACGAGTAGCTAATGAGCTACTGGTCGCTCTCCAGCTACTTGTTAGTAGCTCTCCTGTGTGCATCCCAGCTTTATAAATTGGAACTGTTTGTTTGTTTAACTTAACATATGTATGACAAAATTATTTATTTAAAGATGAAAATGTGTGTATTTTCAAAGCTGATGTTTGGAGAAAATTGGTTAAATTTTCAAAATATATTTAAAGGTGATTTTTGAGTGATAAATCATGTGCTGAGACTTGCTGCACATGATTTTTTCACTTACCATATGACTGGCAGCCGTCTGCTTTTCTTTGAAAATACTGCAATAACAGGAGAAGTCCCCTACTTTCCCACAGAATATCAATACTCTAGCCTTTATTTTTCCATTTGTTCCTTTCATAATTTGCTGTATGTTCTTATGACTGTCTTTTAACTCTGGATGGCGACCGGTACCGCAGTGAGCATTCTTGAGCAGTTTATTATAGGTATTGACTTGGATGCCATGGACGCGATAATACAACCATGATTCAAGCAGACCACCGTATAACACCACCCAACATATTTTCACTCCACATAATACCACTCAACAACACAATTCAACTCCACCTAATTGCACTCTACACAATACCACATAAATACACCCCACATAAATCCACTCTATGCCACATAAATACACTCCACACCATACCACATATTTACACTCAACATAATTTCACTCCATGCCACACAGTTCCTTGCCACACAATTCAACTCCACAAAATTCCATTCCACACCAAACTACATATTTCAACTACAAAACACAAATCCACTACACACCACATATATCCAATTCACAACACATAATTCCACATCATGGTGCAAAATTCAACACCACAAAATTCCACTCCACTCCATGCCACTCCACAACACACAATATCACTCCACATAATTACACTCGATAACACACAATCCCACTCCACATAATTCCAATACACTTGATGCCACATAATTTATATCTACACAATTCCACTGCACATCATGGCAGATAATTCCACTACACACAACTTCACTCAACACCCCACAATTCCAAACCACACTATTACACAACAAACACTTCCAATTCAACCCACATAATTCTAATCCACACCACATATATCCAATCACTCCATAACACTTGGCTAAAACACATTAACATTGACAATGCCAATAGCTCTCAAATGCAAGCTAGAAACACTGTTCCATGCCACACATTTCAACTCCACACATGTCCAATCCACATCACATAATTTGACACCAAATCACAATACTATTCAACACAATTACACAACACACCACATACATCCAATCCACACCACACAATTACACATTGTGCCACAAAATTCAACAGCACACCACATAATTAAACTCCACTACATACCACTCCACAACACAAAATGCAATTCCACATAATTACACTCCATAACACACAATCCTACTCCATATAATTCCAGTACACCAATACCACATAAATACTATCCACATATTTCCACATCACACCATGCCACATAATTCAACAGCACAAATCCACTCCACACCAAGGAATTCCACGCCACACAACTAACTAATCCAATCCAACCCACATAATTCCACTACCACCACATACATACACATAGGTAAAAGACATTGCCATTTACAATGCCAATAGCTCTAACTCAAACAAATGCGAGACCGATTGCATGTCCAATGCTTGTTAAGACTTAGTGCTTCTTCCCTGTACTACAGTGAATGTTTCTGGATAAACAATTTATCTCATATTGAAGTACTGAAATTCTCTCGAAAGACAATTTGTCCCAAAGAGGACAACTCTCGCCTAATGCAAGTGTTGTGTATAGACCCCTTGAAGAAGGAGGACACATATGTCGAGAAACTTACCTTACATAAGGTTACAAAAGTAAATGTCCCTTGTAGGACCTTGTTTCTTTAACTATATCTGCTGCTCTACAGGAGCCTGTGATCAAGTCAGTTGTCGCTTGCTGAAAGGTGCCCTATTCCTCATCTCAAATTTGTTAGCGCCATAAGGATTTTGGGGCCATTTCATCAACTAAAAAAAGTTACATGGATAATTGCTTCAAAATCATGTCATAAGAGTCCCCTGTGTGCCAGCGACAGCAAATTACCTTTTGCAAACCATGCACTACTTAAAGCTGGATTGCAGTGGAATTAGGAACAACAGTGATAAATAATGATAAAAGTCATTTTCGTTTCACTCCAAATGTAGGAAGTGAGGTAAACAAAGTCAACTTTAAAAAAAAAAAAAAACACAAAAAAAAAAACGGTATATGGTACAAACTTAAAGGCAGTACGGTTTTAGCATTTACCAGTCAATGACGAGTAAGTAACTGAGACAAAAGTGCAGAGGATGTGTGTGTGAGAGAGAGAGATTTAGGCAAAGACGGCCACTGTCGTGCAGCACCTTTTCTGCACTCTTTAGAACTTAGAATCTTAATATTAAGAATCAGTTTCTGGTTCCACCTCAGCTGCTGTCAAAATTCCCAGAGAATATGGAGTGAGTAATAATAGGATATACGAGACAAACATTTTAGAGAAACTTATTAGTACTAGAAATATGCAACATCATGTATGAATGGTACTTTTTTTGTTTTTTTTAAAAATAAATTATTTACTGATTAAGCTACAGAGTTGCAGCTAGTTTCATTTTGTTGGACGGTTCTGAAATATGCCAGATTTCCAATGTTATTTCTACATGCTAAATTACTTGCTAAAACAAACATTTGTTTATATGCATCTTTCCTCACCAGTGGCTGCATTGCAGTGGCACCTTGGTAGAATCAGTCCAAGTGCATGGCTGAGCTGTGTGTTTTCTTTTCACCATTCATCTGATGATTTCCCCATGCCCCAGTGGAGAAATCCCGCTCCTCGAGACTACTAAATGAGATGCTGTTTAATACAACCTGATACCAAAGGGGATGATGGACGGAGCGTTAGAGCAAATCAAACACTCACCCCCAGTCAACTGATCTGGGTTTAATCCATCATCATTCTTTAGCTCACTCCACCACCCCAGTTCAGACATGGCCATATGCAAATCAGTCTGACCGTGTGCCTCATGGGAACAGTCCAGCCCGAACTGCCAAGCCATGTCTTCCCTGGACTGGAAACAAGCATCCTGGGACCGGTTTCGGGTTCAAAACCCTCATCAGCCAGGCTATCTTGAATCCAGTGGCAAAGTGAGCAAGGGACCCACGTCTGGGCATACCCTGCCAACTTAGGGCGAACAAAGCGATACCAAAGGGGATGATGGACGGAGCGTTAGAGCAAATCAAACACTCATCCCCAGTCAACTGATCTGGGTTTAATCCATCATCATTCTTTAGCTCACTCCACCACCCCAGTTCAGACATGGCCATATGCAAATCAGTCTGACCCTGTGCCTCATGGGAACAGTCCAGCCCGAACTGCCAAGCCATGTCTTCCCTGGACTGGAAACAAGCATCCTGGGACCGGTTTCGGGTTCAAAACCCTCATCAGCCAAGCTATCTTGAATCCAGTGGCAAAGTGAGCAAGGGACCCACGTCTGGGCATACCCTGCCAACTTAGGGCGAACAAAGGGGATGATGGACGGAGCGTTAGAGCAAATCAAACACTCACCCCCAGTCAACTGATCTGGGTTTAATCCATCATCATTCTTTAGCTCACTCCACCACCCCAGTTCAGACATACAACCTAACAGAACATGAGACACTGTTCAAGATGTGCGTAGCAGCCGTGTTTGACAGGCTACCACGCTAATCACAATAACACATTAGCAAGGCCTAATAGGGCACGCTAATGTATTTAGCCATATGAATGTTGGGACTTGTAATTTCACTTTTAAAATATGTATGTGCTTAAAATATACAAGCAAGCTGAACCAGGTCTGCTAAGGCTGGCTGAAAGAGTAAAATTAGTGTGGATTGATATTAAGCACATTATCTTTCTTCTGTTTTTCTTGTTACCTTTGTAGACCACCCGGGCGGTCCAGCATAATCAATGTAAAGGGTCTAATGCCTTCAGCCTTGTCTGGGATAAATGACAAGCTCTTGATAATACATAAATCTCCCTTTGCTTGGGTAAGGGAGTCATTTGGTGGCACCCACGGTTGAAGGCCGCAGCATAGCAACATGCTTCACCTACCTAAAACCAGATATCGCTTGAGACCAGCCACGTCCCCATCAAGCTATGTCGCTGAGGAGATATTATCCCCTGAAGCCTATGAAAGTCATGGAATCTATAAGAATAAGAATTGGCAAAGACAATAGGTCTTGTCATTGCAAGAGCTATTGGCTTTGCCACTGTATTTTAGCCATGTTGTACACCAGTGTGGCCACTGTTTAGCATGACTAAAACTTAGTGGCATAAAGGAAACTGGCTTGGAGTGGGGTAGAGTGGCGTGGCGCAAAATGGAGAAGAGTGGCGTAGAATAGAGTAAAGTGGCATAGAGTGGAGTACAGAGGCACAGAGTGGAGTAAAGTGGCGGAGTAGAGTGGAAGAGCGTAGAAGAGTATCGTAGAATGGAGTGTTGTAGATTGTCGTAGAGTAAACTGGAGTGTCGTAGAGTGGAGCAAAGTGGCGTAGAGGAAGTTGTGTGTAGTGGAGTAGTTTGTTGTGGCATAGACCAAAGTAGATTGTAGTAGAGTGTCAGAGATTGGAGTGGCATAGAGTGTCGTGGAGTGAGGTAGAGTGTCGAAGAGTAGAGTAGAGTGGAAGGGCGTAGAGTGGAAGGGCGTAGAGTGGAAGGGCGTAGAGTGGAAGGGCGTAGAGTGGAAGGGCGTAGAGTGGAAGGGCGTAGAGTGGAAGGGCGTAGAGTGGAAGGGCGTAGAGTGGAAGGGCGTAGAGTGGAAGGGCGTAGAGTGGAAGGGCGTAGAGTGGAAGGGCGTAGAGGGGAAGGGCGTAGAGGGGAAGGGCGTAGAGGGGAAGGGCGTAGAGGGGAAGGGCGTAGAGGGGAAGGGCATAGAGTGAAGCAGAGTGTCATAAAGAGGAGTGGCATAGAGTGGAGTGTCAGAGTGGAGTACAGTGTCGTAGAGTGATGTGGCCTAGAGTGTTGTGGAGGGAGTAGACTGGCACAGAGTGGCGTAGACTGGAGTGGCTTAGAGTGTTGTGGAGTGACGGGGAGTGTAGTGTCAGAGTGGAGTGACATGTCGTAGAGTGGAGTGTCGAAGAGTGGAGTGGTGTGTCGTAGAAAGGAGCAGCATGTGGTAGAGTGTCGTAGAGTGGAGGGGCATAAAGTGTTGCAGAGTGGAGAGGTGCTGTGTGGAGTATGCATTGTGTTTGTAGCACACCGCCATTACAGACAACACATTTTCAATTGAATTGACCATTACATTTGCAGAGACATACAGTTTTACTGATAAAAGTATGCAGTGCACAAACAATGTGTGGAAATGTCATCACCTAGTGTATTGAAATCATATTAAAATATTGGTTTCCACTACACTTCAGAATTACAAAAAAAGTGCTCCCTTTGTGCTTTCCTAATTCCGATATATTCTGAAATATCTGCACAATTCATTTACTTTTTATTGTGTGCTAGAAAAAAGCCTTTACTTTCACAGCAAAATTGTCACATAAATCCTCTCACTTTGAAGTCAAAGAAAGAAAAGTAAACACCAAGCTCCTTCAGAAGACAGAGCCTGACAATTGATCTAGGTCTTTGAATGCACAGCAAATGCGATAAGTTGAGAACAAGATTTAACGGCCTGTTTACAGGAGGCGAACACTTGAGGAAGAATACAGTAAATAGACTATGCTCCACGGGAGGGACAAACTCAAGCTGAACAGGCCTAAAACCAATAAAGCCAGCAAATAGAAAAGAAGCAAATGTTAGTTACAGAACACAAAGCTAATGGAAAGCAATAGGGGGAATGCATTCCCAGGGAAGCTTTCAGAATCTCCCCAAGATGTCATTAGCGAACCAGACAGTTGCACTGTCTGGTAGGCTTTGACCTAAAATGGCCTGGGCGGAATGTAATGGAATCAGGTTAGTAAGAAAAGTGTACCTTCGCTTTCGTCATAAATCCTGCGTTTCGCAGTACGTTTCCCTGAAGTTGTAGCAGAAGCAGCCTCTGGGACCTCTTCAGCAATACCACCAGTTACTGTTTTTGCAGTATCCTGTGCACATGAAAGACACTACTTTTCAGAGCAGGAATAAACAACTCATTGTCAGTTGACCATGCTTATATGCCTTCAATTACATTTAAAAACCTGAGGAAAATTACAAAGTTGATTAGTGGCATGCAGTAGTTTTCTCCCCAATACTGAATTTAAGTCAAAAGTAATGACATAAAGGAAAATGTATTTTATACATCAACAATATGATTACTTTTCAGCATTATGCACTAAGAAGCAGTTACTTTTACTGAAAATTGCAGGTTTAAAGCTTGTCTGACACACAGCAACACTTCAAATCAGCTTCTGGGGTCTTAGAGCTACTAATTTCAGTAAATCCACATTCAGGAGGTACAGCAGTGAATTAGTACACACAGATAAATTTATTTTATGGTCATTTGTATTCTCGATTTAGCACTTGTATGGTCTCAGCGTTTATGGAAACTGGGACACTATTCCACATGGTTGTTGAGTTTCTCATTAAAAGCAGTCTAGGAGGTGGAATGGAATCACTGTCACTGAAGAGACGACCAGACGGTGTTGCTTAGCGATGGTGAACTGTGTGAATGGATCCATGTGCCATATGACTTTTGACATTTGTTTTAGTTTTAGACAATGAGGTAGTAGAGGCATGATTGTCCTGCCTCACATGCTAGTACTGCTGTATGGTATTGTGTGTCAGGTAGCTACAGAGCTTTTTTGTGAGTGTGGTGTATTTTAGCTAGCGTCTCTAGATGGTTCAGCAAGGGCGCGGTTGTGTACAGGGGTGTTGGTAGCATGGTAGCATAGCAACATTCTGCCTATGAGGAGGCTCTGGTGCTGTGTTGTGTATATGAGAGTGTGCCACGGTCTGACTAATACGCTCTGCTTGGGTGGATGTTCTGTAGCTCCACATGACATGCAAGGTTGGTTACAGAGCAGACTGAATTATGTTTACTCTTTTGTATGTAGCCGGCCCTCTTTTTTTTGTTTACACCAATAGCACGTCATTAGTGACCCCATCACCCAAACAGTGATGTCTAGAGAGACATTTTAAAAGTAGTTATATTTTTATTCTCTGCAAGCTGTCATCAACTCCCATGTCCAATCTGTTCAGAACTGAGATACATCAAGTTAACTTTGCCTTTCCTTCTTTCACGATCATCTTATTTTTTTCCTTGCAGTCTATCTCCTTTCAGAATTTTGCGGCTTTCAGCTACACATTTCTGCATACATTTAATATGTATTGATCTAGCTGGCAATTTCAAATTTGCAGTTATTCATCCTTTCCTAAACAGGTCTATTTATTAAGCATCATGCTCTCCTACAGATATCTAATCTTACACACAAGACATGCTGTGACCTACACTGATGTGCTAATGTGAATATTTTCTCCATACCAGGGCAGCTTAGAAACGTGGCATCTACTGCCGCAAATGTCTTACTAAATAATTATATTTTAAAGGTTTCACTGCTGAAGGCTGATTTTAATCAAGTCATTTTAACCTGAATTCTTACTTCAGTGTCTGTCTCAGTTGCTCCTGATGATCCCACCAACTTTAGGATATTTGGTGCAGCAGATGTGCCAAACGGAATACTTGCTTTTTGTATGGACCATTCTCTATTACATATGCTACATTTGTAACTCTTTAGTTTTTAGGGTTTTTTTTTAATTAGGCTTTTAAGTACTAATAATTTTCTTTAGCATTTTCAAATGTAGCATTAATCTCTATCTCCTACAGAACATTAATTTAATCATCATCATTTTTTTTTGTCTTTTCTTCTGAGTTCTGCTTTTTTGTTTTGGCACTGCTATCAAGACTGGTGTTGCATGAATCCTGTTCTATTTACTGCTACTCTCATAGCCAGTTACTTTAATTATTTTGCTCTTCTCTGAACTTCTAGAATCTGGGTGTCTGTCTATTGTAACCCCTATGTGCCTGTTCTCTTGGCCGCATTATTACCTCAGGCATATCTTCAAGCAAGATAAGATTTTCAAGAGGTTAGGATTAGGATTCTCCTCACATTTCAATTTGGCCTCACAATTGGTTCTACTACTTTTTTTTCCAGTAGTAATTTACTTGTAGGTAATGCTTATCTACCTTTATCTGGGTAAAGAGCACGGCATGACTTCCATAGGACTATACTCCTGGACCAAGAATAGTGTCCTCCTTAAAAGTTCAGTATTTTTTGAAGGTTTTTATGCAGTTTTTATGATGCTGTACCCCGTGAAGATTAATATTTTCTTGGCAGATTTTCTGAGAATATTACTCTGAGAGTTAATGATCTTTGCATCGTTAATGCTGGCACAAACATCCTATTTGCGGTTTTTGGTGGTTTACTCAGCACAATAGTGCTGGGTACATGGGTGACTCAGTCATCCCCCGAGTGGTCATCCCATTAGCGGTCATCCCATTAGCGGTCATCCCATTAGCGGTCATCCCATTAGCGGTCATCCCATTAGCGTCCTAAACAGATTCCCCTGGGGTCTTGCCGGCATAGCAGAGAACAAGGGAGACAGGGTGGCATGTGAGAGAACAGCACCACAGACACAATATGGAGGGAAGAATAGATTCACTTTAGGCAATCTTGGCCCTGGTGCAAGAAATCGAAGAGGCACGCTGTAAACTCTTTCTGAAAAGACAAATGTCAGGCCAATAACCATAACAGAGGGTGCAGATGCTTTGAGAGTACCCTAATCAGAGTCTCAAGAATGTGAATGAAAATACTGAGAGTTTCACCTCCAAATCCTTGTTTGTTACAACGGATCAAAGTGTACTATATTTTGACTCAAAAATTCAGAGAGTAGCAGAAACTGATCTGAAAATCGCCAATAGTAACAACACTACTGAGACCATATTTCCTTTAAAAAGAAGAAAACAAGTCAGACTTAGTCTATGCTACAGAAGAAGGCTCAATTGGTTGAGAGTATGACTCCTTGGACATATTCTCTAACAAAACAAAGTTTTGTCAAATGGCTTCTGGAATCAACTGGCCGAAATGTACTTTATTTTATTTCAGAGAGGTGTGAAATGAGATGAAGGACAAGTTAGATTGAGTAGCTTAGACTAATTCATTAATTGATCTAACCTTGCCAAGTGAATCTCAGCTCTTGGAGTGAGAAGCCAAACAAAGAAAGGTATTGGCTCTTGTGCTTCCTATCAAATGGATCAATATTTTATAATCCGACGGTTTCTTTCCCTCAAGACACTGACAAACCAGTAGGGAACTGTTAGGGGACAGTTATCTGCGGGGGGGAGAGGAAAAGGCACAAAACATTGGGCTTAAGTAGATATTATGGACAAAAAACACATGTGGCCTGTTCTTGTCCTTTATGAAAAATGTTTGGCATAAAGGACTTTTGAATCTGAAGAAGAAAGCAAATACTTCTATTTCTACTCTGGCTGCAGATAATATAGAGGCATTATGGATGCCTTCCTCTAAAATGCGCTAATTAATTTCAGCTCATCTGTCAGAGTCGCTGAACCTAATGATCACTACTGAAATTAAAATTAGCACAGAAGCCACATGCTTGCTTATAACAAGCATTGGCATAGCCAATAGGTCTCGCTTTTGGGCCCTTATAAGTGTTTAGGCAGAGCTATTGACTTTGCCAATGTGTTTGATTGCTGCAAAAGTAAAGAAATAGAAAAAAACATCAATTTCTTTACTTTTGCAGCAATCATGGCACCGGCGCTTTACTTTTAACATGGTTAAAGGTAAAGCGCCGGTGCCGTGCTTATAGCAAAAGTAAGGAAATAGATGTTTTTTCTATTTCTTTACTTTTGTAGCAATCGTGGCACCGGCGCTTTACCTAAACCATGTTAAAAGTAAAGCGCTGGTGCCGCGATTGAGCAAAAGTAAAGAAATAGAAAAAATATCTATTTCTTTACTTTTGCAGTAATCGTGACACCGGCGCTTTACTTTTAACATGGTTAAAGGTAAAGCGCCGGTGCCGTGCTTATAGCAAAAGTAAGGAAATAGATGTTTTTTTCTATTTCTTTACTTTTGCAATCGCGGCACCGGCGCTTTACCTAAACCATGTTAAAAGTAAAGCGCGGGTGCCGCGATTGAGCAAAAGTAAAGAAATAGAAAAATATCTATTTCTTTACTTTTGCTACAATCGTGACCCGCGCTTTACTTTTAATTTTAAAAGTAAAGCACGGGTGCCGCGATTATGCGAAACTGAAAGAAATAAAAAAGTGACGCGGCCGCTAAAGTCAAACTAAACAAGCACGCGAGTGGTGCGCGCGCGCTTGCGAGCAGCAGGCGTGACCACACGCTCGTGCACAATGGCCTTTTGCTTGCGCGTAACCGCAGGGAAAGGCCATGACGCACGAGCGTCTGGTCAGCTTTTCAAACTCCCTAACTATAAGTCTCGCAGAGCAGCGCTTGCGCGCTACTCGAGGCTCGACCTAAAAAAGGAATTGGTCAGACAAAAATACGATTCAGACTGCCTCTAAACAACAGTGTGAAATAGTCCATCCTATTGATGGGCCAATTTTGAAATCTGGAACTATTACGAAAAGAAGAAAACCTTGTTTCGGTTTTTGTATCAGCGCCCACTTTAGGGGATCAAATCCCTTGCTACCACTCATAGCGGAGATGCATGCCTCTGATAAGCAAAATGAGCGGACTATTTCAATGTCAAGAAGAGGACCAATTAGAGAACGCAGTATTTTTCTTGTCAAGGATTCTTATTTCCTGTGAATTATTACACAGTTCTCGAGGAGGTCATTGGCTATAAAAGAAGCCTGTATTAAAAGGCGCAAAATTTTGATAGGACCAAGACAAGAATTTAACATCAGAACTGATCATAACAATTTACATGTGCAATTTATATCTGTTGCAATACATACAATGTCGGAATAGTTACCAAGCAAAGTAGGCCCAAATCTTCCTCTCAGTTTCAATTCCAAATAACTTATATCCTAGGTTACAGGAAGATCTTGGCTGGTGTTCTATCTACATGTTACACTTATTTAGGGGACAAGGCCTGAGTAATTACCAGTGACTAAGATTAATTCAAACATTCCAACCATCATTTTTTTGTATACTTCAGTGTCACACCCTAGGTGGGACAGATATGCCCAGACGTGGGTCCTGTGCACATTGTGCCACAGAACAAAGTTATACTTGACTGATGAGCCCTAATTATGGCGAAAACGGTATTGGGTTGCTTGTGTTCCAGTTCAAGGAGGAGCTGGCCTGGCAGTTCAGGTTAGATCTTTCACTTGGAGCAGGATGAAGACTGATTTGCATATGGCTGGGTCCACATTGAGGTGGCATGGTGTGAATAATAATGATGGACTAGGATGCGGTCCTGTGTAATTACCAGTGGCTGAGATTAATTCAAACATTCCATCCATCACTTATTTGTACACTTCACTATCTAGATGTTACCAGATTTAGAGCACCAGAAAGTTGAGCCATAGCCCATGTACTCCAAACCCCTTTTTTTCACACCTGCAACACCTTATTTGATCATGTTCAAACAGCCTATAATGTCCATCAAGACAGCTTCTCCATTTTGTTCCACTCGCTGACTCCTTCGATGAAATAGAATGTTTCACTTTTTTTCAGCATGTTACGGCTACCATCCTTTCCTTTGCAACTCCATGCTATTAAATGGCATCACGACGTACCCATCATTGGATACTGAGAAATCAAAACCACTATAGAACTGAATAACTGATATTTTTGATGGGCCTCATAAAAGGATGATATTACAACTATTGTTTCTTCTTGCTTAATTTGTGCTCAGGCTAAATTCTTGAAACAAAAACCATCTGTATATTTACAACCCTTAGAAATAAGGAGAAGTAACCTCGTCTGCCATTTCTAATGACTTTATTTCTGAATTGCCAGAATATAATGACTTCAGTACTACAATGGTCTCTGTCAACAACCACACTAAGATGAAACATTTTGCTCTCCTCGCTCCAATACCCATTGCATCTAGAATGGTCTTTGGACTCCAAGGCTTACTTAAGAAAATGGTAATATCACCCCTTTAGAGTATACTTTCACCTCAATTATAACATCCCTTTTCTGTTGTTAAAGGTCAGCACTCCACTGTTTGCCTTCGGTTACCATCTATATGGGAAATATATGCTATTTCCCATATTTCATGACAGGCCTCTAACAGGAAGCAGCCCAAAACCAAAAATGTGGTGGATGAAAGGCCCCTACTAGAAAAGGGCAAGAGCCCCCTTCCTGCAACTGTCAATAGCCCTTTACCAGCAAGCTGAAGAACTAGTGGCTCTCTTACCACATTCCTATCAGCAAGAGCCAAGTACACTCAAAGGAACCCCAGTAACTGTACCCCCAATTACTAGTTAGAATAATAACTTGCTTTTTTATTCCTTAGGTCTGGCTTGACAACGCAGTGTCTGTTTACCTGTAGTTAGGTATTGTTTAACTTATGTACAGCGAGGGTTAGTCCACCTAGAGGAGTATATTTCTTTCACCTAATCTTATTGGCAGTTTGCTGTGTTATTCCCCTTCCTATGAGATGCTTGCTTTGTTATGGACGAGGGACCTCAACATTTCAACAGTAATTTGAATCATCAAACATTTATGTTCTCGCATGTTGCATACAGAAAGCAGTGCTTTATTGTTTTGATATTTCAATGCTACAACATTTGTTTTAATGTTTTACTCTCGGCTTTGCTCACAACTTATGTGCATGTTTTTGCGGTCTCCGTCATTGTACTTTCCCTATATTTCTTGTTGACTTTCCATGTATGATTATTCCCAGTGGTTCTTCCCTATATGAATTTTTCTACTGTTTTCACATCTAGCTTGGATCCGTTGTTCTTCCTTGTCTATTTTCATGTTAACAAAAACGCTTTGCTAAAGCGAGTGAGTTGACCTTCAATGCACTATTGTAGGAAGCTGGCTCTGTATATACAATACCAAAATGAGGTACAGTGTGCACAGAGTCCAGTGGAACCCCAAAGGTAGGCAGAGGTAAAAGTAGATAGCACCTTACTCTCTATTTGTGGTAGTGTGGGCGAGCAGTAAGGCTTTATCAGAGGGTAGTGTTAAGCATTTGTTGTACACGCTCAATCAGCAAATGATGTCACACACTCAAAGACTGAACTCAGACCAATTTTGTTTGTATAAAAATATTGTTAAGTTGTTTTATTTCTAGAACCAAGCCAAGCCTGGCACAGGCAAGTGAAATAAATGCTTTGCAAAATATTATGCAGTGTTTACAAGTGAATGCAAGTTCAAATGCAGTTGTCTGAAATACAGGTAAGTCAAGGTATCGAAATTACTGTACAGATTACTTTTTAGATTACTTTTTAAGTTACTTTTTCTACTCAGTGTGATATGCCTAGATATCACACTGGGACATTTCCTAGAGAAAAGGTAAGTAAAATCAGTTTTGCACACTTGTAATTTTTCAGGTTTCCATACAAATCAACTCCACACAACATTTTTCAGAGAAAAACAGTCAATGGTTTCCTATGGAGAGAAATTAAGTTATTGGTTACCAGGTAAGTACTCGGTTTTTGGGGTTGAGTTTCTGGGGGGTAGAACAAGGGTTCCCCCAGGGTCTAGGATGCACTCTCAAAACACCCTCAGCGGCACTAGGGCGGCCGGGTGCAGAGTGCTGAGGCCCAATGTTATCCAATGGGGGACAGGGGGCCTCCGGTTGGTGGCTGCTTACAAGCAGGCCACTGGGTTGTGGGAGCAAAGCTCCTGGTGTTAGGCTCAGGGCAAAGGGGGATCCGAGTTAGCATTCAAAGTACACCGCAGCGGCGCAGGGGCGGCTGGGTGCAGGGTGCTCTTTTGGTGTTGGGTGCCCTGTTGGTTTCAATGGGGATTCTCCGGTTTTAATAAAGACTGCAGACTCGGGACGAAGATCTTCTGGAGGTGACCACCGGTTGGAGAGGTAAGTTGGGATGCCTGGGGATGCTGAGACACCGTCGGTTCGGCCAACCACGGCCGTGGGGCTTCTGGTGCAGGGGTGTCTTTAGGCGTCGGGGTTCCCTTACCAGCTCCAGTCATGGGCGAGGGGATCCTCCAGAAAGAGGCTGCAGGCTTCGCTGGGGGATTCAAGGTAGGTCAGAGATCACCAGATCTCGGGTCAGAATAGCCGGGGAGACCTCCTCGTGGTGTTGGGCCACTCGGGCCGTGGGCGACGGGTGCAGAGTGGTGCAGACTCGCGGATTTGGCCGGAGCCAGAGTCTGTGGGTGAACAAATCCGGTGTTCACAGGAGACAAAGTATTTTCTTTGGAAGGCAGGGCAGGTCCTTGGGGTTCTTGAGGTTGCTGGCTGCAGGACACACCGGAGTTTCGCTTCTGCAGGTTCGAGGTGGGGACAGGCCGGTAGGGCTGGGGCTAAGTCAGTGGGCGTCCTCCTCTTCTTAGCTTTAGCACGCCTGTTCGGTCCTTCTTCTTCTTGGTCGTTTCTTGTCTGAGGAGGCAAGGTTCGGGGGTGCCCCTAAATACTAGATTTAGGGGCGTTACAGGTAAGTAAAGGTTGGGACCAATGGGCCCCTTCCTTGGGGTGGGTACACCCCCTATTACGCCACCCTCCAGTGGGAGGGGGAATATGCCTCACTCTGGTTGGCTGCGTCCCCCCATCTGCAAGATGGCCGGGACTGAGAGCTGTGCTTCACCTCGCCTCCCCCACCTGAGGGGTGGGGTTGGCAAAAGTGGGCAATCCTCCCTTCCACACTTGACTTTCCCGCAGGTTCTCCCGCCCAAAGTGGGGGTCAGAACCGGTGGGGATCAGTTGCTGGAAGCAGCAAAAGGCCTGGGGAAGCTCACAAAGGCGGGGGGAGGCTTGGCACCTCGTCCCAGATGTGCATTGTTTCATTTAGACCCCCCCGAGAGCAGCAGGCTCTCGACCCAGGGGTCCAAAAACAAGTCTGGTGGTGGCAGCTGGCGAGCAGCCACTCAGCCTGGACACTTGTGTTAGGTCATTTTTCTGTGTGCATTTTTCATTAAATCCCACACTGGCATCAGTGTGGGTTTAATGTGCTGAGAAGTTTGATACCAAACTTCCCAGTTTTCAGTAAGGCCATTATGGTACTGTGGAGTTCGTAATGACAAACTCCCTGCACCATATACTCTTAATGGCATTACTGCACTTACAATGTCTAAGAATTGGCTTAGACACTTTAGGGGTACAGGGCTCATGCACCTGTACCCTCACCACTGGTACAGTGCACCCAGCTAGAGGGGTAGCTGACCTATGCCAGGGCAGTGGGTCATGTCGACTCTTCACTTTGTTCTGCACCAAAACACGCAGCCTGCAAAGGCAGTGTGTGTGTGTGTTTGTAAAGGTACAGGGCCTCTAAGGGTGGCACAATAGATGCTGCAGCCCTTAGGGGCCTTCCCTGGCCACAGTACCCTTGGTACTTGCGGTACCATTTACAAGGGACTGCCCTGTGGCCAAAGAGTGCCAATTGGGCTTTGTCTTCAATGCAGTTTAGGGAAAGAACATAGGCCCTGGGTATCTGTTTGGCAGGAGCCCAGGGCACACTCAGTCAAAGTACATCAGCAGTTTAGCAAAAAGTGGGGGCAACCACGCAAAAAGAGGGCACTTTCTTACATCTATCACATGCAAATTCAGGTATACACAAACGCTGTTTCCGTTTGTTAGCATGTTGAAGCCAGACCTACTGGCTTTGCCAGTGTGCTTGTTTATATAGCGCTTCAAAGTGCACTTCTTCCATTTCTAAGCTCTTCAAGTGACAGGCTTTACTTTTACTCAATTTATGGTACTCAATTGTATATACAATACAAACACAACATACTATACAATACAATAACTGTATATACTTAAACGAAAATTCTGTAATGTCCCACATCTGTAGGCAGCTGCCAAGTATGAATATCAACAAACCTTGGCAAAGCCAATAGGTCTCGCCTATGCAAGAGCTATTGGCTTTGCCAATGTGTTTTAGCCATGACTCTTGGGGAGGGTAGGCGTCAACATGGTGGTGACAAGTCTGATTAAAGATATTGGTGGTTGTGTCGTTCATTAACAACAGTTAATGGTCCCAGCAGAATGCAAGAATATTTCCTGGAGCCAAATATCTCTTACTGTAGAACTTGATTACCTTTGAACTGCCCTACATGCAAATTAGGTGTCTAATAAAAATGATTAATAATAACCAAAAACCCGAATGACCTGCCTCAGTTTGAGATGGATTGCCCATAAGGGGAAAGCGTAATTTTGCCTGCTTTCTCCGACCTCGTTCCAGAATCTTTAAAACATTCATACGCGCAGGAGTGGGCACTAGCGCTAGCTCCGGCATTATACCGCAACCATATAGGGTGGGACGTGGAGTCTACTCACCACGAAATCCCATTCAAATCTACTCCAAATCCTCAGACAGTACCCTATAAAAAACGATGCAAAAAGACAGGTCACAGAAATCTTAGACCAACTTGAATACCAAGGTGTAATTGAGACTTGCACCTCCCCGATGAACAATCCTTTGGTTCCAGTAATGAAACCTGACAACACATATCATCTAGTTTTAGATTACCGACATTTGAACACATGCACACGAACATTTGCAGTTAAAAATGCACACAGTGCCGCATTAATGAATAACATTGTGCGGAAGAAATACAAAATTACATTAGATATCTCGAATGTATTCTTCTGCCAAAATATAGCTCCAGAAAGCAGATATCTGACAGCATTTTCTGCCCTCGGCACTCGGCGTCACTTCCGTCGTTTGCCCCAAGGGTATGAGAACAGCCCGGGGCTGTTCTTGGCAAGAGTGTCAGAAATATTACAAACATGCAATGAGGAGGCAGTGTCCTATGTAGATGACATCTATCTGACGGACGATGAATTACTTGAACACTTGTGCAGGGTGAACAACATAATTGTGGGATTCGCCAATTTGGGCTACAAATTTCATTTCAAGAAATCAAAAATTGCCCATCTCAAGTCCTATTTTTGGGATATGAGCTCTCAAGTGAAGACAAGAGCCTGGCAGCGAACTTTTTAGAAAAGTGCGCGCTGCTCCAACCTCCGAAGACATTGAAAGGTTTGCAATCCATATTAGGATTTCAAAATTTTGGCAGAACATACATTCTGGATTACGCAGAAAAAGTAAAACCTTTCTACGACTTAATCAGACCTGATTTCACACCACATCAGTGGACACAGCAACATACAGATACTCTCCGTTCAGTTCAGGCTGACATGATAGCATCAGAACATTTGCACACACGTGTGAATTCTACCAACTTGGTGATACGGATAGTCCCGGGTTTATCAGGATATACCACTTTCAATGAAGGTGAGACAGTGCATACAAATCACATTTATACACAAATGCTGAAATGCAATTTGCAGCAACTGAAAAAATACTGACCGGAGTACAGACTGCTGTAGTGAGAGAAAGAGCACTAGCACAGGGGAAACGCATTATTGTCGTAACCCCGGTACCAACTTTAGAAGCTTTTACCAAAGCGAGCATTCCAAATGCGACAGCACTACATCCGCGATGGATACAATGGGCTAAATCTCTCACTGCAACACATGTAGATTACAAATACGATTGTACATTAAAAACACAAGTGTTCCTGCAGTACGAACAAGAATACCCTCTCCCGAATGAAATCTTGCTTCTAGAGAAATCGGAATACATCATTTATACTGATGGTTCTGCTCAGCCTGCCATAGGAAGTAAATAACAGTATAGCGCAGCATGTGCTATAGTGAAGGGACGTATGCGGGACGGTAAGTTCCATCCCAGCAATACGACTACGCAATATCTAGGAGATTGTACAACACAGTTGGCAGAGCTGAAAGCCCCGATACTAGCACTACAATAAACAGATCGGGAATTCCCCACACTGATAGTGTGCGATTCGTTTTATTGTGTGCAGTCCTATAATGAATATCTACATTACTGAGGCCAGAATGGGTTTATAGATTCCAAGGGTTGCACAATTAAACATAAATTGTTATGGGAAAGAGTGGCAATGCTGAAAGCATGCCTGTCACGGGCTCAAGTTATTCACACCTTGAGTCATCAGCGTGTTGGCGTACACATTGAAGGGAATTCACTGGCTGATGAAGCCGCCAAGGTGACAGTGCGAACTGCTGCCGTTGCTGCAATCACTCGCTCTAGCACGAGGATAGACCGAGACATACTGATAGCTGTCAACGCCTCAAAGAACAGCTCTGCCGTTCCAAAGGGCTTTCCACTCAAATATTCATATAAATTAGATGCGCAAAACACACTGTATGCTCAAATTCCAGGAGTAGGGGATAGAGTAATACCAAACATGGATCGCAGATTAGGTTTAATTCTAGCTACACACGAGGGTCTGGGCTCTGCACATGCAGGAGTCACTGCTACGGTTTCCTTACTGAAACGGCGATTCTGGTGGCCAAGTTTGTCTAAACAAACAAAGGCTTATGTCTTAAAATGCGATATCTGTCAGCAGATGAAAGGTTCCACAGTAGCACGGCCACCACAAACACCATTACTCATTTCAGACAGACCTCTCGCATGTGTCTATTTGGATCACTGCGGCCCCTTGAATTCAGACGGGGCTTACAAATACATCTTGGTGGCAGTATATTCATGCTCTAGATTTCTATGGGTTTGGCCTCAGCGCTTGGCTGATGCTCGAACTGTTATAAAGGATTTGCAAGTCTTCATCAGGACATATGCAATTGGCACATTACATTCCTACCGTTGCCCTGCGTTTAGCTCTCTGGCTTACAAGGAAGCCATGGAAAGTATGGGCGTGGCCTTGCAGTACTCCTCCCCCTACCATCCCGAGGGAAATTCAGTGGTGGCAAGGAAAAACCGGGACCTAAAGCAATCCTTAGCAGCAAGGGTATTAGGTGAGGGCGGTAATTGGGTCAATCACCTATATGGGGTCCAGAGGGTACTAAACAATATGCCAAGAAAATCCTTGGGAGGACGTACCCCCTATGATATCCTGTTTGGGACAAGAATGTGGGTACCTGACCTCGATTGTGCCAGCTTAGTGGCGGATGTAAAACCATTTGAATTGAATGATCGTTTGGCTGTGTTACAGGAACTCAATGAATTCTGGGCATTACAAAGCAATGTCCAAGTAAAATGCACAGCCACTGGGGAAGTGAAACCGGTTCCGGCAAGACATGTATGGGTCCCGCAGATTGGGGACCTGGTCAGAGAAAAGATCGTGGACAAGAAAGAGTTTGGGCCATCCTACAGAACACCTGTACCTGTCCTGGCGGTTCAAGGAAAAAGAACAGTACTTCTTCCACCTCTTGCCGGCAAAAAAGAAAGAAGATTCGTCTCCATTGATCTGATCAAACCACACTCTGTGGCCAATTCTCAACAGTAGGCCACATGGAATCCTGGGTAGCCGCAGATCTCCTCTCTCTACTATACAGGAAGGTCAGATGGAAAAACTAATAACGTTTCAAGACTCCTCTGCGCAAGATGCCGGAGTAGCCAATAACGGAGTACGAATTACACCTGTTGAGACTGAACAACATCCAAATGAAACTGAAACGCAAATTGCAATTCGGCCCAATAATGAAAGTTACA
The DNA here is from genome assembly GCA_963921515.1 of Calotriton arnoldi. Classification (NCBI taxonomy): domain Eukaryota; kingdom Metazoa; phylum Chordata; class Amphibia; order Caudata; family Salamandridae; genus Calotriton; species Calotriton arnoldi. The sequence continues at coordinate 3,857,040 of CAWUFW010000415.1, forward strand.
TCAATGTGCCTTCACAAGAAGCAATTGCCAGTTCTACAAACACTGCTGAGCTCCCAAAGACAGATCGAACTGCGTCTGGCTACTTCATCAATTTCGATGACTTTACTTCAGATCCAAGTGAACCTGAGCAAACGCCACCCATTTCCAAGAATGAAAAATTTCGACAATTCTATCTCTGGCTGAAAAAGACTTAATTTGTGTCCCCTTGGCTGTATCTTTGGTTTACATTAGGGATCCTGTTCCTGTTAATTTGGATTGGCATAGTAACTGTCTTTTTCCTACTACGGAATGGACATTACCTCCCACAGCGCTCTGAAGTACAACCTGTGAACTTGGTCTTGAAACCACATATGTCATCACACCGTGAACAAAGAGACTTGTCCCTAGTGAACATTACAGCAGTTCCCGTACCGGATGGTATAGGTTGGGATAGAGTTTCATATGATGTAATTGGTCCTACTGAACATTTGAAAATTCCACACGTATTTAAAATTTCATTGAATGATTTCATTACCCCCGAGTACATTTTCTGATGATTGGGACTGTAAATACTATGCTCTCAGATTTAGAACAATCTGCTGCATTTTCTTACGGGGAATTGTATGAAGATACACCTGACTTCGACAGTATTTATTGTTACCAGCATTTTGGTCATCACTTTTTGCACAAAGAGTGTCCCACGCGCTGTTAACACTTACCATCAATGGGAACATTGCCCAACACCACCAAAAGGTAGTTCTGCCATATTCGCACAGAAATTCGCATACTTTTCAGGGTGCAATACATCAGACCCAATGTCATACTATTATAAGCTCGCGCAAACAAATGCGACTTCGAAGAAAATGATGCTGACAAACACCAAGCTCATATATTCGGAACCTTTTATCTCCCAACTGTCTATACAAGGTTTCGACTATTGGAAGGACACAATAGACACAAAATCCGAACGAAAGATTGGCAGGTTCAGGTAACAGAGGCTTTATTTAGAGCTTGCCTCATACCATTACAGATAATTTTTCTGAACAGAACAGTGCAACAGAATACCTGCTACGGGTTTGCAAAAATAAAAGACCTGAAAACACCATGCATCCCCTTACCCACACCTATTGAAGGTTTATTAAATGACACACTGAGGAGATACTGAGTGCAATAATACAGAATGGTACATACAATTCATCAGCTCCCAATTGGTAGGGATGGTTGGTTTGGCCTATCGACACAAATAGGCGTCAGTCAAGATTCAAGGGTACCACCGGAGGGTTTAGTATCCATAGGCCCGACCCACGCTATGTACCCACAGACGACCCAGAGGTAGTGACTTCTTATAGTGTTGGGCAGTTGTGCCTAGAATGGCTAAAAACCTCAACACTACAACAGGTGAAACAACACTTGTCCTTTCTAGCTGACAACATGGATCTTAGGGATTTTTTGCAAGGTCCCAAGAAACCGCGTAAGAACTTCTTATATGCCATCTACAATGAACTGTGGAGAGTCTCCCAACAGGATGCTGCTGAGAGATTACGTGAGATTGATAGACAACCTAGAAAAGGCCTTGGCTGTAGTAGACAATGGTATGACCGCACTTTGATGCATTTATTCACTGGGCAACATTGTGTCCTCTGCAATTGACATAATGGAACAAGATTTGTCTATTTTACAACATGGGCAATCTCAATTGCGCTCCATTTTGCTTTTGAGCTGGACGCTACAATCGCTGCGTTCTGGCCACGTGCCATGGCGGTACATTAATGACTCAAATCTGTTTTCGGCTTATAATCGGACCGACAGACAGTTCACCATGGCACACAGGGATGCAAGGTACACCATGCTGCTCATTGAAAAATTAGAGAAGTTACCTTTTACAATAGCAGAGTCACCGTCTACGGAATGGTTAATTCATGGCTATATCACACTGCCAATCACGACATTCCAGTTCCAATACTGCCTTAGATACATCCAAGCAGGCAGGTATGAAGCATTGGGTGAAGGGTTCGTACAGGAAACCTGGGAGTTACCGTACAGATATAGGTGTAGAAATAAGGACACTGCCGTTTTCTTAAGTGGAACTGACTGTAAGAAGGCTTTAAGTGGATCTTTAGTGTGTAAGAAGGTCTCGCTTCACGAAGCGTGAAATGCTTCGAAGGCGAACTTATCTTGCTACTTGATAGGCTCCCCAGCTGCAGTGATTCATCCAGTTTTCGAGTTACTTTCAAATGGGAGTTATTTAATGCTGAATGATCAAGACTGTTGCAGAATGGCGCCAGGCATCGCATATCTAGTCACAGTAAACCTCAGGGTTGTTGGTTGTAAGCAAGTATTGTTTCCCCCGGCTCGCATAGTTAGGGAGGCACCACTGTGGCCTTCATTGAATGTTTCCAGTATAAGGTTTGATTCGCTGAGCAGACTGAAAGCCATGTTGTTTCAACAAAATGTGGCCTTAACTTCAGCCCGAGAGACTTTTGATCTCTAGGTGGCAAGGTCTTCAGCACAGATACCGGCCCTGGTCCGTATGAACTTCTCGATCCATTTAGGAGAAATGGTTCATCGCATCTTTAACATGTCTGATACAAGTGGGATCGTACACTTATTTAAGCGTCTTGGATCAGGTCTCAACCACCTTTCAGACCATCTTCGGAGTAATTCCAGCTTTGATATACTCGGTACTTGGAATCGTTTTTGGAGGGCTTCCTTTGGTCCTGCTATCAGTAGCGGGCATCCTGATTTTAATCCTACAGCTTCGCAACGGACGTTGCAATCCCTCAAGACATGGAGAGAACACTGCTGGAACAACGCTGTCGTGAGCTCATGGTGTTCTACCCGACTACGCCTCGGCTTCGAGACCTGAGTAAGCATTGGTTCCTGTCTTTTAGACAGGTCTGGCTAGACTGTGTCCTGCCTGTGCTCAGTTGCCTCTCCTGCGGATTTGGCTGCGTGTTAGACCTGTGCCTGACACTTCCATCGGTTGCGCCGCCAGACATAGAAGTGCTCCTGGTATTTGTGTCAAAAGGCCAAACCACCCATACTTTCCTAACTGGGTCTGTCCTGTTGTTTTGTAAATGGCATCTAGTGTTGCCCCTGCTGATGTATTTCAACTATTCCACCCCCGTGCGATGGTGTTTGGTGGTGTTTGGCGGTGTTTGGCAACGTTCCTACTGGTGTTTAAACAACCACATTTCTAGATGCATTACAATTGTGTAGGAGTTGATAACCTTAATGAAGGTAACAGGTATAAAGCGTCACAATAAGAATAAATCTCTAACATTTCATGATCTGAAAATGTAGCAATTATTCCTAAAACAGACATCACTGAATGAATGATAAAATGAATGAAAATGAATGAAAGTTCAAAATACATTAATCAGAATTAAAAACCGGATGATTAAATACATCATTTAGAATACAAAGGCTTGTTCAGGCCGAATACATTTATAAGTCTCTTTTGCATTTGAATTTAAAATGGATGTGGCTTCAGTTTTATGTTGATCCTGTGTTGTAGAAAGTGTCCACTAAAAGTCATACTAAAAGCTAGCTCTAAGCAAAGCTAGAACAGAAAAAGATGAACCCAGAAATACTCCATAGTTCTACCCATGGTGAAGCCAGGTCTGTATCTTTTTGGAAAAAGAAAAGGTTCAAAAGTTTGTACTTGTATGTTCGTTGTTTGTTTTTCGCAGGCTTCGTTTCCTGTTCCGTGGAGCCATGGAAAACGTATCACAGTTAATGAAATAGCCAGTATGATTAATTGTTGAAATTGCATCGTGTTTAGTTGAAGTTATTTCTGCTGTTTTTGTTGAAAAACTTTTGAAATGTTGAAATTAATAGTTGATGTCTTTGCTGAAAAACTTTCAGATGGTGAAGTTAATATTTTATGTTTTTGTTGAAAAACATTGAAGCATGTATTAGTTGTTGCTTTTGTTGAAAAACGTTGATGCATTTATTATTTGATGCTTTTGTTGAAAAACGTTGAAGCATTTATTATTTGATGTTTTTGTTGAAAAACGTTGAAGCATTTATTATTTGATGTTTTTGTTGAAAAACGTTGAAGGTTTTATTATTTGATGTTTTTGTTGAAAAACGTTGAAGCTTTTATTATTTGATGTTTTCCTTGAAAAAACGTTGGTGTTCACATTTGTTTTTGGCCAAATTGCAACTTGAGTGTTGTCTTGACTTTTATTTTGAATTTGAAATGTTGGTTCAAGGAGAACTAGTTCCATTGCATAGTTGCATAGTCCCCCACTCCATGGATTTGATTACTCAAACGTGATGAGCTTTTCAGTTTGAAGTTCTTGAATAGTAGTGAGAGGGACGTCTACTACTGTGGAGTTCACGAGGCCTACTGCTCAGTATTGGCCACATAGTGTTGTTTGATTCTTTCATTTGAAATGACTCTGTTTTCCGTTTTCACGGCAAGATGCGGCAAAAGCACAGTTCTTGTTCCTTTCACTTTAAGGACTGGCACATGTATTTCTGTATGAGGGGCCATATTCCTTTGTGTCCGCGATCTTTTTCTCTCTCTGCCCAGATCCCCGACTTTTGGGATTCAGACAGGTCTTGCCGTGATTACCTCGACTTCGCAGTGGCGGCCTGTTTCACTTTGACAGAATCTTTGTTTTTTCTTTGTTTCCTTTAGTTCCTGTAAAACAGCCAAACGATCATAGATACAGAATGGTTTTCATCCGCCACTGTGCCTTCACATTTATGATCAGGTTCCCACATTCGTAAATGGAGTCAGACCTCCTAGAGAGCTTCTTGGCTGGGTGTGTATTGCCCCCTGAATCCATATAAGTGTTTGACCTCACTAGCGCCCCCCGCCTAATACCCTAGCTGTTAAGGATTGCTCTATGCCCCAGTCCTTCTTCTCCTCTACCTAAATTCCCTCAGGATGGCGTTGGAGAGGAGTACCGCAATATTACGTCCATCCCTTCCATGGCCTCTTTGTCAGCCTGAGAGCTAAGCGTGGAGCCACAGTCAGGGTGTAACGTTGATTGCGTATCTCCTGTTATGGACTCGCAAATCTTTTTATAACAGTTTTGAGCGTCAGCCGAGCGATAAGGCCATACCTATAGGAAACTTGAGCACGGATCCACTGCCACCAAGATATATTTTTAAGCCACCTCAAAATTTGAGGGGCCACAGTGGTCCTGTTACATGACACGATCAAGTGGACAGTCTGATGCTGTCTAGCAATGGGACCTGCGCGGGTCTTGTGATGGTGTAGCCTGGCATTTGTTTGCAGATTTTGCAGTTCAAGACAAAGCCAATAGTCTTACTTCTGAACCCTGGCCACCAATAGCACTGTTTGCAATGAAGAAATAGTAGCTATTACCCCTGAATGTGCGGAGCCCAAGCCCTTGTGTGCTTTAAATGATTAATTCCTGCCTACTATCCATATTCGGAAATACTCTATCCCCCACTCCAGGAATCTGAGCATATGGAATGTTGTTTGCACCTAACTTGTAGGAGTATATAAGTGGAAATTTCTTAGGCACTGCTGTGCTGCCTTTGCGTGAAGCAATTACAGCCACCATATTCTAACCGTCTATTCTCGTTGGAACGAGTGTGCGCAGCTACGGAAGCTGTGTGAACAGCCCCCTGTGTGGCTTCTACAGCCAATGAATTCCCTGCAACGTGCACGCCATCACGTTGATGACTCAGTGTGTTAATCACGTGAGTTTTTGTTTGGTAGGTCGTATTTTTCAACTCCACTACCTGTTCCCATAATTTTTGTGTTTAATTATGCCACCTTTTTCATCTTTAAACCCATTTTGTTCCCAATGGTGTAAATATTTATTACATGATTGCACACAGTAAAAGGAATCGCACACTATAAGTGTGGGGAATTCGCGATCCGTGTTTACAAGTGCAAGTATCAGGGCTTTTAAAGCTGCCAACCGAGCCGTGCTATTACCTAGAGGTAGTTTTTTGGTGCATTGAGGACGGAACTTGCCATCCAGCATCTGTTCTTTAACAAAGGCGGCCGGTGGGGCAGACCCATCAGTGTAAATTAAAAAAAATTCATACTGGTCTAGAGGCAAGATTTCATTTGGTAGATGATGTTCTTTCTCATATTGCAGGAATGCCTGCGTTTTTAAACTTGGATCAAATCTGGATTCAAAGTCTGATGCAGCAAAAGAATTAGCCCTTTGTATCCATTCTGGATGTACGGCTTTGGCATTAGGAATGCTAGCCCCGGTACCGGGGTGACGACAATAATACATCATCCCATGAGCCAGTGCTCTTTCTTTTGCTACAGCAGTCTGAATGGTTGTCAGAATTGTTTCCTGTTGAATTAAAACTCATTTCTGTGTTTGTGTACAGACGAGATTTGTATTCGATTGGTACAGTTTCACCTTCATTAAAGCTTTAATGAGTGTACCCGCATTGACCCAAAATGATACTGAGTACCAAGTGGTGCAAGTTTACACGTGTGTGTATGTGTTTGGAAGCAATAATATCTTCCTGGAGTGAACAAAGAATATTGGTGTGTTCTTATGTCCAGTGTTTGACTGAAAAGTCAGGTTTGAAAAAGGTCGTAGAAAGGTTTTACTCTCTCTGCGAAATCAAAAATGTATGTTCTGCCAAAATCTAGGAATCCCAGTACTGATTGGAAGTTGTTTTAATGTCTTTGGAGGCTGGAGCAGCGCACACTTTTCTAAAAAGTTAGCTGCCATGCTTTTCCCTTCACTTGAAAACTAGTACCCCAAAAATAGGACACAGAGGTGGGCAATTTTTGATTTCTCAAAATTAAATTTGTAGCCCCCAGAGGCGAATCCCATAATAATGGTGCTCAGCCTGGTCAAGTGTTCCCCAATAGGTCGTCCGTTAGTTAAATATCATCCAAATAGGACAACGCTTCTTCATCAAAGTGCTTTAGCCATTCAGTAACTCTTTCAGAAAATACCCCTGAGCTGTTCTCATACCCACAGGGGAGATGACAAAAAATTGTCGCTGGGACTCTAATATACTAAATGCTGTTAGGTACCCGTTTTCAGGTGCTATAGTTTGACAGAAAAATCCATTAGAGACAACAAGTGTTGTTTTGTATTTTTTCCCCTCAATGTTATTCATTAATGCGGCACTATCTGCAAGTTGGACAGCATATGTCTTTGTGCAAGTGTTCAAGTGTCTGTAAATGAAAACTAGACGAAATGTATTATCATGTTTTGATAAGTGAAACAAGGGATTGTTCTTTTGTGAAGTGCATTTTTCAATGATCTCCTGGCATTCAAGTTGATCTAAGATCTCCCTGACCTGTGTTTTTAGCTTCTTGCTTAATATGATATTGTCTGAGCATGTGGTGAAACTATTAATGGGATCACATGGTGGGTTGAGGCATCATCCCATCCAGCGTGATTTTTATACAATGCTGGAGCTTGGGCTACTGCCCACTCCCGTGCATATGTATGTTTAAGGTGAACTGGAACATGGTTGGAAAATGCAGGAAAAATATACTTTCTCCCTTTGGGCGCTCCCTGACTAATGCTGGCGGCTAATCTTGTTCTGCTAACAGTATGTCAAAACCAGATAATAGGCTCTTTGCAAAGAGACCTTTTACTTTCCTGTGTTTGTCCTCCTCCATGCGGAGTGTTATTTCATATAACTTGTGTGGGACGCTCACCCTTTTGTCTGGTGTTTCCACCGTGATGTAATCATTGAATTTTGCTATCCAGAAATTCCTTCAGGTTCTGGCGAGCTATTGTTACTTCTGCCGCTCTGTCTAGCATTGTCTGAGCCCATTCCCCGTTCAGAAGTTGAGTCCTTAGGATTCTGTGCATGTCTAACTTTGAGACCTGCAACTTTCTTCTTTTTAAATTGAGGTTTGGATTGTGGCTTGTCTTCTGTTTTAGAAGAGTCCTGAGCGTGCTTGTCCCTGGACTGCTTGCGCTCTTCTTTGTGTGCTGACTTTCCTTCTCTCCCTGTGTTGTTTGTCGAGAGGAATGTGTATCAGTATCCTGATACCCGTCAGGTTTCCTAATATTATCCCTATTCCTAAGGTTATACCTCTTTGCAGAGGGCTCCTGTTGAGGAGACCTACCTCGGGACTGAGAATCTTTTCTGAAAATTTTTATTTTTTATTATTATCCCACTTCTTTTTAGAAGAAGTAGGTGTCTGCTTAGAATTGTCCTTCTCAGGACTGCCCATTAGCTGTGGTTTTAAAAGCTTTCCCACCCAAACTGTCCCTTCCCAGTTCTGCATATGCAGTTTCAATTATTTTGGGAAGTTCTTGTGGTTGGTCTATAAGACTGACCTCTCTTAGGTGTTGGTAGATCGCCACTGAAGCTGCTTCCCCTTTAATGTTAGCTAGTATTATTTTTGATACTTGGTCGTAGTTACCTAGTAATTTCATACCTAAGGTCAGAGCTGGTTCAGCTCCATACTTGTTCTGTATCTGTCGTAAGACATCTGGAATTACTGCTAAGGAAGGAATACCATGAGTCCTGGTATATATGGCAGCAAAGACTGTACCCCAAGTGGTGTAGTCCTCTAACTGTGGTGTGATCCCCATGGGCAAGCAGAGTGTTAGCATTATATGCTTTCAAATGGTTTGGTATTTGGAAATACTGCTTCTAACTGGATAATTTTCTGAGCTACCCAGAAAGGAATCTGTTCACATTTTGTGGGCAGTTTGCCCATTACTGTGTGTAATGTTTGTGGAGTGATTATAGTAGCGGTGCTCTGTGTTGGAGCTGTGTTATTTGTAGCTACTGTGGGCTGGACACCCAGGGGCCGATTCCGATTCGGGCCGGAAATCTCTCCGACCGAGCCGGACCCGGAGAGATTTCCGACCGAATCGGACCCTAGCAGTCCGACCGAATGAGTACGATGCGCACGTATGCCATCGGACTCGAGTCGGTCAGACTCCCATTGAAGTCAATGGGAGCCGGTCGTACAACACGTACGCGGGCTCCCATTGACTCAATGGGTGCGAGGCGGACAAGGGCGCCCCCTACAGCGTGTACGCGGTGAAGCGACTCGCGCCATACACGCACAGGTAGGGGGGACCCATGGGTCCCCCCCTGTGTGCGACTCGCGCGGCTACGCGTACAGGGGGGTCTGGCATGGACCCCCAAAGTACGGCTCCGACTGCTCTTTCGAGCCGGACGGCGCGTGTCGGTCGGACTGCTCGCGGCGCGCATCGTACTTACCCGGCCGGGGAACGTCTCCATTGCGCGGTGCGAGTCGAGTCCGAGCGAGTCGGTCGGTGCGGTTAGACCCGGGAACGAGTCGGTCGGAGCGGTCGGGACGCCCGGACGAGTCGGTCGGCGATTTCGCATCGTACTCGCTTGCCCGGACGTGCGTACAAATCGGTCGGCAATAGGGCTCCGAATCGGATCCGGTTAAGCCGAATCCGATTCGGAGCCCTACCGGCCGAGATCGGAATCGGCCCCCAAGTGTCCTCATGACGAGTTGCGGCATGGCTCTGTAAGAGTTTTACCAACTCTTTGAGTTGTAAGAGCAGTGCATCTTGTGGCATTATATCAATGTCAGGATGTGGTGTGTAGCCAGCTAATATTGGCCTTGTAGCTCCTGGTCTACCTAGTGGACCGAACCTGGTTTTATTTATTTGTTGTAGGGCGCCATTAAACCAGAAATTGTGGTCCTGGTCAGTGTGCGGAATCTTAATCTCCTCGAACGGAGTGTAAACCGCTGGGACTTTTTCATGTATGTAAGAATGAAAAGTCTGAGTTGTTGCATTTACTGCTGGGAATGTAACCCAAGAATAGAACACATCTGTTTGATAATCTTTGTGTGCCTCTATTAATATCACTGTACCCTCTCGGTCTGTTAAACCATGTCTGAGGGGTTTTTGTGTGAGTGTATGCCTGATTTTGGGTGCAAAATGTATTGCATTTGCTTCCTCTTCGTCGCTTGAGACCTGTGTCCCAGTGACAGGAGCAGCTGCCTCGACAGACATTGTGTTGTGAAAACAAAATGTCCTAAAAAAAAGGTTTTAAGATAAGGTTTTAAAAGGCACAATTGTTCGGGAACTATTTCCTTCAAGCTTGATTAACCTACAGCCAATACATAGGAAGATTGCCTACTCAGCTGTGGCGGAATTTTGTGCCTACCCACTCCAGACGTCTCTGGCGTTTTGTGAGTAGGGGTCTCTGAGAATAAGCATGACTGAACTACTCAGATTCTACTGTTAAATAAGTGCCAAATTCACGTTTGGGCATCATGTAGTGTAGTTCCTATTTCCCTAATAGGCTCTGCGCATTGGAATAATATAACCTATAGGTTTGACATAGGACTACGGTCGGTATGTCCCTATCGATTATATTAAACTTAATTACCTGTGCCAGCTAGCTCAGAGGCCACTAGAAACTGCTTGAAGACAAGAAGGGAATAGTTTCTGGCAACCACATAACATAAAACCCTGATCCCTCAGAATCGTGGAAACAATATACTACTTTTCATTCAGTCACTCATCTCAGAGAAGTACATAGAAGAAACAGTCGGGTGTGTTTACAATAAAATTGATTGCACAGTTGTTGTTCTAGTACTGGTTATATGTGCTGCGACAACTGTTGGACAGTAGCAGAGAAATATGGCCAGCAGTGCAGTTAAATAAAAATGCATGGTACAGTTTTACCATTGTGCAATAGTAATGAACACATACATGAAATGCAGAATGCATTAAGATAAAGCCTATACCCCTATGATGCCTAACTAGATGTACCTAAGTGTACCTAGCATGTGTGTAGGTCTTTAGAGAGCCAAGAATCCCCCTAGGATTTAGTCTAACCCCATTACCTTAGTGGGACTTCATCCTGGTGTTGAGATGGACACCCCAGGATGGGTGGATGGACCTCTGCCAGCTGGAGCTGTGGCATGATGCAGGTTGCAGCGTCTCACGTCAGAGTGTCGGCATGGAAAGTCTCGGTCCTCTCTAGTTTGCTTGGGCAAAGGGAGGTATATTTATACCTGATAGATGCCGTGGAATGTTAGTATTGACGTACAGTCGGTCAGAGGAAGACGTCAGGAATGAACCCTTAGGAAATAGTGGTTCATGCATATTTAATGAGTCCTTGGAGAAATCAATAATCCTGTGCTAGGGAAAATCCCAAGAGCGAAGGGTCTTTGTCTAAGAACTCGTTGTGACATAGGTTAGTCACGATTGGACATGGATATGACGTATTTAGAATGGACCGTCTTCTGCACCCAGAGCACACGTCAGATAAGGGACAGACTCTGTTGCTCGTTATTTGTAAAGGGAGGGCCAATGTAGGTGAAAGGTCCTGCCCGTCTCTGTGGCACGAAGGATTTGAGCCTCTGAAACAGCGCACTTATGTTAGGGCCTCAATCCAGCACATAACACGGAAGCGGTTGGGACACCAAGCCCTCAGATTAGGTCATCCAAAACACGCATGTCCTGGGGATTCCTAGGAACTACACGACAGGGTCCTGCTTTACTCAATTTCCCAACATTCTCCCTCAGCAGAAGACAACTCCCTTAGCATTCCTCCCTTAAAATTTAAGTTTGAAAGAAACCTGAGCAGATGTGACGGCAAAAGAGGATAGGTGATTCTAGAAGTCGTGGTTCTGTTACTCCTGGGCACACTGATCAGTTTCTAACTATATTCAACTATATCCTTCTGACTTTCTACAATACAACATTAAAATAGCCTGTAAATAGTCTAACCCAGCACATGCCATTGAGACTTTGGTACTTTCCACAGCCTACCAAGAGTTCTCATCAGCGCTCTTCCCTCTCTCCCCAATAACCTATCCAGCTCACTTGCTTATCTATTGGGCTTTTCTCCCACTCACATTTCTTTGAATGACTCCTGCCATCTGTCCATTCCCTCCAGCTCTGTTATTCCAACCTTTAGTATTCAACTCCAGGGTGCTGCTGATCACTCCGTAATTCATTGACATACACAATACATGTGTTGAGGGGATTTCCTGGACTATATGACATTGCTAGCATATTTTCAGCAACAGAACAATATTTACTTTGATTTATTTAGCATAAGGCTCATCAGAGAGACGATTAAATGCCACGTAACATTCGCAGCAAGCATCTGTAACATTGCTGACATGTAGTGAAATGCATGACCTTATCAAACAATGCTATTTCTCTGACAAACTGTGGCAGCAGATTCTACGTAAGCTAGGTCTGTATTGGTGAGAACCCTGGCATGGAAACAGCACATAAAATGCTAAGCACACATTCTACATCCGCAGAAGTTGCCACAAATGCATAATTTTACACATGTAGTGATACGCCCACCGGTGATTGTGATGATGGTCAGCTATGGCCATGCAAAAAAAAGGCATACACCATTCACTGTTTATCCTCCCAACAAAACTAAAACTTGGCCACTGGAGAGAACTCTGCTCTCTAGGGTATGCCAAAATGAACCACAGTGTGCTTTTCTGCAGAGCTAGTGAACAACAGAGGGAACAGAGGAGGATCATATATCAAAAAGTTACTGAAGTATCTTAAGGCAATGTGGGCATTAAGCATGGTGAGATTTCATCATTACACTGTAAGTGCACAGAAAATGTAACATATAGAGAATCAAACAGCAGCATAAACGTCTAAGAAACTATATGGATCATTAACAATTGTGCAATATCCTTTCCAATTACCTGTGTTTCTTATATGTACCCACATCCAAAGTACTTTAAGACCACAAGTGGGTAGTTAGGCTGGTGGCTTCACCAGAATACAATAGTTAAGGTCCTGTTGAAACAATAGTTTAGTACTTTGAAGCCATAACCTAGGCTGCACGAGACTGAGTCTCAGATGTGTGCTTCTAGCAGAGCTATGCCTCATCCTCTACTCCAGACATTTTCAACTCAATGCGGCCTCTACAGTTGATGCAAGTTGCCATCTCAAAAGGTAAGTGCTGAAACCTTAAGGCAATATGTACATCTTATAGCAAGGCAAGGAGGTATCATAAAAGGGTATATATTCCTCTAACTGCTCTCTCAGCAGCAAGCAACATTAAGAAAATTTATTATTTGGCACTACTTTCACTTCACTGCCAGAACCCTCTTTCTCTTTATTGCTGCTTCTAGCAGATAAGTCACCCTTTTTTAATTGTTTACCGTAAGTGGCTATTATTTCTTCTGCACTTTTTGCTTATCCATCTAGTTTCAAATTACCAACTGTCTTCATTATTATCAAGTCTACAAGACTTAAGAGCCTTATTTAAAATGTTTTCTTGCAATAAGCTTCATCACGTCTTTCTCTTTTTTGTCCTTCAAGCTCTTCTGTTCGCCTCATTTATTTCCATTTATTTTGCATATATTTATCTTCACCCAGTTTTATTTTGCTTATTTTCACTCGGTTTCCACACCTGCAGGTAATCTCACCCAAATGAACCTACTTCAAGGTCTGTAAACTGCAAGTTCTTGGTCTCTTCAATAATTCCCAGTAAGTAATTTTTAATGGGGCATCAGTCTTTATGGTATGTCCAACAGACACGCTCCATATCAGTTCCCCAGAAATTACTAAGCAAGGACCATCACAGTGAAGTCCAACTTTTGCATTGTTCTTCGAATGAATACCATCTCATCAGTTTGCTCTGTAAACATACTGGGAGGGACCAGGACCAACAGGCTGGCAGCTCTTTCTCTGAAGAACTTGTGATCTGAAAGAAACCTCACAATCAAAGCAGACTATCTCCCTGATGATTTCAATTCAGTAGAGAATTGGTTTTCCTGCCACCTTCAAGATTCCAGCAACTGGGAGCTGCATTATTGGGATTTCTCTATAATTCCTTTTCTATCAGGTCTGGTAGAAGAGGACTTGTTCTCTTGTCTCAACAGACAGCTCGAGAGGTTTTAGTGTTGAAGTCCAGGCGTGAACAGTTGGGCCAACCCCCACATTGTTGACCTCAAAGGTCATCTACCCCATCCGGATTGGCAAGTGTTGGGATCAACACCGCCTTTTGCATGCTGCATTTTGACTCATGGAAGATTCTTCTGCTCTTGAAATTTAGCGAGCCTACCAGTCAAATTGGACCATTTGGGTTTGCTGGTGCCTGGAAAGAGACTTGGGTCACCTTTATTCATCTCCCTCTGCACTAGCTAACATCCTTTCATTCTTGTTTGAGAAGGGCCTTTTCTACAGAACTATTACCATATTTTGATCAGTCGTGTTCTTTCTTCAATTCCTTTCCTTTAGGTAAAAAAGCCCTCATCTATAGGCTACTGAGGGATACTCGCCTATCTCATGTCCTGGTCCCATCTACTTGGGATGTCAACATGGTCCTTTCTGACTGGCCTGTTAATTCTGACCTTCTCTCAAACAGTTGAAGGCCAAGCTAACAACCCATCTTTAACTGGTTACCATTGCAGCCACCTCCATCCTTGAGATACAAAAGGGGGTGATGGACGGAACGCTTGAGCCAATCAAACACTCACCCCCAGTCAACTGATCTGGGTTTAATCCATCATCATTCTTTAGCTCACTCCACCACCCCAGTTCAGACACGGCCATATGCAAATCAGTCTGACCCTGTGCCTCATGGGAACAGTCCAGCCCGAACTGCCAAGCCATGTCTTCCCTGGACCGGAAACAAGCATCCTAGGACCGGTTTCTGGCATTTCAGCCGTCATCAGCCAGGCTTGCTTGAATCCAGTAGCAAAGTGAGCAAGGGACCCACGTCTGGGCATACCCCGCCAACTTAGGGCGACCAAAGCGATACAAAAGGGGATGATGGACGGAACGCTTGAGCCAATCAAACACTCACCCCCAGTCAACTGATCTGGGTTTAATCCATCATCATTCTTTAGCTCACTCCACCACCCCAGTTCAGACACGGCCATATGCAAATCAGTCTGACCCTGTGCCTCATGGGAACAGTCCAGCCCGAACTGCCAAGCCATGTCTTCCCTGGACCGGAAACAAGCATCCTAGGACCGGTTTCTGGCATTTCAGCCGTCATCAGCCAGGCTTGCTTGAATCCAGTAGCAAAGTGAGCAAGGGACCCACGTCTGGGCATACCCCCGCCAACTTAGGGCGACCAAAGCGATACAAAAGGGGGATGATGGACGGAACGCTTGAGCCAATCAAACACTCACCCCCAGTCAACTGATCTGGGTTTAATCCATCATCATTCTTTAGCTCACTCCACCACCCCAGTTCAGACACGGCCATATGCAAATCAGTCTGACCCTGTGCCTCATGGGAACAGTCCAGCCCGAACTGCCAAGCCATGTCTTCCCTGGACCGGAAACAAGCATCCTAGGACCGGTTTCTGGCATTTCAGCCGTCATCAGCCAGGCTTGCTTGAATCCAGTAGCAAAGTGAGCAAGGGACCCACGTCTGGGCATACCCCCGCCAACTTAGGGCGACCAAAGCGATACAAAAGGGGATGATGGACGGAACGCTTGAGCCAATCAAACACTCACCCCCAGTCAACTGATCTGGGCAGTTCGGGCTGGACTGTTCCCATGAGGCACAGGGTCAGACTGATTTGCATATGGCCATGTCTGAACTGGGGTGGTGGAGTGAGCTAAAGAATGATGATGGATTAAACCCAGATCAGTTGACTGGGGGTGAGTGTTTGATTGGCTCAAACGCTCCGTCCATCATTTCCTTTGTATCGCTTTGTTCGCCCTAAGTTGGCGGGGGTATGCCCAGACGTGGGTCCCTTGCTCACTTTGCCACTGGATTCAAGCAAGCCTGGCTGATGACGGCTGGAATGCCAGAAACCGGTCCTAGGATGCTTGTTTCCGGTCCAGGGAAGACATGGCTTGGCAGTTCGGGCTGGACTGTTCCCATGAGGCACAGGGTCAGACTGATTTGCATATGGCCATGTCTGAACTGGGGTGGTGGAGTGAGCTAAAGAATGATGATGGATTAAACCCAGATCAGTTGACTGGGGGTGAGTGTTTGATTGGCTCAAACGTTCCGTCCATCATTTCCTTTTGTATCGCTTTGTTCGCCCTAAGTTGGCGGGGGTATGCCCAGACGTGGGTCCCTTGCTCACTTTGCCACTGGATTCAAGCAAGCCTGGCTGATGACGGCTGGAATGCCAGAAACCGGTCCTAGGATGCTTGTTTCCGGTCCAGGGAAGACATGGCTTGGCAGTTCGGGCTGGACTGTTCCCATGAGGCACAGGGTCAGACTGATTTGCATATGGCCATGTCTGAACTGGGGTGGTGGAGTGAGCTAAAGAATGATGATGGATTAAACCCAGATCAGTTGACTGGGGGTGAGTGTTTGATTGGCTCAAACGTTCCGTCCATCATTTCCTTTTGTATCGCTTTGTTCGCCCTAAGTTGGCGGGGGTATGCCCAGACGTGGGTCCCTTGCTCACTTTGCCACTGGATTCAAGCAAGCCTGGCTGATGACGGCTGGAATGCCAGAAACCGGTCCTAGGATGCTTGTTTCCGGTCCAGGGAAGACATGGCTTGGCAGTTCGGGCTGGACTGTTCCCATGAGGCACAGGGTCAGACTGATTTGCATATGGCCATGTCTGAACTGGGGTGGTGGAGTGAGCTAAAGAATGATGATGGATTAAACCCAGATCAGTTGACTGGGGGTGAGTGTTTGATTGGCTCAAACGTTCCGTCCATCATTTCCTTTTGTATCGCTTTGTTCGCCCTAAGTTGGCGGGGGTATGCCCAGACGTGGGTCCCTTGCTCACTTTGCCACTGGATTCAAGCAAGCCTGGCTGATGACGGCTGGAATGCCAGAAACCGGTCCTAGGATGCTTGTTTCCGGTCCAGGGAAGACATGGCTTGGCAGTTCGGGCTGGACTGTTCCCATGAGGCACAGGGTCAGACTGATTTGCATATGGCCATGTCTGAACTGGGGTGGTGGAGTGAGCTAAAGAATGATGATGGATTAAACCCAGATCAGTTGACTGGGGGTGAGTGTTTGATTGGCTCAAACGTTCCGTCCATCATTTCCTTTTGTATCGCTTTGTTCGCCCTAAGTTGGCGGGGGTATGCCCAGACGTGGGTCCCTTGCTCACTTTGCCACTGGATTCAAGCAAGCCTGGCTGATGACGGCTGGAATGCCAGAAACCGGTCCTAGGATGCTTGTTTCCGGTCCAGGGAAGACATGGCTTGGCAGTTCGGGCTGGACTGTTCCCATGAGGCACAGGGTCAGACTGATTTGCATATGGCCATGTCTGAACTGGGGTGGTGGAGTGAGCTAAAGAATGATGATGGATTAAACCCAGATCAGTTGACTGGGGGTGAGTGTTTGATTGGCTCAAACGTTCCGTCCATCATTTCCTTTTGTATCGCTTTGTTCGCCCTAAGTTGGCGGGGGTATGCCCAGACGTGGGTCCCTTGCTCACTTTGCCACTGGATTCAAGCAAGCCTGGCTGATGACGGCTGGAATGCCAGAAACCGGTCCTAGGATGCTTGTTTCCGGTCCAGGGAAGACATGGCTTGGCAGTTCGGGCTGGACTGTTCCCATGAGGCACAGGGTCAGACTGATTTGCATATGGCCATGTCTGAACTGGGGTGGTGGAGTGAGCTAAAGAATGATGATGGATTAAACCCAGATCAGTTGACTGGGGGTGAGTGTTTGATTGGCTCAAACGTTCCGTCCATCATTTCCTTTTGTATTTCCTTTTGTATCGCTCCATCCTTGAGAGGCATTTCACACCTGATCGGGCTATCTTCTTTAATGCGGAGAGAATCAAAATTATTTGCTAATCCATTCTTTATCCTTACTTCCCAGATCACCTGCAACTGTGTGTCGCTAACTGTCTCAAGGAGTATGAGAGGCCTAGGCACTATCCCAGGTCTTCTGCACCCTTTTAACTTCTTATCTCATTTACAGTGTGTCAGCAGGCATGTCTGTCATTTTTGCATGGGTGCCTATATGCATTTTCAATGTGTGCCTTTAATAATGTCTCTGAATGCCATATAGCAAAGTTAGACCTTTCGGCTTTGACAATGTTTATTTTTAATGTGTCTTCCACTCTGATAGGGGAATCCCCACAGTCTCAAGATGTTTTTAAACAAGGAGGATGGATGTGATTCCCTGCAATCTCCTGGGTTATTTCTCGCCAAATTGCCTGTATCTGCTGACTTGTCCTGCACTGTCTGACTGCTGGTTTTCACCAGTGTGCAACATCCCACCTCTCAGCGTTCACTTGGGTACCCCATCCAGCCTCCCAGTCTTCCTGCTGGAATTGCTACTATGCTAGTCAACCCTATTTCTGTCCACCTGACCTATTACTGCTGTACTGTCCAATACTTTACCCGACCTGTTGTCCCCAGTCTGTTAAACTAGCCTTCCGTACAGCACTCTTAAACCCATAATGTTGGGGTAATGGGATTTACCAGTGTTCCTCATTGTCACAGGAAGCGTCAGAGAAGGAAGAATTTAACATGGAAGAGCATTTTCTATGATTAAAAAAAACATCTTTGACAATTTACAATTTTTCAAACCTGTATGGGTAAGAGTATGCACCTATATCCCAAATTCACAGTTGTGAACAAAAAAAGGACTTTTCATGAAAATAGTTTTCCAATAAAATAAAAAGGAACATAAAAGGTAACTTTTTACATTTAAAAATGATATTTTCCTTTACAAAATAAGTACCCATTTGGTCATTCAAAAATATTCACTTTATTGAAGAAATATATATAAAACCCACAAAACAAATAATGGGCAAGACCAATAAAATAAGAAATGCAGAGGAAATCCATAGGCTTCTACCAATAACCATTTAGAGTTATGATCTCAAACGGGTAGGATAAATTTAAGACTCTGGATGTATTCACTTAGCATCATAACCAAACAAGTGCTGGCAAAGCCAAAAAGTCTGGGTTTAATGTGTTAACACATGCAGCATGAAAACATTTAAGTCAGACAAAGTAACAGGCTGACAGTATTGAAGTTTTCCTTGTATTCGATGCAGTCCTCTTTTTGATTCTACATCAAAATGGCAATGGGACTGTCATTAAAATTTTCTTTAGTTTGTATGGCAGAGAAAGAAATTAAGGACTATAATGAAGGGTTCCTTGCCTCCTAGCGTTTTTTTGACTTAGACACAAAATGAGAACAATATTGTAGGCATCAGTTAAGAGAGAAATACTCCTCCAGATTAAGCCAAGCTGTTACTCACAAAGTCTTAAACCAATGGGTGAAAGAAGCTAAAAAACCAATAGCTGAAGGGACAGACCTAAAACAACATCCATGTAGATTGTAAGACAAAAGGTCAACTTAACAGGAACACTGGCAACTCAGACATAAAAATGCTGACAGAGTTCTGGTTTTCTTCCAATTATCTTATTTGAAATATGTTTAAATGGAAAAACTCATTTTTTCATTAAGAATGTTGCTTCCTTTAGAAAGCAAATACGGACGGTCCCAGAGATAGCCAAGTTGGGGCATTGGCTCAGCTGCTTCAAACTAATTCAACCCATTATTTAAATGACAACCCAAGTCAAAACATGATTTGAGTACAGCATAGAGTCCAAACTTGGGAAAAGTGGTGTAAGTTGCCTACAAAGTGGTATCACTCTCTATCAAGATGATAAATGAGATGTGCTCAGATGACTGTTATGGAGTCTTCTGATGCAATTAGGTGTTTGACTTTTCTAAGAAGTCAGATTTCAAAGCAGGTTAAAGCTCCCTCACATGGGGCCACTTGGAATTTGGAAGCTGTGGTTCATGTAGTTGCGTCCTCTCCAGCCCAGGTACTCGCCAATGACTATGCCATACACGGAGATTAGTAGAACATGTCATTATGCTTCTGCATGTAACCGTGAACTCAACACTCTAAACCTGCATTCAATTCATTACGTTCTAATGCTTATGTCACAGTTCTACGGAGTCCATCTGGCGCCACAAAGGTTCCATTATTACAAACTCACACAACACTACATCTCCCCCTCTGTTAAATAAAAAATAACTTTTTTTTTAACAAATATATACAATTAGAGCTCTTCAATGTGTCTTCGGAAACTGGGGACAGGCAGTAGAAAAGCCCATGATGGAGAAACAGCAGCAGTCAGGGTTTCTTCACTTGTCCTTTCAAATCCACTCTCTACAATGACATCAGTGCTTGAAGAGAGATCAGCCACATCAGAAATGCGAGGAGTCTCACGTAATGGACTTCTCAGGACACTGGACAGTTACCATGTGTCCTTTACTAGAGACAATATTAAATAGTTCAGCATTGAAAGGACATCAGACTTTCGTTTTCTATGCTGACGAACAAGCAATCAGTCTCCTTTAGTGAACGTGAAATCTTTTGTATGTCGACGCTTGTCTGTATAGACCGTCATTTTCCTCTTTTGATCCAAGTCTTTCATGCATGTTTCTTCCTTGGTATTTGTTCTTCGGTTTGTCGATTGAGGTAACTTGGTCGTCATGGCTCTCCCAAACATCAAGGTTGCAGGGCTTTCAACTGTAGTCGAGTGAGAAGTCGAACGGTAAGCTCGAAGAGTAGAATTTGAGACAGCTTTAATGTCGAGCTTTCCTAATACAGCACACTGGACAGCTTGCTTTAGAGTACTCATGAAACGTTCGACAAGGCCATTGGCCTGTGGCCAAAAAGGTTGCTCTTCTGATGCTTCACATTAAGATGACTGAGAAAGTCTCTGAATTCTCGAATGTTGAAAGGTGGGCCATTGTCAGACTTTAAGATCATAGGAACACCCCAGATCTCTAAGATGCTGTCTAATTTTTCAATGACACGTTCTTGAGTGATAGATAAGAGATCTTCGATCAATGGAAAACCGGAGTATTCATCAACGATCACCATCAGGTGCGACCACCTGACTATTTGAAAGATTATGTGTTGGAGTGGCATGTTCAGCTTTGGGTTATTTGTTCTTTGGCTGTGCTGCAGGGTCAGGGTTTTATTATATGTCTTTTGTGGTCTCATTGGCGTTGTAGTTAAGTCTGTGTTGGTGTTTGGTGCTGGGATTTCGTTTTGTGCTGTGACATGTTGTTTTGTAGTCTGATGGTTTGGATGACTCTTTGGTCCTAGTGTTGTCTGTCTTTGGTTTATTTGCTATGTTCGTAAGTGGGGGAGATCTGTTGTATTTACAGAGTAGTAGAATGTAGTCATGAGGTTGAATGTGGTAAATGGAATGTGGGTAGGGAGAATTCTTACTCCAGATTCTAGCAGAGTGAGTTGGTAGCCGACGCTTGGAGCTGTTGTTGGGGATTGTCATTGTGCTGTCTCGCTCTGTGAAGAATAAACCGCTTTCATTATCAATCACGTCCCACAGGTTGTAAGTGCTATCTAAATGCAATTACAATCAGTGTTCTTTGTCTTTTGAGGCGGGGGCTTGGGGGTCACACTCAACACGGCACCACACGGTCTGAAGAGGTAGACAGTAAAGTAGCACCGTTCTAAATATTAATATATTCATGCAATTAGAACAGATATGTAAAACCACCCAACACATTTTTTGCAAATAACTGCACGCAGACAAAAGCAAGAAAGACTACCACTCTGTAGCTCTTGTAAACCAGCAAAATGTGTATCTAGATAAAGACAACGCCTAAAAATTGTTATGATAAGACTTTCAAAAAAGTTCCAAAGAATGTTTAAAAATACGAGAAAAAAATGCTCAGATAATTTTGAAACACACAGGATGAAGCTCTTCAGAATGCACAAATGTTAAACTGCAAAAAGCTGTGCAGCACACATTTCATTTCTGATGAAAAAGGGGAGAGAGGGTGTGAAGAAGGGAGGTGGGACATCAAATATGATGCTTATTATTGCAGTTACAAATCATTAAAATAAAAAAATATAGTGTGTGTCAACAAAAGCAACACAATCCCAGTGGCTTTATTACATAGCAACAAACAAAAAGTCAAACACACGCAGTCAGCTTGAATGTATGTAGGTAAAAACAGTCATGTAACTTACACCGGTTACTGCAGCCACAAAAATGGGAAGCGTACAAGTGAGACGACTGTAAAACCTATGAAGTCTCATGGACTGGTTAATTAAAAAGGAAAAAATTGTTCTCAGAAAGTGAGCACTCAAGTAAGAATAGAAGGAACCAATCAGAGAGGTGGTAAACAGAATATGATCCACAGAGGGACAAATACAAGCTGCATAGCCTAAAACAAATAAAGCAAGCAAATGTAAGTGACAAAACACAAAGCCAACTGGAAGCAATGGGCAGAGTGCATTCCTCGGTTAGCTTTCCGCATGTCCCTGTCTGGTAGGCTTCGACCTAAAAACCTGGACTGAAAGAGCTATTCGTGCATGACCTTGTGAAATCTGAGAGCTCTCTTCATAGCATGCATGACACCTCCACCCAATCCTGGCTTTTTTACAAAATACCACATTGCATTTTGGGATCTGTAGGTTAGCTGATCCCACTAGATGTATGGGCTTGAAGTTACCGGCATGAAAGCCAAGTTGTCTAAATAGCCAGTAATATCTGCAAGTGTCATTCGGCACTATAATTGTACAATCAATTCCAGTAACTACACTATTATGGCAGTGCTTCTCCATAACAGATGTGAGTGGCATAGCCAGTCTTAGTTCTATTTTTTGAAGACTGGTTCTTGTAATTTTGCTTTTTCCCCTTTACAGAGCTACACGTCCGATAATGTACAGAAAAAGGAACAACTGAACTACTTGCACTACACATCAGAAAATTAGAACTCTTATAGGCTAAAGTCCCGCACAACAGCCAAACTGCAATTTAAAGATAAGGTAATGCAAAACTACATAACAGTTCCAGCCCTCATGTAAAAATATAGTCAGCACTAACTTTCCATTAAAAGCATTGGTAAAGCCAATAGGTCTTGCCTTTATGACCAACTGGTTTTGCAATGGTTTTTAGTCACACTGCATAGCATCCCCAGTGTTATGCAGCACGACTAAAGTAAAATTAAAAACAAAAGTTTTAGCCATAGCTCGCATCATTTTGTAGGCACACGCACCACACAAGCATGCATACGTTTACAATATGACGCCGCTTTTTTTTTTTTTAAATTTACGAATCCAAGTGGGATTGGTAACTAAAAACAAAACGTGCAAAAGCATTTTTATTGTTTTAAAGCAGGTGAGGGGAATGAAAGTAACAGGAGGCGAAGCAACAGGTGGGGATGGACGCAAAACAAAGAAAGGCGGGGGACAGGGAAGCAGCTCGTGGAGGGTGGGAGACAGAAGCAGTTCGGGGAGGGTGGAGATAGAGAAGCAACACAGGGAGGGCGGGAGATGCGAAAGCAACAGAGGGGAGGGCAGGAGTAAGGGGGGTGGATGCAACAAAGAGAAGTACACAGGCAAGCACAAGAGGGATGGGGAGAAGGACATGAGAGCCGTAAGCAGCCGGAGTTGAGTGAGAAATACACAAGGGAGATGGTTAAAAAACATACACATGCTGTGAGTGGCTACACAAAAAGAAAAAAGTCATTCCCTAACATCGAGCACAGACACCAGGCAAACACACACATGATAAAGAGACAATGCTCCATGAGAGGAACAAACTCAATATTGACAAGCTGGGACATGAATAAGAAACAGGCAAAGAAGAGTGAGAAGGAAAGCCAACCAATAGTAAGCAATGGGTGGGCTCTAAGCCCCTATATGGTAAGCCACAATGTTCCTCGCAACAGACAGCGCGTGCGCTGTCAAATAGGTTCGACCTAAAAAAAAAGCACAAAACAGCAGTAGACACATGGCCTGGCAGGGTCCTAAAGCAAAAATGTGCACCACCTAGTCAGACTACCACATGGTGACTCCCCTTAGTGCCATGTCATGTTAATTTTAGCCAATGCCGACTTTTATGGCAGCAGCACATTAACATCTGGGACTTTTGGTTTAGCATTTAAAACTGCAAGAACATAAGTCCTGTTGGCTTAAATTTCACGGTTAACTGAATATGTATATGGGTCTTCTTGACAGCCATGCCAACAAAAACAGCACACACCGACATAAGCTCCTAGACTAGTCAGTCAGCATGTTTCCATCACTTACTGGCACTCAGACATGAACTGTGGGTGACGTGAATCTAACCTCAATCTTGGTTAAATCTGAGAACTTGTCAAATTTCAAACCATTTGGAAATGTATGTGGTTAAAGTCAAGGTAATTCAAGTTACCCAGAACTATACTTCCACCAGCAATTATATTCATGACTCTACACCTTACCCACTCTCTTCTTCCCATCATACTACAAACTTTTTCTCCTCTCCTTAGGTGCTGTTACACGGTCTGGAAAATGAGTCAAGGCCAGGTTTCAAAGCAACTTAAGAGTGTCCTGACATTGTCCATTTGTGGTGTGGTTACAGCCATGGGACACTGGCAATGACAGTAAAAAGAGGATATTGCAGGCAGGTGCCTTTGTGTAGAGGAAGATGTGGCTCAACTTGCAGCAGCCTAGCTTTCTGACCAAGTCTGGCAGGGGCGCTGATCCCAGAACAGTAGTTGAATGCTCAGGGGATAGCATTAAGAACCCAGTCCTTCTGCCAGGGGTAAACACTAATTGTCCACATTCACATCTGATCACTTCTACACAACAATGTGACCTTTGCTGGAGGGGGCGTGGCTTGGCGCCGATGGAGAGGGAAGCCTAGATCCACGCTCCTGCCGGCAATCCCCCCCATCTAGTGCCATCCTGACGATTACAGGGGGTCCCAATAGGAACGGATCAGCTCTCCCGACTCCCAAAACACTGGGGGAGAGAACGATCTGCGGTTTGCCGATAGCAGGAAAGCAGAAACGAGTCGCGGACCTGCCGACTGCGGAACTGCGAGGGAGGACAAAATGGCGCCTGGGCTGCGGAGCTGAGGCCGGCGGAGGCTCCAAGGGGCAGAAGCGGCCCACAGAGCCCATGGATAAGCCCCCCAGAAACCACGAAGAGGGCGGGCTGACCGGCAACCACCCGTTGGCAGGCGGCAACGGAGATCGAGAGTCACCGGAGCAGCGAGGCTGCGACACGGTAGGAGGGCCCTGCAGCGTACCCGAGGCGTGTTTGTACGAGAGCCCGGGTCGGCGGATCGGAGTGAGCGGGGGCGAAGCGGACAGAGCCCTGAGGGGGGTGCAAGACCAGCGGCGGCTGGAGCTGCCGGCCGGAGTTCCCCCGCCGGTGCAGGGGGCAAGGAGAATTACACCGGAGCCACCCGGCAGAGAAGAGCGAGTGAAGCCCAACTGCCGGCAGAAGCGGAGGAGGTGGGTGAGAGGTGTCCCCGGGGGAGGGGGGGTGGGTCGCACAATAAACCCCATCAGCGCCCAGGAACAAAGCAACCCTCAACACACGAAGTGGGAGGGGGAGCGGACAGAGCCCTGAACAAAAAACAGAAGCAGTGGCAACCATAATAAGGTGGTGGGCCGCCCTGGGCGAAAAGGGACATTCAGCCCCCCTTCCCTCCGGACCCAAGGGTACAGCGCAGACTGGCCTAGAGCTGCGAGACCCACAGGGGAGCAGCACGCCCTGAAACCCTCGGGGGCCCGGACTTGGCGACTGGGGACTGCCAAGAAATCAAAGAAGAGGCTGTGGACCCGGAAATCAGCCCTGAGTGGACCCTGAACCAGTGGGCCATCTCCAGGCGGGACACTGACCCCCACTGCTGGTGTACATCACAGCCGGGGAGTGAGGGCAGTAGGACAGCCGGATCAAGAGGACCCTCCTGGAGTTATCTACGCGGTCCCACCCAGGATACGAAGGGACACCAGGGACAGGACCACAGATCGCTTACCAGAACCGCGCGCAGCGTAAAGGAACCCTGCCAAGCAGATCTTGTCAAGCGGAGGGAGGCACCATGGGGAAACCCACCAAAAGTCGGGAACAGGAACAACAAGACCTGCCTGGGTACGACTCGGGGGGGGACGTCCACGAGGGCAACGAGCAGAACTGCTGGAAAAGAGGCCCCGGAAGACCCCTCTCTCTTGGACATTCTCCGGGCCATAGAGACGTCAAGGATGGCGGTAGAAACCAAAATCGACACCCTCAGAGAAGACTTGGGCCTACTGAGAGCGGACCACCGGAAACTGGCAGACCGAGTACCGCAACGGAGGGCGAAGTTCAAGACCTAAAACCCCAGGTGGCCACGTCGAACCAAAGGCTCTCTGACATGGAAAAGAGAGTGCAGGCAGTGGAACATAGGGCGGAAGACGCTGAAAACAGAGCGCGGCGTAATAACCTACGCATAGTGGGTCTTCCGGAAAAGGTGGAAGGAGACAACATGGTGGCCTACATGGAGCACTGGATCCGCACGGAAGTGGCAGAAGAGGGACTAGGCCAATACTTTGCGTTGGAGCGAGCGCACAGGCTCCCAGCAAGAGCACCCCCGCCAGGCCGACCGCCATGACCAGTGGTGGCACGTTTGCTGTTCTACCAGGACAGGAACCATAAACTGAGACAGGCCCGGCAGAAAGGGCAGCTCCTGGTGGCGAACAGCGTTGTCAGGATCTTCCCGGGCTTCTCCCAAGAGGTTCAGAAACAAAGAGCGTCATACGTCTCTGCCAAACGAAAGCTGCAACAGTTGAATATGCAATACTCAATGGTGTTCCCGGCCAAGTTACGACTGTCGACCGCTGGTGGGACCAAGTTCTTCACTACGCCACAGGAGGTGTGGGAGTGGATTGACCAGCACGCCCGCAGGACGGTGGGGACCAGAGGCACGAGGGACGAGATAGAGGCAGGGCACGACATGGAGGGAAGCCAGCTAGCCCGCCTACAGCAGAGGAAACGCAGCGGGAGAGGGACAGAGCAGTGGGGGCAACAGAACAAGGCCTCGCCAGCCGGGGAGGACCCAAGAGACTCGGACCACAGCATTAGCACGGTGGGGGAGTCCAGCCAGGAGCTCCCACATGTGACCCCCAGATCTGCAGACGACATCATATGATCCACCACGAGACATGCAAGTATGGCCAGGGGAGGTTAAGCATGGGGAAGACCCAGAGACCTAAACATATGCTCTGACGAACTGGGAGAACCTGGGATCACGACCCGATGACTAACTTCTACAAGCACTGGGATAGAGGGGAACCGGGGGGGGGGGGCAGGAGGACAAGGCTCCTTCCCTCGGAAGCGTCAGACCCATAACTACCTGAACTTTGGACACTTTCCACAGTTGCACACAAGTGCATAGTTTGGATGGGAGAGAGAACCTCACTTGTCCTGGGGAGGGGGTGTTGTTTTTTTTTCAAAGTTATAAGTTGGGGACACTGCAGGCCATCAGAAATAGAGATAGGGACAGCTAGTAAAGATCATACCCGCCAAAGCTATCTGCTGGGGGATTCCGGACTGGGGGCCAGGGGGGGAACAAGGAGAATAAACAATGATGAAGGATAGAGTAACGTAGAACTTGATATCCTGGAATGTCAGGGGAATGCACTCCATGCACAAGCGACACAAAATATTCTCATACCTTAATAGACGCGGGGTGCATATCGCCAAGCTACAGGAGACACATACTCTGGCTTCAGAAGGGGCTGCACTACACCGGAGGTGGAGGGGACTGGCCTATTACACCTCGTTCTCAGCATTCGCGCGGGGGTGTTAATCTGGATACGGGCGGGGGTCCCTTTTCAACATACGGGACACAAAGTCGACCCGGAGTGTAGGTAGATCATAGTCACAGGGAGACTTGACGGACAAGACGTGACGCTAATTAACCTCTATGGGCCGAATACTGAACAAGTGGCCTTCCTGGAGAAGATGACTGGGATCTTGGCACCTTATATGACCAGCTCAGTTATTATGGGGGGAGACTTTAACTGTGTGGCGGACCCAGATCTTGACCGCTCGCACCCTCCGCGATTCACCCATATATAGAGTAGCCAGGGGCTTTCGGGACTGGCAGACCCAGTGGGGACTGGTGGACACCTGAAGGCGCACGCACCCATCAGACAGAGAATACTCTCACCTCTCACATGCGCATGAACTCCATGTACGACTGGACACATTCCTCTGTTCTCCAGACATGCACTCCAGACATGCACGCCATGACGCGAGGAGCAGAGTATCTGACTCGCACATTATCAGATCATAATCCTGTCCTCATAAGGATGCAGTGGGGAGCGCAACTCCAGCCCATCCCAACATGGCGCCTCAGACCAGAGGCGCTCGAGGACCAAGTATTCCACCACGAGCTCAGGGAACACATTATCTCCTACTCTGCTGACAACGCCCACTCCACGGACTCTAGACTGACGGAATGGGAGGCCTTCAAGGCTCTCATAAGGGGAAGGTGTATGGCAACGTCAATTGGGGTACGGAGGACATTAGCTACGGACATAGAAAAAGCAGACCGCACATTGAGGACGCTGGAGATGAGACGCCCCGAGCACCCGGAGCTCCGACAGGAGCTCCTGGAGGCGAAGGAGGAAGTAGCAGCTCAGGAGGAGCGCCTGAGATGCTTTGATTATAAAAACTACATGAATCGGACCCATGCGGAAAGGGACAAGGCGGGCAGGCTGTTGGCGTGGCTGGCCAACCCATCCCGCAGTGGGAATAACATTATAGAGTTATCTGACACAGATGGCCGCCCCCCTATACAAACAGACAGAAATAAATACTAGGTTCCTAGGCTACTATAAACAGTTGTATAGGAGCTCTGGGCCCGGGGGGATGAGGCGATATGAGATTACCTTGAGGGGATCCCCCTTCACACGATGAAATTTGTACTTGTAAAGCGCACTTATACCCCCAAAGGGGTGTCCTGGCGCTGTACGCATACCGCTGTGGAACCCTTCCTGGCTTTTCCCTGTGAAATGTCTACTCCTGGGCACCCCCAGGGTGAAGCCAGGCATCCCAGCGCTGTTGGGGCCGTTGTGGAGATTAAGCAAGCTATTGCCCAGAGTTGCAGAGTGGGACCCATGATTAGAATAAGCACCGAGGCGAGAATTATCAGGTCCGAGGAAATTGAGCCCAAGACCCGCCGAGGCGGGAATTGAACCCTGGTCCCGGGCCAGATCTCTGCATCAGGGTCTGCCGCTCTAACCATTGAGCCACACTTCTCCACGATAGCTGAGGAAGAATCCGAACAACTGGGAGCTGACATCACAGAGCACGAGATTAGGGTAGCCATTAAGGGCCTGGCGAAAGTCAAAACCCCGGGCACAGATAGCCTCCCCACGGAATTCTACGCCACCTATGTAGAGGAGATGGCTCCCAAATTGGTAGTCTGCGGCTGGGGAGGAGGGAACCCTGCCGCAGACTACCCGAAAAGCAGTGGTGATCCCACTACTTAAACCAGACAAGTCCCCAGTTGACTGCACGGCTTACAGGCCCTTATCGATGCTCAACCTCGATTTCAAAATCCTATGTAAATTACTGGCATCCAGGCTGCTCCCATATATGACCTCTCTGGTCCACCCGGACCAGGCGGGCTTCATTCCAGGCAGAAACACGACTCTGAATATAAGGCGACTCCTCTCTATCCTGGAGTCGGGCAGCAGCGCAGAACGGGAGGGTGTGATATTCACCATAGACATAGAAAATGTCTTTGACAGCCTGGAGTGGGGATTTCTCTACGCTGTGTTAACAAAGATGGGGCTGGGTCAGGGATTCATACGCTGGGTGAAACTGCTGTACACGGATCCGACGCCTAGGGTGCGCACGGAGCAGTATCGGGTGGAGAGGGGCACTCGTCAGGGATGCCCCCTCTCCCCCCTGCTGTTCGCCCTGGCGGTGGAACCGCTGACCTGTGTGGCACGGATGGGCTACAGATATAGGGGACTACGACTGGGGGGACAAGTACATCATATAGCACTATATGCTGATGACCTCCTGCTGTTCCTGAAAGACTCGGGGGAGGACCTGCAGGGGGCCAGGACTATGATGGAAGAGTTTGGGGCTCTCTCGGGCCTAAGAGTAAACTGGCAAAAATCCCAGCTGTTCCCTATGATAACGGACCAACAGCCGCCCGAGGGGTTGGGGGACCTGAGATGGGAGCAACGTTGTTTCAGATACTTGGGGGTGAAGATTTTCCACTCGCTCCAGGATGTGCAGGAAGGAAATATTGGAGGGGCGATGAGGGCCCTAAAAGACAGCATGGGTTTCTGGGGGAAACTTCCTATCTCGGTAGCGGGAAGGATTGCCTTCCTACAAATGGTGGCCCTTTCCAGACTGTTGTACTTTTTTGTCACGCTCCCAGTGTGGATCCCCAGGGTGTGGTTTCGGGAGGTGGATGTATGCCTATCGGCCTTCATATGGGGGACTGGGCGACGACGGCCATCGACAGACGGAGGGCTGGCAACCCCGGACTTCGAAGCGTACTATTTAGCAGGTCAGCTACAGAGACTCACTCAATGGATAGCGGGGAGGAACGACCCAGATAGGGGGGTGCCCCCCTTCGCCCCAGGGAGGGATGAACTACTCCGAACACTAATGAGGACTGTGAAACCACAGCACATGCATACCAACGAGCATAGAGTGATATAGAAATGTTGGAGCAGATGCCTCCAGAAGACCCAGACGAAACATCCATACTCACCGGAACTGCCATTAGTAATAGTCAGGGCACTGCCACCTGGGGGACAATGGGGAGGCCTAGATGACTGGGCACAGGCGGGGGCGACGAAGATAGGAGATCTGTACAGAAATGGAGAACAGCTCCCATTCGACGAATTCAGTACTGACTGGGACATCCCGCAGGGCTATTTCTTGCTGCATGGAGCGGTCACAGGGGCGATACGAGGGCACTGGCAGATGGGCACTATAGAACCGCCGCAACACGCCACTTGTGAATACATTGGGATAGCCGGGGGTGTTATAAAGGCCGTCTCATGCCTATACAGTGTAGCAATGCAACAATGTCTCAACTGGGGATCACTTAGCAAGGGCAGTTCAATTAGTAGTATACATCAGAAGGACCGGGAGAAATGCCTATACAGGGCAACAGGGAGAGATTCTGCTAAGCCGCTAGAGGAGATAAGGAACCGTTGGGAGGAGGATCTAGGACGCCCCTTTGAGGATAAGGACTGGGAAAACGTATTGCAAAGGGCACCGAAGGTGTCCAGAAACACACGATTTAGACTGATAAGCTTTTACACATTACACCAAGCATATCTTATCCCGGAACTAATAGATATTTCCACAGGGAAGACGCGGAGTGTCCTAGGTGCAGGGAAGTAGGAGCAAATTTCATCCATATGATGTGGAGCTTCCGGGCACTGGCGCAATACTGGCAGGAGGTGACAACAGAAACAGCCCGGATCACTGGTAGGGTTGTGCCGTGTACGCCAGCACACTGCTTGCTCAATCTGTTCCTACATACGGCCAAGACCAAAGTCACTGCCCGGTTTCAGGACCTGGCCTTCATCCTAGCCAAGAGGGAAATCACCAGTAGGTGGAAAGCACCAAACGGCCCTAGCATCACTAGGTGGAAACGAGAACTAGAGAAGTGGGCGGGCTGCGTGAGTAGAGTTCTGATGAGGAATGCGAGACAAGGTGTAGGCAGAATAGAGAGGGCCCAGGCATGGGAAGCACTGGCGGAAGAGATGAAACGCAATGGCCAGGGATCCGGCAATACTACCCCAACAGTGGCTTCTAGACAGGGGAGCCCCCAGAGACCGGACCCAGAAACTGCCCCAGAGCCGGAACCCGGGGAGACTCATTCATAAGATTAGCAAGGCAAACTGAGCAAGATAAGGTAAGGAGGTGTGAACACGAAGACTATATAGTAAATCCGTGAATAACGAGGGAAAGTGACAAGCAACAGAGGAAAACCTTTTAATTTTCATGGCCTGCAGTGTGGCAGGGGGGGAGGGAGTGGGGAGATGGGGGGGGGGGGGGTAGTTGAGGAGGGAGTTTGAACCTGTACACCCAGATATGAGGACACCAGCAATAGGGAAGGGGGGCTTAGGAAAAACTATGTGTTAGACAAGATAGCAATGCAAAGGAAAGCACTGTAATGTACTAAGATGTAAGTATAAGGACTGGTATGAGGCGAAAGGAAATAAAATATGTTTACAAAAAAACAATGTGACCTTTGCTGTTGAGTACATTGCCTACTGCAACAGCTAGGACGTGTGGGCCATAGAAGGAATTTCTTTGCCAAATGTAACCAAGCGGATCTGGGCTTCCAAATTCTGTTGTACTGAATATTGCTTACAAGCAAATGCAATATAGTTTTGAAATTAGGGCTGTCTGCAGTGCAGCTCTTTGATGAGAAATATTTATGTTACATTTGATCAGCAACATCAAGGACAGTGAGGAATGTCGAAGTGACAGATTCAAACTTATCATTAATCCCATGTCAATGAAATCACAAAGAGTACATTTTCCACAATGAGAACGTTGAAATGTATAGTGCCCTATCTCAGATACCAATAGAAGCTACAAGCCACTCTCACATGTTGGTATTTCTAAGATCAACTACCCTAATAATCTACACTTTGATGCTTCCTAATAAGATAATTAAAATGGTTAGGACATTGCTGCAAGAGTACTACTTCCCCTGCATCCAGGAAAGCTCATGAAGCCAGTCTTGCAAGCTTCTCACTGCTACCAATAGCTAGATGATTGCTGTTGATAATACTCTGAATCATTCACAGAGCGAACAGCAGTAAAGGCCAACTGCACATAAACTAAGGTTCAAGTAATACTCCTAAAACAGGACACCACACTCAAAATTAACTCCAGGGATCATTC
Source organism: Calotriton arnoldi (assembly GCA_963921515.1). Lineage (NCBI taxonomy): Eukaryota > Metazoa > Chordata > Amphibia > Caudata > Salamandridae > Calotriton > Calotriton arnoldi. Next base: position 3,889,545 of record CAWUFW010000415.1, read on the forward strand.
TTACCACAGTACAAAACGATATCCATCTGCAGAATTACCTTCTAGGTTAAATCAGCGAGGCTGTAGAACACACTGTCAGAAACAAAACAGTATATATTCAGGAGTACCTGAAATTCAGAAAGGAAGCCCAAACTTGGAGGTTCCCGAGATAATATACCAGACTGCTCGAACAGATGCAATGAAAGCTAACACATTCTTGCAGCTTATGGGCACCTTAATCAAATCCCCATACGATTTAACAGCAACCACACCAAGGAGACGAAACAGCCATCATCACCGAAATGGACAGGTAAATATGCTCCAAGGATTCATCTGCTTATGTATGCCTAACGTACCCTACAGATGAATGGAATCCACCAGGATGTACAGCAAATATTCCTCCCCAAATAATTCAGCAATTGCAAACCAATCCTCTCACTGCAAGAAGTCATTCACCTCAGCTTAATTCAACCATATCCGTTCCAACCAAAGGTCACTATCAGACATGCCAATTCTACCACTTCAATGTTATATGAATCAGTTCTAATCTAAGCACTCAGTGCCAGAAAGGCATGTACCATTTGACAAAAATATCTGATAAACACCGATGTGAACTGGAGGATTTTAAATATGCACCCTTGCAGATACTTTACCAATCTAATCATCCCTCACCTTTTATATTAGTGATAATAATGAGGAGGACTTTAACAGGTGCCATCCAGGAACATATCTGCCTCTACCCATTTCCTCCCAATCCTATGCCCATTCACATCATTCTACTATGTTAATACATACAAAGGTAGTAAAATAAAAAGATATCACAACCAATCACAGATCTGCAGAGCTAACCCATAGCCAACTGTCTACAACAATGCTAAATCTACACACAGAAAGCAAACCTATTTCATCCATCAAACCCCAGAGCCACAAGAAAAGATCAGAGCACCTCTCTAGCATACAAGCCAAAAGACCTGTTTCCAGTAGGAGTCTTTCAATTTTGAAAGCCAAAAATGGCTTTATGTTACCCGTCTCCTGCCTAAAATTGACTCTTCTTCACTGTATGTCAATGGGGAAAATGAATCCCCCCCCCCCGATTTTTTTTCCCCAAAATCCCCAACTTGCAAAATGTTGACATGTATGCTCTGCTCACTCTTGCACAACACCAAAATGTTTCCTACCTAGGCACACTCTCCTTGACAGCACTCTTTAAACCAAACAGTACTAATAGAGTCCATTAATTAGAACGAAAAATGTATTAACTTAGTAAGCTAAAAGTACAATGAAGAATGTAAAACTTAACGTTAAACTGACACTCATTTGAAATGTGCTGATTCGCAATAGGCAGTCATAGTTATCTGTGTAGGCCACAGAAAGGCTATGAAGTAAGTTTCTTTAACTAAAAACTAAATTAATATTGCTGAAATGTGCATTACGTGATTTACAAGCTTGACCTTAAAGTGACATGTTTAGAAATGTTGTTAGAATGGCACAATATTCCAGTTTAACAAAACGTATTACTTTAATAAGCAACCTTTATTCTTGAATGTCATGAACTTCCTATTTTTCTTATGTTTCATATAACATGAAATAGAATAACTTGTGCATTTTAAACAATAATGTTCGATTAGCCTTACAAAGAATACATTACCTAACAGTGATTTTGCCTTTTAGTTCGTATTTCATTGTTCTTGCAGTGAAACAAGTGAAATGTAGAAGGTCGATTAGTGTTTAAGGCCTATGTGAACCAAGCCTGATGTTCCCAGAATCTAACTATGCAAGACTTTTGTAGCTAACCTTGCGATAAAAAGTATGAGCTGCATGTATTTCCATGGAAATGGAGGAGATGAACCTGCATACCGAAGAATCCTGCCACCCTAACTGGTCCATGAAGAAAGGAGCCTGTTACAATATTTTCGACATGAGTTCTTGACTTTTTTATTAGCGCGTGTTCCTAGGTAGTTTGTTCTTATTCCCATTTTTGCACTGCTTTTTCTTTGGAGGACTGCTCCAGACCCTTGACAGTTGTTGTGAGAAGCTGGCTTGGTATATGGTGTACACTTATGTAAGTGCGCACCTTGCACCAATCCAGACAACCCTTATGGTGATTTAAGTGGTCTCAGACAACCTTAGAAAGCTCTCTAAGTGGTAGCTATGGGGAGCAGCCTACAGGCTTAGTCCAGAAGGAGTTTAAAGAAGCTTGTTTTACCAGAACATAATATTATAGGTATAGATTAACTGAAAAAGAACCACACAGCCTATTTAAACAAGCATTGGCAAAGCCAATAGGTCTCGGCAATCCCAGAACTATAGCCGCTGGCAATTTAAATGCATTTGTCTACGGCTCTTGGGCTGTTTTTATTAATATACACAAATGCATAAACACTGCCAACGCCTATAGCTCTCGGATTTCAGAGACCTATATGCTTTGCCAATGCTTGTTATTTCTTAGGATTTGCAAATTAGAAGGAAAAGACACGCTACCTCTTAGATGCTCCTAAAGTGGATTACCTTAAAGCATTTGCAACACAAACTACGAAAGGAGGGGCAGGAACAAAGTGAACATGGACAACGGGAGGGGCGGGAAGAAAGGCAACAAACTACGGCAGGAGGGGGCAGGAACAAAGTGAACACGCACTACAGGAGGGGGTGGGAACAAATCCAGCACAAACTACGGAGGGAGGGGGCGGGAACAAATCAGCACAAACTACGGAGGGAGGGGGCGGGAACAAATCAACACAAACTACGGAGGGAGCAAAGTCAACACAAACTACGGCAGGAGGGGCGGAGCAAAGTCAACACAAACTACGGCGGGAACAAAGTCGAAAACAAAACAAACTCCTGCACAATGGAGGCTATGTGATTATTTACATTTCGCAACACATTTCCCAGACTTTATTTTCAGATCCAAGTTACACCTGATGGTTGAGGCATAAGTAAGCAGTGAGGGTGAGAAAGTGCATCACATATAGGCCCCTCAGAATGTGGTTGTAGGAAAGGGAAGCATCTTGGGGCAAAACATAACAAAACAAGACGCGCGGCCAAGAAACGCGCTCTCTGGTGAGGGAGGGGGGAGGAGGGGGAGAAAAGGCAGATGGCGCCTCGCCAGCAATGCGAGGAATGGATGGCGCGCGTGCACGCCATCGTGAACGCAAGCTGGTCGCCAGCCGAAAGCCAGTGGGTTTGCACTTCCAAAACCCGCTTACTAAAACTCTCGGCCAGACCAGCGCAAGCGCTGGTGCAGGCCGAGACCTAAAAATATGTATTTATTATAAGACACTCACTAACACATACAGGTATCTCCTAGCCGGAGATGTATACAAATGCACACAATACTTTTCAATAGAAACAGGTAAGTAGCACGTAATACACAGTGGTCACCAGGGGGAGGCCAAACCATATACTAAAACAGTGGTATGCCAAAACACGACTTGAGTCAAGACTATACCCAGAAGACGTAGAAGTGCCGGAGACCCAAGGAACCACCTGAAGTAAGTAACCAATGTCGAACCCAATGGAGGACTTCAGGAAGATGCCGCTGCTGGAGAAGGTGAAAGTGCCCGGTGGAACCCAAAGGTGGATTCAAGATGTGAAAAACCTGCAAGCAAACGGGACAGAGTCTATGCCACTCAGGAGTGACGAGGAGGCATGGAAGGGGAATGCCCACCGATGTCGAGTGTTGCAGGAGAGCCGACGGTGGCCTTGAAACTGCAGCTGTGTGGACCAGGCGACACTGTGGAAGACCAGGAGCCGTACACGTGCTGTCCCATGTCAGATGTCGAGAGGGTCGGTGTCCGGCGGGAGCACCACCCATCCTTGGGAACTGCAACCAACGTGGAAGTTGAAGAAGGTGCAATGTTGGGACCAGCAAGGTCCAGGAGACTCACCACAAGCAGGGGAGTCAGGGCAGGCACTGAGCAATCAGGGGAGCCCAAAGAATTCAACGATGACCCTCAAGAGGACCTCGAGCAGCTCACCAAAGATGCAAGCCCACGATGCAAGTGATGCGGTGAGGACAAAGATCTTTGTCACTGGAGATGCTTGAGGTTGGACTACTTGGAGCCGAAGATCTTGGTGAAAGGAAGCCAACAAGCCTTTGTAACTGCAAGTCGACGCGGTGCACAGGGGTTCGGTTCCTGCGACTCCGACGAGGGATACTGGCCTCAAACTTGGTGAGAGGACAGGGCAGGCCTTGAGGGACGTGAAGAACCACCACCTGTGTTGCTGAGCCTTTCGGAGTCCGTGGGAGCCCAGGATTAGCAGACCGATCAGCTTAGTTGTGGTGCCTGCGGATGCAGGGAAGTGACTCCTTCACTTCAAGGGAGATTCCTTCAGGTGTCTTGGATGCCCACAGGCCTTGGAAGGTTCCTATATGGTGCACAGATGTTGCAGTAGAGGAGCAGGGCGACGAAATCAGGAGCACCAGGAGTCTTCCCGGTTGCAGTCTTGATGCCCAGAGCAAAGGCCAGCGAAGTCCATAGTGCCCAGACGGTTGAAGAAGTGGTATCTGAAATTAATCTTGTCCCACGACGAATCTAGGGACCCACCCTCAGGTAAGCCCTTAAGTACGCTAAGGAAAGGGTTGGGACGATTCAGGGGTCCCTCCCTAAAAAGGGACTGGACAAGGGGAGGATACTCCCCTGTCCTTTGTCCAGTTTTGTGCCAGAGCCAACAGCTCCCTGAATTGGTTTGAGCTCGACTATGCATGGAGGGTACCAAGTGTGCCCTGCACACAGACTATGTGGCGCTGGCAAGCGCCCCCACCCTGCCCCAATACACTAAACCCTGTCTGGGAGGTGGTCACACCTCCCTGTGACAGGATACCTATTGTTCTGCCTTCTCTTGCCCGAGCTTCGCTCAGCAGCAGGAGGGCAGAAACGTGTCTCTGGCCGGCAGCAGCCCTAGCTTGCTGTTCAGGTCTAGAAGACTGGTACCGGGAGCACCGAGGGCCTCCCCAAGGAGCTTTACGGTGAATGGAATCATACCTCCCACACCGTTTCCAACATGTTTGATACCAAACATGATAGGATTTGTTACAGCCAGTTTCAAGATGATCACCGTGTAATGACACGGTGCTCCTCTATATGTTATATGGCTGTCTCACTTACAACCCGGGAGAATGGACTCCGTAGGCTGGAGGGGTGTCCTGTGCATGCAGGGGCACCCTCACACTTAGAACCGAGCACCCTGCCTTCAGGATTGAAAGGCCTGCCTTAGGGGTGACTTATGGGTTTTAAGTGCAGTGACCTGAGATATAGGGAAACGTATGTCTTTCGTAAATGGTGCTAGCACCAGCTTACACACAATGCAATGGCAGGCCTGTAGTTACAAATTGAGTGGTCTCCCATGGGTGGCATAACACATGCTTCATCCCATGGTGCACCCCTGGTGTACCTATGCCCTGGGTACCTTAGTACCATATACTAGGGACTGATAAGGTTACACCAGTGTCCAATCTGGGATGTACCTAAGTATTTACCAAACCAATTTAGGGGAGAAAGCACAGAGACTGGGGTCCTGATTAGCAGGATCCCAGTCAAACTAGTGAGAAACAGCATTATATCAAGCAAAAAGTGGGGGTAACCATAAAAGCAGATCCTACCTTCCTACAGTTGTGATTACTGCTGCTACTGTTTTCCTCCCTGCTTTACTTTGCTATTTGTTTTGGCAGATTGCTACTGCAAATGTATGCTGTTCTTCGTGGACTTAATGATAATCGGCTGAGTCTTATGAACTACTCTTTATAGGAAGTTCTGCTGCCTTAAATTGTCTTTGAAGCTTTATGCTCCCTTGATTTCACTCTTTTCCTTGAATTCAAACTCTTAATGGGTTCTTGAAATCTAACGCTCTGATCCGGATTTCTAGAGAATAGGGAGCTTGTTCCTTTATTGAATGTGCTTAATGCAATTTATAATTTGATGCATTATTCTAACCACTTTTCTTTGATGAGATTTCGGTAAACTTATTTGATTTGTGGACTAACTGAAATAAAGACAAAAATAACTTTACTAATCTCTTAATAAGAAATAAACCTTTAAAAATATAATAACTCATCATTGACTGAATTTAAACTGTTAATGAAATTTAAGATTGAGATGGCGGTGTTGCTCCTTGACTCCTAATACAGCGTTCTAAGATCCACCAGTGAGAAAAAGAAATAGTTAACGCGGAAAACAGGGCTTAACCCTGCAGGATGGTAAATTAGTGACGATAATAATAAGAAATTAAATATTAGGGCCCAGTCCGCACTCAGTATCATTCAGTGTAGCTTGCTCAACTCCCAGGAACGTGCTTCTGTGCACCACATAGGAATATAAAGCGTAATGTAAACGTCACAATACAAAGCAATCATTCACAGAGCTCAACACCCCCCCAGGTGTTCGAGCAACTGCCAGGCCCTTCTGCTGTTCTTTCTTACCCATCAATTATGTACACCAAGCCCTTTTTGTGTGGTGTTAGAACGGCCGCAGTTTATTCACATCATAAGTTGTTACACCTTGTCATGTGGCATTGATCAACATGCCCATAAGTCACTTTGGAACGGGTTATACAGTGTACATCATATCATTTATTGCATACTAATAACCATAACCTCATACTGTTGTGATAGCTCTACCTCTGTCACTCACTTGGTACAGCGGGTCGCGGCTTCAAGGCTTCAACTTGCTACCGATTATCTGGAGTTCGTGGCCCCCCATGGCCATGCCTGGGCTGCAAGTGCTGTGTCCGCCCAGCGCTGACCATTTTTACCCTTTTGTCTGCCCTCAAGTATCCCTGCCATAAGGCATCCCAAGGATCTTGTCCGGGCACGTATCTCAAGAGTCCCTGCCATAAGGCATCCCAAGGACCTTGTTTGGGCAATTGCACTTGTCTCAAAAGTCCCAGCCGTAAGGCATCCCAAGGACCTTGTTCCGTCAATTGCCCTTCTACGTCCTTATTTGAAGATTCTTTCTTGCTAAACCTCGTGACTCCCTGCCCCTCGTCACACTGCGGCTACAACGCCCGCCTTCTCCGGTGTTGGTGGGATCACTTTTTTCCGGCGACAAAGCTGGGGATTGCCTGTCCCAGTCGCCTTTTAGGCCGTGCTTGTGACCACGCCCCTCTTTCCTGATTGGGCCCTTTGAACGCAAACTTCCTGGTCACGCACATGTCTTCTCGTTGTCGCAGTTTCGCGTCCTGTTGCTGCTGTGCCCTTTGTTTGCCGCCCGCGTGGGGGGTTAGCCGCCCTCCCTCTAGGGTCGGCTGTGCCTCCCGGTCAGCGGTAAACCCCCCCCAGCTGTTGGAGCAACTCCCGGGCCCTCCCACCGTTCTTTCTTACCCATCACAGAGCTCAAATTGCTGACAGACGCAACTACAAATAAAAAACTTACTTCCTGCAGAGATTTACTGCTACTGACCGTTGTCAAATATTGCAGCCCTGCAGAGAAACTTTATACTGTTGCCTCAAAACAAGGCAATCCAGCAGAGAAGTAATAGTCATTTTAAAAGTATGGCACCCCCGCACAGAAGAATTGGAAAAGGTGTAATAAAGACGCTAAATCAAGAAGAAAAGGGTTAGTGCTATCTCTTAAGAGCGCAACAGATCTGCACGCACAGCCTGGCTGAAAGTAGGACTTGGAAGTTCTAGCACCGGTCAATAGACGAGATGAGTCGCGCTGATGCTGTCCTTTAACAAGTAGATTAATACACACGTGATGTGACTGGACAATACTAATGTAGTAACCATTCGTCACATACATACATACATCCCAAAATACTCGATTCAGGACTGAAACTCCTGACTTTTGCTATATTTTAGCTGTCACTCGCCTGAAATTGACTCTGGGGAATTAAATTCCCGAGGTTTTTTCCCGAAATCTCCTGCTCTCGAATGTTAGCCTGTATGCACACGACGGAACCTTGTACATTTCCTCTAAGAAAGCAAACGCTAACTGTACCAAGACACATTAGCGGGCTTAGTAGCCCATATTCTCCATCCGACGGCTATGCTACCCAGATGTTGCAATAGTCACCTTATCCAGGGATTTGCGCTCCTCCCTTCTCCTCTCGAACTCCTCAAAGGAGATCCTCCCCTCCAGGTAATCGATCAGCTCAGGGCTGAAGCCAGACATCTCTGCAATCTAAAACGAAAACGCCGCGGTACGGGGGACACAGAATGGAACGGACCGATGGTGCACTCAGAAAAGACACCGCAAGAAACATTTACCAGCTCTCACAGTTCCGGTTACGTTTCCAGAAGAGACCAATAAACACGCACAATTTTCCGGAAATAAACCCCAAACTAGCCAAACCCATACAATGGTGACAAAAGGTTAAACAAGTAACTCGGAGACGAAGTTCATTAAATGAGGGAACAAGAGACATTGACAAATGTGTGTAAACAGACTGGTCATTACTCTGAAAAGTTCAGAGAGGACATGACCTCTGAGCACCAAAGGGTCCCCACTGGGATCACAAATGGAAGGGGGGATGGATAGGAAATAAAAACCTTTTCTTTAATCGCCTATTCAGGTGCTAAACTGGAGGTGAGACCTCCTTGGAGAGGGTGAGGGTGACAGGGAGAAGGTAGGGGGAGTGGGAGAATGGTCATCGGAGGGAGGTTAACTAAATTAAAGGAAATAAGATTTTATAGATAGCCTGAAAGTAATGAACTAAGCGGATGGCCTGGAATAAAAGGGAGCTCGGGAGGTCAATTATTGTGTGTGCTCCTGATCCAACGTATTTAATTATGAATGAATGAATGAATGGATTTATAGAGCACAACTATCACTCCGGGGAGCATCATGGCGCTAAAGCAGAAACAAGACAAGAGAGGAGAGCAGCAGTATGTTCTTCCAGATCAAATGAGTGAGAACACTAAGTTGTCCGGAGCTCCAAAGATCCAAGTTTTCAGGAATTTCTTGAAGATAGATTCTGTCTGAGAGAGCCGGAGATGGGGGGGTAGAGAGTTCCAGGCTTTGGTCCCTAGGACTGTGTAGTGAAGATAGTTGTAATAAGAAGCAGTAGACGTAAATTCTTCTAGTTCTGTATTTATTAGCCACAGCCTCAGCAGCCCACAGGTAACTTACAAATATGGAATCCTGTACTACCAATACACATTTTAACATTCTACATTCCAGTGAGGTAATGCTGGAATGTAGGAGACATGAGATCACAACAATATCTCCCTTTCTTTACTATAAATAAAAAGCAAAAACAATTAACAGTGAAACATGTTAAAAGTGCGGGAAGAAATACTTAACATTCACAGCATAGAAACATGGAAGAAGACAAATAGAAGGAGAAAAAGTGGAACTAGTCACAACCAGTATACTAAAGGAAAAAATAAAGGATATAATAGAGAACATTGCAAAACCAAAAAGGTTACATGAAAAAGAAAGTAAAGTTCAATCACGAAACCTTAAAGCCTTAACAATATTTCTACTACTGCTCCTTCGTTCAGAAACAGGAACAGGATAAGAGGAATGACTTGACTCAGAAACGTCAATAGAGGAAGATCGAGCAGGAAAAACACGAGGATGCATAGACAAATTAAATGGAGAAGGAAGATCACGAGGATGCACATCACGAGGATGCGCCTTCACAACTCTTCCCTTATTCCACCATTCATTCCTGCTTGTTCTCACTGCATTCCTGGTCACAACTTCAATTCTGACTGGGGGTTTGAATTTCGACATCCCTTTAGGAACATTTAAGTCCAAAGGGGGTGCGCAACTCACAAAGTCCAGTAGTCAGTTGTAGATACAAAATATATAATTTCTTTATTTTGATCCGTGTTAAAAAAACATCAAACATTAATACTACAGCCAACATTAATACTCCAGCCAACGCGTTTCATTCCCATATTGGGAACTTCATCAGGGCTAGTCAAGCGCCGGTTGGTACCGGTGATATACACAAGCGTTATTTATTGTGGGTTATAATCCCACAAGGCAAAGTGAATTGGCAAACTCAATCTCATATACTGGTTGTCTTAGATGGTAGACTCGCGTAAATATAAAGCGTGGTCCCGTGTATTGCACTGGGGCCCAGCAACGCAATCGTGAGTATAATAGCTCCTTCCAGCCGTACGAGTGTTCCTCCCTCTTCTCGTGCACGAGACTTTGTGAGTTGCGCACCCCCTTTGGACTTAAATGATTCTTTGATCTGGAGCACAGTGACGCCACGCAACGGCTGGCGTTGGGGTAGTGTTGCGCATCAGAACTTTATTATTGGAACTGGCGTGAGGTGCGGTACTAGTGGTCCGCCGTTGCTCCCTTTAGGAACATGATTAGGATCTTTAACACGGACCCAATCACCCACACGGAAAACTCTTTCTGTAGATTTGACCCTATGTATTGTATCATAGTGACTTTTCATTTTAGCTTGAAATTTCTCAACATTAGGTCTTACAATTTTGTCCACAATTAACATGCGATCACTCTTGGTCTGACACTCCCGCAACCAAGCAGGACATAACCTGGAAGCAGGAGGGCGTCCCCGCAGGATTTCAAACGGTGAAAGACCAGAAACAGCATTAGGACATGACCTGTGAGACCACAGCATTTCTTCAACAGCCTTACACAAATCAATCTTGTTTTGAACAGCCCACTGTATACACTCCACTAGAGTGCGGTTCATTTTTTCTACTAGGCCGTTGGCTTGTGGATGATATAAAGCAACACATTTGTGTTTAATGGCATTAGTGTCCAGAAAACTTTTCATTTCTTTAGAAACAAACTGGACGCCATTATCGGAAACAATCTCTTTGGGGTAACCTTCTCTCAAAAACAAATTGTTTAGAAACTTGATAACCCCAGAAGTGTTAGGTTCTTCTACAAATTTAACTTCCCATCATTTACTATAATAATCAACAACCACAATAGCAAATTTAAACTTGCGCGGTAGAACACTGAAAGGTCCAATGAAATCAATGGCCAGTTTGGACCACACAGACTCAGGTAAGCTGACAGGTTGGAGTGGAACCGCTTCAGTTTTGAGCCCTTTATCACTGGTAGCACAAATGACACATGCTCGTACGCTAGCAATGATAGCAGAGTCCATCCCAGGCCACCAATAACTGTCTCTGATTTTTCTTTTAGTTATGGTCTGGCCTAAGTGTCCCTCATGCCCATACGTAATAATTCTGTCTCTCAAACAAACAGGTGGAATAAATTTATCCCCCTGTACCAACATCCCATTTTCTTCAATTGACAGCTCATCAGAGACCTTAAAATAAGCTTGTAGGGGGGCGTGGCCAAGATGGCGGTGAGGTGAGACGTACCTTGCTGTCTCTCCGCCGACCGCCGATATTTAGCACCAGCCTGCAGCCTCTCGGAGCAGATTCTTTGGGGCTGGCGGCTGCTATCAGCGACTCTGCACCGGAGACGCCCGGGGAGGGTCTCTAGCTGGCACCGGGGCCGGTGTTTGGGCGGATCGCGCTGAGCCCGGGACCTCCACGGCAGCGGTGCGGCCTGCGCCCACGCTGTAGCCGACTCGCGGAAGAGACCCGCGCCCATCTGCCGCCTCCTCCCGCGGCGGCTTGAGATCTGGTGACCGCTCGGCCGGGGGCCGCTGCTGCAAGGCGCTGCGCGGTCTCCCCGGGGCTTGGACATCGGAGCTGGCGGGGGCGGACCCAGAAGAGGGAAGGGACATCCCGGCGGCGGCGACGCGGCCAGTACTTCGGCGGCGCCTGTGCCGCATGGCTGGGCCGCCTCTCTGGACCCAGACGATCACCCGGGGCCTCTGGGCGGGCGGCCTCTTGTAGTTGTGGGCCGCTTGGCGTTCGGACCGGGCCCGGCGGAGCCTTCTCGGCGCCCGGAGCGCTCCAACACCCAGCAGAGTAAAGCACAACTTCACAGCGGACACCCCCTGGGGGGGGCTGCATCCGGCGCGCTGACGCCTGACCCACCCGACTGGACCGGAGCCAGTGGCTGCCCCCCGGCCTGTGGTGGACTCGGCGGGGGGCCTCGAGGATCAGGCCCTGTAGTGCCTCCTGACTGGCCCTCAGAGAGGGAGAAGATCTGAGGTAGGCCGCGCCTGGCTGGGCCTGCGCTGTGGGCTGCTGCGCTGTGGGCTGCTGCGGCGGACGACCGCTGGGCTTGAGGGAGCGACAGAGGTCCCTGGGGAGTGGTGGCCCCCGCCTGGGGGTCTGAAGGACAACGCTTGACGCCGTCTGTCGTCGCTGCTGGACCCGCCTGGCCTGAGTAGGGTTTGGTCTGGGGGTGCACGGGGCGAGTGCCTGGAGTGCGCTGTCTGGGAGCGGCAGAGTGCGCTCGACATCGCGGCACTCTAGCTGCCGCCCCCCATCCCCCGGGCCTTACCCGTAGTAGAAGCTGGACTGGGCACTGGGGAGCTGTTGGAATTGGCCTTAGCGCGACCCTGCTTTGGCGCTACACGGGAACTAGCTTGCTTTCCTCACCATCTGGCGCAGGCCTGGGATATGTCCTCCACCCGCCCCAGAGAGACAAGACCCAAGGACGCCAGGCCTGAACTCACAGTGAAGGACCTCTTCTCACGCACCCAGCGGGGCCCTCTCAAGATGGCCCATTCATCCCAGGAGACTGGGGCCACCCCGATGTCAGGAGATGCCCAAGATGAACCGGTGACTCAGGCCTTTCTTGAGTCCCTCTTTACGACGCTCAGGGAAGACCTACAAACCGTGAAACGCGACCTCACCTCTGAGATAAAAGACATTCGCAAGGACGTCGATAGCATTGGGGAGACGCGTGGCGTCGCTGGAGGACAAAGGGGATGACAGAGACACGGAACTCTCTTCGCTTCAACAAGAGGTCATTCGTATACACGAGCAGCAGGTTGACCTCCAGGCGCACCTGGAGGATCTTGAAAACCGCTCTCGAAGGCACAACATAAGGATTCGAGGGTGGCCACGAGTCGGAAGCGGGGGACATCTTCGCCTACGTGCAGGGGCTCTTTAACCATGTGCTGGGGAATCCATCTACCTCCGAGATTAAAATCGACAGGGCCCATCGGGTGGGGCCCCTAGAACGGACAGGGCGGCCACGGCAGACATATTGGCCTGCATTCATGACTTTCGCACAAGGAGGAGATTCTACGGAAGGGCAGAGATATGCACCCGATTGTTTATCAGGATCAACGTCCCACTCTCTACCAAGATCTAGCGGCGATTACCCTGCAGAAACGCAGGCTCTTCCGTCCCATCACGGCCCACCTCCGCCAACGGGACATCTCTTATTCTTGGGGCCACCCGTTTCGATTGATTTTCCGCTTGGACGGGAAACAATACCAGCTCCGTTCGTTGGCGGAGGCCTGCAGACTTCTTGACGTTGAGCTGCCAGAAGATGAAGGAAGTAATCGTGGCTCGAGCCTGGCGGCCGGCGTTTCACCATCGGGTTGGCAGAGACAGCGGCGCCGCAGACGCCCTAAGCGGCCGGACCCTGCCGAAATTGCAATGAGCCAGAAAGCAGCATTGGAGTCACTTCCCGAGGAGTGGCGAAAACCCACCCTTCAGGACAATAGAAGAGGCTGTCTGCTCTTTATTATTTTGAGGCGGGAGGCGGGGAGGGGGTACTCTTGGCCACTCTATGGACCCCTTGCCGAACTCTTTCTGTTCATCCTGGGATGACGGACTTTCTTGTTCCTCAGTTTGGACTCTTGTTGGGGTTGTTTTTCCTTTTGTCCTTTTTTGGGGCCCTCGTCCACTGTTTTTAAACACGGGCAATGATAGGCTACCTTGGCTCTTTACTCATCCCTGCTTGATGGGCCCCGGGATCCATAGATACACTTGGGCTCTCACTCTTTAGATGGCTCCCACTACCGCCAGTATCCTTACCCTGAATGTGCGGGGACTTAACAATCCCATCAAACGGAGGGCGATTTTGTCCTATCTAGAACACTCGGGCGGACATATGCCTCCTTCAAGAGACGCATCTGTTGGCCCGGGACTGCCACCGCCTCAAATCTCGTCTCTTCCCCACTCAGCTTTTTTCCTCAAGCGCCACTAAAACAGAAGGGGTGGCCATTCTGGTTTCCCGCTCCTTCAGGAAGGGTTCTTCAGAAGGAGGCAGAAATTAGAGGGAGACTTCTCATATATCAGTTCGACATTGGGGGCTGACTTTCACGATTGGGTCCATTTACGCCCCTAACGAGGGCAGGAACAGTTCTACATGACGCACTGACTGAAGCCACAGTGACGGTAGAGCGTAGAATTCTGCTGGGTGGGGACTTAAACCTGGTGTTTGATAACACGTGGGATAGGTCGGCTCAACGCTCTGGTCAGACGGGCGCACTCTCCCAGAGGGGCTTAGATCGCTTGAGGGATTTGGGGATGGTGAATCTCTGGCGCGCCACCCACCCTAATGACCGCGAATACTCATTTCACTCGAGTGTCCATAAGACTTACGCCCGCCTCGACTATTTTCTGGGCACGGAGGTGCTCCGAACCCTGCTGGCGGGGTCGGAGATTTTAACCGCCTCTCTCTCCGATCACGCACCGGTGATGGTCACCCTCATGCTTCCACCGCTGACGCGACCTTTCCGCCACTGGCGCTTGCGTGACACCCTTTTACAACGCGCAGACGTGGTTCAACAGATACAACGCGCGATAGATGACTTTCTGACCCATAACGATAACAATGACACCCTACTTTCTACACGCTGGGCAGCGCTTAAAGCAGTCTTGAGGGGAGAGATCATTGCTATAGCGACGGCAGACAATGCCGATCGTAAGTGCAAGAGGACGAACTCACACAACGAACCAGGGAGCTGGAACAGATGCACCAGCGCACCGGGCGCCCAGGATTTGGGAGACAGCTGTGCGCAGTGCGGGCCCAGCTCGCAGCCATTGATAACGACCAGGCGGAATACGCTGCACTACGCCTGCGCCATGCATTTTACACGGGTGGTGACCGGTGCGGCCGTTTACTCGCTCATAAGTTACGCGAGGTTCGGCTAGCGCCACGGGGTCCGGGAGATGCTGCGATGGTGCGGGTCGAGAGCTCCACGACCGCAGCGGACATTGCAAAGGTCTTCCGCGACTTCTATGCTCAATTGTATGCAGCGCAAGCATTAGATGGCTCGCTTAGCGAAGCTTACATAGCGGCAGTACACCTTCCCTCACTCACGCAGGCTCAGGTAGATCACCTGGAGCGGGAGATATGCGTGGAAAAGGTCATAGCGGCGATCTCACGCCTCAAGTTGGCCAAATCGCCTGGACCTGATGGCTATCACAGCCGCCTTTATAAAACCTTCTGCCCAACAATAGCACCCCTCCTGACGCGCCTTTTTAATTCCTTTGCGACCGCGGGGCGATACCGGAGGACATGCTGGAGCGGCCATAGTGGTCATCCCTAAGGCAGGGAAGGACAAGACCAGCTGTGGGGCCTATCGCCCTATCTCGGCTCCTTAATATTGACCTCAAACTTTTTACAGGGACCTTGGCACTCGATTAGCACCCTATATGCCGGGACTTATTGACCCCGGACCAGGCGGGGTTCATCCCTCAACGTCAGACGGCGACAACACTAAACGTGTACTTCACCTGATTGAGAAGGCCTCCAGGGTCCCTGGGGAATACATGCTCCTCACCATAGACGCGGAGAAGGCCTTCGATAGGGTCCATTGGCGTTTCTAGAACAGGTGCTGATCCACGTGGGGTTGGGGGAGAGAATCCGTGCTTTAATTCTTAATTGCTACCAACACCCTACGGCTTCGGTCCGTGTTAACGGTCATACCTCGTCCCACCTTCCTATCTCCAGAGGGACCCGCCAGGGATGTCCTCTCTCCCCCCTGCTCTTTGCGCTTTACATGGAGCCCTTTGCCCAATGTGTCCGGCACAATCCCCTTATCACCGGGATTAAATTTGGAGGTGACATCCATACCATTAGCCTCTACGCTGACGATGTCCTGGTGTCTCTCTCCGATCCCTCTCGAGCCTTGGGAGTCTTCATGGCGGAACTGGACCGCTTCGCTCAGGTGTCAGGCTTCAAAGTCAATGTTGAGAAATCGGTCGCACTTAACCTCTCCATGCTGCCCTCCACCCTGGCGCGCCTATGCGCCGCGCACCCCTGCAATGGGCGGATAGATCTGTCTCCTACCTTGGCATCCAGCTGGCGCCTACGCTGCCTGAGATATCCGCCACCAACTACGCTAAACTGCTGGACGCAGATTCGGGCGGAGTTGCGGCGGTGGAAGTATTTCCCGATCTCCTGGCTGGGGAGGGTGGCTGCTATAAAAATGACGATCCTACCCCAAATACTTTACATCTTCCAGACTCTCCTCTACGACCACCCGGTGGAGGTGGATCAAGCAGGTTCAATCGGAACTGTCACAATTTATCTGGCGGGGCCACCGGCCACATGAAAGAACCATAGTGAGGCTGCCTCCTGAGGAGGGCGGGCTGGGAGTTCCGGATCTCCGACTCTACTTTCAAGCGACACAACTCCGAAATTTAGTAGAATGGAGCAGATCCGAATCGGAGAAACACGGATTGTTTCAAGACCAAGCGGTAGCAGCCACGACTTTGCAGAGAATCCCCTTTTTACGCAGGGCTCACAGACCTGCCAATCTTTACGCTTCCCACATAACCAGGACGATTCTGGAGGCCTGGGATCAGACCTGTCTGAAATACAACCTGACTTCCTTCCCGTCCCCCCTCACCCCGCTCTTCGATAACCCAGACTTTCTACCAGGGATGGGTGAGGCCTCTTTCTTAAGCTGGCGCCCAACGGGTTGCCGGTCTTTGGGGCATTTGTTCGACCTTGACGGGATTCTCTCTTTTCCTCAGGTCCGGTCACACTATGGGATCCCAGAGTCGGAGCGATTTCATTATCTCCAGCTCCGTCATTGGGCTCTCCATCCCCTCGTGAAGCCACACACACAGCGTCTCCTCACACCATACGAAAAATGGCTGCTGACGCGCTCATCCGACAAAATGCTCATTTCAGATCTGTATAAGATCTTGTTAGCTGGACACACACACGCTTATAACGCAGGGCGCATGCGCTGGGAACGTGATCTGGGCCGGGCCCTTAGCCATAAAGAATGGGATGGGATTTATTATAGAGCTCGACACTCAGCACGCAGTATGGGACTGACGGAGACCCTGACCAAGGTGACCACACACTGGTACTATACTCCCGACCGCCTCCGCTCGATGGACCCTCGACAAAGTGCGGATTGCTGGCGGGGTTGTGGGCAACGGGGCACTCTGGTGCATCTACTGTGGGACTGTGAGCAGCTGGTCATTGGCGAAATAGATAAACACTTCGATACTCAGCTCCCACGTTTCCAAGCTATATCCTCCTGGGCCTCCCCAACCCCTCACTTATCCTCTTTCGCTCACAGCGTGAATCGTCCAGATAGCGATTGCGCTGGGCTCGGCCACACAAAACATTCTGATTCACTGGCGGACAACAAGTATCCCCACGTTTACTGGCTGGCTGCAACGTCTCTGGCAGGTTTTGGGGATGGAAAAGATCACTCTTACACTAGCTGGGAAGGGTTCTGCCTTTACGGATCTCTGGCAGCCATTTTGTCGCCTTACTTGGTTCTGAATTTAGGAACTCACCTGTCCGAGATATCTTCGTCTGCTGCGTCTATCAGCACCGACTGAGGGAATCTCAGGGAGCCTCACGGACTGAGGAGAAGTAAGCCTATCCTGAATTGGCATCTTAGTTGGTGGACGGGGGTCGGGGTGGGGGATGGGTAGGGTAAGTTTTCCTTTTGGCCATTCGCAGAAGTAAAACAGCTGGTTTCCACCATAAACCGCAATTCACTGTTGCTTAACTTGTCTTGTGCTGGTGAACACGTGACGCTTATTGTTGGCCTCTGTTACGAAATGCAAATAAAAAAGATTTAAACCAAAAATAAGCTTGTAAAGCCTGAGGTAGCGCCTTTTCTTTAGGCCACCCATTCATCACGTATTTCCTTACATTCTCCAGTTCAACATCTTTTAGAGATTCAGAATTCCACTCTTGTTCAGTGAAAGTGGTGTCGTGACAGACATCAACACTTGCAATAAGACATTCTTCATCATTTTCATCATTATTGTCAGGATAGTCAGTAAAGCTTAAAGGTGAGCGAGACAAATAATCCACCCTAATGTTCTTACCACCAGGAATATGTTCAACAGTGAAATTATATTGTAAAAGTTTGGAACTTAATCTTGCTATCCTTGGTGTGTGATCTTTAATAACAGAACCACTTAAGATACTTACTAAAGGTTTATGATCAGTCTTGAGGACAAATTTTCTCCCCCAAATAAAACATTTAAATCGTTCAACTGCCCAACAACAACCCAAAAGTTCTTTTTCAATGACAGAGAAAACCTTTTCATTTGACCTCAGAGACCTAGAAGCAAAACCAATAGTAACTTCATTTGGCCCCTTCATCTGGGCAATGGTGGCTCCCAAACCATCATTACTCGCAACAACAGTGATGATGCACTCCTGAGTAGAATCGAAAGGTGCAAGAACACCGGCCGATATAATTTCGTTTTTCAACCTTTCAAATTCTTTTTGACAACTTTTCTCCCAAACACATTTTTCTCTTTCTTCAACAGTTCTCTTAACGTAACAGTTTTAGCAGAAAAGTTTTGAATGAATTTTGAATAAAACTCACAAAGACCTAAAAATGATGCAACATTCTCTTTACTCTTGGGAGTGGGAGCTCTGGTAATTGCATCTACAAATCCAGGTCTAGGTTCAACCCCCTTCTCGGAAATTACATGACCCAGATACTCAATTTTACTTTTGGCAAACTCACATTTCCCAAGATTGGCAACAACTCCGAACTTTTGTAACCTCTCCAAGACTGCACGCATGCGTCTGTCATGGATGCACAAATTTTCTCCCGCGATTAAGATGTCATCTTGGATAGTTACAACACCTTCAATTCCTTCCAAAACATTTTCTAATACACGCTGAAAAACAGCTGCTGCCGACGCAAGGCCGAAAGGCATCCTCTTGAACTGAAAAGTTCCCATTGGTGACACAAAAGCTGTAAGATGACGTGATAACTCATCAAGTACTACTTGATGGTAAGCAGATGCTTAATCGATCTTGGAGAAAAACTTAGCACCTGAAAATGTACTGATGATGTCATCTATTCTAGGTAGGGGGTGAGAGTCAATCCAAATAGCCTAGACTGCCATTGATTTTCCCCCTCTGGAAACCATATTGAAGCTGGGTGGCGCAAGAAGATTTGCTGATGAGGATCTTAAAAGGAGTTGTGTCACATATGGTTTGATTCTGGCTCTAAGGTACTTGGGTCCTGATGACCTGAAAGCTCTGTAAGTGATTACAGGATCTTAAAGAGGATTCTTTTATGTATGGGCAGCCAGTGTAAAGATTTTAAGGCTGTTGACGCTGAGGACCCTCGAGGTAGTTTTAAAACCAGGTGAGCTGCTGCATGTTGAACTATCTGTAGTTTCTTCAGGACAGACTTATTGGCGCCGGCATATAGGCTGTTGCAGTAGTCTAGTCTAGACATGATCAGAGCTACTGCAACTGCCTTTCTAGCCGCACCCGGTAACAGGTCAAAAATCTTTTAAAGAGACTTTATCAGGTGGAAGCATGTGCCAACCACAGAGAGAGCTTGCTGATGGGAGGATAGTGAGGTATCAAATTTTACTCCCAAATTCCTCACTACATTCACTGTATTTGGCGGGGGAATATCATTCGGCCACCATCGACTGGGCAAAAAGGTGTTAGATTTGCCAAGCAACATAATCTCGGTTTTTTGGCTGTTGCATTTCAGGTGGTTGGATTGCATCCAGTGAATGACAGCAGATAGGCAGCGTTGGAAATTCTCCTCTGCATTGGTGGAGTCTTTATCTAGTATTAGAATTAACTGAGCATAATCTGCGTAAGAAATAGTTTCGATGTTAAATGATGATATCACATTTAGCAGAGGGGCCATATAGATGTTAAACAATGTTGGGCTTAAGGCAGAGCCCTGCGGGACCCCAGAAAGCAAGGGTTTCTCTGCTGATTGGTAGTGGCTGAGGGTGACTATTTGCTTTCTATTAGCTAGAAAGGATTTCAGCTAAGCAAGGGCCATGTGGGAAATGCCATATGATTTGAGTCGGTCTCCCAAGATGTCATGAGAGACCGTGTCAAATGCGGCTGATAGAGCCAACAGAATCTGCACTGCATTTTTTCCTTGGTCCAAGGCGAATTTTAGTGTTTCAGTGGTGTGTAGCAGTGCTGATTCTGTGGAGTGCATGGCCTAAACCCTGATTGACTTGGATGCAAGATATTAGCCTCTTCCAGGAAGGCGGTCAAGTGGGTATTAACTAATTTCTCGGTCATTTTACTGAGGCAGGGTAGAAGGGAGATAGGACGAAGGTTCGAGAGGATCGTAGGGTCAGATAATTGCTTTTTTTAGAGGGGTTTAACTGCTGCGATTTTCCAATTGGATGGTACTTCAGCCTCTTATTGGTAGGGTTAATGATGTCAGTAATTGGATGCAGTACGTTTGGAGGGCACGGGTCAAAAGGGGAGCCTGATTTGCATGAGAGGATAGCTTGGCGTGACTGCCCAGACTGACCTCCTTAAAGAATTTGAGAGCAGGTCTATCATCCTGGTCATGTGCCTCAGAGCCCGGAGAGGGGGTTGACTCGAAATCTTTTTGTAAGCCTCGAAGTTTCTGATCAAAGAAATCCGGGATTTGATCACAAAAAGTTTGTGATGGCGGAATCTCGTGTTCGAGTATTTTAGAGTGCGTAAAAGAGTTGACAATTTTAAAAATTGTTTTCTGATCTGAAACTGCCTGCCTAATTAGATTAGTAAAGTGGGATTTCCTTTCTATTTTGATTTGCTGATGGTAATTTTTAAGAGCAAATTTAAAGAGTGTAAGCTCTTCTGGTTTATAACTTCTTCTCCATCTGCGCTCCAGCTGTCAACTGTGCACTTGTAGTTCTTTTAGCTTTGGAGTAAACCAGGGGGCAGAGACCTTGTTGGAAGCCTTCCTATGCGGCGGGGCAAGTGGCACAAAAATGTCGCTCAGTGAGGCCATCCAGGCGTTGAAGGAGTGAGTATCTATTGAAGGATCTCCTGTCAGGATGGGTCTACCTCGCTCTGCTTCGGTGTATAAATTCGGATTGGCTAGCATTTTGTTCCATTTTTGCACGGTTTTATGGGCGTTTAGTGCGGAGCCCTCCAAAGAAACTGAGCTATGGCATCCTATTATAAAGGGAATACATTTGTGGTCGGACCAGGTTAACATGATGTAGCGATTCCATCAAGAGTGTGCCCGGCGCAGTGTGTCTGGCCGGCTATCCGTTAATCAAGGCCCAAAGTCTCCAGGATCTCTAAGAAATTATTGGCTCCAGTGGTGGCCTGTGATTCTAAGTGAAGATTAAAATCTCCAAGTAGTGTAAAATTGGAGTACCTGACAACCAAGGTACTTAGAGTGTCTCGAAGGGTATCTAAAAAATTAAGACTCGTACCTGGGGGGCGGTAGATCAGGGCTCCTGGGAAAGAGACAGAGCTTTCTACTTTCCGCTCCTTTGAGTCCAGTAAGTTATAATGTGGAACATTTGAGCATGTTATGGTATATTGTAGCCAGGCCTCTACCTCTTTGGTCAGATCTATCTTGACTAAGTATAAGGCATCCTGAGGGGAGGGCTTGAGCGATGTCCCGGTTACACCAATCTTTGAGCCAGGTTTCGGTAACCAAAAGGCAGCCCAAATTAAGATTGGAGATCAGGTCTAAAATGTGTAGTGCATTCTTGCAAAGGGACCTAGCGTTAACAAGACCTTCTAATAGTTGAGTAAAGGTATGGTCAGTTCTGTAGGAGTTGCCCGGGGGAAGGCTCAATTCATATTTACACCCCCTACAAGTCACAAGGCCTTTCAAATTGTTTGTCTCTAGGTGGAGATGGCATTTACTTCCAGGCTTATTGAGGGCCAAAAGCGATTCTCTTAAGTAGGACTGACCTGGACCAAAATGGGCAGCATTTCTGGCGCTGGCGGTGATCCGGACGCGGACGGGCGCAGACATGCTTGCCTTTGGCGCACCAGCTGCATGCCCGCGGTGGCATGCACATTAAATACCATGTGCCCTGCCAACGACTAGATTGCAGTAGGAGTAAAAATGGCCGCACTTCCAGGTGCCCCTCAGATGCCTAGCTTCTCTAAGAGGCAGGGGAGGCAGGAACCGGAGCAACTGTCAGGCGTGAGGAGCGGTAAGGTTAGCAATGAACAGAGGGCTCGGCATGCGTTGAAAATGGCTTAATAAAGTGGCTAAATGCGAGCAAAAACATTCAAATTCATCATGACAATTACAGTTAACTCGAGGCAAGCCCTGCTGTGTCCCAAACAGGGGATTTTCTAAGAAACAGTGATTAAAATAATTAAGATTCGTAAAAAGTAACAGTGATTAAAATAATTAGATAAGATTCGTAAAAAGCAATGAAAACAGCAATTGATAAGGAGTTTGGCAGAACTAGCTGCCTATAAGCTTAACTCGAAATTATGCGTTTCTGGGCCCACTGGACGCTGAGGATTAACCTCCTTTAATGGATCATTTACGCTCACTTACTTACTTGCTAACTTGGTTCTCCGATGAATCTTTCTCCATCGCACTGGGGGGAAAGAGAGTTAGCATTTTCTTCTGCTATCAAACCAATTAACAGTGCAACTAATTAGTTACACAATGAGGACAAACCATCAGTAACCAATTCAAGGGTGATTATTACAGATTAAAATAATTCTTAAGACCATGCTATACAATTACAATACTGCAACAGGTAAACCTAATCTTCGGAAGAAATTGAGGCGAACTAGGATTACACAAACTAGTAAGTCTGTTAACCCAATACAAAATAGTAACATAAGCTTCTGATACTCAGAACTAAGGGCCATATGTAGGTAGCTAAATACCGGTCGGTAACGGCCGAAATTCAGTAAATCTCCCGTTACCGACCGGTATTTAGGCGATTGAGATGTAGGAGGCCAAAAAGAAGGAATCGGTAATTATGAATCGGTAAATACCGATTCATCATTACCGAATTCAAAACTACCCATTCGGAAATCACCAATTCCTTATTTACCGAATCGGTAAATAAGAATCGGTAAAAACGAAAAAGAGATGTAGGTAAATTCGGTAATACCGAATTACATGAAATTCGGTATTTAAGAGTCGGTAATTAACACTGACTGAAAGCAGGTGGTAATCATCTACAGCGAATATAAGCAATCCCAAAATGCAACAGTGTGATCACTATGGCGGCTTTCTATGTGATTGCAAGGCGGCTACGTCTACAGGCAGCAGGAGTAAGGATCTGGAGAAGGGAGGAGCGCATTTACAGACAGCGCATCACAATCTTCCAACAGACTGAGGCTGAGATCCATGAAAGGTACAGGCTACACCCCCACACCATCCTGGACTTGATAAGGGACTTGCACCCACTCCTGGAGCACCCAACACCAAGGGCACACACCATACCACCACATGTGCAGGTGCTCTGTAGCCTACATCTACTCGCATCTGGCAGTTACCAGGGGGTGATAGCTGCGGTAGGCGGGGTGTCTCAGAGTTGCCTGTCCCGTTTCTTCAGAAAGTTCCTGGATGCCATGATGCAGAGAATGCACCACTACATTAGCTTCCCAAACACACAGAGCGGAACTGCTCAAAACCAAGACAGACTTTTACCAGATGGCACAGTTCCCGCATGTCATAGGCTGTATTGATGGCACACACATTCCAATCTGCCCACCAGCAGCCACTGAGCATATCTACAGGAACAGAAAGTCCACCCACTCCATAAATGTGCAGGTAATCTGCGATGCTGCCAACATTATCACTGACATCGTGGCCAAATTTCCTGGGAGCACCCACGACTCATACATCTTCCAGAACAGTGGGATCTACACACGCCTGGCTGCGGGAGAATTTGGAGAAGGATACCTGCTAGGTAAATCACTGTGACACTCACTCATACTTACTGCAGATGAATGTGTATTGGTGTATGTGACTAATGGCACTCTCTTCCTCACCTAGGCGATAGTGCATATGCCGTGCGGTCATTTATCCTCACTCCCTACCTAAACCCATAAACCCTGAGTGAGAGACGATACAATGTGGCACACAAATCAACACGCAACGTTGTGGAGCGCACGTTTGGACTATTGAAAAGCAGGTTCCGCTGCCTCCACAAAAGCGGAGGCGCACGTCAGTACACACCCATCATCTGCTGCAAAATCATTGCAACTTGTGCAATGCTGCACAACCTTGCCACAAAGAAAGGTACAGAAGTGGAATTAACTGATTTTGAGGACAATGATGATGAATTAGCACAGCCAGAGCCCAACGCAGCAGGAGTGCCACCAGCAACAGATGGGAGACAGAGACGGGCAGAGATCACATGCAACTATTTTTAAGTAAGTAAGGAGACACAGCCAGTTGTTGTATGTAATGACGTAGTTTTAATTTCTGGGCACTACGCCACAACACAAACGGCCAAACTTGGCATTCCAATTTCTGACATCCATAGTAGGAAGTCATGGGTTACTTCACCCAATTCTGTCCTGTTAGTGTGGGCTGCATCAGTGTCTGCGGCCACGCACAACAGTACTGGATGCCATTAAGTGACTGTCCTCACTGGCTGTGGAACCAGTGGCAGCCCCATGCCGTCTGCTGCTCCTCCGGGTGTCTGTTACAGGGGGGGTAATGCTGCTCCGACTGGTCGTGTCCTCGCTGTCCCCAACTTCCACAGCACCAGTAGTGGCAGACTGACTTGTCAGCAGCACCTCAAGAGCAGTGGTCACCTTTACCAGCCCCCTAGTGACATCAGTGCTGCAGTGCGCCAGGCCCTCCTGCATGGCCACGGAACGCCTGCAGAGCAGAGAAGTGGCAGTTGCTAGGCGGTTCACTGATCTTGTATGGTGCTCCATTTTCTGCCTCTCCCTGCGCCGTGTAACTCTGTCCTCATCCATTTTGCTGCACAGCAGCATCACAGACTGGGACATGTCCCGCATGCCTGCAGCCATCTCCTTCATGCCCTCAGCCATTGTGCTCTATGCCCTTGTCAATGTTGGTCATGTTGTCATTGAGGCGCCTCATTTGTCGCTGGACTGACTGTATTGCCTTTCCTTGTAGGCGCTGCACCTTCACCATGCTTGCCTCCAGCCCTCCGAAGACACCATGGCTCTCACCCTGTGGAGGTGGACTGCTCACACGAGCCCTGCGGCGGCGTCTGGCACCTGTGTGTGCTCCCTCAGTGGTGGACAGCAATCCAGCATTGCTACCATCCACTGGCACAGTGGATGTTTCCCCCTCG
Source organism: Calotriton arnoldi (assembly GCA_963921515.1). Lineage (NCBI taxonomy): Eukaryota > Metazoa > Chordata > Amphibia > Caudata > Salamandridae > Calotriton > Calotriton arnoldi. Next base: position 3,914,764 of record CAWUFW010000415.1, read on the forward strand.
AGTCTTCTGAGGAGGACTCAAACTCCATCAGTCTGGCAACAGCACGCCTCCTAGGTCTCAGCACTGCAGGTGGTGTTGATGCTGGTGAGGCTAGCAGTAGTGGCGAGGCTAGCTGTGGTGGTGAGGCTAGCACTAGTGGCGAGGCTAGCTGTGGTGGTGAGGCTGACTGTGGTGGTGTTGTGTGCCCTGCACTCGTACTGGCCTTCTCAGTGATGTCCTTCCGGGTGCCCTCTCTCCCTTGTCCTGAGCAGTCCTGCGCGATGTCTCGCCTGTGGACAGAAATTGTACATTAGCTCAGTGTACCTGCAGCCCTGCATAGCAAGAATAAATATACATTTCTGCCACACTATCTCATTGTCTTCTGCCTGCTTATCGCTGATGTGTGTCACATGCCTTGTTGTTCAGTGCGATTCCTGTCATGATAGGGGTTTCACTGACTACATCTCCCATAATGCATTGCTGGTTTGCACAAAAATCGGTTCTGGAGTGGGATTCACAGAGCCCAATTGGGGATTTGGGATAGGGGAAGGGGGGGCACAATGCTGTGCATCCTTCTTACCTTGTTTAGAAGCAGCCCTGGCAGAGCTGTCTGCATCCCCGATCCCACAGACACTTTCTGGCTCTATCGTGGACTCCACGAGCCGCTCAAGTTCAGTCAGGGCAGGTGCCCTGTTCCTTCCTCCTCCTGTCAGCCTGGCTTGTTTCTTGAGATCTGCCATCTTCTTCTTGGTGATGCTCCTGATGTCATACCACCGCTTCTTGAGCACATCAATGTCCCGGGTGGTCACTCCAATGGCATTCACCTGTGACTGGATTTCAAGCCAGATTCTCCTTTTCACTGACTCTGCAACTTGCAGGGACTGCTTTCCAAACAGCTTTGCGTTTTGCTTCACTACCTCCTCCACAAGGACCTGCAGTTCCCTCTGACTGAATTTCAGTTTCCTCTTCCTTTCCCCTCCTTCTCTTTCTGTGTCCTGGGTGTCCATTGTGCAGGATTTGCAGGCGAGGTTCAGGCAGTGGCTCTGTTGCTCTCCTCTGCACTCCCAGCCTCTCCAGAAGGTTCTGATTGTGTGCACCTGCCTGGGTGTGGCCACTTCCTGGTTGGGAGGGGTGGTGGTTGCACAGGATTGGCTGATTCCTCAATTGCTGTTTTTTTGAATTACCGAATCTGTATTTACCGATTCGGAAAAACCGATCGGTATTGTGGATTCGGTAAATATTTACCGATTTTTACCGATTCGGTATTATTTACCGAATTTTTACGTACATCGGGAATACCGATTCATAAATACCGATTCGGTAAAATTCGGTAATTAGGAATCGGTATTTCCAGATTACCTACATATGGCCCTAAATCTTTGAGAGCTCTTTCTATACATTAGTAATCTAAACAGTACAATTACAAACAAGGCACAATTCTATACAATATTCAAAAAGTAGCAAATCTGCAGAAAGCAATGGGAGTAAAGCACAAAAGTACAAGTAATACCAGCAGAATCATATCGGAAGCTCCATCAAGAGTATTGAATAAGTTCAATGAAAACGCAGACCTAAACCCACACTTGGAAAAAGGAACTGGACTGGGGGGAAGTGTCTCTAAAAGGCTATTTAAAGGGTAATGGGGTTTGGGAAAATGGTTTGAGTCAGAGTCCAAGTAAGGTTTTAGCGGTCTGAGGGGTCTGCTCTATCGTATCCGCCTGCCTGTCCTTTCCAGGGCAATAATAAGTTATAATCAACAGAGTTCGGTGGCAACTCCCCTTTGGTCACGTCATCAATAGGAATCAATTGTATTTGTTTGAAACTTTGTATAGATCCATAAAGTACATCTTCGGCAACATGGAGTAAAATTCACCTATTGGTGATGGGAACATTGGTTTAGTCCCACACCCATGACAGAGTACAGCAGTCCTTTGTTTATTCACTGGTTTCTGATGTACTCGTCATTTGCCATTCGGTCCCAGACTAAGTAGCTAACTTTGTTGCAAGAAGGCATCATATCTAGCATAAGCAAGTGTGAGAATACCTGCAAAAGAAAGCAAGTCGGCAGAAAATACTGAACAAATTTGGTTCCCAAGAGACAAAGATTCAGGCCCTTAGAGTGAAACCCTGCTAACTTAAGGCAATTATTAATAATGCACCATTACTTATACGTGTGCACAACTAAACATATATGAATGCAATATCCTTAAGTACTTTTAGTTCATCAGGCATTAACACGCACCAAGTAGTCAAACTTCACAATATTAGGTATAACTATGTACTACATTTTGAAAGTACATACATCTAACATATATGCATAAATGGATGACATTTTGTTGTTCAACCCATTCTAGTATCCTATACATATAAGGAGCATTTAAGTCTAAGAACGACATTTCTAGCAACTGCACAGACAGAATTGCACATGTTTATGAATCATGTGCACAGTTACAGTAGTGAAATAAAGAGAATAGTCTTTAGGGTAAAATACACATTTGTAAATGTTAATAAATCCTTTAATAATAACAAAGTATATAATCTTTATTCAAGTAAATTCCTTTAATAGGTTACCATACATAACCATAAAAGTAAACATATGTGCAAAAGATGACCCAATTAAAATACAGAGTTAAAACACAACTATGCATAAGTAGTTAATATTTTGAGCTCACTAAATACAACAGCAAAGTAAATCAATTTCTTAAAAATCTAAACGAAATCTGATCTAGAGAAGCTAATAAAATAAAATTTGATCGAAATGTGCTATATGCAGAAGTAGTAGACAAACAAAAACCTCAAGGGTCCGCCATGTAAGTCCCAATCACTCCAATTGAATTCTCCATTGATGACTGGAAATGCTATATAACAAAGAACATCTTAAGAATTACAATCCTTTAAAAAATGTTAAAAATATTAACCACTGCAATGATCGGTCTGGTCACCTTGTAAAAAACAAATGTAAAAACAGCATCAAAAAATGAGTCAGCGCAGCCTACATCACATAATTAAGGAAATGAGAGTGAGACCAGGGCTGCCTAAGGAGTGTGCAAGAGAAGCACAAAGTGCGTTATGTGCTAGGAACAAGAAATTATTGCACTTGCAAGAGGTGCCATATACAACCTACCATGGAGTTCCCACCCAACAGATGGGAGTACACTACCCTTCAATCCAAGCCCTAAAGTACCATAGGAGTATAAAGTGGCAGTGCATACGTAACAAATATAGATGCTAGAGAATAGAAAATAATAAAAACAACTTTTAAACCTTGCAGCAAGAGAGTACAGGCAGTTGTGTAATCTATAATATCTGCAGTATTCCTAAAAACCTGTCTCCCTAGTAATTTTCTTTGTCCTTAAATACCATATGGCTGTCAAGAATTTACAAATGGATAAAACAACTGGTCCACTCGTGACTGTGGTGCATATTCTAAGTGCAATGGTGCAATCCTTAAAGCCTAGCATTCTACATAGTGGAACTATCCAACACCGCCGTTGCTTTTTATATGCAGGATAGAAAAAAAAAACATGTTCCACAGATTCAGTGGCTTTGCAACCCATTGGGCAGCTAGTTGGTGCACCCGGCCCCTTCTTCCAGTGACAGATGAAGGGAGCTAACGGTAAAGTGCCCATCCTTAGCTTGATGAAAAGTGCTTGTGCATGCGGGTTTACAACCAAATCTAAGTAAGGTTTGAACGCAAAGCTGCACTTGAATAAAAGAAAAGAATTGGTCAAAGTGCCCAAGCTAGATTTGGAGGCAATTTCTCCCAGGACATACGACCAATAGGCCATTTCAAGTTGCCCAATGGCATCACCTGGAATATCATTTGGGTTTGACCAAAAGTCCCCAAGGCCCAACTTGTGCAACCATAACTTTATGTAGGGGCACCAAGGGATCCTGTCCGCACAAGAGCCCCCAGAAAGCCCTGGAGCCCCTCTCTATAAGGCTCCAGTTGTCTGGTTGCCCAGACCCTTAGCAAGTACCAAATTGGTCTCATCACAGCGATATCCAAAATGGATCTCAAATTTAGATCCATGCGGATAGGGAGTGTGGGGGGGTGCTCAAGGGGATTTTTAAGAGAGATTTCAAAAAATTGTAATCTTTATTAATTCGTCAGTCATTTTGTAACTCTATATCACTCTATTATCTCTAATTCATTCAAATTAATATGCCTCTTCAATAGAGGACAGTTCTAAGTTAAACATCAAATACAATTCTCAATTTGTGGATGATACATATATATAATTGATTGCTATAGATAGTGTGATGATAGGCAGTGATGGATTTACACAACTATCTAACTACATATGAATTCAATTTTGATTTTAAATATTTATGGTGTAATAAATATTTATTAAGGTTTTAGGATCCTATTTATTTAATAGATTTTAAGATTTATAGGGTAAATACCAACAATTAATTTGTTTTTAGATATTTATGAATTAATAAATATAGAATTCAGTTAGGAGTGTTATATTAATATATCTGTGGTAACTTAGTCCTTAGTGGAATCGAATTTTCCAATTGAATTCACACTTAGGTTGAAGGTATCAGCAGCGTCATTGGAGGCGCAACTCCCTATGCGTGACAAAACTATGTATTGGAAATGGTTTACACATTTATAGTTGAATTGTAATGTCATCACTGTTCTTCCCCTTTTCCCTTTTTCCATTCCTCCTTTCAATATATACTTTACGGTACCATATTTTCGGAAGTACATCCATATCTTATGGTAATATGAGACATTTGAACCCACTGGGGAAGTATTTGGGGAATTAAATGCATATACGCAATACACAAACGAGTAGGCCGAGGTGCAATACAATACGATGTTTTGTTCAAATTAATTCTGCCGCATTTACAATAGCTCACGTATTGACCCACTAGGGTATTATTTGGGTTAGTATATGCATACCAACTAGGCAAGGCGGAATTATATGACATGTGCACCATAGCATATTGGAATTGTGCCTCACATATATATATATATAAAATTTGTTTTCGAATATATTATTGATTCGTTAATACCAGGCATATTTGCACATTTCAATGGAGCACTGATTAGCCTATTTGCACAATATATTTTTATCTGTGAAATTGCATATGGTTTTATAGATTTGTGGCAACACATGAGATTTTATCTCAAATGATATGCTGTAACCAGGTTTTATGTCATTTGCGTATTTGCACATATAATGCTCTGTCTGCTTGTTCACTTGTGTACATTGTTTACTTGGCACTTCGTTTGGTACTGTATGATCATGATGGAATAGGAAAGAGAGATATGTATATATATTTTTTCTATGTCTATCTGCCTATTTGTACGTGACATTGCACTGTCACTTTAAATTTGTGGTTTCCTGTTACAACGTCATGTGATCAAGGCCTCCTGAAGGCCGAAACGCCTCATGGCGGTGGTGCGTGGTGTTTGGATAGAATAAAGAACCTTGCACTAAATCCCTGGGTCCGTGTTTGTCTTTCCACGATCAATTTGGGAGTTGCAGACGGAGTCTTTTTGCATCAATTTCACTGACTTGCTTCTTCGGTGTTTCACGGACCCCTCCTTCAACCTAGGGTCGAGTGGCAGGAAGCTACCTTCTGGTGACCCGTAAGATCTTGATGTTCCTGATCGGTTCAGCCGCAGCAGCACCCGGACAGTCCGATTTCGTTCTACCGACAGCCAAAGGCAAGCGTGCTCGCATCCAAGGAACAGAGCGCTGCCAAGAAGACTGCGAAGGTAGGAATAGGGGCTAATTAGTCCGGTGAAGGAGTGTGCGTGTTGCTCAGTTGGTGCTACTCAGTTCGCGAACTGTCTACAACACTTTAACTTATATCCAAACATATCGCACCATGGCCGCCAGCGCTGTGAGGAGCCGCGAGGAAGCGGCAGCTGAAATGTTCGATGACTCACCAGTCACCGAGTCTATGTTGAATGTGCACTCTGAAGTTGTCAAAACGGGGAGTTCAGATCTGAAAGAACTCTTTAAAAAACTGGAAAAAGCGATGCGCACAGAACAATCTAAATGGTGGGAGCATCGTTCCCTTTCACGTTATTTGGAGGTAGGACGTATTCCACGAGAATTGCGCATTATGTTGGCGCCGAGTTATGAAAACCCTGATCCCAACATGTTGGCTGAATGGGCAGAGTGCAACCTAGAATCGTCATGTAAATTAGTGAGAATCTTGGTGAAGTATGTGGAAAGTGATCGCATTGCTTTACAAACCAAAATAGATGAGTTAAATGAAGAAATCACCAAAATGGGGGCCTCTGATTTGGAGAAAAAATATCGTGAAGAGATGCTTGCACGCTTATTGAAAGAGGAAGACATAATTAAGAAATGCAAGGCTTTCAAGTTTCAGAGGGACAAACTGGATTACCAGAATGGTCAAATATTCACATTTGCCAAGAAATTTGATTCCCTTAAGAAAAGGAGTAAACCTGCATGTTGGACTTGGCCCTTTTTGGCAGGTTCACCCCTGAACCTTTTGCCTTGTCTGTAACCTGGTGTTGGTGATTTTAGGCCTCTGAGCACTTTTGCACTGTGGTCCAGTGGAAAGTGCGTGCGCTCTCTGTGTTACATTGGTGAGCTTGGCCTGCCCTCCCATAGGAATGCATGGGGGATTCCCTGATCAGTGTGTGTCAGTGGTAATTCCTGTTATGAGAGGAGCAGTATGGTCAAGTCTGGTATGTATGAAATTGTGAGAATAAATGCTGCGCAATGGTGTGCGCAGATTTATTGTGACTGGTGTAGAAATGCCACTTTTAGAAGTTGGCATTTATGTGTGCTCTGTGTCTGCCTGCCTGATGTGAATTGCATGTCTGGCTTTTGAGTGACAGGGGCTGGGAGGTGTATGTGGCTCCAGGAGGGGCAGGGTGAGTCTGCCCAGTGGTGAATAGAGAGATCTGCATGCAGATGGGAGGGAGGAGTTGCACCTGGGACCTGAATAGGGCTGTGCCTTCCCTCCCCAATGCTGGCTCCGCCCCCTGTGGTGCGTCTAATCCCTGAGCCCCCACCTGACAAAGGAGAGAGGAGCTGAGCAAAACAAAGTGCTCCAAAGCTCCCCTAAACCAGTTCTGACTGGTATCCCCAAGCCCTGTGCTGTGACACAAAGGAAAAGGGCATATAAATATAGGGGCTGTGACCCAATGAGAGTTGTTCAGTCTTGGTGTGCTGTTCCTGCTGGTGCGTGCTGCTGCTGGGGCCCAGGGGGGGCTGCCATGAGGGCTTGCCTCCCTGGGCCCTGCATTGCCCCTTGATGCCCCTTCATCAAAGGACTTGCTTCTTGGGACCCTTCTGCTTTTCCTGGCATCCTCCAGGACCCAGGACCTTTGCTGCATTCTTAGCGCCCTGTGAGCGCTTTTTAATTTACTGGGCCTGGAAGATTTATTGCTGCAGCTAGCGCCTCGTGAGCGCTATATTTTAATTATTCCCCGAAGGAGAGAGCGTGGGCCGCGCAGCGTCGGCGCTGCAGCTCTTTGAGAGGGAATCCCCATCATAGGGATTCCCCGTGATGCAGGCATCATTGCGGGTGCCCACCCCGCTTTATGCTTATTTTAAATGGCGGGTGCCCACCCCGCATTTTGGTGCCTTTTGGCGGGTGCCCACCCCGCATTTGTGCCCTTATGTAAAGCGGGTGCCTACCCGCGTTTGACCAAGGAAATCACCGCCGCGGCCCGAGCGAAGAGAGGTGCCGCCGGGCCGCTGCCCATTGCGACCCGGAAGCCAGGCGCCCAATGCCTGACTGTGGGCAGGGCCTCGCGGGCATCATTTCCGCCTAACCCCGTCCGGGAGAAGGCGACCCGGGAAGTCTGCTGGCCGGCGGGGCTCCCATGAGCTGAGGGAAGCCCTGCGTATGCCGCCGTGGGAGGAGGAGAGCGCCCCCGAGGAGTGGGGGCTCTCCTGATGCAGTCGCAAGAAGAAGCGAGAGAGGAGCCCAGAGTCACACCGAGAGCCGGTGAGTGGGGGGGGCTTCTCCATTGCGGTGGTGCCGTCGAGGCACATCACCGATGTTGGTGTATTTTGAGCGGCCCCGTTTGGCAGCGGGCCGCTCCAACGTTGGGCATAATCTATTCATAGGGCCCCAGTGGGGGTCCAGGGGCACAGTGGTGCCCGTGGTTACATGGCTGGTCCCAGCTGTCCTGCGAGAGCACAGGCAGCTGCCACAATGGGGCAACTTGATGTAGAAAAGCCCAGTGGGGCTAAAAAGGCACAGATGTGCCAGGGCCCCTTCCTGTTGTTTATTCCCAGCTGCGCCGCACCAGCGCGGGCAGCTGCAACGTTTTTGCCCATGTGCTCAGAAGGCCCAGTGAGGGCCCAGGCCCACGTTTGGCATCACAGCTAAGCAGCACTTAGTGCCAGCTGCAACGTTTAGGCCATTCATTCTTTGGGGGCATTATTGAGAGATGAGTTAGGAGTGAGATGCACTCCTCTGCCCCATACTTTCACAGCTGCGCAGCACTTAGTGCCATCTGCAACGTTTAGGTTTGCACAATTGCGCACCCTTGACTTCTGCTGCATAGGCAGCAGCCCTGACTCTGGGACAGAGGGCATTTGAGCCCCTTCTGAGATGGCCAGTTGGCCAGGGGGACAGTTAGGTTTATAGGGCGCCAGGCCCTAATGTGATTTATGTACTGATGTGATTTTGGGTGCTAGGAAATGTAATTCATGTAGTATGATTTACGCACCCTGTATTATACCCCTAATGTGATTATGTGGTGCTAGGAAATGTGATTCCAGTATTGTGATTTACGCACCCTGATTTATGCCTCTAAATGTGGTTTTCTGATTATGAGGTTGTGCCTACTGTGGTTAGGTTTGAGATATTCTCTACTGTGTTTTATGCCCCTAATGTGAGTTATGCTTAGGAGGTTATTGTCTAATGCGCTTAGACTTGTGAGATGATTATATAATGTGTTTATGCTGATGAGGTTATGACATAATGTGGTTTATGTTCCTCAGGATTAATTGCATACTGTGGTTTATGCTAGGAAGTTATTACCTCATGCATTTAGGTCAGGAGGTTGGCGCAGAATAGATTTCACGCCTTATGTGATACTGTGCATAACATGATTTATGTTACAGGATAATGCTGAGTACAGTGGTTACCAGTGATTACTGGTTGTACGTTTATTATAAGTGCTACATTTACTAAGTTTGCTTTGTGCTGGTTCTGACAGTGGTCCAGTTGGCCCTGTCAGGTGTAAATAATTCCTTATTGGTGGCACAACGTATATTATGTGAGTACTATTCTAATGTGTTTTATGATAATACAAAGGCTATTTTTATATATAACCTTGTGTGGAGTTCCTTTTGTAGGGTGCCTAGTATGTTGTTGCTGTGTGTGTGTTGCGCAAACGCTTTACACATTGCCACCGGGATAAGCCTGACTGCTTGTGCCAAGCTACCAAGGGGGTGAGCAGGGGTTATCTTTGGCGTGTAACTCCCTCGCCCTGACTAGAGTGGTGGTCTCTGCCTGGCTTTGGCGCAAGCCTTAGCCAACCAGAGATCCCATTTCTAACACCGCACAAACACTGCCAGCTCCTACAGACACCGGCGACAGTGTTCAATCTTCAACATCAATGTCTGACCTAAGTTCAGTGCCTGGCAGTGAATCAGAAAATGAACAAGCCTCTACTAGCTCTAGGTTGGGGTTTACAAAACTCTCACTGGCGCAGGAAGTCGATTGCCTGCGCCAGGACAGAAGACAAATCTTGAGGCCACGCGCGCAAAATCAAAAAGCAATGAAAGGGCAAACCTCAAGCGACGTGAGCGAAGACAATGCCACAAAATCAAACAGCGGAGTGAAATCTCAATACAAAAAACCACAGAGGAAATGGAACCGCAAATGAATTGTTCCACTAATGACCCCCTATCAATTATCAACCTCACTGACATGAAGCTCACTAACACTAAAGAAAATATTTTAGCACTCGGATTATCCTATTGCCCTGCCAATGACTTTAATTATGCGCAAGCACGTATTGACCTGTACAAATATACGCGGAAGCTTAAATTACGTAAGTTTCACACATTGAACAAAACTGAACATAGAGCCAAACAAGCCACGACACCGTTGGGAATTCCTAGCCCGCCCATTATGACAGTCAGTGATTACAACTTAATGTGCAACTTATTTGAATTACGTGAGGAAGGAGTGGAGAGTGGATCTGTTGACCCGGAGCCTTTTCCCAAACTGGACATGCCTGGTTTAACGCTATTCAAACCCAAGTCCACCTTCAGCCCGATTATGTTGCACGACAACATTGACATATATAATGAACTTGTGACCAACCAACTTAAAAAGCTGCATAGGTCAACAACACACGCGCGGCGGAGACATGACCAATAAAACAACAGCTACGGGCAACTTATAAAGAAGCTACAGGATAATGACAACGTGATCATCCGCCAATCGGACAAGGGTGGAAATGTCGTCCTTTGGCCACGTAAGATGTACTTGGAGGAAGCACTTTCCCATTTGAATGATCGCCAATGTTACAGACGCAGTGACTGGAAAACGGTCAAAGCAGCATGGAGTGATTTTCATATAAAATTGCTATCATGGAAAAGTGCGGGATTACTGAGTAGTGATGAATTTAAGTTTCTCAAGGTGAACCATCCAGTAATCCCGGTTATTTATCTAATCCCCAAGATACATAAAGATCCGATTAAGCCTCCCGGTAGGCCGATAATATCAGCAAGGAATAGTATTATGGAGAATACTTCCCGATATATCGACTACTTCTTGCAGGAACACGTTAAACGTTTACCATCTTACCTGCGGGACACGGGAGACTTTTGAGAAAAATTGACAACATATTATGGCAGGATGACTTTTTGTTGATTACCCTTGATGTTACTGCTTTATATACAAGCATACACCATCTAGATGGCACGAGGGCAGTTGAGCACTTTTTAAGGACCAAACCCCTGTGTATGATGAACCACAACAAGATGATTTTAGAGATGATTTCAATTTGTCTAAACAATAATTATTTTTTGTTTCAGAGCCAAGTGTTTCAGCAAATGAGGGCGTGGCGATGGGGGCTTGCTTCTCCCCCAGCTATGCTTGTTTGCATATGGGGATGTGGAGGAGCAAGTCCTCAGCACCAGATATGAGAAAGTTCTCACTGACAACATAGTAGTTTGGTATCGTTACATTGACGATCTATTTCTCATTTGGAAGGGCTCTGAGACAGCAGCGCTTGTGTTTATTGAAGAGATCAATGACAATAATCTCAATTTGCGGTTCACAGCACATGTCAGCCAGGAATCAGTATACTTCCTGGATGTGGAAGTGTATGTCCAGAATTGTAGGCTGGAAACTAAACTGCATCGTAAAGCTACAGCGGGCAATACGGTGCTCCACGCCACCAGTCATCATCCTGACCATCTTATACGCAGAATCCCCTATGGCGAGATGCTGCATATAAGACGCATCTGTAGCAGAGATGAGGACTGTTTCCTAGCCCAAAGTGACAGTAAGAAAAGGTTTCTAGCCAGGGGGTACTCTGTGGAAATGATAGATAAGGCAATCATGAAACCCAGATCAATTTCCAGATCCACAGCCTTAGGTCCCAATCGCAGATCAGATGAAGTGGCTGTTGTACCTTCTGCTTCTGCAGACCCTCCAAGACTGATAATGACATATAGCCGCCAACATCGCACTTTGCGAAAGATCTTTAACAAGAATTGGGTAGTAATTCGTAATGACCCTGTGATTGGTGAATCTTTCTCAGAGGCTCCCAAAGTGACCTTTCGCAAAGCACGGTCTATGAGTGATATGCTTGTAAAAAGTAGCCCGGAGGTAGTGACTTCAAATACATGGCTACAAACAACCAAAGGGTTTATCAAATGTTCAGTGTGTAAGGCTTGCAAATTAGGAAGGAGCAAAACAACGTATAAAACTCCCTTTCATGATGCACCCCTTACTATATCTAAGAAATTGACTTGCAAATCTGATTTCGCCGTTTATTTGCTGGATTGTACATGTGGCCTGCAATATGTTGGTAGTACCAAGTTGCAGGTCCACAAGCGTATACTCCAGCACATGAGGGCGTCAACAACCAAGATGCATCATACCCAGTAACGAGGCATTTTAAGGAGGTCCATGGCAGCTGCCTGGATCACCTTAGCTATTTTGTGGTGGACATGGTTCCGCCACTTAGACGTGGCCGTGACCGTGAAGCCTTGTTGAGGAAACTAGAAACAAGGTACATCCTTGAGTTGGACACCAAGACGCCCAACGGGCTGAACTCAGTGAAGACTTTTTCACCTGTCTGTAAATCAACCCAATAATAGTTTTGCAAACTTCAGCACATCTCTATCAACATTAATTTGTTTGCCTGACCTCCTCATTGCAACTAAAGGCAAAACATTTTTAATGCATTACATGCACTTTTTACTTTGGGCACGAGCACTTTTGTAAGGCAGAATAGACAAAAAAGCCCATTTGGGCTTAATTGATTGCTATAGATAGTGTGATGATAGGCAGTGATGGATTTACACAACTATCTAACTACATATGAATTCAATTTGATTTTAAATATTTATGGTGTAATAAATATTTATTAATGTTTTAGGATCCTATTTATTTAATAGATTTTAAGATTTATAGGGTAAATACCAACAATTAATTTGTTTTTTAGATATTTATGAATTAATAAATATAGAATTCAGTTAGGAGTGTTATATTAATATATCTGTGGTAACTTAGTCCTTAGTGGAATCGAATTTTTCAATTGAATTCACACTTAGGTTGAAGGTATCAGCGGCGACATTGGAGGCGCAACTCCTATGCGTGACAAAACTATGTATTGGAAATGGTTTACACATTAATATTTGAATTGTAATGTCATCACTGTTCTTCCCCTTTTCCCTTTTTCCATTCCTCCTTTCAATATATACTTTACGGTACCATAGTTTCGGAAGTACATCCATATCTTATGGTAATATGAGACATTTGAACCCACTTGGGAAGTATTTGGGGCATTAAATGCATATACGCAATACACAAACGAGTAGGCCGAGGTGCAATACAATACGATGTTTTGTTCAAATTAATTCTGCCGCATTTACAATAGCTCACGTATTGACCCACTAGGGTATTATTTGGGTTAGTATATGCATACCAACTAGGCAAGGTGGAATTATATGACATGTGCACCATAGCATATTGGAATTTTGCCTCACATATATACATATATAAAATTTGTTTTCGAATATATTATTGATTCGTTAATACCAGGCATATCTGCACATTTCAATGGAGCACTGATTGGCCTATTTGCACAATATATTTTTATCTGTGAAATTGCATATGGTTTTATAGATTTGTGGCAACACATGAGATTTTATCTCAAATGATATGCTGTAACCAGGTTTTATGTCATTTGCGTATTTGCACATATAATGCTCTGTCTGCTTGTTCACTTGTGTACATTGTTTACTTGGCACTTTTATCGTTTGGTACTGTATGATCATGATGGAATAGGAAAGAGAGATATGTATATATATTTTTTCTATGTCTATCTGCCTATTTGCACGTGACATTGCACTGTCACTTTAAATTTGTGGTTTCCTGTTACAACGTCATGTGATCAAGGCCTCCTGAAGGCCGAAACGCATCATGGCGGTGGTGCGTGGTGTTTGGATAGAATAAAGAACCTTGCACTAAATCCCTGGGTCCGTGTTTGTCTTTCCACGATCAATTTGGGAGTTGCAGACGGAGTCTTTTTGTATATATATATATATATATACATATATATATATATATATATATTCCATCTTTTCCGATTCGCTCAGCCCGAGCCTCTTTTCTTCGGCGAGCCAGCGGCGGGGTAGCGAGCCCCTAAACACCAAACATAGACCTGTTCCTTATGGCTGAGTCTCGGTTCTTCACAGTCCATAAAACACAGTACCGCGGCTTCAGTTTTCAGCGTGATTTAATTTAAGTGCAGCCTGCACCAACCCCGCTGAAAACTGAAGCCGCAGTACTGTGGTTTATGGACTGTGAAGAGCCGAGACTCAGCCATAAGGAACAGGTCTATGTTTGATATATATATTTATATTATCTACTGGCGGTCGCCAGTAGATAGTTATAGTTACAACCTATTATCCATAGGAAATCCGCGACATTCTATTTGAAATAACTCTCTTGCCGGTTGACGTATCTTGCGAAATTTTCAAACTTTGTGGCCCGCTCCGGTCCGCTCCTACCCTGAAAGTCTCGGGGATTCGTCAAGCGGGGGCCGAGAAAAAGGGGGTCCCAAAACGTGTTTTCCCATGCACTTTTCCATAGGAAACTTTAGACACGGGTACAGCCTGAACTGCTGAACGGAATTACACCAAATTTGGCAAGAGGTAGTTCTTGGTTCAGAAAGAACCCTTTTGTTAAATGGGTGTAAATCCGTTCAGTAGTTGCTGAGAAAATGAAAAGTAAAAAGTTAGTGATATCTATGGCCGAGTAGGGTCCGCGTACCCTCAGCGCACCCTGCGCGCACCGTCCCGATCACGAGCTGCATGTTAATTGGCTGTCAGCTGGCTGTCAACATTCCGATTCAGGAAATGTTGGCAGCCATTTTGTCCTCGGTAGAACCGAGGGACAGAAACAAGTGCGCAAGCGCACAAAGGGGCAGGGTAGAAACACCCTGACCCCTAGGTTTGCTCAGGGGTCCCACAAGGACCCCCTGGGCAAAAATAAATAAATTTTTTAAAATCGGCAGGATGCGCTCAGGGTGCGCAAATCCTGCCGAGAAATCGAGCGCGGTCTCCGCGCTCGATGTAATGGCCCCGGGTGGCCCAAGTCCCGGGGGCATGGTGGGGGGATAATTTAATGTGTGGGGGCCTCAAAGGGCCCCCAAGCCCGGGACCGCCACCCCCAGGCTTTTTTAAAAATGGTGCGGGAGGGCTCTGAGCCCTCCCGCAGCCCCGGGACCACCACCTCCCGGGGCTTTTTTTATACATTATTAAACCTGTGTGGGGGGCTCCAGCCCCCACACGCCCGGGACCGCCACCTCCCGGGGCACTAAACATTTCAATATGGGGGTCCGTTACGGACCCCAGAGCCCAGGGACCACCACCTCCCGGGGCTGTGTACTGAATGGGAGGGGGCCGCGCGGCCTCCTCCTGGAGCCCTTGATGGCCCTGGGGACCACCACCCCCAGGGCCGGCTCCTGCAGTGTCCCGGGTGCCTACCCCGGGACACTGCTGTTTGCAATGACAGGACGGGAGCCTCGCGGCTCCCGTCCTGCCATAGCAAACTGCTTTGGATATTGGAAGAGAGAGCAGGGAAGCCTGCTCTCTCTTCCAATATCCAAAGCGATTGCTTTCCACATGGGGAGCAGCATGTCAGCTGCTCCCCATGTGGAACTAGCAATGCCGGCTCCCAAGGGACGTGGGAGCCGGCGGGACTGTGGGGATTGGGGACCCCCAACGGAGAGGGCCAGCCCCGGGGATGGGGTCCCCGGGGCAAGTAGTGGCCCGGGAGGGGGCCACGCGGCCCCCTCCCCAAAAAAGAGAAACATTTTTTTTTTAAATGGAAAGGCCGGCTCCGGGGGATGGGGTCCCCGGGGCCTTAAAATGGCCAGAGGAGGGGGCCACGCTGCCCCCTCAAAATAATAAATATAGAGGCCATGCCCGGGGATGGGGTCCCGGGCCAATACAGGCCCAGGGAAGGGGGCCACGCGGCCCCCTTCCCGTTTTTTTTTTTTTGTAATTTAAAAAGGGTAAGGCCCTGGGGGATGGGGTCCCCAGGGCCCAAAAAGAGAAAAAGGAAGGGGCCACACAGCCCCCTTCAGGGGACAAAAATAAAAAAATTAAAAAACGATCGGGCCCGCAGGCCCCGCCCCTTCCTTCACCACTCTGCAAACGCGCCCCTGGCGCGTTTGCAGAAGGGAACAAATCCCCTTGAATACTGGGGGTCCCTGAGGGCCAACTAGCCCACCAGGAACCTCCAGTATGCCCCAGGGGCTGCCTTGCAGAGACGTGTAGAGAGGCCACACCCTTTTTACACCTCTCTGCAACGCAGCTCTGTGGCGCTTTTTGGAGGTATATGGTGGGCTAGTTGGACTCCGGGGACCCTCAGGATTCAAGGGGACTTAATCCCCCAACTTAAAACGCGCCACGGGGCGTGTTTGCACAGTGGTGAAGGGAGGGCGGGGCTTCAGGTGACATGTGTGCAAACAGGCCCCGTGGCGCGTTTTAAGATGGGGAATTAAATCCACTTCAATCCTGAGGGTCCCTGGGGGCCAACTAGCCCAACAGGTACATCCAGAAAGCGCCACAGAGCTGCGTTGCAGAGAGGTGTAAAAGGGTGTGGCCTCTCTACACGTCTCTGCAACGCAGCCCCTGGCGCATATTGGAGGTTCCTGGTGGGCTAGTTGGCCCCTAGGGACCCTCAGGATTCAAGGGACTTAATCCCCAACTTAAAACGCGCCACGGGCGCGTTTGCACAGATGTCACCTCAGGCCCCGCCCCCTCCCTTCACCATTGTGCAAATATTCCTCTAAAATCAGCCGAAATAGGAATTCCGATTTACTCACCTGTTATAAGGAGAGACCTCAGTGCTGTATCTTTCAGCCCAGTACTGGTCCTGAAAAGTAATTTTAACCGTACTTACCAGTAACTTGAATTTCCTTCCATAGGCTAACATTGACTGGTTTCACTTGGAAATTCTTCTGTGTGTGGAGTTTTGGAACTTTAAAATATTCCTCTAAAATCAGCCGAAATACGAATTCCGATTTACTCACCTGTTATCAGGAGAGACCTCAGTGCTGCATCTTTCAGCCCAGTACTGGTCCTGAAAAGTAATTTTAACCGTACTTACCGGTAACTTGAATTTCCTTCATAGGCTAACATTGACTGGTTTCACTTGGAAATTCTTCTAAGTGTGGAGTTTTGGAACTTTAAAATATTCCTCTAAAATCAGCCGAAATACGAATTCCGATTTACTCACCTGTTATCAGGAGAGACCTCAGTGCTGCATCTTTCAGCCCAGTACTGATCCTGAAAAGTAATTTTAACCGTACTTACCGGTAACTTGAATTTCCTTCATAGGCTAACATTGACTGGTTTCACTTGGAAATTCTTCTAAGTGTGGAGTTTTGGAACTTTAAAATATTCCTCTAAAATCAGCCGAAATACGAATTCCGATTTACTCACCTGTTATCAGGAGAGACCTCAGTGCTGCATCTTTCAGCCCAGTACTGATCCTGAAAAGTAATTTTAACCGTACTTACCGGTAACTTGAATTTCCTTCATAGGCTAACATTGACTGGTTTCACTTGGAAATTCTTCTAAGTGTTGATTTTTGAAACATACAAATATTCCTCTAAAATCAGCCGAAATCCGAATTCTGATTTACTCACCTGTTATCAGGAGAGACCTCAGTGCTGCATCTTTCAGCCCAGTACTGGTCCTGAAAAGTAATTTTAACCGTACTTACCAGTAACTTGAATTTCCTTCCATAGGCTAACATTGACTGGTTTCACTTGGAAATTCTTCTAAGTGTGGAGTTTTGGAACTTTAAAATATTCCTCTAAAATCAGCCGAAATACGAATTCCGATTTACTCACCTGTTATCAGGAGAGACCTCAGTGCTGCATGTTTCAGCCCAGTACTGATCCTCAAAAGTAATTTTAACCGTACTTACCGGTAACTTGAATTTCCTTCATAGGCTAACATTGACTGGTTTTCAGCAAAAAGTTTCAAAGTGTTGATTTTCACAAACTACAAATATTCCTTAAAAATCGCCTGTATGACTTAAACGCATTCTTTCAACTGTTTACAGGAGATGCACCAGTGCTGGATCCAGGATCCAACACTGAGTAAGAAAAAGTAACGATAACAGTTTTTACCTGCTAAGTGAATTTCCTTCCATAGGATAACATTGGTGATTCTATGAGAAAAAGTTTCTGTCAACTTTTAAAATACAATAATATTCCTTAAAAATCACGACTGTAACCAAAACGCTTTTACTCAACTGTTTACAGGAGATGTACCAGGACTGAATCTAGGATCCAGTCCTGTGGTTAGAAAAGTAATCCATAAAGTAACTAATTGCATTTAACTAGAAATTCACATTGAGCTGAATGTTGCATTGTGTTTGAAAATGTGTTGCCCATTGCAACAACTGTAACTACTGTACTTAAAAGTCTATTGCCTATCTGCAAAGTATTTAAACTAAAGTAATTCATTAAGAGAAAGTATTTTTGTAATGTAATGTATAATGTAATTACAATGTAATTTAAAAAATAAAATATGTAAAAAAAATTGTTTCTAAAAATGTAGTAAATCAGTATGAAAAAAATTAATATAACAATTAATACATTTAAAAATTGTCATTTACAAAACCTTTGAAATTCACTAAAAAAACGTAGGTTTCAGGCACGTTATAGTTAGAAATTAGCATTTAAAAAACCTTTGAAATTCACTGAAAAAACCATAGGTTTCAGACACGTTATAGTTACAAATTAGCATTTAAAAAACCTTTGAAATTCACTGAAAAAACCATAGGTTTCAGACACGTTATAGTTACAAATTAGCATTTAAAAAACCTTTGAAATTCACTGAAAAAACCATAGGTTTTAGGGACAGTTATAGTTACTTGGACATTGCACTCAGTACAAAACCCGTGAAATTCCCCCGTTATAGTTAGTTCAGCTAACTATAACTCGCGCCTCGCAATGCACTGCTGATGATGTCACATATTACATCACTCATGACATGGTCAGTGACATCACTGATGACATCACTGATGACATCTCAAATGACATCACTGATGACATCATCCACGTGATAATCTGATGCACCTCCTCACACCCTAATATAACCTTTGATACACCCACTCTAAATTACAGACTGCCATTCGCAAAACCATAGACACTCCAACACCAATAACTACATACCCACTCACTGATTCTTAGGTCTACACACACACATCCACTCACTCACCCGTACAGTCACTCATACTTACGGTCACTCAGTACAGGACTATCATATGCACTCATACTCCTATATAGACACTCAAACACCGCCACTCATCCATAGAGGTACTCACACACCTAGTCAGTCATGCAAATAATTAAACACACTACCATTTACTCACCTATACAGTTATACACACACCAGCTCACTTACTCATACAAATACTAGCACATTCTTACGCTCTTATACAATCACTGATACAAGCACACACTCATCCATACAGCCACTATCACAATCAGTCACTCTCAGCTATAGCTATTTATATACTCCAACACACATATATACTGCCTTTCACATATGTAGTTACTCACACATGTACCACTGGGACATACATTCACTCACTAACACACTCTTACACACACTTACCCAACCATAAAGTCTATCACAGATGCACTCTTGAAACCATCCACCCAGTGAATCACCCACTCACACATCTATGCACAGAGTCGCACACACCCCTCCCACACAAACACTCAGGCACCCATACAGATACTCACACAAGCATTCAATAACTCAAATAGACACTCATGTAGCTATTCACAAACACATGCAGCCACTTACACAGCAACAGACAGACGGATACAGACATTCACCCAGTTTAGTCACTAACCCATGCATTCAGTAAGATACGTTAAATCACTCACTTATACAGTCAGTCACGCACCTACTAAATCATCCATACAGACACTTACACACCCACTCATTCTTCAATACGTCTTTTCCTATATATATTAAAAATATTTAAACTTTAGAGAAACACACAGTCACTGGATGATGTCATCAGTGATGTCATTTGAGATGTCATCAGTGATGTCATCAGTGATGTCACTGACCATGTCATGAGTGATGTAATATGTGACGTCATCAGCAGTGCATTGCGGGGCGCGAGTTATAGTTAGCTGAACTAACTATAACGGGGAATTTCACGGGTTTTGTACGAGTGCAATGTCCAAGTA
This sequence comes from Calotriton arnoldi, assembly GCA_963921515.1. Classification (NCBI taxonomy): domain Eukaryota; kingdom Metazoa; phylum Chordata; class Amphibia; order Caudata; family Salamandridae; genus Calotriton; species Calotriton arnoldi. The sequence goes on from CAWUFW010000415.1 coordinate 3,934,682, forward strand.
ACTATAACTGTCCCTAAAACCTATGGTTTTTTCAGTGAATATATATATATATATATATATATATATATATATATATATATATATATATATATATATATATATATATATATATACTAAATATTTAAAGCATTCTCTTTCATTTTTAGAGTGCATTCTATGTAAATAACCATAAATTCTATAATAACGACAATCTACATCAGCAGTGTCAGGTGTACCGGGTGCAAGAATCACGAAGACACATAGAACTCACATGCAAAGTGCACATTCATTTTGCATATCAGGTACTAGTCGTATTTAGATTTTTGGGAGGTGTTAAGAGTGGGCAACTTAACTCTGCACCACCATTCTAAGCGCCACGGCCTGGGTTTAGCTCGCTCATGTCAAAATCCTGCCCTGATGCAAACAGACCCGACTTAGGTGGGAGACTCGATTTTTGGAGGCAAAAATTGCTTTTCTTTTACTTGTTTCTCACCTAAAATTGCCACTGCTTCAATATAAGCAATGGTTAAGATACATTCTCCAATGTTTTAAAAAAAATCTTCTACTTGCCAGTTTTAAAATGCTGGCATTTATGTAATTGAAAGGTTTTCTGTGCATGGACTGCCATCTTCCCAGCTTTCAGGAACAAGCAGAGTTGTATAAAAAAAACTATTTTTTATCAGGTTTTTCATTTTTCTAAGAGGTAGTCCATTTTTAGATTTCTGTGCTTGCAAAATCCCTTGTATTGAAAAAATAAATCTTAAAAGGGGCTTCGAGTCCGCCCATTACTTACCATAGCTGGCTCTCACATCACTTTAGTTATCATTGGCTGGCTCCCACACCACTCTCATTTCCTTGCTGGTCAGCGCATCGTCCTTGCTTCTGTCACTGTGCCGTGGAGCCTGGACCAAGTACTGCATCCGGTTTCCAGTGTCCTGCGTCTGCAGGCTCCTGCAGGTACTCTTTTTGCTCTCTTCGCACCATTGCCAGTGAAGCTTCTCAAGGGCTACGTGATGAAAGCTCTTCACACAGTCTCTTTGCCCAAAACAAGCCCTGCAGTCTGTGTGCCTAAACTATCTCAGTATGTGTCCCAACTCCTCAAATTGTATAGTCGTATGAGCCCATATGCCCAAGTGCAACAAGACCAAAACGACAAAAATCCACCATACATATATCAAAATATCATCAAAAATAGATTATTCACAAAAATAAAGCGTGTAGCAACAAATAGCTTCACATGGTGCTATTACGACGTCGTGACGGCTGAAATGCCAAAGTACAGTGCTGACTGTGAGGTGCGCGGCGTCGGGCCCTGAGTCACACGGACCCTAAAGAACAGTACCTTGGCAAATGATGAAAACAAAGATATGCACGGCGTCTGGGAGGTGATGCTTCGTTGGCGCCGGGCGGCATCGGTTCCTTACGACCACAGGGGAGATGAGGCATCGGTTCCTTACTGGAGGTGACGTCGCAGTGGCATTGAGGCGTCGGTTCCTTATGACGATGCGGGTCGATGGATTCTGGAGGTCATCCATGTCAGGTATCGGCTCTGCGGTGATGAAGCACCGGCGTCGGTGAGGTCGGTGGGCGGTGCATCGTGAGCTTCACGAGCAGTGCCCTCGGCTCTGGTGCAGGCAGCTGCTTCGGTGACGGCTTTGGAGTAGATACGGTGTGACATTGGTAGGCGTCGGGGCTGCCGTGCAAGTCGGGGTGGTGCATCGTGCACTTCACGAAAGGTGCCCACGGCTTTGTTTTAGGTCGTGGTGTCACTCGCCGGTGTCGGTGTTGCTATTTCCCACTGTGGCAGCTGAAACAGCAGTTCCAGGTGCAGGAGGACAAAGGAAATGAAATCTTTGTGTCCCTGAGACTTCAGAACAAGAAGCAAGCTCTACACCAAGCCCTTGGAGATCTTCAAACAGGATACACAGCACAAAGCAAGGTTCTGGTCCCCTCCTTGACACAAGCAGCCACTGCATGCCAACCCCACACAGCACACAGCAAAGGGGCAGTACTTCTCCTTCAGTTTTCCCAGATCTTCTCCTTCGCAGAGGTTTCTCTTGAGTCCAGAAGTAATCTAAAGTTCTGGGGTCTGGGCCCCAATATGTATACTCAATTTCTCTTTGTTCTCTTGTGCCAGAGAGGCTCTGTGCTCAGTCAAAACCAGTTCTGTCCTCTCAGGTCCAGCTTCCCGGCAGGAGGTGGATACAGCATTGTGTAAGGCAGACCAGGCCCATTCAGGTGCAAGGAAATCTCCTCCCCCTACTCTAAATGCAGCCCAGGTCTATTCAGCCCAGCCCTGACTCTAACAGGAAAGGCAGGACACACCTCAAACCCCCCACCCCCCTAGTGGCTGTCTACAGTGAATGCACATCCCCACCCCCTGTCACTCCAAAGCCAGACAGTCAATCCACAAACCAGCAGAGGCACACAGGATGGCTATGCAAGAAAATACCCACTTTCTAAAAGTGGTATTTTCAAACACACAATATAAAAATCCTCTTTACTAAAAGATGCATTTTTATATTCTGAGTTCAGGAATACTAAACTCCATCTCTCTATCTTGTCCGAATGGGAAGTTATATTTATAAGATGTTATTGGACAGATAGCCTTTCAATAGTGAAAAACGAAATACACTGGTTTTCACTATCAGGACATGTCACACACATCAGTACATGTCCTACCTTTCACATACACTGCACCCTGCCCACAGGGGTACCTTGGGTCTACCTTAGGGGTGATTCACATGTAATAAAAGGGAATGTTAGGGCCTGGCAAGTGGGTGCACTTGCCAGGTCAACATGACAGTAGAGACTGCGCTTAGACACTGCAGTGGCAGGTCTGAGACCCCTTTGAACGGCTGCTTGTGCGGGTGGCACAATCAGTGCTGCAGGCCCACTTGCAGCATCTGACTTACAGGCCATGGGCACATACAGTGCACTGTACTAGGGACTTAGTAGTAAGTCAAACAATCCAATCATGAAACCACCAATCTATATTCACAATTTACAGAGGAAGCACTTGCACTTTGGCACTGATCAGCAGTGGCAAAGTGCCCAAAGCATGTAGACCAGCAAAAACGAAATCTAGCACACAGCAAAAATACAGGCGGCAGAGGCAAAAAGACAGGGGAAAACCACGCCAAGGATGCCAGGTCTAACAAGGTGCTGCTTCCAAAAGGCTTCCTCCATCCAGGCATTTAAGTGACCAGATTTCCAATTCTGTGCGTGCTTCTGTGATCACACAGTGCTTGAGCACTTTTAGCAGTGCATGGAACTGCTGTAAAGAGGCGCATCTTCCGTTGTGTGTGCTCTGTCTTTGTCACTGCGTAGGCGCAGTAAAGACACAATATATATCCCACTAGATGTGTGCAATAGGAACAAGCATTGGCAAAAGCAATAGCTTTCGCCTCTGCGAAATCTATTGGTGTTGTCAATGTTTTTTTAAGAAAGTTTACACAGTGGCGTTACCTGCTGTACAACATGGCTTAAACTTTACATAAAAAGCTCTATGACGCGGCCAGCACTGACCACATCATAGCACTTTTTTAAAACTTTAAGCCATGCTGCACAACAGCTCGGGCTTCTCTGTAACGTCTAAACAAAATTGACAAAACCAATTGATTTTGCAGAGGTGAAACCTATTGGCTTTGCCAATACTTGTTCATATTTTTTGTGTATTCAATCTACTTTCAGTTTGTGGTGAACACAGCTGTGAAACTCAGGTGGTCCCGGAAAGCTATAAATTCCTGAAAAGTAGACAAATTCTGAATTCCGCAAGGGTCATTTGTGTAGAACCCTTAAGGGTTTCCCAAAGAAACTGATTGTTGGAATGAAAAAATAAAGAAAATCAGTGGGAACAAATAGCCATTGGTGACAGTTTTTGTAGGAAGGTAGGATCCTTCTAGCATGGTTACCCCCACTTTTTGCCTGGTGTCAGTGTGTTTTTGACTTAGTCTGCTGGGATCCTGCTAATCAGGACCCCAGCAACTGTGATTTCTCCCCTAAATTGACATGGTAGGTACTTTGGTACCTCCACAATTGGCTACTGGTGTACCCTTGTAAGTCCCTAGGATATGGTACTAAGATAACCAGGGCTTAGGTACACCAGGGGTCTCCCATGGGCTGCAGCATGTATTGTGCCACCCATGGGAGTCCACTTAAACTGTGACTACAGGCCAGCCATTGCAACCTGTGTGAGTTGGTGCTAGAACCTCTCAGATATACGTTTTCTTTTATCTGAGGTCACTACACTTTAAACCTATAAGTCACCCCTATGGCAGGCTCTTCAGTTATGAGGGCACGGTTCTTGGTTATAAGTGTGAGGGTGCCCCTGCATGACCAGGACACCCCTACAAACCCCAAAGTCGATTCTCCAGGCTTTGTAAGTGCGGTCAACCATTTTTAAACATATAGTGGACATCAGTCATTACGAGATGTCTAACTATATAGTGGCTGCACCGAACCCAATCTTGTTTTGTATCAAGCATGTTGGAATCATACCCCAACAACGATTCCAGTGTTGGAAGTATGGTCCCGTGTACTGGGGGCTCCTTTGGGGACCGCCTGTACTCCCGGTAATAGCCTTTCAGGGTCTGCAAGCAAGCTAGTGCTGCTGCCAACCACAGACACGATTCTGCCCTCCTGCTGCTGAGCCAAGTTCGAGCAGGGGAAGGTAGTGTTATGTGCCGGGGTTAGGCCCATGTAGCGAAGCTGTTCATTTCTTACATTGTCCTCTTTTTTACAATAGCATTACTGCTGTGACCTTTTGCACATATTCGTGTATGTGACAATGTTGGATTAGTTTCTCAGAAACGACTTCTATTTACACACCTGGCTTCGCATAACATTATCACGATGTTTCGAACACCAAGTACAAGGCCTTTACGCACGAATGTACAAATGTCGTTCTATCTTCATACACGTGGGCAACAGGGCTATACGTATCCATGATTAACACAAAAAAGGCCACGGGTCCAAGGTAGAGGTATGGGGTGCTGCAGGATTTCATCAACCATGTCCTGGAGGGGGATCCCTTTAAGGACGCTTCCCCTCACACACCAAAGGTGTCATGCTTCATCATAGGGGTGCCTCCTCGCGTAAAAGACCTGGTCTCTACGCGGGCTACAACCCCCTCGCTGCGAGGGAGGAGCACAGGGATGTTTTAATGTTGATGAGGAGGGTTGAACTAAAACCCTATGTGAGCGTGGTGTGCTTGATGTGATGTGATGTGAAGTGCAGTGCTAAAGTGAACATGATTAAAACTGGCTACAAGGTTAGCTATGTGGCAACTTTATTTGGCTACCTTGTGACAGGATTAAAAACAGATAGCTGATAATACAGCGGCCGTCATTAGAGGCATCTGTATTAGTGTATGACCAACATGTTTCGGCCTAAGGACCTCTCAAAGTGTTGTGGCCTTCATCAGGATCGAGCATACAGCTACTGCAACAAAGTAAGGTACATGCACATATAAAAGATAATGCGCAGTATCGACGGTATGTTATACTGAACCAGTGGTCCTGCTGTTCAGTATGTTCACCGTTGAAACCTGTGGTAAGACAAAAAACAATGTGCGCCATTTACAATAAAGAAAGTGCAATGAGAAAGTGCATGAAAGACATGGTTGAATCAAAGCACAGTCAAACCGCATAATAGTCAAAACACTAGACATCGTGTAACTACTTAGTTTACATGAAAATTAAAGAAAGATGCGTGACTCACCAACATTGGTTAAAGAATTCACTGCATCTGTCCTGGCCTAATAGCCAAAAGGTACATGCGCCAATCCAACCTAACAGAAAATGTGGTGGCGTTAGAGTGCAGAAGAGATCAAAGGATGATGCAAGAGCAAGATTGTGTGCCTTCAAGAGCGAGAGCATTCTGTATGACTGGAAATACAGGGGAAAGTATGCCGTGCCGGTATGCATGTCCAATGGGCACAACGTGGAGTATGTACAATAGAACTTATAGTGCGCATGGTCTGGACGCCCAGGTAATGACAGCCTAAATGATCAAAAAAGCAGGGGTGTGCCCCAATCTGATGGCGTCAATGATGTAATGAGCAGTCTGGAGAGCAGAGTAAAGATGTAGTGTGTGATGAACAACGACAGACCTGGTAGTAGCAGGGCCGATGATGGTGGCAAGACGTGCTACTGGGAGGGGAGGGAGGTTGTTCCGATCGGCACAGACCTCAGTCAACGGCAAGGGTATGCCTGGATTGCCGGAGATAAAACCCGGAGGCGAAAAAGGGCTGCAATGGGGGCCCGGCTGGACGCTGCTTAGCGGGCTGTTGCGGGCAGAAATTGCAGACTCGCGGGGACCGCGAGTAGTAGCAGGCAGGGACGCGTGGCGCGAGGGAGGGGTGACCCGGCCTGATGCGATGGGTAGTCATGGCATGTTCGCGGTAGCCGCGAATGGTAGAAAAAACGTGCAGCCAAGCGAGGGTGCGTGGCATCTGGGACCCAAGTCGTAGGTGCCCTCCGTGCCGGGCAGAGACCAGGACCCGCGGCACGAAGGCAGACCAAGAGTGAAGCCGGCACCTGAGCAGGGGACAGAGCGCTGGCGGGAGCGGCTAAAGCGTAGTGCTGCAGCGCACTGCATAAAAGGTGGGGGCGGCGTGGCGGTCACAAAGACCGTAAGCGCAAATTACTGCTCAGATGTAGCGCTGGAGTCAGGGGCACAGGTCCACCGGACAGGGACCGTGTGTGTGCTAACACGGCATGTTACATAGTGCCAGAGAGTCGCCTGGCTGTAAGACAGCCGGGAGGATGATGGGAATAAACACTTCCCGGTGGACGTGCTACCGCCGGAAGTGTAGGAATTATGGGGAATGTAGTCAGGTTGCCGCTGGGCAGCACCTGACACATCAAGCAGAGCGGGAGTGCACCTATGATGTGGGCCAGTAAGCAAGGAACGTGAGTGGCAGCAGCAACCACTATGTGTGCGAGGTTACCTGCAATCAAGAATAAAAATATAAAATAAATAATTTCAAAAATTATTACGGAGGCTGACAATCTGGAAACAAGCCGGGTGCTGGGCTGATGGATGGTCTGGATGAAAGAATAAGAACCTGCGAAACTGGCCGGTTCGAGGGGTGAGAACCTCCGGTCTGGGATGTCACTCCTGGGGTCATCTGAGTAGGGAGTGGCACCATAAGAGAACGTGACTGGGAGGTGAAGGAGCACCCCAGTGGCACCTCAAGGTGGAGGGTAGTAGCAAACTGATGAGTATAAGTGGTCATACTCGTTGCTACAAGGGTGGGAGTGGTCGATGTACCGTAAAGCTCAGTGGGGCGCCACCCCTGGAGTGTAGATGGTCGGTTTGCTACAAGGCTCAGGAGAGCGCCAACCAAGGAATGTCGTCATTCAGTCCCACACTAGAGGTGCCCAATCTGAACACCCATCTCTGCTCAAGCCTAAGCTGTATTCGCATGTGAACCGAAGATGGTCATTACGGGTATTGAGCCACTCGTGGAAGGCATTGATCGTGACATCATCTCCTCGCCATATCACGAGGATATTGTCGATATACCTCTTCCAGAGTAGCTCTCCGGTATAGCTCTGCCATCAAGGACCTCGCTTCAGTACTGTACCGCGCCATTGATGTGATTCATAACCATCAATGACCTCACTTCAGTCATTGCTTCAAATCCAACCAAAGATTGGACCATACCCTGAAGATCTCCCTTGTTTCGGACTGTCCCTTGGTTCGTCTAGTCCTGAGGAAGACCCGCTGTGCCTATTAGTCAATCACGCACGTTTCTGGGTCGAAACGTCGATGTACTTGTGATAATCCTGACCCTACTCTCTCCACCTCACGTGAAATGGAAATTTAAAATCCCAAGCGGTGCGGAGCTTTATGTACCTAGGGATGGATGTCCTTTTGAATGACTAATTTCAACAATTCATACAGCACTGTATATATCTTGTTCACATTCAGCACTTTTTTCACCATATCACTTGCACCGTTGGAACAAATTGTATGTTCATGAACTTTGACAGCCGTCTAATGTCATCGCGACACCACAAAATGTAAAAAATATATGGATTTATCCTTAAATACAAACTTTGATTGATTTACTTTCGGTGTGTTTTTGACTCATTTGGCTTTTCTCTTCCCTTTCCGTTGATTATTGCTGAAAGGTTTGAGTATTATTGTTGTTTTTTATTGGTTATTATTCAGTATACCAGGAAACAATTCTGTACCCGACAGAACCACATTCTCCACATTCTTGTACATCCAGGTTCTGAGGGGCACTGGGTCTCCCCATTATACTAGATGGTCCGAAGAGTGGGCAGTGGAGAATAAATTTGTTTGACCTGTGTGCACCAGGTGATTTTGTTTTGGTTCTTTGTGGATATGGTACGATTTTGGTTTGTATTTGGTGTGGTCTGAGGACCGCTTTTGGTACGAGGTGTTTGTGAACACTTCGCTAGGCAACATAACGAATTTGGACCACTTTTGAAAATGCCTGGATTTAGTAGGTTTTTGGTCTCTTGTTGTCGTTGTTGCTCTGCAGATGCTCGATTGGAAGAAAGTCAGCTGGCGCCTCCAGAAGGCACTCCGAACTTTGATGTTTGTGAAGCATGGCCTTGGCCCTATTATGTTTAGTACGCTATGGCACACATATATAAGAGGGACAATGCCGAGTTGCAGTGGCCGTTGACGGGCACTTTTGAAGAACAAAAAATTGTTTTTTTACAGAAGTAGTTGTTTGAGAAAAGAAGTAGACAGTCTATGTTTGATTCTCTTCGAACGTGGCAAAAAGAGTCTAAACAGAGGCGAATGAAAGCAGAGAAAGAGGCCCGGAATTGGAGAATGCAAACATTGTCTCAGAAGGCTGTAGCACATGATAGAGAGAAACAAGAGATAGGAATTGAACGTGACGATAGGAGGTTTCGATTGAATATCGATAAATCTTATGTGGCCCAAGAAGAAAATGATACGTTTGTGGAACAATTGTTAGATACTCGACCCCCAACCTCATATGCCCCGCAGAGATTATATCCTGCTCTTCCCTCACAGACTCAGCTGCCCAGTTCTTCTGTCTCTGCTGTTTCTGCTTCTGTTACTGTTGATCGGACTGCCTTGGCCACGGCACCTCCTGTCCTTTCTTTGTCCTCGCCGTCTGTGGCAACTATGACTGTTAGTATTCCTGCAACACCTATTGCTTCGGCGTCTCTTTCGCCAGCTCTTACACCTGCGATATAGCCGGCAGCGACGTTGGTGCCTACTACCTCTGTTATCACTCCTACTGTGTTCTTCCATTCCCCGACATCACAGAGTAGTGGGACACCAGTACGTGGATTTGAGGATAGAGACTGGACGGAATTTAAGGAACTTATGGGGCGGACGCTAGTCTGATCTGATGTGGGAGATGAGGAGAAAAGGGTAGTAGCTAATCAGGCTGCCCAGTGGGCCCGAAACCCATTTATGGTGTGGAAGATGTGTGGAATGTGATGAAAGATTATGAGCCTTTTGTACAACAGCATGCCCTTAAGCATATGTCGGCTACTTTGATCGGTCTTTGGGAGCAGTGTTTCAATGATGCAGCACCGCAAATTCTATATGATATTAAGGATCATGTATATGTTACTGATATGGCGCCTGGTCAAGTTTTTGGTAATTTTAAGACGTTGGTTGCTTTTCGGGATAGACTGCTCGAGAAGAGTCCCACCCCGGTGTCTCAGTTTCCGATGCGGGAGGTTCATCCTATCTATCACCCTGAAAAACCAGAGCTAAGGGATCAGCACAACGTTGTTACTAGACCAGGGGCAGCGGCCCGTTTCACTCCGTGGAAAAGGAGTGAAGTCTTGTCTCTTAAGACTCAGTTACCTGACCCTAGAAAGAATCCAACTGCTTATTATAAAGAATTGACTGAAGTTGCCTCTTCTACAGTGATGACACTTGCTGATATTGAAATGTTCTTTGGCTTACTAGTTCCGATTGATATTTGGAGACAAGTACACACACAGGATCATGCTGCAGAATTGGGTGGTACTTGGGATCAAATTAAAGTATGGGATCAGGAACAGAAGTCAGGTGATAAGTCTAGACCAGAGATACTTGCTTTGCCCGTCCGTATCATTACGTATATGCATTCTCTTATCTCTCCGAGAAAAGTTGATTGGGACAAGTTAATGGCTTGTTGCCAGAAGAAAGATGAGCGTGTGTCTGACTTTTTTACTTGGTTTGAAGGTGTGTTTCTAGACTGTAGTGGACAGGATTTGTCGATCGAAGGTGGTGTTTGATTGTTTGTCAATAGATTTCTCTCCAATTTGCTTCCTGAGATTGCGACCCGATTACAGGCTTCCAAGAGCACCTGGTCTACCTCTTCCCCTTCTGTCATTTTGAATATGGCGCAGTAATATGAACAAAGGGAAAATGAGGATAAGGAGAGGACGGAGAAGAAGCACAAGTATTTGAAGACGAAGGTGTTGTTGCAGCAGGCTTCTAGGGGGAATGGTAGAGGGGTGTAGAGACTAAGGGGCTGATTCCGATCTCGGCCGGTAGGGCACCGAATCGGATTCGGCTTAACCGGATCCGATTCGGAGCCCTATTTCCCGACCGAGTCGTACGTGCGTCCGGGCGAGCGAGTACGATGCGTGCGCTCGCGAAATCTCCGACCGACTCGTTCGCAGGACCCGACCGCTCCGACCGACTTCGCCACGGGGACGACGCGCACCTCGCAATGGAGACGTTTCCCGGCCGGGTAAGTACGATGCGCACCTCGACCGCTCCGACCGACTCGCGCAGCCCGGCTCCAAGGAGCTGTCGGAGCCGCACTTTGGTGGTCTGTGTTGGACCCCCTGGAAGCGTAGGCGTGCGAGTCGCACACAGGGGGACACATGGGTCCCCCTACACGTGCATGTACGGTGCGACCCGCATCGACGCGAACACGCTGTAGGGGCGCCCTTGTTCGCGTCGTGCCCATTGAGTCAATGGGAGCCCGTGTACGCGTCGTACGACTGGCTCCCATTGACTTCAATGGGAGTCCGACCGAATCGAGTCCGATAGCATGCGTGCGCATCGTACTCGTTCGGTCGGACTGCTAGGGTCCGATTCGGTCGGAAATCTCTCCGGGTCCGGCTCGGTCGGAGAGATTTCCGGCCCGAATCGGAATCGGCCCCATAATATCAAAGTTTTAATATCGAAAGGACAAAATATCGAGTACAAAATATCGAGAGGACAGAATATAGAAAAGACATAATATAGTTGGAAAAAATATCGACATATAGGTAAGTAATATCGAATGTCATTATATCGAATTTTATTATATCGATTTTTTTTATTGTTTTATATGTTTGTATATGTGTTAAAAATATATAATATTTTTTTATTGTGTGTTACAATTTTTTTAAGGTAATGGATTTTATGTGAATTAATTTTTGCGTATATTAGTTCCGTAGCAGGTTGTGGGTTTATAGGGGAATAGGGTGGGAAGTAATTTAATTTACATTATAAAAAATTAATAATTTATTAATTAATAATTTAGTGTTTAATAATTACTATTGTTTAATAATTTTTGCGTATATTAGTTCCATAGCTGGTTGTGGGTTTATAGGGGAATAGGGTGGAAAGTAATTTAATTTACATTATAAAAATTAATAATTAATTAATTAATAATTTAGTGTTTTATAATAACTATTGTTTAATAATTTTTGCGTATATTAGTTCCGTAGTGGGTTGTGGGTTTATAGGGGAATAGGGTGGGAAGTAATTTAATTTAAATTATAAAAATTAATAATGTATTAATTAATAATTTATTGTTTAATAATTACTATTGTTAATTAAGTTAATTAATGCATTATTAAATATATAAAAAGTGAATAATAATCTTTTTTAATTAATTGATAATTATGTAAATTGTTTATTTTTTATTAAGTTGTAATTAATTACATATTAATGATTAAAATTAATTTATTAATATGTTAATTATGTACATTTTTTTAGTAGTGTGTTGAGTGTTGATAGAGGAGTAGGGTGGGAATTAAGTTAAATTTAATTCAAATTTTAATAATTTTTAAATATTATTTATTCAAAGTTATTTTATAGTGTTAATTGTGTTAATTAATTTAGATATGATGGTTATTAATTTGATTGTTAATTGTAATTAGCTAATTAATTAAATGTTAATTAATTATGTTCATTCATTAATATTTTACACTATTGGAGGTGACGTTTATAGGGGAAAATGTTGGAAGGTAAATATATTTTTATTAATTAATTATTTGTTAATTAATTTTAATTATATTGTAGGAGTGGGTCTACTCAATTATTCCCCTACGCTACCCAACACTTGCCCTACTGTTGCACTCACTGGAGTGGGAATAGTTATTTTTACACTCCCGCTATCCAACACTTTCCCTACTGTTCCACTCACTGGAGTGGGAATAGTAATTTTTAGACTCCCGCTATCCAACACTTTCCCTGCTGTTCCACTCACTGGAGTGGGAATAGTAATTTGTACCCACCCGCTATCCAACAAATTCCCTACTTTTGCAGTTGTTGGAGTGTGAATACTAATTTTATTCCCTTAGCTATGCAACGTTTTTAATTTTGTTATATTTAATGTAGTGTAAATTAGTAATTAACATAAACAAATTTACTTTAATTATTTTAATTATTATATATTATTTATATTTATATTTATATAATATGTTTATTTATATATATATATGTAAATATATTTTTAATAATGTTTTAAATATTTTATAATTAAGATTAATAATTATTTTATAATATTATTAAGTAAATATATATATGTTAAAAAATAATTATTTTTTTTTACATTACATTTATTATTTTTACATTTTAAGCTTTTTACATTATTTTAACTATGTTTTATTTAATTGTGTTTATTATTTAATTACTTTTATATTATTTTTAATACATTTCAGTATAGTATAGTATTTTAGTTAACTATATTTTAAACATCGATATTTTGTACTCGATATTTTAGTACTTACCTGTTTGTAGATAGGGACTCGATATTCTGTCCCTCGATATTTTGGCATCGATATTCTGGACAGTCGATATTCTGTCCCTCGATATTTAGTCACTGATCCGGTAGAGGACGTGGTGGTGGTTCGGCCCGACAGCTTCCACGCACTAGCAGGCTTACGAATACCACGCCTTTAGGGCCGAATCAGTGTGCGTATTGTAAAGAGGAGGGACACTGGCGTAGCGAGTTTTCTGTGCATTTGCAGAAGGTGGCGGTCCTGAGAGGACGAGGTTCTTGTGGACGGGGTCGTGGAGCTGATGGTCAGGACAGGGCTCAGAATGCTGTGGCCTCGCAGGGTCGTTCTGATCAAAATTACTTTGATGACCCTCGGGGAGGACAGTATTATCATGATGATTATGACATGGATGAGTTGACAGGGATGTCTTACAGCTAGGACAGCCAGGGACAGAGTAAGGGGCCAGTTCCGATACCTGTAGATCAACGTGGTCCGTATGTTAGTGCGGATGTGCATGGTTCGGTTAAGGGGTTTTTGGTGGATACAAGTGCAACGAACAGTTCTATATCTCGTTCCTTGGTCCCTGGGGCGGCTCTGTCTGGCCATAATAATGTTTCGGTAGGTTTTTCTGGGGTACCGGTTGTGTGCCCCATTTCAAAACCCCTTGCATTGACTATTGGTCCTTTCACTGTGGATTCACCATTCTTGTTGATGTCTAATTGTGGAGAAAATTTGATGGGTTTGGACTTGTTGAAAAAATGCATGCCACGATTTACTGCTCTCCGACGGGTGTTTACATGACAATGGGTCCAGATGTGGTGTGCGGCTACGCAGTGCCTGTCCAAAGATGCACCTCTTCTGTGGAGTTTAAAGATGTACCGCCCACTCTTTGGGCGACAGGTGACACAGATGTGGGACTGGCACAGATACAGCCAATTTCGATCCGAGTTAAAGACAATGCTATTTTACCTCGCATCCCTCAGTATAAAATACCGCAGGCAGGTGAGCGTGCTTTATTACACATTGTACAGGACTTAATTGAGAAAGGAGTGGTTGAGGAGACGACTGCTAATGTTTGTAATAGCCCTATTCTTCCCATTCTCCAACGGAGACCTTCGGTTCCTCTGATAATCATGCAGATGTTTATCGCTTTGTGTTTGACTTGCGGGAAGATAATAAAATAGTGATTCCCCAGTTTCCAGTGGTCCCCGACATTACGACTCTTTTGAGAATGATTCCTTCTTCTGCTACATTCTTTTCTGTCATTGACTTGAAAAACACGTTCTTCAGCATTCCCATTCATCCTGACAGCAGGTATCTGTTTGGGTTCACCCTAGCTGGTAGAAGCTTTAGATTCTGTCGCGCTCCTCAAGGCTATACAGAGAGGCCGAGTATCGATAGACAGGCATTGAAAGGTCAGCTGGACTCCTTGTCGCTCCCTACAGGTAATGTATTGCTTCAGTATGTCGATGACTTGCTCATCGCCTCGGATACAGAACAAATGCAGAGACAGTACAGTAAAATTGTTGTCACATTTAGCTCAACATGGCCATAAAGTATCCCTTTCCAAATGTCAGTATTGTGTACAGGAGGTCACCTATTTAGGTCACCTACTGTCGAAGGAAGGTAGGAGACTGACCCCTAAGCGCATCGGTACCATTGTTAAAATGCCCATTCCACAAACTCAGAAATATGTGCGCGCTTTCATAGGTATCACTTCCTATTGCAGGCAGTGGATACCTAGCTACTCGCTGTTAATGAAACCCCTGCTTGCTTAACCACTAAAAGATGTGCATGAACCCCTGCCCTGGACGCCTGAATGTCAGCAGTCTTTTGAGCAATTGAAAACTGAGCTTTGTTTGGATCCAGTACTCAGCACCCCTGACTATGCTAAGCAGTTTGTGTTGTACGTCAATGAGATGGCTGGTTGCGCGCTTTCTGTTTTAACACAAAAATTTGGAGATAAGCAACGGCTGTGTGCTTATTTCTCTGTTGTGCTTGACCCTGTCGCACAAGCCCTCCTGAGCTGTCTAAGAGCGGTCGCGGCCCTGGCTGTCTCGATAAGGCAATCGGTTGGACTCGTACTTGATACTGACCTCACAGTCATGGTACCCCATGCTGTGAATACACTTTTGAATAAGACACAGACACAGCACCTCACGAGTGCACGTCTGACAGGTTATGAGCTAACGCTGTTCGCCACACATCACGATCAAACGATGTGCCACTCTGAACCCAGCCACGTTACTACCCCTCCCTTCTGAGAATGAGGACCATACATGATTGTATCTTCCGGATGGAAGAAGAGACGAAAGGATGGGTAGACTTGACTGATGTTCCCTTATCTGACCGTCAAGGGGAACTATATGTCGATGGCTCTTGTTTTAAATTATCAGATGGCACTACAACTGCTGCGTACGCTATTACTACGCTGCGTACGGTAGTTGAGACATCACAAGTCCTCTATCAGTCGGCCTTAGCTGCAGAGCTCATTGCCCTAATATGAGCCTGCGAGTTGAGTGAGGGACTGGTTGTTAATATTTATACTGGGGCAAAGATTCAGCACGGTCATCTTATATATAGGCTTCTGTCGGCTTCGACACTCCCTAAGAGATTGGCAATAGTCAAGTGTAGCACCCATAGGAAAGTTACTGACGATTTAGGTAAAGGAAATGCGTTTGCAGATCAGACAGCTAAGGAAACAGCCCGGACTAGGATGAAAAGAATGTTCGGTGCATGTCCCGCTAGGTGGGCGCCTGAGGTCACCATGTTTGAATATACACTTGAGAATGTGAAGGAAAAACAGCGTGAGGCCACAGTGGAGGAAGTAGCAGTGTGGCAAGAAAGTACAGCACAATTGAACGATGAGGGATGTTGGATTTACAAGTCAAGGAAGCAGAGATGGATGTTGCCAGATGCATATGTTCTTCCTGTAGTCACGATGGCTCATGGCCCAGCCCATATCAGTGCTAAGGGTATTTGCAAGTTGTTAGACCCTGTATGGCAGAATGACAACAGCTTGAAAACTGCTGCAAATTTAGTGAAGTACTGCATGATGTGCATGAGGCACAATCCTGGGAAGGGTACCCCTACGCCACCCGGTAATTTTGCCCCACCCACTTTCCCTTTTGAGGTCCTTCAATTAGATTACATTGAATTGGACAGGGTCAATAACTTGAAGTACGTGTTGGTGGTTGTCTGTGCATTCATTAAATGGGTTGAGGCTTACCCCACTAAAGACAATACAGCCATTGCGACTGCAAAGGTACTCCTGAAGGAGTTCTTTCCTCGCTTCGGCTTACCCGTTTGATCTGGAGTGATAACGGAAGTCATATCAATGCCAAGGTTATCCAGTTAGTTTGTGATGGTTTGCACATAAAACAGAAATTCCATGCTGCAAACCACCCGCAGTCAGCAGGTTTGGTTGAGAAGTACAATGGTACTCTCAAACTGAAATTGGCAAAGATTCAGGAGACAACAGGGTTGCAGTGGCCATATGCTTTACCATTAGCTTTTTTGTCGACAAGAATGACAGCACATTCTAGAACAGGATTGCCACCCTACGAGGTCGTTTTTGGACGCCCGGCAAATGTCTGGGGCGTCCCGCGCCCTCGTAGATTCTCCGATATTGAGTATCCATTGTTGACTGACGACCTGTGCCAGTAAACTGACAATTTGCGTTCTATTCACCAACAGATCCGGGACACTCTGCCAGATATACCAGAGGGGCCCGGACACGACATCCAGCCTGGTGATTGGATCCTGGTGCACCATTTTCAGCGGAAAAAAAGTTTGGAGCCGTGCTGGGAGGGACCTGAACAGGTCCTTCTAGCCACCAGAACAGCAGTCAAGGTCGCTGGCCGAAAGAACTGGATCCAGGGCGCTCATTATAAATGAGTGCCTCTACCTTTGCCCTATGACCAATGGGTCGCTGATGGAGTTAGGGATACTGAGTGTGAGAAAGTGCCTCAGTTCGTCCCCTTTAGTGACGCAAGATTAACGTGGACCCAAACGGATGCAGAAAATGACACACTAAATGCAGCGGTCCCCCAAGAAATACGAGCCATTAAGGAGCCAAAGTTTGTTGACCCCTCTGTGCCTGGAGTCACCAGGTACAATTTGCGCCCTCGGCTGAGGAATGGTGCACCAAAGGAGAAGTCAGATTAGTCAGGGATGGACTGTGTAAGTTAGGGTGTACTTTGCTATAGTACCAACTGGGTTAGTTTAGGGTGATGTGAGATTGGTGCACTGTTCTGACATTGGACAGTTTAAATCGAACGTGCTCCCTAGGAAGGGGGTACATTATCCTGTGCGACGTGGGATTCATCGAGAGCTTAGGACTGAGCAAGCTCCACCCCCGGTGCTCAAGATCGCCAACGTTGATGAACAATAGGAGCCTGTACCAGTGAGGCTCTGACGGACACTGGGAACACTTACCTTTGCTACCAGTTTTATTGCATTCCTTTTCTTGTTCTGTAATGCATCCGTTTGGTCGACGTATTGAGGAGGAGGAACAGTCATTTGCACCACCGCGTTTAGCGCGGGGTTAGTTAACAAAGAGTAAAATAGTTTGCATATTAATTGTTGTGATTACGCTAATAACAATACTTAGAATATCCTGGTTTCTAGAGAAGAAATATCCTGTACATTCCCTGGTTGGTGCAATGCCCACTCCCTCTGAGCACGTTTTTGTCACTTTAGCTCCACACAAAACAGTGCATAGGTTGTCCGACACCGATAATGTTTTTATACAAATGTTGCATCAAGCTCATAATGTGTCCAATACAACTAATTGCTGGGTTTGTGGATTGCACCCCTCAGTTACTCATAAGAGCGACAATTTGTTATCCATGCCATTGTCATATATTGGTAGCTATGAAGGGTGGTTTGAATTGTTCGTTATGGTGCACTACCATTTCCAGCTCTCTACTCTGGTTATGACACCTGCTGATTCTCGCACTGTGGTAGAGTATATACATTTTCATCACAGGGTTTACTCCCATAGGACAGGCAGGACAATGGACCTTCGGTACATTATCCCCAAAATCCTGTATGAGCATATATGAAAAAGTGAAGAACGAAACATGGCTTCGAATGGAAATGGCTGATTTCCAAAGGTTCAACACCTCTGAGTATTTTCAATCTTTCCAAGCTCGCAATATTACTAAGGACAAACCGATGCCGGTGTCCGTGGTCAACACAACAGCTAGCTTCTGTGTCCAAGGGACTGGGGAGGTAAAGGTGGGGAGAGGAAAAGCAATTTCACCTACACACTGAGAACGATTAATAGTCCGCCTTTGATCCTACCCCATAATGTCTATTTTGTCTGAGGATCCCAAGCTCATGTCTGGATTCCGAGGGGATGGTAAGGCAGATGTTACCTCTCTTTCCTCCTTCCCCCTGTGTATGTTGCCCCGTCCAATTATCATAAAGATCATTTGCTGCAGCGTAGGAATACATACTTGCCCTGAGTCAGAAGGGTTATTGACACAAAGGATATAGATCAGACAGATACCACCGCACAACAGTTTGATGATGCCATAAAGGGTCTCCTACCTTTTTGGGGCCCCATGGTTAACAGTCTTCAACTTCGTCGTCTAACAAGAGTTGTGAAGGGGGTTATTAATACGACTGCTGGGATACTGACAAATATCACTGCTGAGCTCCAGGCTACGAGATTAGTCACTTTGCAGAACAGGATGGTGTTAGACGTCATCCTTGCAGATCGGGGAGAGGCCTGTCGCATCATTGGCAGCAGCTGTTGCGTTTACATACCTGATCACGCTCCCAATGTATATGCAGCTATACAAAAATTGCATAGACTTTCGTCTGGCATACACCAAGAGACAGGTACTTGGACCCTAACGGGGTGGTTTTGGAATATGCTAACAACATGGGGTTGGAAGATTCTCATCTTTCTGATTGTGGTTGCTAGTATTATTTTTACATGTTGCCTCTGTATACATGGTCTCCCGGCTTGTTGAACCTACTGTGTAAATGTTCTCACCCCTAAACAGAAAATATCAGTTCATGATACTAGTGCTGCGATCATGTTGCAGAAGGACATTGATGACATGACGCAGATCGACGAGGATGTCTTTGAATACCGATTATGTAAGCACTAGTTCAAAGTGATGTTTCCTATCCTTGCAACATGTTATATGTTTCCTGATCCTACCATAAAATGGTTAGCTTCTGCTAAAAGGAGGGTCTGTTAAAATAAAAATTTCTTAGCTGTATTGTTTATATACTGTTTGCATAAGTAAGCATTAGCAGCACCATTTTATGTTTGGCTGCCATTTTGAGTCATGATCGAAACTAATTCTCTCTCTGTCTCCGCGAGAAGCAGCCTTGGTAATTTTCGTTTCCTTCAAGGTTGAGCCTTGCTGTACTAATGAATACACTGTTCTTATTAGCGCATACCTTTCCCACTAGATAGAGGCCTGCTCCCACTAGTCCAGCGATGGGCGCAGGCAGAACGACCTTGGCATAGAGATAGTGTGTACCCGGTGTCAGGATCGAAAATTATCCTTCTGTACCTCCTTTGTGTAGCTGCCTCCGTCTGGAAATTTCCAGTCTGGGCGTGCCTTTATTGGTTCTGAATCGTACATAATGTATCACAATGCTTGCTGATGTCAGTCCTCTCTGCAGCACCCCAAGCGACTGGGCAGACGGGGCTCTGCTCGAGTGTATCTGAATAGACATATACTTGGTTTGTATTCTCTACTGTCTGACCGACTCTTCATTTGTATAGAAGGCTGAGAGGGGGTCGCAACTGGCCGGGTTGGCCCTAATCGGGTCACTTCCTTCAGAAGAAAGCCTGACTACTACCTTGTGTTACATTCCTGCCTATATACACTGTCTTAGCACCATGGTAGAACTGTATCTGCTATTTACTCTTTTGGTGTTTGTAATCACTTTCATCTGCTTCTGTCTACTGATTATCGCAGCACATGTATTTTATACAAGAATAACGTCGGTTCAATAG
Organism: Calotriton arnoldi; assembly: GCA_963921515.1. NCBI lineage: Eukaryota > Metazoa > Chordata > Amphibia > Caudata > Salamandridae > Calotriton > Calotriton arnoldi. Next base: position 3,954,608 of record CAWUFW010000415.1, read on the forward strand.
CTATATTGACAACGTCCCCCTGTGTAGTCTCTGTATATTTCTCTGAGAACAAAAGCGCACGAGTGATTGAGCGAGAGGTTCTGATCTGTTACCACGATCACTGAGGGGTCAGGGATGTCATGTTCAGTGGTTGCCAGAAACTATTCGCTCAGTAGTAGGGTTACGGGGGCTTATGGTGGCACTGTGAGCTAGCTGGTCTCTAGGCCAACCTATCCTGCAGGGGTGCTTGGATTCAGTCTGGGCACCTCACCCAAAGTTTATGTTGTCCAACAGATGCGCAGATCCTGCGGATTAGTGGGAATTACACAACATGGCACCCAACGATTGTTTGCTTCTTATTTAACGGTCTACCTGAGTAGTTCAGTTGTGCTTTCTCAGAGACCCCTACTAACCTCCAAACAGGAGACGTCTGTGGGTAGGGAAATCCGCCTCTGCTGAGTAGGTATACCCTATGTATCGGCTGTAGATTATTCAAGCTTGTATGATAAAACGTCTGAGATTGTGCTTACCATATCTCCATAAATTCATTTAATTTCCTTCTTCTTTAAAAACAATGTCCTTAAATGGAGATAACGGAGGACATAATGAAGAAGTAGAATCTCTAAACATTATAGAAATTTGCAGACATGAAGTTACTATAAAATTATTACAATGAGGTCTCCCGGCAATGGGTGAAGACACTACCTTCGTGGTTGAGGCACACGAATCACTCAGAACAGAGGTATTCTATTCTTGGGTTAAGTTCCCGGCTGTGGATGCTCGCACACAATTGTTTCACAGTCACATTGAAGATAAAACACCAGATGAATACATTGCATAAGTGGACATAGAAATTCCATTTTTTTACCAAGAACATATAAATTGGTTTAAAGGCGCCCTCCCACACACTACAGAAAATGTGAGACTCGGTCTGCTCAGTAAAGAAGGAGCGACATGGCCAGTCTTAGCTGCTTATACACCGCATCCTAATTTTGCTAATTTAGATGCAGCAGAATTAAGCTCACTATACAAAGATCTAGTAAAGCTTTCCAGAAATCTTACCCAGTTCATAATGCGAACACTCACAGTTAACCCTGCGTGGACTGCTCAGGCTGTACAACCACAATTGGCTACTACGGGTATCAGCCCACAAACACTGAATGCTGTAATGGGAAAGATTCCCACCAGTCGGGGCAAATTCCGTTCTCGATAGCACAAAAAACAAGCCAGCTTGAAGCAGTTTTTCCCCATGCGGGCCCGCTGGAGAAAGACAGAATATTAACAATTTGTTTGTCAATTGGGATGGCTCCCCTGGTGGAAGATTGTGCCCCTTAGGGTGCAGTCTTCACTGCCGTTTACACCCGAACTCATGGTACCCCTTCACTGACTGTCTTACCCAATGTATTGAAACATTATGAATGAGTACGAGGCAACACCTGCCCTGGACTTAGGGATGAAACTGATGAGCAATTTTGTTGCAGTATCCACCATTATGTTGCGTAACATAAAAGGGGGGCAGCTGCGTTAGCTATACGCCAACGCTTGAGGGATTTCACTCCTGCACAACAGGAGCGGGAATTGCGTAAAATTATCTAAGAAGCCTATGCTACACTAGGTAGAGCTAATTTGGGAGCTAGACCTGGGAAACTACAACTTAAGAGTAATTCTGAAAAGGAGAACTCTAAGCAAGCACCTGATTCTTTTAAGAAGAAATAGGACAACAAACAAACATATAAAAGCAAAACACAATCACAGGTGGGTCTCCTCAACAGGAAACCACTGGAAAAAAAATAAAGTTTAGAAACCGTGATAACATTAGAAAGCCTGACAGGTATAAGGATACTGATACACGTTCCTCTCGTTCCTTTCAGGAGTCATCCGATACACGTTCGGAGAGAGGTGGATGGTCAGAGCACAGATTGGAAGAACATGTGAAACCGAAGAAGGACTCACAACGTTCATCTGACTACATCATTAAAAAAGAAAACAAAATAAAGAATACTAAACCTCAATTCAAAAAGAAGAAAGTAGCTGGGATTAAAAAAAGGCATGCCCAGGCTACTGAGGACTCTGCTTCTGCATGGGGAATGGGCAGTGACGATCCTGGACAGCACGGCAGAAGTCACGATAGCTCACCGGAACCTGATGGATTATCTGGCGGCATTAGCTCTGAGTGATCATATCACTGTGAAAAACACCTGATACTAGGGTAATTGTTCCCCATCAATTATACAAAATAACACACCAATTGGAGGGGGACATACCCAGGAACATCAAGGCTCTCTTTTGGGAGAACCTGACATACGGTTAAGACATTCATTTGGCTGAAAAAGACTGCCCACCTGAGTTCGTAATGGAATGCCCAATCGGGGAAACAGTAATTTTACCAGCTTTCTCCGAATTCATTCCATAATCAATTAAACATTCATATGCCAAGGAGTGGGCATTAGCGCTAGCACCTGCACTATACCCCAATCATGTTGGGTGGGATGATGAGTCACCTCATCATGAGAAACCATTAAAATCAATGCCTCGACCCCAGAGACAATACCCAATAAAAAATGAAGCTAAAAAACAAGTTAGGGAAATCCTAGAACAACTTGAATACCAAGGTGTAATAGAAAATTGCACTCATCAATAAATACTCCCTTGCTTCATGTAATGAAACCAGATAATTCATACCGTCTAGTTTCAGACTACCGGCATTTAAACACATATACTCACACATTTGCAGAACAAAATGCACACAGTGTGCAGAAAAAATACAAAATAACACTAGACATCTCAAATGGATTCTTTTGCCAGAATTTAGCACCTGAAAGCAGATATTTGACAGCATTTTCAGCGCTAGGTTCACAGAGGCAATTTTGCTGTTTACCTCAAGGGTATAAGAATAGCCCTGGGCTGTTTTCAGCCAGGGTAACCGAGTTACTTCAAAATTTTGATGAGTAGACGTTGACCTCTGTAGATGATATTTATCTGACTGATGATGAAGTAATGGAAAACTTGGACAGAGTAGACCGTACAATTCCAGGGTTTGCTCACCTGGGCTACAAATTTAATTAAAAAACTCAAAAAATTGGCCATCTCAATGTCTTGTTTCTGAGATATGAGTTGTCAAGTGAAGGCAAAAGACTGGTGGCACATTTTTTTAGAAAAATGCACATTGCTCCAACTTCCAACGACTCTGAAAGGACTACAATCCATTTTAGGATTTTAAAATTTTGGCAGAACATACATTTTGGATTACGCAGAACGAGTAAAACTGTTCTACAATTTAATTAGACCTGATTTTTCAATCAACCATTGGACACAGGAACATACAAACATTTTATGTTCCGTACAACCTGATATGATAGCTTCCAAACATTTACACACACGTGTAAACACAACCAACTTGGTGAGCCACGTAGTCGCTGGGCCAACTGGGAACACCTATACCACTCCAGCGAAGGTGATACAGAACATATTGCATACAAATCACATTTTTACACAAACACTGAAATGTGTTTTGCACCCACTGAAAAAATTCTCACAGCAGTACAGACTGCTGCAGAGAGAGATAGAGAGAGAGAGAGAGAGAGAGAGAGAGAGAGAGAGAGAGAGAGAGAGAGCACTAGCACGGGGGAAAAGCATGATTGTGGTTACCCCGGTACCAACCTTAGAGGCCGTCACCAAAGCAACTGTTCCAAATGCCAAAGCATTACATCCAAGATGGATACAATGGGCTAACTCTCTCACTGCAACAGATGTAGTCTACAGATTTGATTCTACATTGTAAGCTTGAGCATTTTTGCACTATGAACAAGAATATCCTCTGCCGAATGAAATAATGCCTCTAGATCGATACGACTATCTCATCCACACTGATGGGTCTGCTCAGCCTGCTGTAGGGACAAGACACAAATATTCTGAAGCGTGCGCAATCGTAAAGGGGGCGCATGCATGACAGAAAGTTCCGTCCTGAAAAAACACACACACAGTCCCTAGGGGATTGTACAGCGCAGCTGGCAGAACTCAAAGTCCTGATACTGGCACTACAAAATACAGATGATTAATTCCCCACACTTATAGTATGATCTTCGTATTACTGTATCCTGTCCTATAATGAATACCTTTGCTATTGAGGCCAGAATGGATTTCGAGATTTCAAGGGTTGCACAATTAAGCACAAGCTGCTTTGGGAACAGGTGGCAAAGCTGAAAGAATGTTTGCCACGGGCTCATGTTATTCACACATTGAGTCATCAACCTGTTGCCGTTCACGTTGCAGGGAATTCCATGGCTGATGAAACCGCTAAGGCAACAGTTCGCACTGCTGCCATTGCTGCAATCAATCATTCTAGTATGAGATTAGACAGAGACATCAGGGTGGCTGTCAGTGCTGCTCGCAATGACACACACCTGCCGGAAGGCTTTCCACTCAAGTACTCCTACAAGTTAGATGCACAAAACATACCGTATGCTCAGATTCTAGGAGTGGGGGATAGAGTTATACCAAACACTGATCACAGATTAGGTTTAATACTAGCTGCACATGAGGGTTTGGGTTCAGCACACACAGGGGTTACTGCTGCAATTTCATTATTGAAGCAGTGTCACGTGGCCCATAGGGACATTGTTGTTTTTCACTAACTTAGCATGAGCTCGTTGCAGCATGCCTGCTGCTTTGCACACTTTACTACACGTCTTTATTTTTTGCAATATTTTCAAAGACTGCTTTCACATGAGAACTTATCGCTGTGTTCGCTCTCTGCATGGTCCTGGGATTTTGACTGAACATATGTGCAAGGTCGAACAACAATGCCCCTTGTTATTTTGTTCTGGCCAGCCCTTAGACAAAACATACCGATGTAGCTGTTGTTTGGACAGCGTACTTGGGTTTTTAGTGCGGTGCATGAATAGGTAACACACTTGGAGAGGGACCTTTCCAGGGAGAAGAGCACCCATGATGTAGATCTACCATCTATAGGCTAAGGTATTGGGTCTGCTGACAAAGCCCAGAGATCTTCTATTATATAATAATACTTCTTCTTAGCAAGAGGAGGGAGGTTAGGCACTATAGTCCTTTCTCCATTGTCTTTTTATGATGACATCTCCCTTCATGATTTATGGGCTGACTGCTATGCTGACAATATTTGTACTATGCATTTTCCTGCTTGTTGTGGCATGTATACTACATGTTAGAGCACGTTAGTTAAAATAGATATTTTAAACTGGTTCGTGTCTCCATCAGATCTTATTGTAGACGAGTACAAGAGAGTGAACGAAAAGGTGTGTCTTGTTACCACGATTCCTGGGAGATCTGGGAGTGTTGTGTTCTGGGGTGTCTAATCATTTGTTTCTCTGTGAGGAGTAGGAGAGCATGTGTGACACTATAGCTAGTCAGTCCTGGGTCAGTAGGTACTAAGGTGGTGGGAATACTCAGTCCCTATACATCAAGGTCACATTTCCTGCTCATAGTTCTGTATTTGTGCAGAATCCCTGCAACAGCAGCACTAGTGGTGGCCTGGTCTAACTAAACAGACCAAGGACTTCATCCTTAAATGTGACATCTGCCAGCAGATGAAGGGTTTGGCCTCTGGACACCAATGGGTGTCAGTCTAGATTCCTGGGCAATGCCGAATGGTTTAAAGTAAATGGCCAGACCAGCGATATGTACAATCAGAACACTCGGGTGGTGACATCATATAGTGTTTGGAAGTTGTGCCTTGATTGGCTAAAAATCTCAACACTTTCTCAGGTGAAACAACAATTGTCCCTTCTTTGTGATTAAATGGATCTCAGGGATTTTTTTGTTAGGTCCCCGGAACCTACGTCAAAAGCACTTCTTGTATGCAATATACAACGAGCTGTGGAAAGTTTCTCAACAGGAGGCTGCTGAAAGACTGCACTAGATTGATAACGTTAATTTAGAAAAAGCTTTGGCTGTGGTTGACAACGGTATGACCACATTAACATCCAGAATATATTCACTGGGCAACATAGTATCTTCTGCAATGGACGTAATACAACAGGATATGTCTATTTTACAGCATGGATAATCACAACTACAGTCCATTGTATTATTAAGCTGGACGTTGCAAACATTACGTTCTGGCTATGTGCTGTGGCGTTATATCAACAGCAAAAGTCTGTTTTCTGCATGCAAGCTGACTGAAAGACAGATATTAATGGCACGAAGAGATGCAAAATATACCCTGTTGCACATTGAAAAGTTAGACTAATTACCTTTCACCGTGGCTGAAACACCATTCACAGACTGGATAATCCATGGTTATATCACCCTACTGGTCACTACTTTCCAATTCCAATATTGTCTACAATACCACCAAGCAGGCAGATATGAAGCGCTAGGATAAGGTTATGTGCATGAATACTGAGAATTACCATTCAGATTTAGATGCACAAATGGGGACACAGACATTTTCCTTAGTGGTTCCAACAGGGAGGATGCTTTGAGCAGGTCCTTAGTATGCAGGGACATTTCACTTCATGGGGCATGCAATGCTTCAGTTGCGTACTTGTCCTGTTTTCTGAAGGGTTCTCCGGCATGATCAAGGTTGCTGGGGAATGGAATGAGGGATCACATATTTGGTAACAGTTAATTCCATAGTCACTTGTTGCACACAAGAACTGTTTCCACCTGCCCGCACAGTTAGGGAGACAACGCTAGGGCCTTCGATAAATGTTTCCAATATACGCTTTGATTCTCTGAGCAAGCTGAAAGCCATGCTTTTTCAAAAAGATGTGGCCTTAACATCAGCCAGAGAGACGTTTGATCTCCAGGTTGCAAGGTCCTCGTCCGAGATACAGACGCTACTCCATACTAAATTCCCGCTGCATTTTGGGGAGCTGTTCCACCGTATCTTTAGTATGTCTGATACGAAGGGAATAGCGCACATTTTTAAATGTATTGGCTCTGGACAGGTTAGCACCTTTCAGATGCTTTTCGGAGTTATACCATCTTTCATACACTCAGTGTTTGGAAGGCTTTTTTGGAGGTCTCCCGCATTTCTTGCTACTTGTGGTGAGAATTCTGATTTTAATTTTTCTGCTCCGCAGTGGATGTCCCAGTTTAACCCGTAATGGAGACAGCACTGGCTGTACTGCGATGCCATGAGCGCATGTTAAACTGCTTCGGCACACCTCGGCTTCGAGAACTCAATGAGCACTGTTTCTTGTAGTTCAGGCCTGTTTGGGTTCACTGAGTACATCCTGTATTCCGCTGCCTGCTTTGCAGCCATGAATGCGTATTGGATCTATGTCTCGGATCACAATCGGTTGCGGCACTGGACATTGAAGTACTGATGGACCCCTTAAAGGCCCATGTGTAGTGTTGTCCCCAGCGTTTCGCATTGCTGATGAATGCATTCTTCTAGCCACCCTGGGATGCTTTGGCTTGAGTGAACTGGATTCCGGCTCTGCGATACGCTTACAGGATGCAGTCCCTCCCTCAGCCACTGCTGTGGGAACTGGATGGAATCACCTTTGTTCCATAAACATGCTTCGAGGTGTGCCTCTGGGAACATTGTCTGCGGTTTTCTGCGACAGCAATGTTGTGACTACCACTCAGAAAAAATAAACAATTGGCTTTTCCATGTGGTGGGAACGATTTGGCCTGTTTTTTAAACAAAATTATTCAAAACAATATTTTTTGTCTGCTTTTCTAGCCACCATGGCTTTCTGAGTGCTTGGAGTTTTAAACAGTATAATGGCTTTTTGTGAGTATTTTCAAGGGAGGCTTGCTTTTAGATAATTTTAGGAAATGGTTTTAGACCTTTCTTAGTTTAAATATCATTATGGCATGATGCCATATTAGATAGCTTTTATATCGACCCTTAGTATGAGTGGGTGTTATGTACACGGGTTAGGCACATAGAGCGAAGCTGCTAATTTCTTACATTGTCCTCTTTTTCACAATAACATTACTGCTGTGACCTTTTGCACATATTCGTGTGCGTGACAATGTTGGATTAGTTTCTCTCAAACTACTTCTGTTTACACATCTGGCTTTGCATAACATTATCACAATGCCTCGAACACCAAGTAAAAGGCCTTTACGCACGAATGTGCAAATGTCATTCTATCTTCATCCACAGGCGACAGGGCTATCTACATATCCACAATATTGCTAATCTGCACGTATATCGCAAGGATGCTTTTTATTATAAATAAACAGCATCTCATAGAATTAGCAGAGGAGGCACTTCAGCTGACACCGAGGGTCCCTGCATGCTGAGACTTCCACACGCAGCGGTCTGACATCTCCGTGAGAGGTGTCCAGTTTGTGAATACAATGGGGGTCCTATATTCTCTACCGCCGAGTAGGAATGGGATTGGATCATCCCTTGGGGGGATTCTTGGCTTCACACATGCACGCACTCTAGGTACACACGGAGTAGGGTTTGCATAATAGGAGTACGCCTGATTACTATCTTGTATTATATGCCTGCATATATACACTCTCTTAGCACCATGGTAGAACTGTATCTGCTATTTACTCTTTTGGTGCTTGTAATCACTTTCATCTGCTTCTGTCTACTGATTATCGAAGCACATGTATTTTGTTCAAGAACAACGTTGGTTCAATAAATATATTGAAAACATTCCACTGTGTATTCTCTGTATATTTCTCTGAGAACAAAAGAGCATGAGTGACTGAGCGAGAGGTTCTGATCTGTAACCATGATCCCTGAGGGGTCAGGGTTGTCATGTTCAGTGGTTGCCAGAACTATTCGCTCCCTGGTAGGGTTAGGGGGGCTTAGCTGTGAGCTAGCTGGTCTCTAGGCCAACATATCCTGTGGTGGTGCTTGGAATCAGTCTGGGTACCTCACACAAAGTTTTTGTTGTCTAACAAACGTGCAGATCCTATGGATTAGTGGGAACTACACAACAGTAGAACAATAGGTTTCCTGTCACAGGGAGGTGTGACCACCTCCCAGACAGGACGTAGTGTATTGGCTGGGGTGGGGCCCTTGCCAGCACCACCAGACTGCTTTGAAGGGCACATTTGGTGCCCTCCCTGCATATTCCAGTTTGAACCAGTTCAGGGAGCCTGTGTCCCCCACTCTGGCGCGAAACTGGACAAAGGACATGGGAGTATCGTCCCCTCTGTCCAGCCCCTCCTCTGGGAGGGACCCCCGAGTTGTTCCAACCCTTTCCTTAGGGTACTTAAGGGCCTACCAGTGGCTGGGTCCTAAGATTTGTCATGGGACAAGATTCAACTCTGAAACTATGTCGCTCTTCAATCGTCTGGACTTCGCTGGACTTCGTGTGGAATTGAAACTGCACCAAGGAAGACTCCTGCTGCTCCTGGTCTCACTGTTCCTCAATTCCTCTTCGTTGTCTGTGTCTGTGCTTCTTCCAGGTTCTTCAACAGACCGGTGGGCATCAAGGACACCCAAAGAAATCTCCCTTGGAGTGAATGAGTCACTCCCCTGCATCTGCAGGCACCACAACGAAGCTGACCGGTCTGCTGCTCCTGTCGTCCAACCGACTTCCCAAGGCTCAGCTACACAGGTGGTGGTTCTGCAACTCCCTCGAGGCCTGACCTGTCCTCTCTGCAATTTTGAGGCCAGTATCCCTCTCCGGAACAGCTGGGGCCAAACCCCTGTGCACCATGTCTACTTTCCATTGCCAAGGCTTGGTGGTGCTCCCGTCGGACACCAACCACCTAGTCACTAACAGCCAAAGTGGGACTGCTTGTGCATGGCTACTGGTCTTCCTCAGGATCACCTGGTCCTCACAGCTGCAGCAACTAGGTCACCGTCGACTCTTCAGAACCTCTCGATATCGTTGGGCATTGGGTTTCCGTGCCTCCTGGTCACCTCCGAGTGTCATAGACTCTGTCCGCTCTGCTTGCAGGTTCTTCACTTCCAGAATCCACCCTTGGATTTCACCGGACTCCTTCACAGTCTTCTCCAGAGGCATCTTCTATGAAGGTGTCCATTGTTGTCCACGGCAGGGTCCGATGTCACTTCACTCATATGCACCCGGCTTCCATGGTGTAGGTAACCTGGTTCCCGGGGCATCCATGGGTGGGGTGCCTCTCTAACCTTTCGTCTTCCAAAGGGTTTCTTCGGGGTCCTCTGAGAAGGGGCCTTCTTCTTCAAAACTGCAACAGTGACTTCTCCATTGACTTCCATTGGGCACACGGCTGTGTTTCCACTCTGCACACAGCCTCCGTGTACTTACCTTGGGTGGTTACTTGTGTCCCCGGCTCCTCTGGGTCTTCTGGTCCAAGTCCAGTTCTCATTCCACTTTCTTTGTATATGGTCCAGTCTCCCCCTGGAGGCCACTGTATTTCGTGCTACTTACCTGATTACCTTTAAAGTATTTTTGTTTATTGTGTTGATATCTCCGGGTAGGAGACATACCAATGTGATAGTGATATTGTGTTGCAATAAATAGACTTATTTTTGCTAAACACTGTATGGTTTCTTTTCATCTTATCTACACTACGGATTAAACTTGTAAAACAAGCTGCTTAACACTCCTTCAAGATAAGCTGAAGACTGCTCTCCACAGCTACCACTGTGAGAGCTTTCTATGGTTATGGTTATCACCATAATGGATGCCTGGATTAGTGCAAGGTGCACCACTTGAATAAGTGTGCGCCATATACTGAGCCAGCCTCCTACATTGGTGTGCAGCGGTTGGGATTTAAGCCTGCACTGTTTTACCATTTAATGTAGGTGAAGGTTACATGAAAAAACATCACTAGCTAGGCACATATAATACATTGTAATCTAGTAAGTTCTACTTAACTTTTTGGATTGGTAGTTGAGGGTCTAGCACATCCCTTTCTCCAATCTTGGGAAGTTTAGTTTTCACTAGGGTAGGTAAGCGCAACACCACACTACACTTTGTCCCCATGTCTTTAGCTGGTGAGCCTAGTGAGGCTCCACCCTCTAGATACAGTGGTCTTAGGTTCCAGGAACTTAGGACCCTGGCTGCATCCAGAAAACTCAAGAAACTGTAGCAACCCTAACACAAAGCAGCTCTTAGAGTTGCTCCCGCAGGATGACTTCCAGAATTCGGATAGCTATCTGAAGGGCAGGACAATGTGGTTTGAGTTGTTAGGAGCTCCAGAAGAAGAGTCAGGGGTGTCTCACCCCAGTGACCCCAATTCTGAGCCTGACCAAGAGGAGTCTGAAGACCCCTCACTGGTGAACTCTAAACCCCCAGGGAATAGTTCTAGTGACACAGAGGGTGGCCTTAGAGGTAGGTCTTCCTTTATTCCTCATGGGAGGGTGCAAAGAGTCCAGGGGAGGTCTAGGTCCTCCTCTGTAAATTCAGCCTCCTCTAAACATTCCATAGGGACCTCTATCTTTAGCCAGAGGGAGGACTCCTTAGAAATGGAATACCATCTGCTCAAGCTTGAGAAAGCCAAGCTCAGAATCAAGAAGAAACAGTTGGCCCTAGATAAGGAGACCCTGGAAGTTCAGAGGGCTAGGAAGAATTTGGGATTAGGATCCCATGGTGGCAGCACTAGTGAATATAGGGTTAGGGAACACTCCTTTGACACTAGGAACTTGAGCAGGATTGTCCCTCCTTACCAGAAGGGGGATGACATTAATAAATAGATCACTGCTTTAGAGACGTCCTGTAAGGTACAGAAGGTCCCTCAGGGGCAGTGAGCGGCTATCCTGTGGCCTTCTTTGCTAACAAAGGTAGAGACAAACTTCTCACTGTTAGGGACGAAGATGCAGATAATTACCCAGTCTTGAAGAATGCCCTCATAGATGGGTTTGGTTTAACCACTGAGCAATACAGGGTTCCATTTAGGGACACAGAGAAGGCACACACTTAAGACTGGGTAGATTTTGTAGACAGTGCTATTAAGGCTCTGGAAGGCTGGCTTCATGGAAGTAATGTGCATGATTATCAAGGACTGTACAATTTGCTAGTGAGGGAGCACATCCCTAATCATTGTCAAAATCAGCAACTGCACCAGTACCTGGTAGACTCAGATCTGACCTCTGCCCAAGAATTGGGAAAGAAGGCAGACAAATGGGTTCGTACCAGGGTGAAACAAAAGTCTCAAGGTGGTGGTGACCCGAAGAAGCAAGATTCTTCTAAGGCCCAAGAGAAAGGTGGGGAAAACTCTAAAGAAAAGAAAGAGTCCTCTGAAGGTCCCCAAAAATCTTCCTCTAGGGGTGGGTCCCAATCCTCTTCCTCTAACAAGAAACCTTGGTGCCATCTCTGTCAAGCGAAAGGCCATAAGGCAAAAGATGCCATTTGCCCTAAGGATAGCACCACTACTACTACTACACCCCGTAGTGCCCCTAGCTGTAGCACTGATAATAGTAGTGCCTCCAAGAACTTAGTTGGGTTCTCCTGGGATGCTGAAGTGGGTTCTAGCCTAGTCAGAACCCCCACTAAGGCTACCTTGGTCTGTGATGGTGGCATGGGCCTTGCTACCTTTACTGTAAGTCCCAATACCTTCGGCAAGTACAGACAGGAGCAGCCGTGGCTGCTGCAGGCAAGAGCAATGGGGCGTGGGGCCGGCTGGTGGGGATTTCGAGAGACGACCACGAGGGCCCCACCGCTCTTACCTGCAGCGGCTGCGGTTGGACAGGAGCCTCTTATATATAATCAATAAGCTGTAGCCTATAGGCTACAGGATACTTGAATAAGTGTGCACCATATACTAAGCCAGCCTCCTACAGTTTTCAGCTGTAATTTTTTCTCACAGTGTCCAATTTGCTAAAGCAATATACCGTTATGTCAGGTAGATCCTTCTGTTTGCGGGGATATATAGGATTTGTAGGTTCTCTAAAACCACAATACCAAGAGCCAACAACTGAGCTGCAGCTTATAATAATTGTTCACTCTATACCAACCATACAGCATTTTATACGGTAAAATATCATGAATGAAATATTGGCATGAAAAACCTGACATATTTCCAAACTGTATACAAGGTACTGAGTTTAGGGACAGTGGTTATTAATGCACCTCTGAATTTCGGGTTACCCATGCTATCCATGTGATTCAGATAGCATTTTGCAAAATGTCTACTGTTTTTGCACGGTGCATTACATTTGGAAGCCAAAACTGCAGAGAAATTTGATTGATCATAACAAATGTTCTACTGTTCTATGTTCCCACACATCTCCTGATAAAATTGATGCCCCACTTACATGGCTGGGCCTAGTGGTCGCAACATAAAACACCCCAAGATGCAACCTGCAGACATCACATTTCACCAGTTAAAATCAACGCTTTTTTACTATGTAGGAAGCTGTGGAATTTGGTTCCCTTGGCTCAGCCGCTACCCAGGGAAACCTATCCAACCCAGACATTTCTCAAAGCCTGACAACCAGGACAGTCATGTGATTTTCATGATGTATGAAGACCTGTCAAACCACAAATTTTGGCTTAAAACACCCATTTTGTTACATTTCTAGAAGGTAAAGTTTTGTAAGGTATGGGGATCCAAAAAATTCCTACCATTGAGCGTTTCCACACTTCTCCCGATAAAAACGGTACCTCAATTGTGTGGCTGGGCCTTGCGCCCGCAGCAGGCACAGATCAAACCAGGACCATGCAAACTTGGCCTGGCCTCTGGTTGGATCCATTCCTGTGCGGTAATGTTTTTATCAGAAGTGTGGAACTGGTGCATGGTAAGAATTTTGTGCATCAGTGCAGATTCCGAAACGTTCCCTCACAGAAGTAAGAGAAATATGTGTAATTTTAGGCAAGTTTGAGGTTTGTGGGGCATTGTAAGGCAGGAAACATCATTGAATCCATGCAAGGTACACCACCCTGATCTCCCCTTGGGTGTCTAGTATTCAACCATGTCTGGGTTTGGTAGGTTTTCCTGGTTGCCGGCTGACTCCATGCCCAAATAGTGCAGTCATTCAATATAGCCAGTGACAGGAAATTGGGATTTACCCCCACTGTTGGACATGGCCCTTCTTAGGGGCATTTCCCTTAAACGTTTTGCTTTTTGTCCTCTGGTTTTGCCAACACCCTTTTCATGACCTTACGACTCTGGGCACTTTCCCACTGTACTGAAGCGGGAAAGTGCGTGCGCCCTTCCTACACATGCCAGGATAGGGTGCAAACTTGATTGGTTTAGGTATCATACCTGCGAGTGCCATGTAAAAAGGTACAGGTGGGTACTGCACTGGCTAGTAGTGGGACGCTGCCCACCGGAATAGCCTGTCAAACATGTCTCATGGTCAGGTTGGCCTTTCTTACTCAGTAGCCAAAACTGAGGGAGACTTTCTCTACCGACAGAGGGCCGTAGGGTAAATCCTGAGGGGTGGAGCTTGGGGTAGGTGAGTGACCAGGTAGGTACACTTGCGTGTTCGCTGCCCGAGTAGGGACGAACACCCATGTGGGTTTTCCCTACCTAGGGGGTCGGCTCCACCCATGGGCACCTTCCGGGTGCGGCTGATTCTCTTATTGTGGCCTTAGGGCTCTGGGCAGTCTCCCACAGTAAATGCAGTGTGAGCATTGCAGGCTGGTGTGGCACTTGCACCAATGGTGTTTCTAAACATATGTCCAGCCTGCCATTGCAGGTCTGAGTGGCGCAATTGCGCTTTGGCTCAGGCTGGCCTTTTTAAATTACTAGCCATCCTGAGAGGACCTTTTACTATCACTAAAGCGCCCAAGGGTACGTCTTAAGGGGTGAGTGAGTGGAAGGTGAAAGGCAGGGCAGGTACACATGCGTGTTCCCTGCCCAGGTAGTGAGGAATACCCATGTGTGTTTCCACTACCTATGAGGGTTGCTCTTCCTATAGGCTAACATGGGGGAATGGTTGAAATTACTTCAAGCTCGCAATAGTGGATTGCAGAGGAGCACCCTTATAATGTTTCCTATCATTGAATTTGCAGTGACAAACCCTTTTCAGTGTAAAGTCGGTTTTGCTATGATTAGTGTAGAAATGCCACTACTAGACAGTGGGCATTTCTCTGCTCTAAAACTCTTTGTGTGCCTTTGTGCTTGGCTCAAGTCCACACTGGATGCTGGTGGGGCACATTTGGGCATTCCTCAGTGACAGCTATAAAACATTGGGATGCAACTGGAACAACAGACCTATGCCATTTGCAGGCCTGGCTGGAAAGATTGGAGGAAGAGGTTTTGACACTTGGCCCGCGAGCCAGATCATGGCCCCACTAAAGAATAAGATCTGCATTTCACGGCCTCTTGGTAGGCAGGACTGAAATTTAGGGGAGACATCTGTGGTTCAAAGGGATACCCTTTGAACCACCCCCAACTTCAAAGGCACACTGCAGTATAACTACTGGTGCCATACTTCAGCAGGGTAGAGATACACTTGTGGGGACGTGGGATTGGAGAACCTGGAACTGCGTGGTGCACACTGCCAGAGGAATCTGTTGTGCACAAGGAGGATAGCTGCCATTGAAAGGGACTGCGTGCCCTTCCTGACTAGTGGCTGGCCTGGGCTGACTACTTCTGCTGTGTATCACCCTGAAATGTGCTCTCCAAGAGCTTGTTGGCTTGCCCCCTGTTTTTTGGAGGTCTCAGGGACATCAATGATCTCTTACTAGGGACCCAAACTGTCTACTTGTGTCACCTGGAGAGCGGTGGCCTCCTAAGTGCCCACACCATCTGCTGGATCCCAACTGGTAGCACGGCAAAAAATTGTGCCTAGAGACCGGATTGCATGGTGGGAGCCCCAAAAATCATGCCGGCAGCTAAGGCATGTGGCCCCTGCATCGTGGGACCTCAGCACACATAAGCGTCTTGTTGGTGGTGAGCAGATTCACCGGTTGCAGGATCCAGAATGGTCTGCTTCGTCGATCGTGCTGCATCTCTCTCGTGTGACACTCCGACTGCATGCTCATTGCCTGTGGTGTCCGATTCACAGATTGCGGCCCTCAGAGGTGGGGGGCGTAACCGTAGTAGTACCTCATTCTACCTCATGAAGAATTGCTAAACTTGCGCCTGTGTGTGTGTGACCGGAATTGCCCAGTGCAACCAGAATCAACGCGCGCAAGGCATTGTGCCTCATTTGCAGGGAGGCAATGACTTTGCAATTCTTCGTTGTGTGCGACCCATATCAATGCGCACCGGACATTGTGCCTCATTTCCAGGGAGGTACGGAATTTGGAATTCTTTGGTGTGTGTGACCGAAACAGTGTGGTGTAACCCGTATCAGTGCGCACCAGACATTGTGCCCAGATTGCCTGGATGCGACTCTGATCAACGCGTACCTGACGGGGTGCCTCCTTCTTCCGAGAGGCACCCCCCACTTCATTCTACTGTCAATAGCTTGGCGGAACAACTGCCCTCTTCTCACCTGCCCCCCGAAGACGTCGTGTTGCCAGGTAGTATTGCCCAGCTCAGACCTGGGTGGTGAGAGTGACTGACTGGGCGGGAAGAGAGCTTCCCAGAACTATTGTAAGTGGGTCAAGAGACTGCGTGACCATCTGTGCTTGGCAGAACTGGGCTGATGCCGGAAGGCCCTTGTGGAACCCTTTGGTGTGACCGACTATTGCCCTCAGCCTGGGTCTCCATATCCTGTGGGTTAACTTCCCGAGTGGTTGCCAGTCCCCATTTGGCAGCTGCCTCCTCATTAGTCCTGCTACCAACCCCCACCTGCTTCCCTGGGACCCTGACTGCGTGTGACTTTGGCCTAATGTCCCGGGGGGGACGGGTTATCTCCAATCTGTGGGTGTAGAACAGTCAGGGTGAGTTGCAGGGTGGAGGGAGGCTTGGGGCCACGGGGTCTGCAGTGTGTTATCAACTGACCTGCTGGGTATCAGTGCACTGCATTAGGGTGCTGAGTGCATATGTGTGCGATTGCGTTCTGTACGGACCTGCCTGCTACCTGTTGCACCATGTATCGGAGTGAGTGTGTGTGGGGGGGTTGACAGTATGCAGACTGCCTGTGATTCATGACACTGGCCGGCGGTGTTGCCTTACACGTTGATTTCTTGCCAGAATAGCATTGTGTTTGACATTGGTTTTACCAGTGCGGCCTCGGCCCGCAGGGCTGCTAATAATTGTTGTAATTTGTTGTATGTACATATTTCTGATATCGCTGTGACCCGGGGTGCACCCTAAAACTATGTGGCATTGAGTTATAAGAATTGCTAGGTTGGGTCAAGGGTGGACAACGTGTTGTACCACATAAGGGTGCTGGGGGGGTGTAGATTAGAATCTTGCTCAAGTGTGCATATTACTGATGTTCTCTTAACACGGTTGGGCCTAGTATTGCTAGTACTAATTCCAAGTATGATTTATGCCCAGAAATACATGTTGTTCATGCTGTGTTGATTATTGTTGATGTTGAATACAAATGTTATTTACATACATCCCATGTGAACTCTCTTTTGTGATGCTCAGTTTATTTATCGTGAGTGAGTGCAGTGCTAATGCTTTACACATTGTCTCTGTGATAAGCCTGACTGCTCAGTGCCAAGCTACCGAAGGGTGCGCAGAAAGACTGTATTGCTCCCTTTGGGGTAGGGAAATAGCCCTATGGCATTGTGGGCCACCTCTTCCAAAACCATTTCCCATGAACTCCCTGTTGGCTAATCGGCTTTCTACCGTTGCTCCCTGAGGGCAGGGGAGATTTGGGGCAAACCCTCCAATCTGCCTCCCAGTGGGAATAAAAACACTGTATTTCCCCCCTTTGGGGTAGGGGCATGGCTCTATGCTAGTGAAGGCTGCCCTTTCCCCCTTCCTTTTTGTTTAGAAAATAAAATTCCTGTTGTCTGCAGGGCTTTCTTGCCCCGTAGAGCAGATTAGGGGCACTACCCCCAATCTGTCTCACGGGGAGGGGGCACAGAAAGACTGTATTGCCCACTTTGGGACTGGAGCATGGCATTAGGGCAGTGTTGGCTTCTCATACCCATTTATTTTAGGAAAAAAAATTCCATGTGTCTAGTGGGCTTTCTACCCCCAAACCCCCTGGGATGGGGCAGATTGGTGGCAATCCCTCCAATCTGCCTCTTATGGGGCAGGAAGACTGTATTTCCCCCTTTTGGAATGGAGGCATGTCCATATGCCACGGTGGGCTGCCCACCCCTTTTTGTTACAAATGAAATACCCTGATGATTAGTGGGCTTTCTGTGCCCAGAAGGATGCAGATTGAAGGTAAATACCCACAATTAACCTCCTGGAGGGCGGAAAGCATGATTGTGCTCATGGGGGTGGGGGGGTGTTAGGGACAGGAGAAAAAATCCCTGGTATCTAGTTTTGTGGATCCCTGCTTGGGGCACGCCTCTCAGGGCAATCCAGAAACAAGGACCCACTAGGGAGAGGTATAATTCGAAAGGGGGGGTTCTCTTCTTTCCAACAATACCTCCGCAATTGAAATTGATTCTCAGAGGGATGAGATGTGCCCCTGAGCACCAACACAAGTGAAAGTGAAATGAGCCAATTCGTTCATTTCACTTTCACTTTCAAGTTCTTGACATCAGCGAGTTGAGGGTTTTGTAGGATAGAGATCAGGATCTGTGTCTCCTGGAGGGTCTACATTGTAGTCATGCCATGGGTCCGCCATGCTTGCTGATCCTCATTGAAAAAGAAATGGCCTAAGGCTGCTGGGAAAGCCCTTCTCATCAGGCCGACCTGAAATTAAAGAGGGGAATCCCTCTGGTGCCAGAACCAGAGGAATTGCCTTCCCTGGGTGCTTTGACATGACCTCCACACCAATACAGTGCCTGGCAAAGAATGCTCTTGATGTCGAGATCACATCAATAGCGCCCAAGTAGCTAAAAACACAGATGTTGTACAACCGATTCCTTAATACGATGTATAATAATGGATGATTTTAAGTGTGTTTTCTACACAATGCTACCTGTGAGTAGTGCTTAATTTGAACCAGTAGCTGCAGGTGGTGCCCACCTGCACTCGTTTTTGTTTTGATGACAGGCACTTATTTTTCTTCATCAGACTTTGACTCATAGCTAGAGAGAGAAAACACAAAGGAGGGTGCTGTAAAGTGAAAACCACACACTGGAATAGGTTCAAGACTTTTATTACGAGTCTCCATTCACTGCAGAGGCAGCTCTCACAACTCCCAAAAGCCTCACACCGAACATTCTAAGGTAAGCTTCATTTCCAACTGGTGGAACGTACGAAAGGCAGAGAAGGTAAAAAGGGGGGGGGGCAGAAAATACCAAGCTAACATAAGATAAAAGGGAAAACAGGGAAGGGAATAGAAAATATTTCACAGACAATATTGCACATAAAATATATGTGCATAAAATGAAAGATTACAACACATCTTCCCCATAATAATTATAGAAGAAAACAGATGCAAAATATTTACACCCACATGTGATAGTCTTCATGCCATTTAGGAGAGGACCTAAGTCTATTATGCCTGGAGTTACTGGGGTTCAGATCTTGCTTGGGTTCAGGCAAGACTTGGGGATTAACTGGTATATTACTGAATGGCAGGGATTATTTGGCCAATCTGTCCATGCTCCAAATTTGCCCATTGTCCATGACTGCTACATTACGTTTGATTTCAACTATACGCATAGGTCCGAAAAACTCTGAGACACCATGGTGCCTCTCTGCAGGTTTCTTAACATAGACAAATTTGCATACTTCCCAATTGTGAATTTTTGTGCCATGTTTGAGATCGTATGACTCTTTATACTTGTTTTGATGGGAAGAAATTCTGGATCTAGTAGCAGAAAAGTTATGTTCGACTTTTTCACCTCCCCCAATCCAATTAGGAAAGAACTTTGTGCTTGGCTTCCTTCTTTTGAGAGAAGCGAAAGGTGATATACCTGTGACCTGGCTGGGAGTAGTGTGATATGCCCATAGCATGTCTTGTATAGCCCCCTCTACAGGAAGGTGATTGACAAAGGCGAGTTGTATACATTCTTTTATCATCCTGCTAATTCTTCCCAGTAGACCATTCGCTCTGGGGCAATATAAAGCAGTTTTATGGTGTGTGATGCCTAATTTTGACAGAAAACTAGACATAAGTGAAGAGGTGAACTGTACACCATTATCTGTGACAAGGGTGGATGGAATGCCTTCTGTAGTGACAGTGTCTTTAAGAAAGTCAATGAGAACCTGAGTGGTGATTTGATTCACCATCCTTGTGACAACCCAATGGGATTGGTCTTACCATCAAGCATCAGGTCGCACTCAGGGTATTTGATATGACTACCAGCATTGAAATCATTAACTTGAAATATAATTTTCTTGACAGATTGGGGCCTCCCTTCAGAACTATCAATATTAACTCCATCACTTTTCCTAAATGTGTTTCTACATACCCTCACTAGGTGACCTTTTTTATTGCATTGCCTACAAATGCCTGATCTGGCCTGGCAGTTAGGGTGGTTGGCTAAATGATTGCTGCTCCCACATCGATAACTTTTTAGCTTACTATCTTCTGACTCCCCAGCTTGACGGAATCCCTTGTTAACCTTGACTTTGCATACAGTCATCGCTGGTTCTTCAGTTTTTCCATCTTTGTCAACTATTTCCGAAATTTGTTCATTCATGGTAGGTGTCCTGATTTCCTTCATGCACAAGGCTGTGTGTTCAATGGATTTTGCTATCTCAATGGCCTCTTGAAGAGTAGGTTGTTTTTGTAGACGTTTTTCCTGAATTCTGGTGTTGTAAGTGCACCGCATCAATTGATCTCTTATGAGAGACTCGTTTAAATCGTGGAACTCACACAGCTTGCTTAACCCTCTAAGCATGGCTACATAGTTAGTCACACTTTCCCTGGGACCGGCTGAAGAATTTGTGACGCTCAAGTACAATATTTACTTTGTCACCAAAATGACTTTGTAACTTGAGCAAAGTGATTTTGTATTCATCTTCTACCTCCTCCTCGTCTTCACGTTCGGCACATGGAATCTCAGGATCAGGTAATGTCGCAAAAATCTTTCTGTCATGTGTGCCCAGATTATGCAACAAAATATGTTGTTTCCTAATCAAACCAAACTTTCCCCCCGATAGCAATGAGATAGGATTTGAATATTTTTATCCACTCCTTCCAAGGTACCACAGGTTCACCGAAGTCATTCAAAAACGGCGTTGGCTGGATCATGCTTGCTGCTGCTATGGTGAGAAAACACAGAAAACTGAAGAAGAAAGTAAGAATATAGTAAGAGAAAGAAAGTAAAGATAAAAGGAAGGTTAATGTAGTGGCCCAATAATACAATCAATACCCGCCCTTGGAATAGGGAAGAACACAAAGAACATCCTGCACATTGCACAAGTTGAAGGAGCAGGATACTGTAATAGAAAACTCAATAGTGTGCATGTCACTGAAGAGAGTGCACTCAAACACCACGTGCTGTAGACTGTAGAATGAAGAAAGTGTGCGAATCACTGAAAAACTCTGCACTGGGACGGCTGACAGACGATTGCGTGAGGAACAGGTGTGTGGATCACCGATATGGGCCCGTACCAGAGCAGGAAACGCCAGATCCATTATGTAGCCTGAGGAGGCACAATGCTGAGGTGAGAGAGTTCCTGTAGTGAGGCGGTAGGGGTAAAGAAGGACAGAGCCGGAGCCTTATTTCACTTATTTATTAATCTCCTAGCAGGAGCGCCGGGAACCTCCGCTCGCTTCACCAGCCTGCCGATAATGATCTAAAATGGCCGGGCTAAAATGGCCGGGCACGCTCCCAGCATTCCCGGTCACACGTGACCTAGGAACGCTAGAGCGCGACACTACATATCTCCTCCCTTTACAATATAATGTCACACAACTCAGTGTCTCTGGAAACCTGAATGTGCCGGGTACTTATAACTCCACTTCATACTCACGGTACTTCTTGGGAAACACCACGGCTCTACCTGACCTGGTGTGTCTCAGTGGCGTCTTGATGTTAGTGTCTCTGCTGTCCCTGGAACCCGTAGCTCTAGGTGAATACTGAGTGAGACTCCTTGCCTCCGAATTTCCGTCCACCTGGCTCTCCTGCAACCCCTGGTGACTCTCGCCTCCATCACGCTCCGGAGTGTCCAAGATACTTGTTTCCCCTGCCTTGATGTTCACTGTGTTTCCACTTGTCCTCTCTGCTTTGGTCGTCTGGTTATCCGTGTCTTGAGTATCTTCTGCCTCTGTCCCTGTGGATGTGCCTCCTGCCTTTTCCCATTGCAATACCTTGTTGCACCGTGTCATCCTGTCTTTGGACCATATCTTTACATCACTCAATAATGCTGATCTTGCATATGCCTCACGCACTCTTAAGGGTGTACTGAATTTGCTTTCACCCTTCCTTTTCAATTGAGCCAGTTTCACTCTGACCCATTCTCCTTTTTCCAAAGACTCTTCCTTTACATTGCGCCGTTGGTTGTAGTGATCTGTGTAAAGCCTTTGGGCCTTCTCCAAGTTGCTCCGTACTACTGCCGGTGACCATCTACTTTGTATTGTCCTTCGTTTCCACGCTACATTATCCCTAGTGAACGGGTCACGACCCCGTAAGATCTTGAACGGACTGTACCCCGTTTGCGTAGGAGTGATGCGGTAAGCCCATAAGGTACGTTGGAGTTCTACTTCCCACTGCTTTCCTGCATTAATGGCCGACTGCACAGACCTCATCACCACTCTGTTGAAACGTTCGGCGAGGCCGTTGCCCGCTGGATGATATACTGGAGTGTGCTTCGTCATGATCCCATTCCTCTCCATGAACGACTTCCACTTGTCAGACGTGAATTGTGGTCCGTTGTCGCAGGTTATGACTCTGGGGATCCCTTCTCTTAGAAAGAGGAAGTGAGAAACTTCAGTATGGTGTCTGTATCCATTGTGTCATGCACTTCCACTTCCGGCCATTTGGAATATCGGTCCACCAGCACCACAATGTACCTGGGTGTACCCTGTGCGTTCAGGATGGGGCCCAAGATGTCAATCGCCACTTCATCCCATGGATTGACCGGTTGGTGCAACTTCCCCAGTGGCGGTCTCATCGTGGTTTGGGTCTTGTCTGCATTACAGCACTGCACGCATTCTCTGATGTGCCTTTCCACCTGACTGTCCAGTGCAGGCCACCAATATGCTTGTTTAGCCCTCTGTTTGGTTTTTACTATGCCCAAATGTCCCTCGTGTAGTATGGTCATTATCCTTATTACCAGCCCTTCCGGCGGCACCACCTTGTCTCCTCTTAGTAAGAACACACTCTTGTCCTCTACTGACAGTTCTTCTCTCACTTCATAGAACTTCCTCTGTTCCAACGTTAGGTGTTTTTTTCCGGCCATCCTAAGACCACGAAGCTTTTTACTTCCTTGATACATGCGTCGTTTTCATATGCCGTCCCCCATTCTTGTGCGCTTATGACTGCTTCCTGATCTTCTGCGAAGGCGATGGTGTAGTCATCCTCTTCCGTCGGCTGAGGTGCGTCCTCCATGGCTGCCGCTCTGCTCAAGTAATCCGCTACTTTGTTCTTGGCACCCGGAATGTATTCTACGTCATACACATAGTCCAACAACTTCAAAGTCATCTTTGCTATGCGCGGGGTGGCACTCGCATGACCACTGGATGTGAGTACCTTGATCAGAGGTTTATGATCAGTCCTCAACAAGAACCTCGAGCCCCACAGGAATTGACGGAACCGTTCCATTGCCCATATAACAGCCAGCATCTCCTTTTCCACTACACTGAATTTCTCCTCTGTAGAGGACAATGATCGAGACGCGAAACTGACCGTCGTCAGCACTCCATTCTCTGACCTTTGCATGAGGACTGCCCCCAACCCTCTGTCACTGGCATCTGTGGTAAGAACCGAGAGTGCTTCCTGGTCAAACCCCTGCAAGGGTACTGCTTCACAAATGTCCTCTTTTATTTGGCTGAATTCTACATCCGACTCCTCTGTCCACACAAAGTTCGTCTTTTCTCTTAGTAGCTGACGCATGCTGTGTGTTTTGGTAGCAAAGTGGGGTACAAACTTGCTGTAGAACTCCGCCATGCCTAGAAAGGACCGGACGTCATCTTTGTTCCTTGGAATGGGTGCGTCTTTGATGGCTTTCATGTTGGCCGCTTTGGGGGTGATCCCTCTGTCACTAATCTCGTGACCCAGGTACGTCACAGCAGACACTCCTAGCTTGCACTTGTCCCACTCCGCTGTGAGGCCATTGAGCTCCAGGATGCGTAGCACGGTATTGAGTTTTGTATCGTGATCAATTTTGGTCGTTCCCATGATTAGGATGTCATCCTGGAAGTACTGTACTCCGTCAGTGTCTTTAAACAGTCTATGCATCAACTTTTGGAACACAGCTGCGGCAGACGCCAGCCCAAAGGGCATTCGCCGGAATTGATAGCATCCGAACGGCGTGATGAACGATGTTAATTTCCTACTCCTCGGATGCAGTGCTACCTGATGATACGCTGAGGTCAGGTCTATGGTCGAAAACCACCGAACGCCCTTCGTCTTTGCTAACATTTCGTTTATCCGAGGTAGCGGGAATTTGTCCACGACGATGTTCTTGTTGAGTTCTCTTAGGTCAATGCACAAACGCACCTTGCCGTTTGGTTTCCTGGCCACGACCAGTGGAGCTAACCATTCTGCACTCTCTATTGGCTCAATCACTCCATTATCTTCCAGGCGTTGTAGTTCATGTTGTACCGCTTCCCTGCTGTTGAATGGAATGTTCCTCACCTTATGGCTCACTGGTTGTGCATTCTCCTTTAGGCATATCTTGTGCGTGAACTTTGCCAATTTGCCGATCGTGCCTCCAAAGACTTTCGGGAACTCCCCCTTCCATTTGTCCGCTTCATATCCCTGCGCTTGGTCGGTCATCAGCACTTGGGTCAACCCTCCAGGATTGAGTTGGATTCCTAGTCCTCCCTGGTCTATCCATCCCAACACTGATGGCCCTTTCTCTGCTACGTACAGCTTCCCTTCTGTCGTACGTCCTTTGAATTGGAACCTCAGTTTCCGGAACCCTACCATCGGTATGGGTTCTCCCGTGAAGGTGACCGGCTTGATATCTGGGGGTAGAAGATGCATACCAATCACTTGGGCGAAGTCTCTGTCCCACACTTTACGTTGTATGATGGTGTATGGTGAGCCTGAATCCGCCACCGTGGAGACTGGAATTCCTCCTATTGTCACTTCACACAACGGCTTGCTTGTGCGGGAGCCATCCACGCCCAACACGTGTTCTTCGATGCACAGAACTTCCTCTTCTTCTCCCTCTTCTCCCCCTTCCGGATCAGAATCCTGTGTCACGTACTTCACTGTCGCCTTCTTGGGTTTGCGCCTGCAGACCTTCTCAAAGTGTCCCATTATGCCACAATATAGACATTTGGCTCTGAAGGCCGGGCACCGTCTGTCAGATGCAGCATGAGCGATGTTACCACATCTGTAGCATCCTTTCTTTACGTCACGTGGGAACGGCGTGTTCATTTGCGTCCTCGTAGCAGGTCCCTGTTGCCATCCTGGGTTCCTCCTGGCCTGCGGTCTCCTTTCATGTTCTTGGGTCTCCGTTATTTTTCCTACAAGTGGTCTGTTGGTTGCCTCCCTCTTCGCGGCCTCCGTGCACCTCTTGGAGAGTTCCGCCTTCTTGACCAGAGCTACGATCTCTTTAAGAGGAGAATCACCACTGACCCACAGCTTTTCCTGTATGGAGGTGTTCACCGTGTGCATGATGATTTGGTCCCTTACGAATTCATCATGCAGGCCACCAAACTTGCAATTGATGGCTAGACCCTTCAACGCGGCCACATAATCATCTACTGATTCTCCTACCTTCTGCTTCCGCTGAAAGAAATTGAAACGGTCAATGGCAGTGCACACTACCGGCTGATAGTGGCTATCTAGGTCGTCGATGGCGTGTTGGAACACTTCCATGTCCTCTGGCGGACGGGTCTTCTTCACCAAGTTCCTGTATACCCTGACACCTTCAGGGCCTAGATTGTGAAGCAGGATCTTTTTTTTCCGTGTACTTGGGAAAACTTCCTCCCCTTCATCCTCCAACGCTGACAAGTAATTAAGGAAATATTCCTTCCAATCCTCCCATTTCATCGCCGGTTCCCCTGGGTGTGGCAGGAAAGGTAGTGGATTTGTGAGGGAGAACGTCTGGGCACACATCCCTGCTTGCCTTACAGTTGGCGCGCCTTCTACCCTGGGTGGGGGCTCCCCGGAGCACTCTGCCCTCGTAGATCTGCCACCCCGTCGAGGACACTGCTGCCGCTCCTGTGTGACGCAGCCCTCGTTGCGCCAGGTTCACTCTCCCTTCTTGCTCGTGATGTTGCTGGGCTGCTGGACGCGTGTTTGGGTGGCAATGTGCTCTGTTCGTCCCTCCCTGTGGCTAGGCGATCGTGAACGCCTTGGGCTATGCCCATATGATCCTCCGTGCGTCGTGTTATGGCGCCGGGATGGCTGTGGGGTGTCCGGGCTAGGCTCACTGGCGGGGCACTGGTACCTGTGAGATGATGCGCTCAAAAGAGCATGTCGCTGACGAGGTGTAGTGCCTGGTTGATGAGGCTGGACTAGACCAGAGGTGCTGCGCCCCTTCTGTTGCCCTACTCCTCGGCACTTCTCCACCGCTTGGCTCCAGGTGCGCTGCGGTCGCTCTCCGCGGGACGTGCGGGCGATGACCGGGCCCCTGCCACGCTCCCTGCTATATGGTGTATCGTGTAGCGCGTGCTACACACGATGCTGGTGCTCTTCGGTTCTCTGTCCCCCCAGCCTCGTCGCCAATTTGTAGTGAGGCGGTAGGGGTAAAGAAGGACAGAGCCGGAGCCTTATTTCACTTATTTATTAATCTCCTAGCAGGAGCGCCGGGAACCTCCGCTCGCTTCACCAGCCTGCCGATAATGATCTAAAATGGCCGGGCGCGCTCCCAGCATTCCCGGTCACACGTGACCTAGGAACGCTAGAGCGCGACACTACAGTTCCTAAACTGAAGGAAGTGTGCGGATCACTGAAACAGGACCGCACCAGGGGAATTGACACCAACAGTTGCACATGGAACTGGTGTGCGTGTCACCGCAATGGGCACACACCACAGCAGAAAAATGCAGGAACTACTCTAATGCCGAGAGCACAGAATGCAGATCATGTGCATGTCCACGGGGAACCATTTCTTTGATCAGCTGAAAATATGCCGGCAGACCTGCACCACAGGAACTGACATGAAGATTGTCCGGGAAGACGGGGAAGGCTCTGCATGAAAATACCACCCCAGATGCCACCCGCTACGCCTACACACATTTTGTGTAACCAAGAGCTTCTGCTGGGGCGGAGATAAAAACGTAGTCCTCCCCAGCAGGGCAGGGTGAAGTACACGTTTGTTCCCGGGGGCTGGCAGCCACACCCTCTGAGATCTCCAGCGGCCCAGCGTTATTGTATAGGCGGAGAAATCCACAAGTCCTGCGCACAGGAGGTAGGGAAGCAAAGCGTTTCTGCGCAGGGGCCGGTAGCCATAGCAGGAAGTAGGAACATACAGCAGTTGACGGGGTCGGAAGGAGAGTCACGGCCGAGCCGAGGAAGAAATGAGAGTTGAACAGAAAATGCGGAAAACAGTACCTCTACCTTGTGAATACAAGGTTTAACCAAGTTGAATACTTAAGGTTCCAGCTGATCAGGTTGTAGTCGGCAGAGGACATCCATCAAAACAAAAGGGGAGGAGACAGTAGCATCTGCCCCCTTACACAGATCGTCACCAGTGTTGTAAAGTAAAAACCACACACTGGAATAGGTTCAAGACCTTTATTACGAGTCTTCACTCTCCGCAGAGGCAGCTCTCACAACTCCCAAAAGCTTCCCGCCGAGCATTCTGAGGTGAGCTTCATTTCCAACTGGTGGAACGTACCAAAGGCGGAGAAGGTAAAGGGGGGCAGGAAATACCAAGTTAACATAAGATAAAAGGGAAAACAAGGAAGGGAATGGAAAATATTTCACAGACAATATTTCACATAAAATACATGTACATAAAATGAAAGATTACAACAGAGAGAAAGAAGGAGCAAGAAAAAGACGAAAAACACTGACCAAGAGAGAAGGCAGGGATGTAAAAGAACCTACTGGAGTGAGATAAAGAGTCAGGGCAATGCCTGTTGATGGATTAAAGAGGCATGAGGTAGAATCAAGGCTACGCAGCAGTATTTGACACCCTGACATTTAATAGTGTGAGCTGTGGGCTTCTGAACAAAACCATGGGACTTGGCATTTATTCCTTTACAAATTAGGCACTGCTTGATGTGAGGCCTATTACATTGTTAAGTCTCAGATACAGACAGCTTTAACTGTTTGTCACAGACATATTGGTTCCAATACATTACCTGAATTTAGAGTGAGCTTTGGGTCAGCCCCTTGATCGTGATTAGATGATTTTGTTTTTTGTCTCCTCTTGATTTGAATTGCCTCTCTATTCTTGGGTTCTGCCCAGGAGCAGTCTGTTGAACATGTTCTGATTGGATGCAATGTATCCTTACTCTGCATTCTTGAGGCAACATTTTTTTCTAATTTATATTCGATACTCAGCATACATAGAGTGAGTGGCCAATGAGTCAGCTCTATTCAACCATTGGCTCTGTTGATGTCTTTGTTCACATTTTGTGTTAGGCAGTGTGAGTGGCAGCATTTTAGCCTGTTTACATCAAGTGCTGGTAGACAACAGTGTCACGTATCTGACTTCCCGGTACAACCTACATACAACAGCAATATTTGTCTCTACATGCAGCAGATTTTTGCTTGTTAAGAGCTGCCTTCTTCAGGAGTGTCAGGTCAGAAGCAGGGCAGATAAGTAAGTGACTAGAGCGAGCGCTGTGATCCACTTGTAAGCAAATGTCAGAAATCTCACTCCAGAAATAAATAAATAAAACAAAACCCCTAAAATCAGGCACTCAGTTGCACTATGCTTTTGCCAGCCTTATGCATTAACGGTTCTTGCGACCTGCACCGGCTTCTTTTCTAGGCGTGCCAATACATTTGGCTCTGGGATTAGCGGTTTACTCACATAGTTTGCTTTATAATAAAATAAGTCTGTGCCGAGGTTTTACCTTGTAGAAGAAGAAAGGACAAAAACATGAGAAGGGCACGTGAAGAGAGCTACAAAAGTACTACTCAGCCTCAGTGCACCCCACCCCCTTTTATTTTCTTTGTTGCTATTGGTCTTGCTTTTTTGTCAGGATGCAGCCACAGAGATAGGACATCGTGTATCAGCTGTTGGCTTCCATGGGAAGGGTATAGACATGGGTGTGCTCTTTCTGCAAGCAGAGCTATGAAAATGCTTGTAGCAAAGCTCTACATTTTACCTGGTGTGAAATTATTTTATTATTAATCAGCACCGTCTTGGTTTTCTGACACAGCTTGTTGCTGGATTTCAGTCTCATTCTAGACTGGAATTCCTGGATTCATCGTCACACACAGTAGTTAGTGCATCATGGTCAGAGGCAGGATCGCTGCTATCGAAGGAGCAACAGGGAAGCATACAGGGATCTGTTCTCTGGAAAGGGGATCAAGGGAGGGCAGGGTAGTGCCTTTAACTTTTATATAATGCAACATTGTTTAGATGAAATTTATTACTTTCCAACCCTTAGTTATGTCACAACCCCTGCAACTCAGGCCGAAGGACAGTGAGGTTGATTACATCTTCCACCTTTCTAGGTGATTCTACTTCCTGTATCACATGCAAGGAAAGTAGAAACCACCTGATTCTAAAAAGGGAAAGAGGGAGTGAGTGATTATAGAGAGAGAAAGAACATTTGTTTCCAACAAGATAGTTGGTAGACCTGGGTTGGACTATCTAATATATGATGGCATAGCATCACAGAGGCACAATGCGATTCACTGTCAAGAGTGAAAATAGAAGGCAGTGAGGATCAGATATGGGAAGAAGGTCTCTTATAACAGATAAGCTCTATAGAAATACTTGAGGCAGCTTACCCTGTGTAGGGTAAAGCATCACTGTAGCTAAACCCCAGGCAAACCCGGATATTTGCCTGACAGCTGAAGGCGTCAGGAGCTCCACTCCTCCAGAAAGCTGAATTACAGTAACCAAACCAACAGGGGAAATTCAAAGCCAGGTCAGAATCAGAAACAGGTTCCTAATCAAAATACCAAGATCTGTCCAAAAACAAATACAGAGGTCAGAACAAGGAAGTGGGAAAAGAGAGACCGAGGGAACCGACAAAGAAGAAAAACAACAAAGGTGTGGGAAGGAATTTACGGTTGTGAAGTGTAAAGTCAAGTGAGGGAGTCAAAACAAACGACGTTGCCAGACAAGATCTTCTGCGTCCACAAACTCCCTGTCCTCTGGGGACTGGCGCAGCATGTTTGACTAGTTGTTGTCCTCCATATCTGTAGTCTCCATTGCCCCATGCTCCATCTCCTCCACGTGGTATGTTTTCTACCTCTTCTGTGGTGTCTTTCCCCAAAATCTGACAAGTGACTCCTATTACATTTCACTCTTTGACTGAATTGCACTGGAAGAGTAAAACTTTGACGTATAAATAAGGTTCCAACAGAGTTTTAAGAAATGTTTTCAGTGATTCCTGCACATGTGTTATTGTACAGCAAAAACCTGGCCTGTGCGTGCATGGATCTGTGAATCTTAGGAATTCTGTTGTGCTCACATAGTACCTGTCACTGTCTCTGCTCTTTCAGAGTGTGCATGTGTGTCCATCTACAAAAACGTAATGCATGTCTGTTTGAGAGAATTGTATCAGTATGTGAAAGATAGAGTTCGATGAGGGCATGTATGGGAGTGACGTGCATTTAGTGTTTTGTATGACAGAACGTGCGTGGATGTATGTATATGCGCGTGTCTGTGTGAGTTGTATGGGCATATGTGTTTTAGTTAAAGATCATGATTAAATGCACTGTCTCTTCTAGACAAACCACCTGCATCGACCTCTGTGTTCCATTTACTCTGTGCCTTTTTTAAGTCTGTGCTTTCACAGAAAACAGTAAGTGTGCTATGTATGTCACATTAACCTGCTCACTGCACATTCTGTCCAGCCAATTAATTTCAAGTTTTGCCATGTGTGATCAGGACTACCTGGCTTGCACAGGGGCTACTCTTATCTGAATCTATAAAATCAGAAAGTTCAGCAAGTGGGGGGCGTGGCTTCGGAGCCAAGGAAAATGGCCGCTCTGGCGCGGAGCTCCGGATCGACGTGAGGAGTCGAGTCTCCTCCAGGCGTATTTTCTCCTTTTCCGGACCTCACAACCGCTGGCAGGACTGTATGAAGCCCAGCGCTACAATTTAAGCCCCATTTCAACATCCAGGGTGAGCGCTTTCCTCATTTTTCCCCGCATTTTCGGACGCGCTCGCATTCATGCGACCGCCATTTTGTTTATCTCCGAGGTGCCGCCGGAATCCTTCTCCTCAAGTTTTGCGTACCTCAGTCTATCCCTCATGCTGCCTACATTATTTATAATGACTTTGCTGGTTTTTTCAACTCTACTCATGCCATTTGGGAAATGTTTATAAAAATTATGTTTCAATGAAGTAATTCTTCCTCATTTTTACTTCAGTATACACTTTTGAAGGCAATTAAGGGCAACACTATTTTTTCTTCCTCCTTTTTCTTGTCCTTCTGACCTTTTGGCATAAAGGTGGATTACTCTACTCACTTCACTGTTCTCCCATAGGAGCTGCTGTTCTCAGTATGGCAAAGGCGCGCTCTACACGCAACTGTGCTAATCCTATGGACAGTAATTCAGTGGCTGATTATAACCCTTTCAGTGTCCTACAAGAAAACATGGAAGATATCGAACCTAGTCTTCCTAATACAAGTAATGCGACACCTACTATGCCTCGTAACAATTCCAAACAACCATCTAAAATTCCCTCTACTTCATCCGCTGTTTTATCTAAACGTGTCAAGAAGGACCCACCGTCACCTACTAACTCTACAGCGTCATTATCTATGGAATTACTTCTTCAAGAAATTCGCGCTCTCAAACCCTACATGGAGGAAACAAATATTCGTCTCCAAAAACTTGAAGATAAATGGTCTCAAATGGAGCAACAAACTTTACACCTGACAGAACGTGTTGACTCTGTCCAAGCTGTTACCAATCAGATTCCTCCTTTGCAGTTGGAGATTTCTCACCTAAAGCAACAGGTGGAAAATTTGGAAAACCGCAATAGGCGTAATAATTTACGCATTTATGGTCTTGTGGAGGGACTTGAAGGTTCAGATCCTCTCTCCTTTTTTCAAACCTTTCTCCCAACTCTTCTGGATCTTCCTGACTCTCCGAAATTAAACATCCAAAGAGCTCACCGCTGGGGACAAATCCCAAAATCGGCATCTTTCTCCACTAAACCAAGAGGCGTCATTCTATATTTTTTAGAATATACAGACTTACTTAAAGTCCTGCATGCTGCCAGAGGTAAAGGGAAAATCTCCTTGCATGGTGCTCAAGACTATGCCAAACAACTGCAGATCGACGGAAAAAGTTCTTAGACATGAGACCAGCTCTCCGTAATCTGAATGCTCGATATGGGTTGTTTCATCCTTGCCTTATGAAGGTGACTTTTAACAACAAAACCACTACCTACGAAGATCCAGCTCGTTTACAACATTTCTTGGACACCTACAAAGAAGAAAACATGGAAGTTCCTCGCTCATCGTTGTTTTGAGGCTATTTTTGTTGTTTCGTTGTTCTGTTATGAGTTTGTATTTTATGTTTCTTGATATAAGTTACTGTTACTGTTATGTCTTGCATTTCCTGTAATCACTTCTTTTTTCTTTTATTAGGGGCAGTTCAATGTGGTCCTCGGTTATGTTATCCCACTTTTCCGCCTGGATGATGTCTCCCTTTTCTGTTTTCGTCTTGGAGTTTTCCCGCTTGACCGTACTGTTTTCCTTACGTGGTTCCACCATCCCCATGTTTCCGTGTATTTTTGTGGTATGTTCTTTTATTATTTTTTCTTCTCTTTTTGTTCTGTATCTATTTAACTCATATTTCCTTTATCTCCTTGTCTATATGCTCCATCTTTTCCTTTCTCTTTATCTCCCTACCTTCCCGTCTTATTCCATTTGCCGGTCTCTCTTCTATCTCTTTAAATCATCTCATTTTTTATCTCATTTTAACTTTTATTCCTACTTTATAATCTTCTTTTTCTATACTTATCATTTCTCTACAAAATTCCTTCTAATTGATACTCTGACATGCGATGTGTCATTATATTCACATACTTGTAACTGTTTATATCAAAGTTTACGACTTAATCTATATACTTAGATGTCGTTAAAAATCATATCTTGGAACGTTAAAGGTTTGGGTTCTCCCATCAAACGTCAACGTGTTTTATCACATATTGCAGGTTTAAAAGGTGATGTTGTTTTATTGCAAGAAATTCATGTGACAAATACTGAAATAACCAAACTACGCCGCCACTGGGTAGGACATGTTTTTGCATCCCCAGGTTCAGGGAAACGTAATGGTGTAGCTATTCTTTGCCATAAACGTTTAGATGTTCAACTTATACGGCAAGATAATGACTCTGAAGGTAGATGGGTTTTAGTGTCTTTATTGATTAACAAGATTCCTTTAACCATTTTTAATGTATACGCTCCCACTAACCAAGATAAGCTGTTCTGGCCTCAAATCCTTTCCACTTTGATGACTTATACTGATGAATATTTAATCTTTGGTGGTGATTGTAATATGGTTATGGATCCTTTTATAGATAGACTGTCCAATTCTAGACTCTCACCTTCTTCCACACACACTCAATTTACTTCTACTATATCTCAAAGGTCTCTTGTTGATTCTTGGAGACTATGGGCCATATGTAGGTAGCTAAATACCGGTCGGTAATGGCCGAAATTCGGTAAATCTCCCGTTACCGACCGGTATTCAGGCAATTGAGATGTAGGAGGCTAAAAGAAGGATTCGGTAATTATGAATCGGTAAATACCGATTCATCATTACCGAATTCAAAATTACCGAATCGGAATTACCGATTCCTTATTTACCGAATCGGTAAATAAGAAACGGTAAAAACGAGAAAAAGAGATGTAGGTAAATTCGGTAATCCCGAATTTCATGAAATTCGGTATTTAAGAGTCGGTAATTAACACTGACTGAAAGCAGGTGGTAATCAGCTACAGTGTATATAAGCAATCCCAAAATGCAACAGTGTGATCACTATGGCGGCTTTCTATGTGATTGCAAGGCGGCTACGTCTACAGGCAGCAGGAGTGAGGATCTGGAGACGGGAGGAGCGCATTTACAGACAGCGCATCACATTCTTCCAACAGACTGAGGCTGAGATCCATGAAAGGTACAGGCTACACCCCACACCATCCTGGACTTGATAAGGGACCTGCACCCACTCCTGGAGCACCCAACACCAAGGGCGCACGCCATACCACCACATGTGCAGGTGCTCTGTAGCCTACATCTACTCGCATCTGGCAGTTACCAGGGGGTGATAGCTGCGGTAGGCGGGGTGTCTCAGAGTTGCCTGTCCCGTTTCTTCAGAAAGTTCCTGGATGCCATGATGCAGAGAATGCATCACTACATTAGCTTCCCAAACACACAGGCGGAACTGCTGAAAACCAAGACAGACTTTTACCAGATGGCACAGTTCCCGCATGTCATAGGCTGCATTGATGGCACACACATTCCAATCTGCCCACCAGCAGCCACTGAGAATATATACAGGAACAGAAAGTCCACCCACTCCATAAATGTGCAGGTAATCTGCGATGCTGCCAACATAATCACTGACATCGTGGCCAAATTTCCTGGGAGCACCCACGACTCATACATCTTCCAGAACAGTGGGATCTACACACGCCTGGCTGCGGGAGAATTTGGAGAACGATACCTGCTAGGTAAATCACTGTGACACTCACTCATACTTACTGCAGATGAATGTGTATTGGTGTATGTGACTAATGGCACTCTCTTTCTCACCTAGGCGATAGTGCATATGCCGTGCGGTCATTTATTCTCACTCCCTACCTAAACCCATCAACCCTGAGTGAGAGACGATACAATGTGGCACACAAATCAACACGCAACGTTGTGGAGCGCACGTTTGGACTATTGAAAAGCAGGTTCCGCTGCCTCCACAAAAGCGGAGGCGCACGTTAGTACACACCCATCATCTGCTGCAAAATCATTGCAACTTGTGCAATGCTGCACAACCTTGCCACAAAGAAAGGTACAGAAGTGGAATTAACTGATTTTGAGGACAATGATGATGAATTTGCACAGCCAGAGCCCAACGCAGCAGGAGTGCCACTAGCAACAGATGGGAGACAGAGACTGGCAGAGATCACATGCAACTATTTTTAAGTAAGTAAGGAGACACAGCCAGTTTTTAATGTAATGACATAGTTTTTATTTCTGGGCACTACGCCACAACACAAACGGCCAAACTTGGCATTCCAATTTGTGACATCCATAGTAGGAAGTCATGGGTTACTTCACCCAAGTCTGTCCTGAAAGTGTGGGCTGCATCAGCGTCTGCGGCCACGCACAACAGTACTGGATGCCATTAACTGACCGTCCTCACTGGCTGTGGAACCAGTGGCAGCCCCATGCCGTCTGCTGCTCCTCCGTGTGTCTGTTACAGGGGGGAGGGTAATGCTGCTCCGACTGGTCATGTCCTCGCTGTCCCCAACTTCCACAGCACCAGTAGTGGCAGACTGACTCGTAAGCAGCACTTCAAGAGAAGTGGTCACCTTTACCAGCCCCCTAGAGACATCAGTGCTGCAGTGCGCCAGCCCTCCTGCATGGCCACGGAGCGCCTGCAGAGCAGAGAAGTGGCAGTTGCTAGGCGGTTCACTGCCCTCGTATGGTGCTCCATTTTCTGCCTCTCCCTGCGCCGTGTTACTCTGTCCTCATCCATTTTGCTGCACAGAGCATCACAGACTGGGACATGTCCTGCATGCCCGCAGCCATCTCCTTCATGCCCGCAGCCATCTCCTTCATGCCCTCAGCCATTGAGCTAATGCCCTTGTCAATGTTGGTCATGTTATCATTGAGGCGCCTCATTTGTCGCTGGACTGACTGAATTGCCTTGCCTTGTAGGCGCTGCACCTTCACCATGGTTGCCTCCAGCCCTCCAAAGACACCATGGCTCTCACCCTGTGGAGGTGGACTGCTCACACGAGCCCTGCGGTGGCGTCTGGCACCTGTGTGTGCTCCCTCAGAAGTGGACAGCAAACCAGCATTGCTACCATCCAGTGGCACAGTAGATGTTTCCCCCCCCCCTCGAGTCTTCTGAGGAGGACTCAAACTCCTGCAGTCTGGCAACAGCACGCCTCCTAGGTCTTAGAACTGCAGGTGGTGTTGATGCTGGTGAGGCTAGCAGTAGTGGCGAGGCTAGCTGTGGTGGCGAGGCTGGCTGTGGTGGCGAGGCTGACTGTGGTGGTGAGGCTGGCTGTGGTGGTGAGGCTGGCTGTGGTGGTGAGGCTGGCTGTGGTGGTGAGGCTGGCTGTGGTGGTGTTGTGTGCCCTGCACTCGTACTGGCCTTCTCTGTGATGTCCTTCCGGGGTGCCCTCTCTCCCTTGTCCTGAGCAGTCCTGCGCGATGTCTCGCCTGTGGACAGAAATTGTACATTAGCTCAGTGTACCTGCAGCCCTGCATTGCAAAAATAAATATACATTTCTGCCACACTATCTCATTGTCCTCTGCCTGCTTATCGCTGATGTGTGTCACATGCCTTGTTGTTCAGTGCGATTCCTGTCATGATAGGGGTTTCACTGACTACATCTCCCATAATGCATTGCTGGTCTGAACAACAACCTGTACTGGAGTGGGATTCATATAGCCCAATTGAGAATTTGGGATAGGGGAAGGGGGGGCACAATGCTGTGCATGCTTCTTACCTTGTTTGGAAGCAGCCCTGGCAGAGCTGTCTGCATCCCCGATCCCACAGACACTTTCTGGCTCTATCGTGGACTCCACGAGCCGCTCAAGTTCAGTCAGGGCAGGTGCCCTGTTCCTTCCTCCTCCTGTCAGGCTGGCTTGTTTTTTAAGATCAGCCATCTTCCTCTTGGTGATGATCCTGATGTCATACCACCGCTTCTTGAGCACATCAATGTCCCGGGGGGTCACTCCAATGGCATTCACCTGAGACTGGATTCCAAGCCAGATGTTTCTTTTTACTGAATCTGCAACATGCAGGGACTGCTTTCCAAACAGCTTTGCGTGCTGCTTCACTACCTCCTCCACAAGGACCTGCAGTTCCTTCTGACTGAATTTCAGTTTCCTCTTCCTTTCCCCTCCTTCTCTTTCTGTGTCCTGGCTGGCCATTGTGCAGGATTTGCAGAACAAGTTCAGGCAGTGGCTCTGTTGCTCTCCTCTGCACTCCCAGCCTCTCCAGAAGGTTCTGATTGTGTGCACCTACCTGGGTGTGGCCACTTCCTGGTTGGGAGGGGTGGTGGTTGCACAGAATTGGCTGATTCCTCAATTGCTGTTTTTTTGAATTTCCGATTCGGTATTTACCGATTCAGTATTTACCGAATCGGAAAAACCGATCGGTATTGTGGATTCGGTAAATATTTACCGATTCTTACCGATTCGGTAATATTTACCGATTTATTACGTACATCGGAAAAACCGATTTCTAAATACCGATTCGGTAAAATTCGGTGATTAGGAATCGGTATTTCCAGATTACGTACATATGGCCCTATGTCACCCTAATCTACAAGAATACACTTATTACTCACCAGCACCCTCATCTCAATCCCGGATAGATTATATTTTTATCTCCAAAGCCCTAACCCAACACATTTCCCAATCAGATATAGGCTCTATTTTAATTTCTGATCACGCCCCGGTTTCTTTGAGTTTGGATTTGCTCCCCCCCATCAAGGGAACTAAGAGATGGAGATTCAATAATTCTCTCTTATTAGATTCTAAATTTACATCTGCCTTTTTGATTTTGCAATCATTTTCTTTACAGAAAATGAATCCCCTCAATTATCTCCTCAACTTATTTGGGATACTTTTAAAGCTGCCTCTAGAGACTTCATTATTTCTTTCGTAGCTCAAAAACGACGAGCATCCTCTCAATCAATACAGTTACTGGATACACAAATTAAAAAATTGGAACATTCCTGCTATTTAACAAAAAATCAGTCTGATTTGAATGAACTTATCAAAGTCAAACTCTCTTTTAATAAACTCTCCACCGAATCTGCGAATTTATACCTACTTAAATCTAGTGCCAAATACTATAGCGCGCAAAATAAGTCTGGTAATCTTCTTGCTAATTATCTCAAGATTAGAAAAGAGCGAACTAAAATTGAATCTATCTTAACCTCATCTAACACTACAGTCCATAAAAATGAAGATATTCTATTAGAATTCACTAACTTCTATCAAAAACTTTATACTCCTGAATCCCCTCCTCAACCGACTGCTATTTCACAGTATTTATCTTCCATTCCTCCAACCTCTTCTCATGATGTGGATTTCTCTTCCTTTGAAGATGATATACAAATTAAAGATATTCTCAAAGCCATTCAATCTCTTAAAAAAGGGAAAGCCCCTGGGCCCGATGGCTTTACAATAGAATTTTACACACATTTTTCTCATTTTCTTCTTCCCAAATCAATCAATCAATCAATCAATCAGACATTTGTAGAGCGCGCTTCTCACCCGTGAGGGTCTCAAGGCGCTGGGGAGGGGGGAGGGGGGAAGCAGCTTCTGATCGAACAGCCAGGTCTTGAGGAGTCTTCTGAAGGTCAGTAGGTCCTGGGTCTGTCGTAGGTGGAAGGGGAGGGTGTTCCATGTCTTGGCGGCGAGGTGGGAGAAGGATCTGCTGCCGGTGGTAGTTCGGTGGATGCGTGGGACGGTGGCGAGGGCGAGGTCAGTGGAGCGGAGCTGGCGGTTGGGGGTGTAGAAGGTGAGTCCCTTGTTGAGGTATGCTGGTCCGGTGTTGTGGAGTACTTTGTGAGCGTGGGTGAGGAGCTTGAAGGTGATCCTTTTGTTGACGGGGAGCCAGTGCAGGTCCTTCAGGTGGGCGATGATGTGGCTGTGGCGGGGGATGTCGAGAATGAGGCGTGCGGAGGCGTTTTGTATGCGTTGGAGTCTCTTCTGGAGTTTGGCCGTGGTTCCCGCGTAGAGGGCGTTGCCGTAGTCCAGCCTGCTGGTGATGAGGGCCTGGGTGACCGTCCTTCTGGTTTCGGTGGGGATCCATTTGTAGATCTTGCGAAGCATACGGAGGGTGTTGAAGCAGGAGGAGGAGACGGAGTTGACTTGTTGGGTCATTGACAGAGAAGAGTCCAGGATGAACCCCAGGTTGCGTGCGTGGTCGGTGGGTTATTTTTATTCTTTATAGCATCCCAGAAATCTGAAGGTTCTTTTCAGGAAGCTTTGATCTGTCTTCTCCCTAAAGAAAATAAAGATCACACATTATGTAAGAACTATAGACCCATTTCTTTAATTAATTTAGATTATAAGATATTTGCAAAAATTCTCGCCCTTTTTTTAGATAATATTCTACCAAAATTAATTGGAAAAGAGCAATGTGGTTTCATTAAGCGCCGTCATCTCTCTGACAATACTCGCCTCTTTTTTAATGTCCTTAGCAAATCTCAATCTCTTAAACAATCATTGGCGGCTGTTAGATGCTGAAAAAGCGTTCGATAGGGTTAATTGGCAATTTATTTTTTCAACACTTGTTTGGTTCGGTTTTGGGCCCAAGTTCCTTGCTTATGTCTCTTTACTTTATTCTTTTCCCAGGTCCTTTATTCTAGCCAATTGCCTTGTATCTTCCTCTTTTCCTCTTCACAGAGGAGTTCGACAAGGCTGTCCGCTTTCTCCACTTTTATTTATTCTGGCATTGGAACCCTTTTTAACAAAAATTCGTTTGAATAATGCTATCACAGGTTTCCCATATGGTGATAAACATTTAAAACTCTCTGCATATGCGGATGACATTCTTTTATTTATTTCCAATCCACAAACCTCCATACCGACTTTCTTATCAGAAGTATCAGATTTTGCTTTAGTTTCAGGATACAAACTTAATGTTGATAAATGGGAAATCCTTCCTTTAAATAAACATTGCTTTCACGCTGATTTCTTGGCTTCTTCTTTTCATTGGAGCCCAACTAAGATCAAATACTTAGGTTTATGGTTCACCCCTTCTATTAAAGATACTGTTGCGTTAAATTTAAAAAATTTACAACTAATTTTGACTACTTCCACAACACGCTGGCATCCCCTGTTTTTATCTTGGTGGGGTAGATTAGACTCTATAAAAATTATGCTAGTTCCAATAATTTTATTTTTCTTGTCTAATCTTCCAATCAATATTCCCAAATCCTGTTATAAAAATATCTACAGTATTCTTTCAAAATTTTTATGGCAGAACAAAACAGCTAGGATGTCTTTTTCCAAACTTAAACAACCTAAACACATGGGTGGAGTTAATTTTCCTGATTTCTCTTCTTATCATACCTCATTTTTTCTTAAACACTCTTCTTTTTTATTATCTGAGAATATGAATGACTCTACTCTTCAACCTTTGTGGGTAGACATTGAAAACTCCTTTTTTCACCCCTTTACCTTTGAAGAATACTTTTCTTTATCCCATGCTCCAGCAAAATTATCCCTCCCCATTCTTAAAATTGCCCGTAAGATCTTTCAACCTCTCTTATTAGTTGGCCTAGATGAACGTACTCGATTTCTACAATCCCCAATCTGGTATAATAAACATATTAAACTTAAAAACAGAACTCTTTTTTGGAAAGATTGGTTCGATTTTGGACTTAAATGGACTCATCAACTTTTTCATGATGGTATCTGTATTCCTTTTCCGTAATTCAATCTCGCTTTTCTCTACCTCTTTCTTACTATTCCAAATATATGTCGTTGATTACAGCTGCTCAAGCTTCTTATAATGCTTTTATGCCCTCTCCTACTTTTATGGCTTCCTTCCCTATCACAATATCATCTTTACAAACCTCCACTTCCGCATCTCAAATATATAAGAAATTAAGGGATATCCCTATCACTCGTGATAAATCTAAGGTAGAATGTAATTGGGAATCTGATTTAGGTGAATCTTTTCCTATTTTTACATGGAACAAAATCTGGACTAAAATAAGGAAGTCTTCTAGAGCAGCAAACACCACTCAAACTTTATTTTTCATATATAATAGACTTCTGCTCACACCGGCTAAATTACATCATATAAATCACACTATCCCCTCTACCTGTTGGTCTTGCCCTGCTCCTTCAGCAGATCTTAAACATATGCTATTTACTTGCCCATCTATCCATAATTTCTGGATTAGAGTGTGGCAACAAATTAACAATATTTTCCATACTCATATCCCTTTCTCTTTTTCACACATTTTTCTAGGTAGCATCTCAGAGGTATGGACCTCCCACAATACTAATATCTGCATCATCGATTTACTCATAGCTGTAGCATTTCAACAGATTACCAAGTCATGGAAAAATACATCAGATATTTCATTTCAAGCTTGGTGGTATGGAATTTGCTACAACCATAGATTGGATAGGGCTTATGTCCATCCAATCACACTTGCTATTAAAGAGACATATTGTGGTTGCCTATTACTAATTTCCTAAATGTGTCTGCTCAAACCTTGCCCTTGCCTAAACCTCGCAATGAAGAAGTATCCAAACCCCCTTGAGTTTAATAGTTATTAACTTTTGTCTAATTTGTTTTCTCTTATGATCAAGACTAAGTTAATACAGTAGGAATTATTGTAACATAATTGTTGTGTTTTGAATATAAGACCTGGTATACAATTTGATATCCCTTCCTCCCCCCTTCCTCCCCCTCCTTTCACTTTTCCTTTTCCTACCCCTATATGAAATACTTGTATTATATTATAATTATATACTGTGTTTTATCTGTTGCACTTTATTTATCTGTACATCAAATAAAATGTATTTTAAAACTTTAAAAAAAAAAAAAAGTTCAGCAAGTCATATTTCTGGTAATTCAGTGCCCAGATGGGAAGCACACTTCCATTTATTCTAACAAACTCTAATCGAAACAGTTTAAGTGCCTCTTTCATACAGTTGCCCACATTGCCTTGCATGCAAGCGTTAATTCCCTGCCTCTGTTGGGCACACATTCACTGGTTGCCTCTGTTGGGCACATACTCGCTGTGTGCATACCGCTTGAGCGCTCGCTCTCTCTCGCAACCTCGTTTTTAATTGATGACTGTTGTACAAAGCATTCTAGCTACCTGGCTTTCATACACACCCAGTTGCTTCCTCTTTCTCATATTAGCTGACTCACATACACACAAACACACACATTCTCCCTCTTTTTCTTTCTCTCTAAAATGATTCTCTCCACTCACAAATGCACACTTGTTGCTAGACTCGTGAGGGAGTGTTGCAAATACCAGGACCCTGCATACTTCTCATCTGGCGCTGCTGGCTGTGTCACACTTTCGTGCAGAGATCACTTTTGGTGAATTACATCCATCTGATATTCCTGGTAATGGAAAGACCTTAATTAGTTCAAGAGACTACACATCTCCCACCTGATGCTGCTTAGAGTGTTATATCCCACTGTCTATTTTCGCACGTGTATGTGTGTGCGTGCGTGTCTGTGTGTGTGTGTGTAATCAGGTGATGTGGGCACGAGAGTGAGAGACGTGTATTTAAGCTGTTTACATGTGTGTCCTAGAGTGAGAGACGTGTTAAGCTGTTTACACATGTGTCCTAGAGTGTAAAGCATGACAAAAGAATATGTGTCTGTCTGCATGTGTCTGTTCACTCAAGTTGCGTGGGAGCGTGCATGTTAGTTAAATCTCATGACTGACTGCATTGTGTGCTCCTGCCTCCTCCCAGTGTCTCATTTACTTTATGCCTTTTTCAACTCTGCATTTTAAGACAATGCAGTTCGCTGTGTGGGCCTGGTACACGTCGCATTAGATGGTGGCCTGCCGTTCATTGCAGGCCTCAATCCGTGTTTGCAGCCAATTGCAAGGGGTCACAAATAGTGACCAGTCTAATTAACCTGCATTAGGCAGGTTGTTCTGCGACGCCTTGCACCTGGAGATTTTGCGATGTGACCTAAAAGTACATAGGTCACATCATAAAATTAAAGATTAGTCTCAAACAGATGGTGCGTAATTTGTGACCACTTTTTGCAAGCAATTGTTTGATATATCAACATAAGCTACTCATTTCTGACATAGAGCAAAGTGAAATTTCACTTTTTCAAAGAAGCAGAAGTGTCTAAGCTACAAAAAGTATGCTGCAACAAGATATGTGACAACTTCAGAGGTCTCAACTTATACATATTCAGGTGTAAGTACATACTCAGTTATTTATTTCTATTGAATTCTCGTACTCGCAATTTTCTTGTTTTCTTCATAAATAGAGAACAACATGCACCTGAATGCAAAGAAAAAAATAGGACTGTAGATCTTGAGTCCGTTTACCTGCTTGTGTTACTCAAAGTGTCACAGGAGAGGCATGCAAGGGTCATACACAGGCAGAACATAATCGTAGAAATGTCTGACATATGCAGGCTAAAACTAGCAGGAACGGATGGACATCATGATGTTTTAGGACATCAAATTCTCGTGAGGGATTATATTTAGCCACTATTTCCTTCGCCATGTCGTTGGGAAGTCATTCTAATTTAAATCTTACCAGGTGCTTAAATCAGCGAGATAGTCACCTGAATACGTTCATATACTCAATTTATAAGAACCATCCTATGCTAACCTCTGCCTCTTTTCATTCTGAGAGTCGGCAAGTGGTTAATAGTAGCATCATTGAGTTAATTTTGCAGAGGTATGAACTTCTTGGATTTTGTCCGTGTTTGGCAAATGTTCCTCAGAACATACAGTTTCTACAGAAATGTGTGCAGTGCAAACATGTGGTATGTACTTAAGTTCAACCGCAGCACTTTAGTTTATGAGTGCACCATAGTACAAAACACACCAATGATGGAGTACAAATACATTTGTGCCACCTATGCTTGTCTAATGTTCATTGTGTTTGCTTCTCATGGTTTTATTTAACAGTTTTTCGAGGTTTCCTTTTTGTCTTTCTTTTCATAACTGTCCACCTGATCTAAACAAATTCATGGTAAGAACCCAGGCAGTGTAAAACTCTCAAAAAGAGAAAG
Organism: Calotriton arnoldi; assembly: GCA_963921515.1. Classification (NCBI taxonomy): domain Eukaryota; kingdom Metazoa; phylum Chordata; class Amphibia; order Caudata; family Salamandridae; genus Calotriton; species Calotriton arnoldi. The sequence goes on from CAWUFW010000415.1 coordinate 3,998,558, forward strand.
GGCCGGACCCACACTCCTGTTTACGTGTAGAAGCTAGGCAACTCTCTTTTTGGAAATACTAAGGAAATAGAGGGTTACAAAAGGTAAATTAGAATGACCCTGACCTGTTTTTACAGGCAAGAGTCATGCAGTTTACAGGATGACCGTGCTACTGATCGTGAAAGACACAATGAAGATTCAATGTGTAGAAAGTGTCAACATCCATGTTAACTAAATCCTGACGAGACACTTTTAGAGGTCAGTATTTCTCCCAAATAAGCAGCCAAAGAGCCAAAGAAAGGGTTGGATGCATGTTAGGTGCAGCCACTCAAGGGGCAGATCTATGGCAGCAAAAAGTAACCACCGGAACCAAGAGGATTTGCAAGTTTTTCGGTCACTGCAAGAGTCGCTAATAAAAGGCCTCCACAATAATTTGGCGTTATGTGATTGACACAGATCAACTTTGGATCTGGCCACTCATCTGTGACATTAGGGTTAGATATGTGAACTGTGACCCAGAACAGAAAATATATTTGAACAGATGCTATGATGGAACTAGTACCCTAGACCATATTATTACTACTCAGGGGAAATATTAACTATGCATCCATTTATTTTTCCAGACCAGACCAGCCAGGTCCGGTGGCTCAGTGGACTAATGCTTCCACTGCAGGGGCCTGTGTTCGACCTCATGGTCACAGGTTCAAACAAATCCCGGCGGGTCCACTCAGCCTTTCATCCATCTGAGGTCGATAAAATGAGTACCATTTGTATGAGTATGCATTTCGAGGGACGATGCCGAGGGAAAATTAAATAAATAATTAATTTTCCCTCGGCATCCTCCATCGAAATCCCCCCCAACGTGGCCCCACCGCTGTTACCTGCACGGACCGCGGCTGATTTTTGATCACCTAAAACAGAACTCAAGTAATGTGGAAAGCCAGCAGCTTTTAGTTCTCCAGACACATTGTTATCTACATTTATTGAGTTGGAGAAAGGACTGGGCTCAGTTTGTTGCGTTTAAACATGATTCCTCGTTTGAAAATGTTTGTGTGTTAATTTTTTTAGTTAGTGCTTAAACAGTGGCACATTCAACCTTGAGACAGACACAATGGCAGTGGAGGCGGAGAATCAAAATAATTCTGTATTTACTCTTACCCTGGTTCAAAGACACTGAACAGTTATCAAGTGATATAACAATCACTAGAACATATTTTTATGGAGAAAAAGTATGCCAAATCCAGGATATAACAAACTGGAAAGAGAAGCATTTATTTACATTTCAAAATAAGTCATAGGTTAAGCAGAAAATAAAATACAGGGGTATAAATTACAACATAGGCATAGACTTTGTATTTATTTACATGAACACACACAGTCTTGGTATCAATAAACTTTTATCTAGGACCTTAAAAACACAAGAGAGAAGATATGAAAATCCGAGCTGTAGGCAGATCTGTTCGATGTTTTGCAGTGATACTGAATACATTATTAAACAGACGTTTGACAGTATAATAAAATATAACCAATGTTCTCATTGATCTGTTCAGTTCTTGAAGAGAGACAAACTGTGTTTATGCGATCTAAAAAAAAAAAGCATTAAACAGATTTAATAAATGATTCGGATCACACATAAAGACATATCAATGAATATATGAGATGAAAATCACACGCTGGATGGAAACAATCCTTTTTGAAAACTGCATATGCTCCCTGTGGATCTATTGGAATTGTATTTAATGAGATATTAAAGGGGCTATACCTGCTTCCATCAAAGATTACAGATTGTTATTACCACATCACAACTTTAGTAAGCAATCTGCTAACTCTTCATTTCATCCACCACCACTCTTAACTACGTGCTTGCTCCCTTCACCAGGTGCCGTCCACGTTCGTCCTCAGCCTTGTCCCTCTTTCACTTACACCCTTGTCTGTTCCTTAACGCCTCCCTTTCATTATTGCTACCTGTTGATATAAATACTCCAAACTACATATATCTTATTATACAAATCAGAAAGGAAGTGCTACACTTCGTAAATTCCTAATCAGGAACGTTCTCCTCACAATTACCCACCTATAAATAACACTCATACACAAACTTTAGCATTTCATTATAATTACAACCCGTACTGCCCCTTGACCTTCTGCAAAAACAAACTAAACCCTGCATTTGGCTAGCATTGCACTATACAAATACGGCATACATACATTTACATATTAAAATGTGTTCAAATATTTAAGTAAGGTCACCTTCCCAGACATGTTGGTGTGGTGACCTTGTCTTTTTATTCCAGTGAGTGTGATTACACCAACTCTAATACTTCTTTTCTCTTGCCTGTATTACTCACTGCTGTGTCACCCACCTTTCTGCAAAACAGACCTTGTCAAGGCAAGCTCCATAACATTGACTTAAGTGGTTTTATCCTCCAACTGTAAACAGCAGCAAATTTATTATCTTATGTATATTTGTACAGGCCTTTACTATTTTTGGTTGGATCATAGAACTTTCGGAATCTGAACATCCGATACTGTTCTGGGGTTCACATTGACCAGAGTCAAAGTGACCTGTTGGCATTGTAGGTAGCTGTGTTTCATATTGTGAAGGGATGGATTATATTGGACAGTGGTCGACTAGATCCTTTTGCGTGTCTGTGTGGAGTGTCATGTGCTTGGATGTGTGTCTTCATGCTGAAGGAAGTTAACCTTTGATTCATTAAGCAGAGATGCATTAGGGGCATATTCATGTGAGAAGGTTCAATGAAGATTTAATGTATGTACAGGCAATATTTACCATCTGGTTTTGCATTCATTCTCATGTTCAAAATATTTTATTGAGCTTTAAAGTGAAAATGACAATACAAAAAAGAATATCGAAATGGTGCATAGTGTATGAGGATATGAAAATATACAACTTCAATTAATATTGCGCTAGTAAAAACTGAGGGGCTGATTATGATGTCGGTCGGAAAGGCTCCGAATGGCATTCGGTTAGTCCGAATCCGATTCGGAACCCATCTTTCCGACCGATTCGGAAAGCCTTCCGACCAACCGATTACGATAGTCGGAAACCATTCGGGCTTTCTGACTCGGTTCCGAACGGCATTCGGAGTAACAGAGTAATTCAGAGCCGAATCGTACGGGTCTACGGAGCGCATTTCCGACCGACGTATTATGATGTCGGATTTGGACAGCCTTTCCGAATCGGTTGTTCCGACACGGATCGGCTGTTGGAATCCAACTTTGGGGGCCCTTAGCAGGCCCCTCTTCACCTAGGGCCCTTCCGAATAGGGCCCATGGAGGTACCCATGGGACCCCTCTTTCCAAACATGCACAGTATGGCAGGCACCATTAGCTGCCTGCCACAGGGTGCACGATTTTCCCCACCCACCCCTTTTTTCAATGGAAGCCTGTGTAGTCAGTCGGAACACAGGCTCCCATTGAAGTCAATGGGAGTCCCACCGAACGGTGTTCGGAACCATCTGAATCGGTCGGTCAGAAACCATTCCGAGACCGAGTCGGTCTGAATGCTTTCCGAACAACAATGTAATGAGGCCCTATATATTGAAGTGATTAATAAATGAAGATAAAAATATAAAGATGAATATGCAGGAATGAAACAAGAGCTGCTTGATGTATAATAAACAAATTGAATTAAATCAAATTATCTATAGGGAAAAGAAAAAAACATTACATATACAATTCAATATAATCATCAACTGGTTTTCAAAACAATTGGAAAGAGGAAAAATTATTAAAAACACCCTTAAGAGATAAATGGGATCCTCATCGGGTGAACGTAATCTAGGACCACCAGTACTGATAATAAAGATGCAGTTTCCAAATTGACCTTATTTGATTTAAGAGCTGAGGATAACAAAAAAATCTAAGAGTTTGTGTTGTGTGTCAGATAAAGTAATAAATAAAGAAATAGATTTACAGATAAGCAACACATAAGAAAGATTATAAGAAATGTGGAATATTTTCATAATAATGTCCCATACATCTTTCCAAAATTGGGAGATAACGCTACATTGCTGAAGTTAGCAAATAATTGAAATAGGTGAGGAGTGAAAAGAGGAGAAAATGTTTTGTAAAATTCTGGCAGGATACCATCTGGTCCCAGTGGTTTATGTGTTTTCAAGGAATTAATGGCAATCCTAAATTCTTCACTGGAAATGGGTAAATCTAAATGAAACCTCTCAAATTCAGAATTTTGTTGGAGATTACATGACGCTAAAAATTCCTCAATAATGTGGTTGTCAACAGAAGTAGGTTTGCTGTACAAGGAAAAGTAACATTTGAGAAATTCATTAACAGTATTAGTAGTTGATAACACCATTTTTCCCTGAATAGCATGAATTTGAGTTTTATCTTTTTTAATATGAAGATAATTCTCTAGCAGTTTCCCAGATATATTACTATTAAGATCAGATTTAGCTTTGTTATTTAAAACTTGTACTCCAGCTCTTTTACTTAATAAAGAAATATTTTCTTAACGCATTATTTGCAATTGAAGTTTGGAAGTGATATCATTATAGGTGATAAACAGGCATTCAAACATAGCTATTTGTTTTCAAGGTTAGAAATCTTTGAAATGATTTATCTTTGTGTGCCATTACGGAAATTGTTACTAATATATGCTTTAAAAGCATCTCATTGTATAATATTAGATGTTATACCATCAGGATTGAGAGAGAAATAATCAATAGCAGATATAATTTTAGTTTTATTGCTTTTATTGAAAGCAATATCAACATTCATATGCGATCTTGTGTGAGTTATGTGCTTTATCTGGTTGTAAATAAAGAGGTCATAGTGTGGTCTGCAATATCAATGTTTCCAATTGTAGGGTCATATGCATGGACTAAGTTTTTTGAGGATAATAAATAATTAATTTGTGAATATGAATTATGAGGATTAGAGAAAATGTAAAATCCTTTTAGTGCTGGAAAATGAAAGTGCCATATATCAATAAGTTTGGCATTTTCTAATCGTGTTTTGAGTGCATAAAAAAGCTCTTAGTCTAAAGTGAGTAGAAAAAACTCTATCTAATAGGGGATCACAAATTAGGTTAAAGTTACCCCAACAATAAGCAAAACATTACCCAAAATAACAATTTCAGAAGTAATATTCCAAAAATTCAGGTCATCAGCTGTTGGTCCATAAATATTGATTAAATGCAAAATGGTAGTGTCAAGTTTAACTCTAGTAAACAGAGATCTACCCTCAGTATCAGAAGGCTTATATGATATCTGTAGTTGAAGAGGAGAGAATGTGAAATATCCATTTCCTTTTCATAGAAGATATGTTGTCATCTACATGTGTTTCTTGAAGTACTAAAATATCAGCCTTATGTCTAATTAAATAATCTAATATTTTCACCAGTTTAACTGGGCGTTGTAAACCTTTAACATAAAAAGATACAGTTTTATTCTTGCAAGACTTGTCCATAACTGTAAACATTAAAAAACGAGGATACGCAAAACACAATCATAAATAATAGGACAGGAACAATATGATAAAATAACAATGAGATTAAAGTATCTCTGCGAATAGAAGAGATAGGAAAGAAAAATGACGAAGACTAACATATAGAAGACAACAAACAAACATTAATAGTGTTATGTTTTGTTATGTTATGGGCCATTTGTACAGCGCATGTTCATTAAAAGGTCTCTTGAAGCTGGGTTAGGAGGCGTCATCAGATCAGTTATTTAGCTGCTATATGCCTGTGAAAAAAGCCAATTTTTCAGCAATCTTCTGAAGCACGTGTAAGTTATCTGCTAGTCTGATTGCAGTAGGAAGTGAGTTCTAGACCTGAGGACATTGAACCGAGAAGCGTAGCCCTTCCAATCACTTTCGTTTGAATCTCGGGGTTGTTAGAAGGTTCACTTGGGCTGACCTAAGGTTGCGTTTCGGGGAATATTTTTGAATTCTAGCAGATTTGTACTTGGGACATTTGTTGTGAAGGGATTTGAAGATGATACACCCTGTTTTAAATATGATACAGTGGGTCACTGGGAGCCAATGTGGCTTCCTCAACAGTGGTTTAATGTGGCAGTGTCTCGGTTGTTGAAAGATAATTCTTGCTGCTTGGTTTTGCGCCATTTGGAGTCTATGATTTAGGTTTTTTGGGCGTCCTAAATAGATAGCATTTGCGTAGTCAATTCCAGATAAGATTAACGCAATGACGATTTGAATGCTTGCCTCCATTGAAAAGAATCTCCTAATTTTCCTAAGTTGGAGGAAGCAGGAAAACGTTACAGTGCCTATCTGAGGTTTCATGGATAAATTATTGTCAATTTGAATGCATAGACTTTTTACGGCAGTCCTAGGGGCTGGGATGGGGCCCATCTCTGTTGGCCAGTGGGTATGGTTCCAGTGATTTACTTTGTTGTTGGTTATAACGATCTCTTTTTTATCAGTGTTGAGTTTTAGCTGGTTGCTGTTCATCCAGTCTCTGATGTATAGCATAGTATTCTGGAAGAACTCCCTCGAGTCTGATGTTTCATCAATAGTGAAAATCAGTTGCATGTCATCAGCATAATTATATATTCTCACCTTCTTCTGCTGAAGAGTGTTTATCAAGGGACGAATATAGAGGTTGAAGAGGTGAGGGGATAAGGAGGAACCTTGGGGTACTCCGCAGTTCACGCGAACATTGGATGAGCAGTAGGGGAAGAGAGAAACTGACTGGGTGCGGTCCTTCAGAAAAGATTTCATCCATTGTCGGGCCGGCCCTTTGAAGCCTGCTTCTGCGATTCTATCAATCAGAATGCTGTTATCCACGGTATCAAATTCCACGGATAGATCCACTAGGACCAGTGACTGAGTGCTGCCTTCATCTGCTCTACTTCTCATGTCGTCCACCACTGAGAGGATGACTGATTCGGTTGAGTGAGAGGGGCGAAAACCTGCCTGGTTGGGATCGAGATAATTTGTCTCTTCTAAAAAAAGAGCAGAGATGTTTTGCTACATGTGCTTCTAAGATTTTAGCTGGGTAGGGGTGGAGGGATATAGGTCTGTAATTTTTTAGCAGCTGTGTGTCCTCACCAGGTATTTTTGCAGCGGAATTAAAACGTTTGGGGGATATAGCCTTGCATGAGAGATGAATTCAAAAGTGATAGAATGATTTTTGAGAAGGAAGTAAAAATGCTTTTTTGTATCTGAGGGGGCATACATCTTTGAGGGAGCCAGATTTCACTTTTATTATTAATTCTGCTAGCTGCTCTTTGCTGATGCAGGGAAAAGTTGAAATGAAAGTGAGGTTCCTATTTTCTGGTGTGAGTTTCGTATTTAACCTACTAGGGGGAATGGTGGCTTGTATTTTCTTTATTTTATCTACAAAGAAGGAGTTTAGGTCATCCCATAATTTCTGTGTTGGGATGACCGGTAGTATTACTCTATCTGGAGTTGATAGTTCTCCCACTAATTTGAAAATGTCTTTTGTTTTATTGTTGGAGTTTATCACTTTGTTTGAGAAGAATGTTATTTTAGCTTGTAGGATAGCTTTTTTATAATCTTTCATGCTTTGTATAAAGAGTTCCCTATTTTCTGGCAAATAAGATCTTCGCCATTTCCGTTCTGCCTGCCGCATTTTTAATTTGGCTATTTTTAGCTCTTCTGAGAACCATTTTGACAGCACATGCTGGCGGGTGGATCTAGTTTTTGGGAATGGGGTGAATATTGCTGGCCGTCCTTTGCCAGTTTAAAATGACTTCCTCAAATTCGTCCAGGCTCTCCGTCATGGAAGGCAAATTGGATGCTAATGTATCGCAGAAGGAGTTCGCGTTTATGCGATTCCAGGTTCTAGTCATGGTCTTTGGGAGAGTGATAGATTTGGGTAGAGTGATCCCTCCTAGGGTGAACCTTATTAGGTAGTGGTCTGACCATATGCACGGATAGATAGAGATAGTGGATATAGTAAGGTTGACGGACCAAACCTGGTCCAACGTGTGTCCTTTAGTATGTGTAGGCACACATATATGTGGTTCGAGGTTGAGGTTATGTAGCATTTCGGTCAGATCCTTAGAGTCTTTGCCCTCAGCTTCCTCATTTGCCCAGTAATTCATGTCTCCGATAAGTAGAATTTTTGCATGATCAATAGATAGTGAAGACATGAAATCTGCTAGGCCTTTGGGGAATTCCTGCATACGCTTTGGTGGTCTATAAATAAGTGCGCACACCAGCGAAGAGGTGGGGGAGACCAATTTGATCGTGATACTGTCAATTGGGGTGATACGTATTGAGGTAAGAGAAGTGAAAGTCAGGTGCTTTTTTATAACTGCTGCCACTCCGCCACCTTTTTTCCCAGTTGATCTATTGGCATTCAGGAGATAATAGTTTTCTGGTAGTGCCACTAATATGTTAGGAATGGAGTCATCCATGAGCCATGTCTCCGTCATGAGCAGTATATCCAGGGAGTCTGTGTTTAATAAATGAAATATTTCTAGCTGATGTTTGACCCAGTGTTAAGATAGATAATGTTTACGTCGTTAGTTTCTTGATTAGTGAAAGTAAAGGTTGTGTTGTGGGAGGTAGCAGATTGTTTGGCTAGGCTCTGTATAACTGTATTCATTTCAGGGTTAGATTTAAGGAGTCCTAGCATATTAAGTTTATGTTTGACCGAGGGTTCCAACTGCTTACCATGTGAGGAGAGGAGTTTTAGGGCCAGATGTACGACCAGTGTAAATTGCGACTCGCAACTTACGCTCGATTGCGAGTCGCAAATTGCGAGTCGCAATTTACAATGTACAACAGTGTCAGAGACACTGATTGCAATTCCCAATGGGGTCACAAAATGCCAAGCTCATGAATATTAATGAGGCACTCGCAATTTGCGACCCCATTGGGAATGGCTGGCCCTCCTAGGGATGGTGGCCTGCTATGCTCAGCAGACCTCTATGTCTGGGACTGCATTTCAATAAAGCAGTTTTTTTTTTTTTAATGCATCTCCTTTTCCTTTAAGGAAAACGGGATGCATTTTTAAAAAAAAAAGAAACGTTTTCGTTTCGTTTTTTAAGGGCAGGTAGTGGTCCTTGGGACCACTGCCTGCCCTTAAAAAATATTTTTAGAGCCAGTCACAAAGGGGAAGGGGTCCCTTGGGGACCCCTTCCCATTTGCGACTCCATTGCCACACTCTTGAAGAGGGCGGTGAATTGCAAGTGTTTTGCAACCACAATTGCGGTCGCAAAACATTCTTACATGGCTTGTGAGTCGCTATTAGGAAGGGAACGCTCCTTCCTAATAGCGAGTCGCAAAAACTATTTCGCGAGTCGCAAAACAGTGTTAGTACATGGCCATGTAGGTTTTTGCATGCGCAAATGGGTCGCAAACCTGCTTGCGCATGCAAAAACTGGTCGTACATCTGGCCTTTTGTTCATTAGATGTATAAATAAATTTTTGGGCATAGTGGCTGGCCCCTGGCCCTGTTCGGATGTGGACGGGCGCAGACAGGCTTGACTTTGGGGCACCTTCGGTGCGCCAGTGGCACTGCCGCCAGTGTTTTGAGGCCACGGAGCATCTACTGACTCTGCCCCTCTGTGAGCTGATTGGATCCCCAAGTCCAATCAGCTTTTGCTTTGAAGCATCTTGGTGCCGTCTGAAATCACGGCACGGTTGGCAGGTTAAAGCAATTTCAACACATCAAATTCAGCTATAACAGTGACAAGTTAAAAAGGATCACAAGTTTAAAATGGTGTGAAGCAGTACGCTGTGCGAGTAGCTTTAGTGCGATGCGGCTGACTATACCAGCACCTCCACACTGCCGCCACTGTTTTGAGGCCACGGAGCTCCTACTGACTCCGCCCCTCTGTGAGCTGATTGGATCCCTAAGTCCAATCAGCTTCTGCTTTGAAGCATCTTGGTGCCGTCTGGAATTACGGCACAGTTGACAGGTTAATGTAATTTCACACGAGCATGTACACGAAGCCCCAGGGAAAAGTTTGCCCATAAGGTAAATATTATAATGCCAGTGGGCCAATATTTGAAGAAGAGATGGATGCAAAAGGAACATCAGTTGAAAGTCTCATGAGTATGAGGAAAATGAAGATCAAGAAATGCATGAAGATCGTCGGAGTGATGAACAAGTTACTTACCTTCAGTAACAAATTATCTGGTAGAGACTCTATCTAGCTGCAGATTCCTTGCCTTTGAATTTCCCAGGCATCAGGCTGGATCCGAAAACTTTTGCTGAGCAATACCCCTTGCGCGCGACGTTCGGTGGCTACATTCGGCTCCGCGTGACGTCGTCGGCATCAGTAGCGTCGGATATGATGTCGCGGTGCCTATATTGGCACCACCCAGCGCGCGGACGTCAGTACTTTTTGTTTTTTCCACACCAGAAGCGCAAAGCCACGAAGTGACTGACGTAATCGTGTGCAAAACTAGGGCCCTGAAAGGGGAGTAACCCTAGTCCTACTACATCAGTCCGCAAAGCGGGGAGGCATGGGTGGGGCTGTAAGAAATCTGCAGCTAGATAGAGTCTCTACCAGATAATGCATTACCGAAGGTAAGTAACTTGTTCATCTGATAGAGACTTCTAGCTGCAGATTCCTTACCTTTGAATCAGATACCAGAGCCCTACCATCCCGGCGGTGGGTTGCGGACTCATAAACTAGACTAAGAAGTCTTGCAGGACCTAACAGGCAAAGTGCCCATCCCTGCGCACTTGACCATCAAGGCAATAATGTTTTGCGAACATGTGCAATGATGCCCACATCGCTGCCTGACAGATGTCTTGGACTGGGACACCCCGAGCCAAGGCCGTAGTCGCAGCCTTTCCCCTGGTGGAGTGGGCCCTTAATCCCTCAGGGGGCTGCTTCTTCGCCAAGGCGTAACAGATTTTAATGCAGAGAACAACCCAGCGAGAGATGGTTCTTTTCTGCACTGCCTTTCCCTTCTTTGCTCCCACATACCCCACAAAGAGTTGGTCATCCACCCGAAACTCTTTTGTGCGGTCAAGGTAGACCGACAACGCTCTTTTTGGGTCCAGTCGGTGGAGACGCTCCTCTTCCTTAGAGGGATGTGGGGGAGCAAAGAAGGTGGGCAAAGTAATTGATTGGCCCAGATGAAATGGGGTCACAACCTTTGGTAAAAATGATGCCCTGGTGCGAAGCACCACTTTGTCCGGAAAGGACATAAGCTAAGGAGGCAAGCTGGATAACGCCTGCAATTCACTCACCCTCCGGGCCGATGTAATCGCCACTAAGATGGCTGTTTTGATGTTCAACAGCCGGAGGGGACAATTGTGCAAAGGCTCGAAAGGAGCCCACATCAGGTAAGTGAGGACCAAATTAAGGTCCCATTGTGGCATAATAAAGGGCGTGGGTGGAAATAAGTGAGCCAGCCCTTTTAGAAAACTATTTACAATAGGAGATTTAAAGAGAGAAGGCTGGTCTGGCAGCCGCGAAAAAGCAGACAGAGCAGAGAGGTAACCCTTGAGAGTTCCCAAGGCAGAGCCCTGCTGGGCCAGGGTTAGAATGAATAAAAGGACATTAGAAAGAGGAGCAGAAAGAGGGTCAATGGATCTTTCTGTACAGAATAATCAAATTTCTGCCAACGGCAGGCATATACCGACTTAGTGGAGGGCTGCCTGGCTGCCAGAATAACATTACAGACTTCGGGAGGAAGGTCAAAAGCCATCAACTGCCGCCGCTCAATCTCCACGCATGGAGGCGCAGAGTTGACAGGTTTGGGTGGAGAACCCTCCCCTGCTGCTGCGACAGAAGATCCTCCCGAAGGGGCAGCCTGATCGGAGGATCGATACTCATGTTCAGAAGCTCTGGATACCAGACTATCCTTGCCCAGTCCGGAGCCACAAGAATGACTAGAGCCCGGTCGCTCCTGATCTTCTTCAGAACCCTGGGCAGGAGTGGTATGGGCGGAAAGGCGTACAACAGGCCTGAGCTCCACTCGCGACGAAACGCGTTGCCGAGCGATAGCCGCCTTGGAAACTCCAGCGTGCAGCACTGCTGACATTGCGCGTTCTCATCGGAGGTGAACAAATCTAACCAAGGTTCTCCGCACTGTTGAATGAGACCTTGCGCCACCTCCGACTGGACGCCATTCGTGATCCGGCAGGCATCGACGGCTGAGAACTTGCCAGGTGTTGAACCACCAGGATTATGCCCTGCTGTTCCAGCCATGTCCAGAGACGCAAAGCCTCCCAACATAGGGTCCACGACCTCACCCCGCCTTGCTTGTTGCAGTACCACATGGAGGTGGTGTTGTCCGTGAACACCTGCACCAACTTCCCCTTGACAGAGGGAAGAAATGCTTTCAATGCCAAGCGAATCGCTTGGAGCTCCAACAAGTTTATGTGGAGCCCCGTCTCTGCCGGAGACCAGTGACCCCTGATCTCCATCTCTCCCATGTGGCTGGCCCATCCCAGAAGTGACTCATCCGTCACGACTGTGAAATCTGGTTGGGGAAGGGAGACAGGTCTGCCGTTGACCCAATCGCGGTTTGTTAAGCCAATTTGTATATTAAAAGGAGAGAAATATTGAAATAAATCAAACCAATGGAGTTTGCAGCTAAAACCAGCTGTGGGAGGATCTCAGGCCCAAGCAGCGCCCTTTCCTGGAGTGTACTCCGCCTATCCTAATCTCAGTCACAGGAACAGTGGAGACTCCGAGCAGGTCTTAGCTGTAATTCTATTAGGAAACCAGCAGAAAACATTGAGTGCAGGCAACCAAATGCAGCCCCAGGTCACAGGAGGCAGAGGAAGTAAGGCCTTAATATTATTGGCCACAACATAAGTGTAAAAAATATCATTGATGACTTAGGTGCCACAGGGACTATTAGGAAGTGGACATCTTGCTTTGTGCAATTGCACGACCATTTTGCAATCATTCTGATTACATTCAATTGTAGGTTGAAGCTTCTTGGTCAAACGCAGCATCTAATTACACATGTGACTGTTGCTTCTGAATTGTATTTAAAAAAAAAAAATGTATTCTGTTTTCAGTAACCCTTAGCAGATCTGGGGTACCAGAGTGGATTAAAAAAGATATCTATATAACAGCAGCACATGCACAAGAATACATAGTGCTACAAAACATATGTCATAGGTGAAATTATAATAAGAGGAGCATTATATTGTTCAGATTAATGTACAGGCTTAGTGCTATGTTTAATTCTGGGGAGAGGATGCAGCCTTATAGCTAGAGCGGTCGACCTCGAAGCTGGGGAACCGGGTACGAGTCTCGGCAACGACGCTCAACATCCTGTGATTCTGGGCAAATCACTTAGGGCCAGATGTACGACGCGCAAAATAGCGCCTCGCAAATTGCGAGTCTTTTGTGACTCGCAATTTGCGAGGCGCTATATTGCATGTACAACAGTGTTTTCAACACTGTTTGCGATTCCCAATGGGGTCGCAAATTCCGAGGCTAATCAATATTCATGAGCCTCTCGCAATTTGCGAGCCCATTGGGAATGGCGGGCCCTCATAATAACATAATAACATAACATAAATAACTTTTAACAAATATTAATAATAAATAAAAAGACAAATGTTATGGTAGGTGAGTTTTTAAAATTATTCCTCTGGGCAGAGCCTATGTCCACTCTATTTTTGATTTAAAGCACTGGAAACAATATGTTTTGAAGACAACTGTGCTGTCAAGCCACACCTAAAAATGGAGGGACGTAGATCAGATACATAGTCGAAATGGCCTATGAGGCAATTGGCAATGCTTGAAGGTCTGGCTTGATAGGTCAGTGTGTCATGGCAATTTTGTACTGCTGATTTCCCTGATACTACCACAAGCATTGCCTGCAACAAGCACAATTGCATGTAGTCGCCCATACCTTGCAAATCACTTATACAGCGTGTCTTTACAAGTTCAGAACTGCTGATTTGCAAATGTCGGCCAGTGTTTAGCTATCTGATTAACTAATTAGGGCCATTTTTGCCTGAGCTATTTTCGGTTGCAGTGGTGCTAGAACAATTTTCAGAGTGAGGATGCTTCCATCAATGTTACATCAAAGACGTCATAGGGATTGTGAAAAATCCAAGCGTTACTCAAAGAACAAGTGTAGGAAATGAGTCACACCAATTAGCAGGAGAGTGGTAAGGGTGTGGTATGTAGTCGGTGGTGCATTTTGGAGCACACTGTTGCAAATATACCACTAAGGCATGGCATGGTAGCGCACTGTCATTTACAAACAGCACATTTTCCATTGAAAAGCAACAACAATTCACACTGCCATGTGGTTTTACTGATAAAACTATACAGCACACAAATGATAATGTGTGGAAATCGGGTTTCAGCAAATATATATCCTTTGCACATGACCAAGTAAAGTGTCTTGATTTGCTTTAGTTCCACCATACTTCATAGTTACAAAAAATGAGCTTCATTTGTGCTTTCCCAACTTCTATGTTTTGAAATATTTGTACAGTTCATTTACAAGTATTTAAACGTGTGCTAGAACATTTCTGACATTTTACAGCCTTTCCTTTCACACTCACTGAACCCCAGCAAGATTGTCAGCTAGTTCACTTTACAAATCCTCTAACTTTGCAGTCAGAGAAGGAAAAGTAAACAGCAATCTACATGTTAATAAGCAGCAGTTGTTCTGAAGACATAGCCCGACATTTGACCTCTGTCTTTGAACGCATGGCAAATGTGACAACATAAAAACAAAATTAAAGGCATGTGTATTGCTCATTCACCTTCAGAACTGCAGCATGCTTATTTTAGGTGTTCTGCAGCATTCACCTCCCCTCACACAACCCTACTTCCAGCACCTATGTTCAGTTCTAATCCTGCCTTAATTGGTTTTGATATCTCACTGTTCTAAAACAGAAAACAAGTGAAAACTACCCCACGGAGACCACCTTGGCTGATGAACCAGGTAGGAACCTATCCGAACTATATTGTTGTGTTGGACTTGTGTATGGATTTGATATAGTGGGGAGTCGTAATTGGAATGTTAGCATGTAATATAGAATGTTAGGTTTTGAAGACTATGAGTTCTCTGAGGACGGAGACAGGAGCAGTTATTCTCCAATGTCCTACACGCTTGGAAACTTGGAATGACTAGAATTTCTACAAATTGATGACGAGTTACCCTCGTCCGCGAAACTTGCATGCGAGTCATCATCGTTTGGTGATTTCCTTAGATGCCGCATCCATGATGTATGGACATTGGAAGGTATGAGAAACGTTAGCGGCTGCACGAGACTCATTGCAAAAACTGACCTATGAGACGTGCGAGTTTTGTTCGGATAATTACAAATCAGGAATTTCTCTCACCGCCAGCAACGGTCAGCATAGTGCGCGAGTGGTCTCGTGCACAAACCAGCATCGGCATCACTGCTTGGGAGCGTGAACTACGTAACAGTAGAGCATGAACTCTACAGCATGTCCACACCTAAGCAACCGGAGAGTGTGCGTACGTCTAGCGTGTCTACCACGCTTGCACCATCATGGTGGAACAGGAGCATACTCAATACCTTGTGGTGACAAGGTTAAGAGTTTAACCATTTTGAATTGGGTACGCAATTTATACGTTTAGTTCTGCTTGCCTGGTCAGCGATCTATTTCTATTGTACGAAGATTCCTGCACATTGGTATTTATTGTATTTTTTTACTATTACATTGTAGTACTTTATGCACAGATAATTCTACACACAATAACTACAAATAATATGTTTAATCTCACTCTGCCTCAAGCTTTCAAATCCTCGTCTAGGGATTCATCAGTGTCATGGGAGGAATGGAGGGAGTATTTTGTAAACTACAAGGAGCTCTTTTGGACCGCAGGATGACTTAGGAGACCACGCTTGTTAGAGCGCTATTTGTACTATACTACATGCCAACCGCATAAGAATCATCAAGACTTACTTGGCACATGTCATAAAGAGAAACAAGAAAAGACGCTGCTGCCTATTTATGGTGGAGGTATGGATGCATTTATTGGCAAAAAGAAAAGGAGATATGCCAAGATCTTTACTGCAAATGAGCAGCTTTTGTGAATTATGTTCTTTATCATTAAGGCTTTGAGTTATTCCGATTCTTGTACATAAATTATCGATTTGTGCTGGAGTTTTATACACTTTGCCCTGGGCGGATCGTGCCCTTTGAGGTATTACTATTTTTCAAAATATTTCTGGTAACTCATTAAGGATTAATTGGATATTGAAGAGCCCTGATGAAGTTCCCTTTTGGCACTTTTGGGAATGAAACGCGTTGGCTGTGTGCCAGTTTTAAAGATTAAACGAATAAAGGAAATATTTTTGGAATTATTGCTTACGTGTTTGACTTCCCTGCGAGTGCACCTTCCGTTCTTCTTTTTTTGAAATACAAGGAGACTTATTTCAACATGCACTGGAAGATTTGGATGCTTATTTTAAACTAACAGTATGTGTAGCCATTGACATTTACATTTTACCACAGAAAACAGAGCCAAATGGAATCAATTGAGGAGTATAATGCTGCTTTAAAAAATCTAGCATTGACTTGTAGATTTGGAAGCTTGCATGATGAACTAATTTGCGACCAAGTAGTAATGCATGCTGCTAACTCAAGTATCCAAGACAATCTTTGGACTAAAGGACAGTCTCCGTTACCAGATATTATTGACATTGTAAAAGGGCGGAGTTATCGGGAAGATACACAAAAGCTGTTCTAACGGAGCAAAACGAAAAAGATGATCACAAGATTGTTACTAACATTAAATCTGGTAAAAACATACAAGGCGAACTACTCACTGCTACACATGTAAAGAACATGTCTTCTGACAGAGTTATCGAGAAGAAAGGCGACTCCAAGATATTTACTGGTGCATGTTATAAGTGTGGCAATTCTGCTTATCTAACCAATGACAAAAAAATCTGCACATAAACAAAGTGTTCAAGTAGTGGAGTAATTGGACACTTTTATAGAGTTTGCTGTAGAAGGAAGGAGAAAACATTGAAAAGTTTGGAGGAGAAATAATCCTCTGATTCTGAATGTTCGGAGGATGAGTGTGCCAATTTGTGTGTTCTGACTGAGGATGAGGAGAATGAAGTTGCTAATGTTATATCTGTGAAGAAAAAACCTATGTGCAACATGACTATTGCTGGGGTAGATATAAAAATAGTAGCGGATTCAGATTTGCCATATACAATGGTGAATAAGGAAGTTTGGAAAAAGGTGTTTACTCCACAATTGGGAGAATAACTTTCTCTTCCAGACATACCAGACCTGGGGGAAACCATTGAAATGGTAGGATTCATGAAACTTATTTTTAGGTTTAAAGGAAGAGAGGCTGAATGTAAACTATATGTCTCAGTCTTGGGTCCCTCTGATTTCGGATGGAAGGATTTGGGAAAGTTAGTCTTAATTATGGACCCGAATAGCCCAGAACCAGTTCTCTTTTTACAATCTGAGCAGGATCATGGTCAAGACATCTTCCTGTCACATCCCAACATTTTTCGGGGAGGATTGGTAAGTTGGGAGGGTTCCAGCATAAGATAATTTTAAAACCAAATGCTGCACCATGTGTACGCAAGGTGAGAAACATTCCTCTGACCATTAAGGATGAATTTTCGCGCCGTGCCCAGTCATGCGCACTTGTGTTTGCACTGGCTTGCGCATGCCCATTAGGAGAGCGAGGGTTGAGCAATGGGCAGGCGGGCGAGTACTAACCGTGCCCTAAGCCAATCCTGGCGCTGCTGGCAGCGCCAGGATTGGCTGAGAGGGGCTGTAGGCGCCAACGGACCCGAGGCAGCGCGGACGGCAGACCTGATGCTCAGGTAGGATTTATTTATTTTATTTATTTTAAAACTCCCCCACCCCCGCGCGACCCCCCCCGCGACTGATAGAGAGTAACCCCCATTCCGCAAGCATATAAAATGTCAAGAGAACCTCTTCTTCCCTATAATAACTGAAGAATTTCCCTTTCAATATCCACTTATCCTGATAATCTTTCCTTAATACCATCTTTCTGCCTCTCTTCTCCTTTCAGTGCTTGATGTCTGAAACAAAGTTTAAATCCACATTTTACACATTTTTCTATAAAAAAAATCCTTATCCTCCTTTTTTTCGTTATGTACTATGAATTTCTAGACTTTGATATATTCTGGCGTTTGTCTGTAAAGCGCAGTGACACCTTGCGTGCAAGCTATGCGCTATAAAAAGAAATCTCAAACAAAGGTGTCATTATTATATAAGCGCTGAAAAAGAGAGTAAAAATGTTTATTGCATATTTAAATGTTTTTGTTCGCAAATCGCGAGATGTATTAACATCTTTACAAAACTGAACGCTATGGAAAAAAGTTTCACGTTGCAGCTCGGTTTGTATTCCATTTTCAGGAAGACTCATTGGCGTGCCTGCCTCCCTCAGCTGGCACTCACGCGGGACATTACCACAGCAACAACTTGGGGCTTCGGAGGATAATAATTGTAAAGGCGCTGCATTTCCCTGTAGGGAGATGTTGCATCCAGCAAACATATGTAGAGGGCCCTCGTGACGCGTGCGGCCCAGGAGGGCCGAGAGGGAGGGGTAGGGAGGGGGCGTGCCCAGGGAGGGCTGCAACCAGCGGCGCAGCTGAGGCCCGGGCCTGAGAGCAGGATTACTATCTGGCCTGTATAATTGCATAGGCGCGCGGGCTCTGCAGGGCGCGTGCGGGCGCTCGAGACGCGGTGTCTGCAGCCTGCCAGCGCGTGCAGGGCGGCGATAAGGGCAGCGCGGGGGCATGCCAGCCGCAGCCGCTGCGGGGCTGCAGTCATGTTCTATTCCCCATTCCGCAAGCATATAAAATGTCAAACGTGAAAAGTCAAACGTGAGTACCGGTACCTGCAAGCCGTTCTAGGATTGGATGGGCTCAGTCTTTTGGGGTTTGGTGTATTTAGAAGCGGTCTGCTAATGAGCATAAAAGTACAGAGGGTGAGGCGCAGCAAGTCTCCAAAAAGTTCACGAAACTTATTTCACCTGTAGCTGAATTGCTAATTGCTAAACGATTGACTCGCGCTTACTTTTGACTTTTAACCCACGTTTAAGGATGAGTGGTGTGTTTATAAAAATGTATATGGTAATCCGTCAACAGATAATATGCAAATTGCATATACTGATATCCCATGTCAGTAAAACTATTTTAGGTCGCGAAGATCAGTTAAAAATTTAGTAAATATGCCATTGTGTTGTGTGCACAGTATTTGTTTCTTTCTGTTAGCTTGATGTATCTGCAGCTTTACCATTAACTAGCGGATCGGTGTTTCACATTCAAATGTAGCGGTTTTTGTGTAGGCAGGCACACCTGTTAGCATAGAGGCTTTGGTATATATTGCTCATGGATTTTATTATGAAACATACGCGTCCCATGTCGGATACAGGGCGTTCATTCAATCCCATGTTGATTTGTTCTTTGCATTCTGGGACTTGTAGTTTTCTTATGCAACTACACTCAGAATAACATTGGCTTGGAAGAGTTCCTCACGCTGGCATGATAGCGCTTGCTATTTGCTACACGCAGTGTATACTTTGATCGTAGTTTCTACCGGCTTATTTGGTTTTCTCCACATATTTTTTTCATTTTACCCTAGCAGAAACTTAATAAAAACGTCCACACGCTTTCACGTTTTATCCTGGAGATTTGGACTGCCTCTAGTCACGGGTACGGCTAACGGCGAGCGACAGCAGCTGGGCTGTGGAGGAGGTCGGGGCGTATGAAGATAGGGTGCGAAGTGGATAGAGTAGGCAGCTACGACTAACTGGAGCCCATCAAGAGGTCGGTTGGTATATGACGTGCACCTGGGGTGTATCATGCCATTAACTGGATTAGGGAAAAATATCTGTAGCATGTTATGGCCATTGATTACCTGGAGCACATCACGATTTTAAACGACATTTCAGGCTAACGCTGGCACATTATAGCCATAGAATGGTTAAAGGGTGATCTCTGGAGTATAATATGGCTCTAAGTGTTGTTAGTCAGAGTTCTGAGGCACATCATGGCACTAAATGGCAGACGTGGTATGAGGGGCACACCATGGGGTTGATTGGCAAATGGGAAATCCCTAGAGTACATCATGGCATTGGCGGAATATGCGGGAAATATGAGACGCTTCCTAAGGCACTGAATGGTCTGTGGTGGTTAATTAGTTACATGAGACGTATGTCTGCCATGTTATGGGGTAACTGTGCATATGATGACAATGACTGGTGTGTGATGTGACACGCAGAAATGTATATAAAAGCAATTACAATCATTGATGCAGGCTGTAATTTGGGTGTATATCCTAGAGAAAAGTGATGTCATTCTGTGCTTATACTGAATAAGCAGCTACCTATATCATTTTCATGTGAAATCTTTTTTATTGATGTCATAACTACGCTTTCACAAGTGCCTTATTAACCTTCTTACTTTCTCAAATTTGCTTGAAAATGCACCATTTGTCCAATCTTTTTTCAAAATGTTCTCAGGGGAAGAACCCCCCCGCACCCCTCGCCCCCAACCAGCCTTTATGCCAGTTGGGCTAGCTCGCTACGCTCACTTGATACACATCAGTCTTCCGATTTTTTTTTTTACGGCCCACCACTTTCAAATGTCACCAGCCGCCCCTGAGAATGAGCTAGAGAAATTGCAATTGGCAGGTTTAATAGAAAAAGTTGAATCATCTGGATGGGTTTTCCCATTAGTTGTTACCAAGAGGGCCAATGGGCAAATTGACATTTTGCGTGGATTTGAGGGATCTCAATAAGAATATTCTGATGGATCAGTTTCCACTTCCTAAAATCAATTAAATGTTTGCTTTAATGATAGGAATTAAATGGTTTACCACATTTGACCTTACTGCAGCATACCATCAGGTACCCTTACGCCCAGACTGTAAACATTTGATTACCTTTGTAACGCCTTTTGGGAGGTACCAATTTGTAAGAAAGTCTTTCGGGTTCGCAGCAGCCACTGCTATGTTTCAATTATTGATGTCTGATCTGTTAAAAAGGATGAAGAACTTAATTTTTTTTCAGAACAATATGTTGATTATGGGGAGGAACAAAGGAGAGCAGGATACCAACCTAGCAAATGTGCTAGATATTCTGGAGAAAAAGGGCTTGCAGGATATAGTAAGTGCAAGTTTGATAAGCAGAGTCCTACGTATCTTGGGCATGAAGTATGTGGTGATGGTATTAAGCCCAAGAAAGAACTTATGGAAGCAGTCAAAGATTCTCTAGGTCCTAAGAACAAGGATGATCTCGGATCGTTCCTTGCTTTAGCTGAATTCTGTTGGAAGTTGGTTGAGATGTTTTCAAGCAAATTGTATCCGATTCAACAACTCTTAAAAAATTAAGAACAAATTTGAATGGTCTAGAGCGTGTCAATCAGCATTTTAAAAAAAGTATTTGTCAGGCGCCACCTTTGTATGGTTTTGACTCTGAACTCCAAAATGTAGCCACCACTGATGCAAGCACTAGTGGTTGATTTAGGAAAAGAATATTTGAATGCATTTACTTCATGGTTTTAAACTCCATCAAAGGAAAAATATTCTTTTATCGAGAGTGAAGCATTAGCCTATGTGTGTGGTTTAGAACATTTTAGGCAATATATTTGGGGCACACATATAAAGTTGTGAACAGATCACAAACCTTTAATTAAGATACTTACAACAAAGCGTTCGTATAATGAGTCTCCGCGTCTAGTCAGGTTATTGGAGAGGTTGCTGGATTAAAATCATGACGAATTATGCACTCCAGGTGTGAAAACCAGGGTGGCTGATTACTTAAGAACCTATGAAGAACCCATCTAAGGGTTTTGATGTGGAGAAATGTTGTGTAGCCAATGTTGAAAGTGACATCAATAGTATTTCTCCAGAAGAGTGGGGGAATTTTGTAAAGAGGACAAGGTCTTACTTAAAGAGGAGAAGATGATTAAGGACGAATGGCCAGAAAAAAAACACATGGGGAAAGATCTACAATTTTTTGGGGAGTTGAGCCATGAGTTGTCTGTTGAGCAAGGGAAAATCATGAGGACTGGAAAAATTGCACTACCGACTGGGGTGAGGCTGAAGTTAATGGATATTTGTCATGAAGTCCATTTAGGTATGGTTAAAACTAAAAATAGAATGACAGGGTTGTACTGGTGGCCAGGTTTGCATTCAAATACCAAAAATGAAATCCTAGGGTCTATTTTTAGAGAAAGATAAAAGATGTGTCAAGAGGTAAAACACTATCAAACTACTAGCGACTTTTCACCATATTAGCGCGGTTTAAATCCATACCGCTGGTGCACTGTTTTTTAATCCTGACAGCGGGTGCTTTTTGAATAAATCGAATTTTTGCACCCTTTAGCCAGTTTTAATAGCACATCTCACTTCAGTTTTTTCTTTTGCGCTGCGCCTTCACTCATATCAGTTTTGCTCATCCTATGGGTATTTAGTGATATCCTTTAATGAAAACATCCCTGAGCTCCTTCCTCTTAGAGAGGGGGTTGTAGCCCTCAAAGGAATTAGCATTTCCTTTGGGAGGAGAATCCCATATGATGAAGCATGTCACCTTTGGTGAGTGAGGGATTTCGTCCTGAAAAGGGAATTTCCCACAGCCAGGTTTGTGTGGTATAGTTGCTAGTAGTTTGATAGTGTTTTACCTCTTGACACATCTTTTATCTTTCTCTAAAAATAGACCCTAGGATTTCATTTTTGGTATTAGTAGTTACGATAGGGGACATGATCCTTAGCAGGTCTTTAAACTTCCCTTGGACCCTCTTTGTCGAAATTGGCTTATTGTTATACAGGTTTGGATTCAACCATTGAAAGGAAAGTGAGAGATTGTTTATTTTTTGAGAATTCTGACAAGTCATGAGTTACCTTCAGACCACCATTGTGTCCCATGAAGAGTCCTGAGATGCTGTGGGAAAGGACTGGAATAGATATAGTGGGTCCTCTTGAGGTTGACTGTAGTCAGAAGTATTTGGTTGTAATCATGGACCATTTCTCTAATTGGCCAAAGGTCCAGATTATGGACAAGATTGATTCAAAAGCTGTGGTGACAATTTTAGATAAAGTGGAGTGTTAACCTAAATGTGTTATGAGTAACAATGGTCCTCAATTTTTATCAGATGTTTAAAAAAAGTTTTGGTTAGGAACTGTCGAGCAATCTCAAGTTCCCAAAATTCACGGGAGCAGAACGAAGCTAAATCCCAATGCCCCTCCTGAATAACTCCTCTAACCCCACTGAATATAACAGGGGTCTAAGGATCTCCAGGGGGGGGAGGGGGAATTGGATAAAATAAAAAATCAACAAGAAGAGTCTGCCTCGTCCTTTTATCTTGGGTAGTACGAACTTCCTTGGGAGAACTATGCTTGTGGAAATATTCGCACTCTGGAAGAGAAGGCAACAACAAACATTATATATTTCTGCCCTGATCTTCTAGAATAATATTTCTCTCTAGTTTATTCCTACTTCTAGAACATACCCCTTTTTAGACTAGCATGAGCTTCTCTTCTTTTGTCTCCTATGAGAGAGATATTAGTTTACTTCATATCTTCAATAGATTATATCCTCAGAATCATGTGAACGATAAAGGATAATTACAAAGGATACTGTAACTTCCACTGAATGTCTCTCAAAATAATCTGTATAGTAAATACCGCTAGGTATTAATATCCTGACTCTCTTATCTTAAGTAACCTAACTGGCTTGTTATATACATACAACATTATCTATTGTCATTCAAGAAGAAAGCACTGTACAAATTACTCCAAACGGTTTCCTATAATACAATTAATTGACTTGTCTTTCTTTTCTTCTAGGTACTTGCGTGACCAATACCGATGTTGGTTGGCGAAGGATGAGCTCTCCGCGATATGGAGTTGGGTAAGTATTCTGAGGAGGAAGTTCAGTTCTTCTTGATGTTTCTTCTTTCACAGACTGGAAATGCTCAATACTCAAATTGAATTTTCTGAGGAATACTACTAGAACTGTTACAAAACTCCCGACCGACGGCTAGACGCTAATCCTAGCCTAATCTGCAGAGCATGCGCAATGCAAAACTTTCCCTGAATGCTACTCTACCGACGAACTGAGGAAAATCTCAAGGAAGACGCTACTCTTACTAAGACTTCAGTGAAGTGCACTGCCAAGGCGGTTACGCGCACGCTTCAACCAGTTCACTGCTCTCAAGTGCCTGCTTGCAGCAACAACTAGACCGCTAACCCGACAGTCGGCGAATGCGGCCGTCTTGAGAAATCTTCATCTCACTAAAGATTTCCAAGATAACTTCCTGAATTTCTTCTTGATGCTACGAATCCAGACACTGTCCTTTTTACCCTCCTTGCTCACCACACGGGCAATTTGGTGAGCTTTATTGAAATATCTGCTGCGATTCCTGACAGGAACTTTGTTGTGCATAAAACTACTTCTGTGTATCACCAAGGAGACAATGGTCCTGTGGAGATATTTAACTGGGTACTGAAGTGTTCTATACAAATAGCCATCAGTAACAAACTGGACTGGATGAAAGAGCTGTACCATATATTGTGGGCATTTAGAATTTCTTCATGTAATTCCACTGATTGCAGTCCAATTGAGTTAAGAGGGCGTACACTGTTTTCAATGGACAATCTGGGTTGGATGTCAAAATCTAGGAGAGTGGGATTGGTCTTCAGAGAAGATTGAAGAAGCTCAGGCTATTTACAAGACTTATTATGATGACAAACACAGTAACAGAACTGTGAATATAAAGGATGGAGATTGTGTGAGAGTGAAAAGTGCTGGTTTGTTGAAGAAAGGACAATTCAGATTTTCCACAGCTACGATGGGTAGAAAATCATGATTTTATTAAAGACACGGAGGCTGATATTATGCATATCTCTTTAATTGCCAACTCACAGCAGCAGCTACAAAACAATTAAAAAGAACTTAGAATAGTAAACTTAACATTCTAAAGTCTATTTCATCCTGTGTGAGGCAGCCATCTTCCTTCTTTTTTGCTGCGAACATCCGCCACACCAAACCGTGAACATAAACTGTTAAATAAAGGAATCCATAAGTGTCCAAAAACGAATAAAGTCCAAATTCATCTTTACCAATTACTTCTTGAAGTCTCCTCCTGAAAAGAATCACATACAAATAATTAATGGGCGGGAACTAAAAAAGGGAGGGATAATATCAGCCTCCGTGTCTTTAATAAAATCATGATTTTCTACCCATCCTAGCGGTGGAAAATCTGAATTTTATGGCAAGGCACGGAGGCATGGCCAATATTATGCATGTTTAAAGCCTTGCCATAATATTCCTAACAGCAGAATCCACAGGCTTAAAATATATTTTTTTAAATACGGAATCTGATGACCAATCGGCCGCGGCCAAGATCCCATGTAAACCACCACCCAAAAGGAGGGCTTTAGAAGCCATAGCCCCTCTAGCAGAATGAGCTCCAAATTTGGATAAATCTATCCCTGCTCTTCTCATGACCTCCCGGACGCAGCGAGCCAAGGTAGGCGCAGACACTGCCTTATGTGGGGTTCTGAAAGAAATTAACAACTGTGATCCCGCACTGCCTCTCAAACATTCCGTTCTCCTCTCATACTCACGCAAACATCTTACCACGCACAGCTTTCTGCACTTGTCCAAATAAGGATAAAAAATAGTTCGAGACATTGCTTGTATATCTCTAAGAGAACCAAAACTAACTCCCTCTGGCACAAAGCTACGCCCTGAAATCTCCAGAGCTCTAACGTCAGACACTCTTCTAAAAGAAACCAAACATAACAACATAACTAGCTTCAGAGAAAGTTGCCTCAAGTTTAAAAACTCATTTTCGCTCCAAGACAGCAGCTCTTTAAGGACTAGATCAACGTCCCATAGGGATGAATATTTTGCCCCCGGCGAAGCCTTTAATCGTACATTTCTCAACAATCTCTTGACCACATCATGTTGACCCACAGGCAAACTGTCTATTAAATCATGACCTGCAGAGATGGCAGACCTAGCGATGTGAACTGCACTGTAAGACTTCCCTTCAAGGAAAAACTCTGTCAAATAGTTCACTACTTCCACTAAAGGTGCTGAAACGGGATCCAGACCCCTTGCAGAACTCCAACAAAACCATCTTTTCCAGGCCAATCTGTATACTTTTGAAGTCCCTGGTGCCCAAGACTCTTTAATGAGTTTCGAAGCTTCCAATGATAAGCCTGACACTTGCCAGGCTCTCCCAAAACCAACCAAGCCATCAAGCTTAAATGACCTTGGAGAACCAAATCGTGATACTCCCCCGACGGGTTGGTCAACAACTCTGGGACGACAGGAAGAAGTACCGGGTCGGTAATCAGCATTTCCAGAGTGTCGGGAAACCAAACTTGGGAAGTCCAGAAAGGAGCCACTAGCACTAACTCGCCTCTCTCCCTCTTTACTTTCAGTAACACCCTTTGAATTAAAGCAAAGGGGGGAAAAGCGTAATTCCGAAACTTTCCCCAAACCTGCAGAAAAGCATCTACTGCTTCGGCTGCTGGGTCCGGCTTCCAACTGAAGAACCTGTGAATCTGAGCATTCACCCTGTTTGCAAATAAGTCTATTGCTAGAGGACCCCATCTCTTCTCTAAAGAAATTAACATTTCCCTGTTCAACCTCCAATCGCTGAAATACATCAACTGTCTCGAATTCCAGTCTGCAACTGAATTGTCTATTCCCTGAAGGTATTGTGCTAGAACCATAATGTTCTTGCTCAGGCAAAAATGCCAAAACTCCTTCACCAAATCTGCTAGAGCCTTTGAACGTGGGCCTCCTAATTTGTTTACATATCTCACAGCGGAAATATTGTCCATCTTTAAGAGAACACTACATTTCGTCTGATCTTTGACAAAACTCTTTATTGCAAAGTAACTTGCCAGCAACTCCAAATAGTTGATGTGCATTTCCTTCTCCTGACCTGTCCATTTCCCACCAGTTGCCAGAGAGCCACATCTCGCTCCCCAACCCTGCAAACTGGCATCTGATTCTATTACCACGTCCGCACTCGGTCTAAAAATCGCCTTTCCATTCCAAGCCTCTAGATTCTCCAGCCACCACTTTAACTCCTCTCTTGTCGCCAAGTCCAACTGAACCTTCTGAGAATATCTCACCCATTTGTGCAAATACATAGTTTTTAGCCTTTGGATCACCCGATAATGCAAGGGGGCCAGGAAGATAGCTTGAATGGTAGCTGAAAGAAGACCCAGAACTCTCGCTATCTGCCTCAATGTTACCCACTCGCTTGCTAACATTCTCTTTATCTCCTTGCGAATTTTCTTCCCCTTCTCCATCGGTAACCTCAACACACAGTCCAACGTCCAAATCTGAAAACTCAAGAAAACAGTATCCTGACTCTGCTCCAAACATGACTTTTTTCTGTATACTACAAAACCCAAGTCTTCTATCACACGAGCCGCCAAAGTGGTGTGCTCGTGAGCTAAGTGGTGTGCTTGTGAGCTAACTCTTTGCTCTGAGCCATAATCAGGATATCGTCTAAATAGATGATCAGCCTGATCCCCCTCATCCGCAACCATGCCGCTATTGGTTTCATTACCTTTGTAAAGCACCAAGGAGCTGATGTTAAACCGAAGGGGAGGCTTTTGAATCTCCACATGGTTCCCTTCCATTGGAATTTCAAAAGATCCCTCTGATCTTCGCAAACTGGGACAGTCAAATATGCGTCCTTTAGGTCTAAACGGGTCAACCAATCTCCCTTCCTTAAAAGGTCCCTCAACATATGAATACCTTCCATCTTGAAGTGGTTGTATTCCACCCACTCGTTCAAATCTTTCAGGTTTATGACTGACCTCATACCCTTGTCCTTTTTTTCTACTAGAAATAAATTGCTTACAAAGCCTTGTGTTGTATCTGAAGTTATCTCTCTGGCACCCCTTTTCTCCAACTCCAGAACCTCCTGTTCTACTAACTTTTTTTCCTCTCTTGAAAACCTTAAGGGGGGAGGAAGTCTTACCTTAACTGGTCTCTCCACAAAATCTATTCGATAACCACTTACAGTTTGTAACACCAAAGGATCGGAAGTAATCTCTCTCCATCTGCCTACAAAATGGGCAAGTCTGCCACCCAATTTTACTGGAATAGACAAAAGGTTGTTTTGCAAACATACCTTAGCTCCTTGACCTTCTTTCTCCTCTAAATCAACCTCTTTCCCTCTGCCTTTCAGGGTAGAATCCGGGAGTATAGCTTCCGGCTTGAAAGGTTCCGGGTCTGTACTCAAGGGAGAAGGAGCTCCGTGAGATTCCAATGCCTCAGCCAGGGAATCGACCCCGCATTCTCCCAGTCTAACCAAAAACCTTTCTAATGTCCTTCTGGACCTTCTGTATCAAGTTAAGGGCCCCGGCATAACGAGCCATTTCTCTTACAAATTCCTCACCAAATAGGAAACCGTTTGCCTCCATGCCTGACTCTTTCCCACCAAACTCAGCCAATTTCGGGTCGATTTTCATGAGTAGGCTTTTCCTACGCTCAATACATTGAGACGCATTAGCGTTCCCCAACAAACAGCTCTCTGTATCCACTGTCTTAATTCTAGACTGTCAATAGCAGTCTCCTGAAGATAAGCCTCTTCATAGGGGTCAAAGATCTTGGTCAAAGGTCCAAACACATCAAGAAGGCGGTCCTGACACCCCTTCAATACCTTATCCAAACCCCTTCTCGGATCCCTTCCAAATTTAGTTAAGGAGGTAAGCATCTTGGCATCTAGTTCGGGTGTATTTGCCACCTTATTAGAAAGGGAGGGTCTTGGACACTCCGAACGGAGTCTAGTCCTAACATCTTTAGGCATTTCCCTCCTTATCCAAAATTCCACGTATTGAGCTACATGTTTAGATGGGACCCACTGAGGTGAGAGAGGGTGTTGTATAGTACTGGGGTCAAACATAAGGTCACCCAAGGGATCCAAGACTTGATCCAAACCTTGTTTCTCACTCCTCTCCTTTTTTACCTTCTTATTCCTAATCTCATCCTCTGATGAGTCAAAATCTGAGGAACAAGAAATTATAATATCTCCACTACTGGAGGACTCATCGCAGGCAAAAGCCCTGCTTTCCCCTTTTTTGGCCTTTATAGCCTTTTCATTCAACTCCTTATGAGTTGTCCTTCCAAAGCCTTTCTGATTAAAGGCCCCCTTTCCTTTTGAAACCTTCTCTTTCTCGAGATGTTTTCTCTTCTGGGTGACCTTTCTTGCACCTCCCCTAGATGAGGCAATACCAACCACCTCTTCAACTGACCAGAATTGTTCCTCATTGTGCTTTTCAGTAAACCTTCCTTCCAACTTTTCCATACAATCCTCCAGTTTTTTACCCAACTGGGATGCTAATGCATAAACTGCTTTATCCACGCACTCCTGAACATTAAGTTCCATACTTGTTTCAGTTATTCTATTCTCCTCCATAGTAAAATATACCAGTAGAGTACGTCAAAATTCACCAACACTAATAAACCAGAACACCAATAAAACTGACTAGATCCTAAATATAAACCACTTTCCCCAATATCACTTGATAATCTCAGTCCAAAAATTCACTACAAACCTTATCAAATCCAAAACTCAAGTAAATCTAATTACTGATGCAGCAACAGAAGGGGGAGCAGTTGATCAAACTCTTGACCCTGACAGAAGAAATTGTATAGAAAAAACGGTAACTCGAGCTCTCCCGAGTCCCAAAATATGGCCGTTTTAAAAATAATGTGTATGAATACAATTTGACCAATCAAAGATGGCCGCCGCGTCATGTGACGTTGGTACGGTGGTCAGAAGGGACCAGCGTCTGCTGGAGGGCAGGTACGAATAACCCAATTCTTATTTATTCAGAAAATGTAAAAAGTGCTTAAAGTTAACTTCAAATCGTGTCGAGCGCGAGGACTCCGCTCGCACTCGTCTCTCAGATTACCATCAGTCCATTTCTTTCGAACGCGACGGGAAAAACCCTCTCGCGCTCGCAATGCCGATCTCCCAAGTGTTGGAGCGCGAGTACTACGCCTGCGCTCCCAACCGGAGGAGAAACTCAAAAAGCCTATTAGTCTCGAGCGCGAGGGAAAAATCCTCTCGCGCTCGCATTTACTTTTAAAATGGCTGAGCGCATGCAAGAGAAACGCATGTGCGCTCGAGCCTCCAACAGCTTCAAGGCTCGGGCAGGAAATAAATGCCCAAACGAGCAATGAATTAGGTATAAAAGACCCTACGCTCACATAAAAAAATCACAAAGCGAAGGCACACGTTTAAAAGATATAAACAAATTATTCAAACATCGAGTCAGCAATACTAAGAAACAGTAGATGATCAAAGAATAAAGTATTAAATAAGCAAATGTATAAAACTAAAGGGATACCTAAGATCACAGACAAGCGAGGCACTCAATCTCTACCAATCCATCATACATAAAGGTTGCGCCAGCAACAAAGACAGCAAAATGCAAGCACATAAATTAAATGAACTTATCTTGGCTGTGAGCAGCAACAAAGAAGGAAGATGGCTGCCTCACACATGATGAAATAGACTTAAGAATGTTAAGTTTACTATTCTAAGCTCTTTTTAATTGTTTTGTAGTTGCTGCTGTGAGTTGGCAATTAAAGAGATATGCATAATATTGGCCTCCGTGCCTTGCCATAAAATCAAGATTCTCACAACCTTTGCATGTGAGGGAGGTGTTATGCAATTCTCTACGTTTGTCAGGTGGGAAGGTGTAGCATGTAAGTCAAGTTTCCATGTGTGAAAATAAAGGTGTAGCTGCACCTTGTCTTCAGAAATCCTATAGTGGGGATAACTGGCAAGTGGGATCAAGGCACTACTCTAAGGAACAGTGCGAGCTAAATGGCATACAGAATGAAATACCACAGAACATTCAAGGTGTGGAGTCTCAAGAATCACAGGTAGTGTCACAGAACATCCAGAAGGAAGGGTCACAAGAAGTGTCGGAGGGAAGGGAAGAACGAAGACATCTTCATGGAGAAGAGTGACAAGAAAGGATGGAAGAAATGAGAAGTATAAAAGAGTGAAAATGAGAAGAGGAGCAAGATTGGGAGGATTGTTCGTAAACCAAGGAAATATAAAGATTACAGCTGTGATTAAGTTTTGTTTTTGTTTAGTAATATATTTTTTAGTGGAAATGTTTAGTTATCTCAGGTTTTGTAGAAATATTTTTATTTTCATTTGTTTAGCATTTGCATAGTCTTTTTTAGTGAAGAAAAGGGGATGTTTTGTGTTGGGCTTGTGTATGGGTTTGATCTGTGGGGGAGCCATAATTGCAATGCTCGCATGTAATACAGAATGTTAGGTTTTGAAGACTAGGAGTTCTGCGAGGACGGAGGGAGGAGCAGTGGTTCACCAACGTCTTAAACACTGTAGCAGCGTTTCATAGAATATATTACTTCAACGAAACCTGGAATGAAGAGTCTTTCTACACATACATTGTGTCATTCACATTTTTACACTCATTCACACGCACACTAACACGCATTGTTCAATCTCGCAGGACATTCACAACACATACCTTCCAACCCCTGGTGATGCTTGACATTTTCACCTCTCCAGCACCATACAAGTTAAACTATTTAGTAATCCATCATTTCCATGTACTGCTAATAGACACAAAGGACATTTTTGATGTCCTACCCTATAATTTCGTGCAATCTGCCAGGTAGTCCTCCCGTTTTCAGGCTCTCTACTGTTACAGTTACTACCAGGCACGTAGTGGAAGAGTCTAGCTGTGTCTGTAGGTGTGATGTGTGACTAGGAGTATCATTTCTGCGTGCCTATATGTTGCCTTCATGTACATATCTGTATGTATGTTCCTTGCAGTATTATGTCTGTGTATGCTGCGTGTGGATGCATGTCTGCCTGTATCCGTATTACTTGTGTGCATATATGCCCATCTGTAAAGTGCCTGTGTGAACATATTTGTGTTGTCTGTGTTGTATGTATCTGTGCCCTTATGTTGTGCATGTTCACATGTGCTCCTCTATCAATATGGTCTGTGTGTGCATA
This sequence comes from Calotriton arnoldi, assembly GCA_963921515.1. Classification (NCBI taxonomy): domain Eukaryota; kingdom Metazoa; phylum Chordata; class Amphibia; order Caudata; family Salamandridae; genus Calotriton; species Calotriton arnoldi. The sequence goes on from CAWUFW010000415.1 coordinate 4,030,479, forward strand.
TGTGCCTGCACACATTGTTTCTGCGTGGGTGTGCTCCTGACTGCAGTGGTTAATGTGTGCCAGTGGTACATGCCTCTTGTGAGCTGTAGACTCGTATGTAGACTCACATACATAGGCAGCATACAAAATCTTTTCGTCTTCTTTTGTTGGTCCAGTGAAGGGCATCACGACTTTCATCATACAGAATTCTTTCTAGCACTGTTGCAGTAACAAGAAACCTATATGACATTGTATCCCAGTATTCAATGGCAATGAAATCTAATTGAGTATACTTCGACATCGCGTTTCAAGATAAAATGGTCTATTCCGAGAGGGTGTATCTCACACAGCGACTGGTTCTGCACTCTTGTTGGGACTCACACACATATATCTGTACAGGATAAAGATGTCTAGGTGAGCAGTGGCGGCTGCCTCGGAACGAGGGTGGTGAGGTGGGGGGGAATGGGAAAAAAAATTAAACTTACTTTCTTTGCCGCGCCGCTGCACGCCTCTCCTCCATACTCTGTCTACTAGAAGCACCCAGGCTTCCGGACTCTCCCAGCCAATCACGATGCTGCAGGAGCAGCGTTGTGATTGGTCTTAGCGTCCTGTTTGGACTCTCAGGCAGTGCCTGGGAGCCTGAGCATGTTCTCCATGGGGCTGAGCAGCACAGCCCAATGGAGAACATGCCAAGTGCGCATGACAGTTTGGCTGGCCCTAGAGGGCCGGCCAAACCGTCAGGTGCACTTAGAGGAGTGCAAACCACTCCTCCCCTGCTCTGGCGTCACAGAGCCTAGCCCCGCCCGACTTCCGCATAGAAAAATAAAATGATAATAATGTCCTGTTATTATCATTTTATTTTTATTTTTTGCACTGCTGAAATAGCAGTGGGGCGACGCTCCTCCGCCTTAGTGGAGGAGCTGCCACTGTAGGTGAGAGTTCACTGCAACATTCATAATAATTAGCTCTGTATATTTGACAGCTGGGTTTACTAATGTGTTGATTATTAACATGATAAAAACCCTCATCACATCCCAGTAATTACAACAGTGGCACCCGGTAATTTTACCAGGGGAGGGCACACAAGCACACATACACATCACTCACACCCAGGCATTCACACATGCACACACACCCATTCACAACACTCACTAACAAATACACATACATTCATACATACACGCATGCACCAAACATAAAAAGAAAACATAAAACTCACCTTTCATGCAGATCTCCGAAATGAAAGCCTTGGAGGTCCAAGGAGGGTTAAGACTGCTGGCATCACTCATTGGCTGACATTAAATCAGCCAAAAAGAGAAGCCAGCAGTCCCAAGTCTCGGAGGTCCCAGGAGGGTTGAGACTGCTGCCTTGGCTGACCTTAGGTCAGCCAATGAGGGAAGGGAGCAGTCTCAACCTCGTCACAGAGTGGGGTGGGGTCAGTGATACTGCTGACCCCACCCCACTCTGTGACGAGGTGTCACTGATTGGCACTCAGCCCATGGCACTTTAGGGCTTAAAACTGAAGCGCCTATGTCCAAGGCAACAGGTGACCCTATCCCTCGTCACAAGGGGGAGGGCCTGAAAGCACTTTTGCAAGGCTGAGGTAACGCACACAGAGCTGTAAAATCGTCAGCCTGGCAAAGATCTGCTCAGGCGCCAGCAGCTTGCGTATTTAGTGCATGTCTAGCTCCTGGCTGGCTCCTCTGAACAAGAAGAGTGTCTGTCGGGCTGACCTTTGTTTAGCCTGATAGACACTCTTCTTACTTGGAAAAAGATGGGGGGGGTGGCCCCTCAGCCCGTATGACCGGCCACTGATGAATTGCAGTATGTAAACATTGTTCCAAGTAGAGGTGAGTGAGTCATTAAAGCTTGAGGAAGGCTCGAGACTGAAGCATTGCTTTTGGCTCAGCTCGAGGTCCTGTTGTAACCTCGAGCCCATAATGAGCCGAGCTTTCATATGGCGTTACTGCCACAGCTGCCGACTATGGACCTGCGAAACCAGGTTCGAGTCTTGGCATTGGCTCAACATCCAGTGATTCTGGGCAAAATATTTAATCTCCCCATCCCTATACTAATTTTTACAGATAAATACAGACACAAAACATTGTGTTTCTGGTCCGTATTTATTTTTAAAAGTAGAAAAATACAGATGATTTGGCTTATTTTGAGTGACTCTCCATGCTGAGAATAATGACTTTCGGGCCAATAGCTTTACATATTGGCAGCATGGGGAGTTACAAACCTCGAAATTACTACATATCTCAATATGTATTTGTGCTATTATGCTAATTTTTAGGTGGGTTTATTATTTTATAATTTTTGCTGTGTAATGTGCTAAAATCTGACAGGCATCAATGTATGAGTGCACGTTTATTTGTGAAATAAATGTGGAAATATACGAGTTATCGCCTCAGCTGTTCACAGAATAAATATGGCTTAATACCAATACGATGGGCAAAAAATAAATGTGGATAAATACAGACGGAAATGTTAAAAAATAACATACCATAAAACCGGGAGCCCAAATAATAATCTGGACCACTTACAGGGTTTGCATGACAATTGTCTTGCCACTTCACTAATGGTTCATGTTTAAAAACTATCACTTGTAAGTTCAGTCCTTATAATGTGACCTATTAATGTCAAAGCTTCCACATGTTACAAAAATCCACTTATTTTAATTTTGAAGAGATTTTATCATATTTTATGTGTTGTTGGTTGTTTGGTTTACATAGCAACCATTTTCAGGTCTTTGCTCATTCACGGGCCGTTAGATCCGAGCCAGAACCTTGGCTCAGCTCGCCCTTTTCATTTATTGGCTCGCCCACCTCTAGTCCCAAACATACTCTGTGATGGTAGGTTTCGTCATGACAAGTAAGGGCTCTGTAGATGCTTTGAGGGCACCTCCTGCAGCAGCATGCAGTGCCTGGCCCTCACAGTGACAATGATCTCATTAACACATGTGTATGGAAAGACGTCGCTAGGGAAGCACCTGAAGAAGGTCCCTGAAGGTGCAAATGGAAGCTAATGAGTCATGAATGAAATAAAACACAGCGCATTCATCCCAAGGACTTCTGCGACGGGTAGTAATTTCCTGAATATTAACGGAGGTTCTGGCTGACCTCTTAATACAGAAGGAATTCGGCTCTAGCCTGCGTTAATTAATCTGTCTTCTCTTTTAGGCTTGGCTGGCATTGATAATGGACAATATGCTAACAACAGAGTAGCAGGAAAACCGTGTTTACAGAAAGTGTTTATTGAATTTATAATTGGTGATTGCAGACATTATAACTTGTACAAATGGATACAGTGCGCCAATGAACCCTATTCAGCTTCAAACAAATTCATTAAAATGGTGCAATATTTCTTGTCTACTGAAGGGCAACAAACACCAGTGGTCCAGGTCCAAAATCCTACTCATCTGCATCCAACATAAGGTCGGAAACAACCCAGCGCCTGCATAGACATTTTCCTCAACGCCCTTAATTGTACTCTGCTGGCCTTCAACCAAAATTTACCACGTCCTGGTACACACGAGTCGTCAACTCAGGCAAACGGCTAACAGGAAAATGTGGAAAAAAACACATCTTCTGACCGCTTAGCTCCGCTCCTGTTTCATTTTACCAGGGGGGGCAGAATGTTTAATCTGTGATGTGGCTAAGGGCCGCATTAATGCCAGTAGGGTGGCGGTCAGAAGGGATGGGGTTCTCTGTTAAGATGAATGTAGCGGAAGCAAAGCAGATACATCTAGTGGCTGAATTGCACAATATGGAAGCAGGACAACCTGGGATTAATCCTAGCTTTCCCCACGTTACCAAATTGTGTGATTCTAGCCCATTGTTTTATTTTAATTTCCGTCCTTTTACTTCATTATAATATATAAGATAGCCGCGAAATACACATCTTTTGTTTGTGCACTGTACAAAACCTTTTCCTGTGTTTGATTTGATTAACTATTATGTTGTCCGTGTGCAATAGGAACTCAAGCCAGCCAAACAGTGCACATAACAACTGACTTGCCTCTTAGTTCACCTTTTGGCATTGTTGTCAGGGAGGAGGGAAGAATGAATGTTTCTTAACTCATGTTTGAAAACTATCACTTTAAAAAAAAAAAACTTCTCAATGCACTGATATAATCTGATGGACTAAGGTGAAGCGGTTCTACATGTTAATGAAATACACTTTTTGAATTTTGAAGAGACTTTATCGTATTTTTTCACTTTTGATGCGAGATGTCTCTAAGAATGAAGGTGTTCTAAAGTCAAGCTGTGCAGGACAACCTACTTACTTTATTTCTTTAACCTTTAAATAAACCTTTAAATAAATGCTGTTTAATTAACATTTTTTAATGTTAGGGCTGAGTCGATGTTAAGTGTACGCCGAGGCAATAGTAGAGTACATCCTTATTAAGATGACAGGAGGCAGGAGCCAACACGTCCAGCCGGGTAAAACAGCAAACCAACTGACCAAAAGAGAACGTGAACACAGTTCTCAAGAACAAAGTACATTCTAAACACATACGCTTGTGAGTGTCACAAGCCCAGTAAACATAAGATTGCTAACATAAGTATAAACACAACAGTCGAGTAAACAGCAGCCCAGTGTTGCTGTCGACTAGGGTGCATATCAGGAGGATCACATGGGGCACTGGGACGTGCTTTGAGTATCACTGCTCTAGATCCACAAATACAAATTTATGTCAAGATCATCTTACCCTTGATAATTAGAGCTAGGCTCTTTTCCACATTGTAAGCATCCTCATAAACTATGTGAACCAAAAATCACACTGATCATCCAACACGTCACCCAAAAACACCCATATAAAGTTGAGTGTTTACAAAACAATATCATTTCCAAGATTATTGCCCCTCCAGCTTGTCTCTATTATTGACCATTAGCCTTATTTACACCATTGGGTAAGGCTTGCCTGTCTCACCAGGGTGTCAGAGGTCATAACCACGGCCACCCTTTGAAGGGCCATCTGCCGGATTTAGAGATCCCTACCTGCGTGGCGTGGATCTCTCCGCTGTGAGGGGAGATGCTGTGACAGTAGTTCCCATCACAGCAGTGAAGTTTGCTGAGCAAGGGCTATATTTTTAGCACCTACTTGGCAAACTGTTTTTTCAGAAAAAACAAACTGTCAAAGCAGAACTTTGTTTTATCTGAATAAAAAAAAAAGATCCCAACAAGCGCATGGTGGGGATTTAACATTTTCCTGATCTGTCAGACCAGCCCTTGGGTCACTGCCAGATTGCTCTATTGGCTGGACTGTTCCTATTAGGAGCAGGGTCAAAGCTGATTTGCATATGGATGGGTCCAAACTGAGGTGGCATGCAGGGGCGTAATGAAACTTGAGGGAGGCCCCTGTGCAAAGTACATGGAGGGGGTCCCCCACACTCTGGACTCAGTCAGTAGCTAGCAGGCCAGAGGCCCGACTTCCATGCAAAGTGCCAGAGGGGGCCTCCTGGAGCTTGGGCCCCCTCGCTCCGCAGGGGGCTATTGTTACGCAACTGGTGGAATGGTGAGCAAAAGAACAATGGGCTGGGATCCTACCCCAAGTGATTGCCAGTAGTTAGACAAATTGCAAGCATTCCTCCCATCACCTTTTGTGTGTTTCATGTACCGCCCTAAGTGGCATGGGTATGCCTAGATGTGGGTCCTATGCTCACTGTGTCACTGGAACCAAGCTGTACCAAGCTGATGAGCCAATAACAAGGGCGAAACTGACCCTGGGTTGCTTGTGTTCCAGTTCAGGGAGGACTTGGCTTGGCAGTTCGGACTGGACAGTTCCCATGAGGAACAGGGTCAAGACTGATTTACATGTGGCTGGGTCCAAACTGAGGTGGCATGGTGAGCAAAAGAACAATGGTTGGAGTGCTACCCGAGCGAATGCCAGTGGTTAGACTTCTTGCAAGCAGCTTCCCGTCACCATTTGTGTGTTTTTTGAGGACCACAGCAGGGACCAGTCCAGGTCCAATTGCCATTGGTCAGCTTAGCAGTTGCAGGAAAAGGCCTCCTGTAGCTTGTTGTGTCCCTGTAGCTTTAACAGGAGGTCAGGGCTTATGACCCTTTGAGTCTACTTCTTTATCCTGGGTACAAGAGAGAGAGCAGGTCAGTCCTCCAGGCTCTTCACAGATCTTCAACTGCAGTTCATTCTCTTCTGATCTTCCACAGGTACAGGAGTGTTCTGAAGTGGATGCTTAGAGATGCCTCATTCATGCCTGCCACAAGTCTGTGTGTGAGAATGACCCTTGGGGATGCCCTAACAAATGGGGTAAGGTTCCCAAGGCTAGCCCTATCCACTTTGGCAATTTCCAAGATAGCTGAAGTCTTGAGTCACACTAAACGTAGGCTCTGATGGATGGGGGTGTGCGTGGGGAGTATACTATGGTAACCCGAGTGTCCTCCCACATCTAACACCAAAATCCAGATTTAGACAGTCCCTGTACCCACAGCAACCTCAAAATTTGAAGTCTGGTAGCACAAAGCTGTGCTTTCAGCAATGAGACAGTGGATACACATAAATTGTTTTGTCATGCTATTTCCCTCCTTTGAAGGGCGCCCTCAAATGTCATAAAAAAATCCCAGGAGACCTGTCAAGCAGATCTTGACACTCCACCAGGATCTGGCACTTTGATGTCAACGAGAGCCCACTGTGATGAAAGCAAGTCTGGCGGGAGGGACAAAAGAAGCGGATAAGCCTGGGTGTTAGCTACAAAGGCTTGTGACAGGGTAGGCCTCTTCAAAGTTTAAGCCCAGCCCACAGGCCATCCTGTCAAGAGCCCATCAACACCTCTCCACATCCAAGGCCTTTTGTCCCTATTACTGGAGAAAGTTCACACCTCTTCCTCACTTTGGTGTAGTACTTGTATTGTTTATAATGTACACTTAGTGAAATATATAATGTTCTATAGGTATAACATGTTATGTGCCTGTCACACGTTGTACTTTCGAGTTAGCGACAGGCACGTGTTGTATTAGAGCGGGACTCGCACTCTGTTATCTTTTGATTAGGGTTTTCTCCATGCGCTCCGTGACGGACAGGTATGGATATTCAGACGGTAATCATTCTCCGTTTGATGTCCATCCTGGTCGGTTGTGTCGCGCTGTGGGCTTTCTGGATCTTTCAATAAATCTTACATTTGGACATTCATGTTCTGCCGAATCGTCACTACATATTGGCAACGGGCAGACTGCATATAACTGAAGCCCACCAGCCACCGTTTTCCAACTTTCGACTCTTACAGTATTTCAACTTTACGGATTTAAGCACTTCTTCAGAGCAGTTTGCAGAGAACCACACTGCAGCACATTTTTGTAAAGGTGTCATCCTCATCCTTTTACGTGTTTTTTTCCTACAATTTTCTGGGTTTCCGCTCCGTGTGCGCATGCGAGTATCCGCGCATGTCACCTTCACGTCATACAACGCATGTCACAGCACGGTCGACGTGATGACGTTGACACGCTCAACGTGACCGCCATCTTTGTGAAGTTCTGCATCACCTCGGCAACTGAAACCAGCAACTATGAAGTGTGTCATCGCTTCTCTTACAATTATAACATAATTTTCTCACCGTTTCTCACCAACGTTTCGAGCTGCCAACTTTAACTCTTCTACCGTCAAAAAGGGTTCCATGCAGTTGTAGACGAGGGAAGTTTAGATGCTACAGTAAAAGTCAAACAGAATAAAATGAAGAGAAATTTTGATGACAAATACCGGGGCCAGTGCTCTGAGATTGATGAAGGTGCATGGGTTCTAATCAAGAGTCCGATTAAAGTGAAAAAAGGAGAGTCAATTTATTCTCTCCCTGTTAAAGTAGTTAAGGTTAGTAAAGCTGCTGCGTTACTGGAAAAAAAGGTTGGTGGAACAAGCGTTAACTAGTGAAGGTGTCTGCTCAACAAGCTAACATCATTTTGAAGAAACGCAAACCAGTTTCACAATCTGATTGGGCGTAATGGGTGCAACCTAGTTCTATGGCTTCTCAGTTGTCTTACAGCTCTCCTAGGCATGTTGTAGAGCCCAGATGTATGTTCAGTTCACCTGCAGTGCAAGATAACACGAGAAGCAGGCCTGTACGTGATTTTAAGATACCATCCGTGTTCAAAGATTTTGTCATGAGTTAATTGCATTTTATTTTATTTTCAGGTGCTCCTTCATTGTTTTGTTATACGGAGGGCAGGGTGATGTGGTGTAGTACTTGTATTGTTTATAATGTACACTTAGTGCAATATGTAATGTTCTATAGGTATAACATGTTATATGCCTGTCATGGCTGACAGGTATGGATATTCAAATGGTAATTTGAATAAAACGGTTGATATCCATTCTGGTCGGTTGTGTGGCGCTGTGGGCTTTCTGGATATTTCAATAAATCTTACCTTTGGACTTTTATGTTCTCCTGAGACTTCACTACACTCGCCCATTGAAATACTAATTACTGGCTGGCAGAAGGCAGAGAGGAAAATGTAGATTCAGCTTCCAGGAACTTCAGTCAAGGTAAATGTGACTTTTTAAAAGTTATCTTTTCAATATATTTATTACAAATCTGACTTCCCCAGTAAATTGGGCTTGTAATAAAGATTTCAAAAAGTCCAAAAATGTAATTTGTAGCTGTTTCTGAGGCGGACATAACATTTATTAATCTTAGGGCCTGATTTAGACTTTGGTGCAGAGGGTACTCTATTGCAAAGGCAATGGAGTAGTCTCTCTGCCAAAGCGAAGTTACACCTGCTTCATTTAGAGTCAGGTGGAACTTCAGTATGTAGACGGTGGAGACTACTCCATCTCCACTGTCTACATACGCTTTCGATGGCCCGACAGAGTAAGGGCTGATGGAGCTTTGGCCACGTGTTCGCCCACCTTATTTAGAGTTGGTGAACATATGGCCACTTTTCACTGTCCGTCATTGCCATGTTAAACCTGGCGTTAAGGGGCAATGAAAACTGCTAAATGACACCCATGGAAGGGGTAATTTGTTTGTATTTTTAAAAAACAAAAACTAGCTTTGGAATTATGTTTTTGGAAAATAAAATAAAGCATTAAAAGTTTCACGGACAGCTCGGTCATGTTGAAGGAGCCATCCTTCAAACTTTCAATGCATTTACTGGAACCGCCGTGATGGAGGTTCCTGTAAATGCAAGAGATGTCAGCTGGGCTGAGGGACATCTCTAAATTTGGTGGGCAGAGTACCCTCGCCATGGCAGGAGTAAAGTACTCAGCCTTGGCGATGTTACTAAAACTGTCCGTCAAACTTTTAAGCAGGCCCTTAATATTGTATCTCAAAGCTTTCCTCTGGAACAGTCAACTCTGCTACAGTGAAAATAGCTTTGATGTGCTAGTCACTGTAAGGACATTTTTACAATTAACCTTTACATGTTCTACTTTGATATACTTGAGACTTAGAGGTAAGTTAAATATGCCAATTTGGGGGTTGCCAATTACAGCATGTTGAAAGGATCACAAGTACTTTACTACTGGTTAGCAGAGGTGAAGTGCACAGAGTTATTTAATCTGCAAAAATAGGGTTAGGCAAAACGCTCAAAAATATCCAAAGACAAAAGAAGTGAAAGCAGCATGGAGTCGCTGACCAATCAGAAGCAAGGAAATGCGAGTGACGTCTAACCCAACAAATGGTAAGTAAAGGTAAGTAAAGGGTGGGCACTAAGCCCTCTTAAAACTTTTACTTTTCATTTACAAAACATTTTGCAACAACAGCACATGCGCTGTCTCGGACGAAACTTAATAATCCTGTATAGAACGCGTGGGAAATGATGAGTTTCCCTTATAGCATAATACTCAAACACAGTGCAAGGGCCACAAAACACAAGGCTAGAAGGGAATTGCTTGTGTTCAGAAATAAATCACAAAACATGCCAGAAGTTATGTGTATTTATTTCATCTAGTGCATTCTCAAAGCTCATCATGCTGCTAGTAACTGAACTCCTGATTGGAAGGACATGGATACTGCAATGGCAAACAAGCATTGGCAAAGCCAATAGATGTCGCCTATGAGAGATCTTATGGCTTTGTCAATGATTTTTTAGCTATGCTGGAACAGTGGTTAGTAAAAGTTGCTAAACTTTTATCTTTTCCCAATACTGAGAAAGTGATTAAATATGAGGCGTGTATATCTTTGCAGTGCACCTTCAATGCCCACACAGCTTCATTAAAGATTTTACTTCCTTCATTCCTTCACTAAAACTCTGCACTTTAAATTATATTCTCATTTTAAACAAGTCCAATCAGCAAAATAGAGAAACTGTCAGCGGAGCATTAAGCACATTCCCCCAAAGCCCTTGTTTGATATTGGCCTTTGCAGTGCTGAAGAGGAACTAATTTCAGTCAAGGTCGGACTGGGACAGAAAATAGGCTCGGGCACCAAAATAAAAGTGGCCCCCACTAGTGAATTAGATAGCTAAAAAAGTGGCCCATGTTTGCAAATTGAGACAGTTTTGAACTTGTAAAGACATGCTGTGCAAGTGATTTGCAGGGTATTGGATATTGCATAAATGTGTGCTTGATGCAGGCAATTTTTTATAATATCAGGGAAATCAACAGAAAAAAACGGCACAGCAGACCATAAAACATGGCCCACAAACAGCCGAAAAACCGAGCCACACAGATCTACCATGCCAGCCCATGACGCATTGCCTGATTGCCTTACAAGCCAATTCGACCCTGATTTTTTCTGCTATGTACTCAACCACTGGCTAAATGGTAAAAATGATTTACTCTTTGGTCAGTGGCCTTGAAAATAGCTGAGAAACTTCACTATTTACCCGGCCACTGGAAAAATCGTAGAGATTCTGCACTGTTTGGCCGGCGGCCGTGCAAATGGCATAAAAATGTAATTATTTAATCGCCTGCAAGATAAATAGTAGAGATTATACACTGTTTGGCCAGCGGCCCTGCAAATAGCAGAAATACGTAATTATTTAATTGGCCGCTGGCTAAATAGTAGAGATTCTACACGTTTGGCTGGTAGCCGCAGAAATAGCAGGAAAACTTAAATATTTACCCGGCTGTTGAACAAATAGTAGAGAGTTTGCGCTGTCCATCTGGCACCTGTACAAATAGCAGAAAAACGTCATTATTTACCAGGCCACTGGCTAAACAGTAGAGATTCTGCACTGTGCTGCCATACAAATAGCAGAAAAACGTCACTATTTACCCAGCCTCCGGTTAAATAGTAGAGATTCTGCGCTGTTCGGCTGGCAGCTGTGCAAATAGCAGTAAAAATTCACTATTTACTCGAACACTGGCTAAACAGTAAAGATTCTGCACTGTCTGGCCGGAAGCCCTGCAGATAGCAGAAAACTTCACTACTAACTCTGTCGCTGTCTAAATAGTAGAGATTCTGGAATGTTTGGCTGACAGTTTTTGGAAAATTTCTTGCCCCCATCCCCGAGGCTACCAACATCCTGTCCTAAGAGGACCCCTATCCCTTTTCAAATTCGTTACTACCCCACATCGAGGGTCGTTAGCTCATCAATGGTTTGTGATAGCAATTGCACTCACAAACTATCAATAATTCCTTTCCTAATTGGAAAGCGGAGGGAGGAAACTCCTTTCATCAACCCTTGCATTTGGAATTTAGAGACTATTGAAAAAGTCCTTTTACTAGTCTAAAGAAATAGCCAACTCATAAAAAGGGCTTTGTATATAATGATAAGTACTTTTGTCGTCATAGACCTTGTGATTTTGCAATATGAGGACCTTAGTGCAGGCACTAACTTATATGTCTAAAGGTCCAAAATGTTTGAATGTTTCCAAGTTATTTTGACAGACATGGCACAGAATGCCACTCAATTTAACCTTGTGCCAAGACATAGCTACTTGGAAGGCCCTTTATGGAGCTGTCTCATGCTCCACAAATACTCCTACTCCTTTACATTTACCTGCAGATGTGGCTAATGATGAAGATGATTACAACCTTTGCAAGACTAGTTAAAGCTGTTCACTCTTGTAAAGTTATATACTCGCTCTTACTCACAAAACCATGGGAATGTACAAGGACCAGCTATAAGGCTCAAGTCAGTACATTCTTCTCCCATGGTGATGGGGCCATTATTGTTTCCTGTCCCTTATAGCCAGGCTTTACTCTAAATAGGCCAGATGGTATAAAGTCCTTCGTTCAGTTCAACAGTCCGTACTTTGCGGGGCCATTAGAGGAAGTATTCTGTCGAGAAGACACAAGCAAAGGAATGAGACTATAATTAATTGAACTGAATGTCATTGTAATATGAATGAGTTTTCCCATTAAATCAGAGAAAAACATATAAGCATCAAAAACATATAAGAAAAGAAACATACAGAGATTTTAATTCATAGACTTTATTACAAATATTGTTATAAATAAGATACTGAATGAACAGAGACATTTGGTTACCTCCAATCCTTTGACCTACTGATCGATCATTTCACAGTTCCACTTTAATATGCATTTTCCAGCCTGGGAATGTGGATCCACTGTTGAGGTTTCAGAACTGATTGGGGGTGTTTCTCTTTCAAATATCATTTTCTGGCTCTTGCTCAGACACAGCCTTTGTACTAGGTGATGGCTCTCACAGCAGTAGCAGTAGTGCTGGCTCCAGGTTGACGTAACCAAAACAAGGACACAATGCAGCATGAGATCCCAGCACCCGGCTGTCGTAAGCCTTTCTGAGTAGTAATAAGACACAGACAAAGGGGTAGCCCAGCTTAGAAACTTTTATACTATAACAAGAAAAAAAAAACTATGACCTATCCCTTACTTCTACCATCTATGTCGTCACTTAGGAAGAACTAATCAGCAGCCCTTTGCTGAAAAGGACCTCACAGACTTTTTTGGGGTAGTCTTTTCTCCATTCTCCCTCACTTCAGTTTTGGGTCTCGTCCCTCTATCCACAGAAATGCAGACAATACACTCCCACTGTGTGGGGAAGCAGTATGTACTTTCCATAACGTCATGCAAAATGCATCCCACTGGTCCATTCACAAAGAATTTCATCGCACAAGGAGTCTTACTACTATGCACATAGGGGTAGATTTACTAAGGGATTGCATTGCCCTTGGGACAAGCAAGGTGACACAAGGCAACACTAGCCCTTTAATGGATTTACTAAGCTCGCAAAGCTGCCTTGTATGGCTCTGCATGGCTTTGTAAATCCAGAGTAACGCAAGGCAGCAAAAATCGAAATCAAAATGTGTTGAGAAGGAAGGGTTCCATGAGTGGAGCACAGGTGTTCTCATGCATCCACCCATTGATTTGGCGCAATCCTAGATTTACTAAGGTGAGTGAACCTGGGATTGTGTCAAAATGGTATGACTTCACAATTGAGACATAATGAGGAGATATATCAGTATTGCTCCTCGATACTTCCTCTTCCTTTGGGTGCTGCATTCTGCAGCACACACAGAAAGAGGCAAAACCCTCAAAGAATTGTTTTTGTGCAGGAAGGTGCCCTTTATGGCACAAGAACAATCCTTCTCATAATGCAGGCACCCTTGCACCATGACGGAAGGGTGCCTGTGCTGGTGCTAGGCACACAGGGGGCTAGCGCAGGGAGAGAGCAGAAATATGTCATATCTAAGTAGATATGGTGCATTTCTGCTCTCTCCTGGTCATGCAATGCAGTGCAGCAAGCTGTCTTGCTGCCTTGCAATGCATGACTTCTTAGTAAATCTGCCCCTTGCAACATACCCACCTCACATACACACACATGGAATATCAGCGCAAATATCTGGGGTCACACAGAATCCCTCTTGGGTCATCTGAGACGATCTATTTGGAGCCTCCTTCTTATGACCTTGAGCTTCAGATTCCCATTGCTGATTGCCATACCCCTTTGACTCCTTTGCTAACCATTTTTCCTGACTTCAGACATTTGATTTTCACAAACCCTTTCTGCCATCCCTCAAAGGCCACACTTATTTCCACCCATCCACCATTAAACTCCTCTGCCAAGTTTCAGTCCTTATGTTCTCAGATGCACTCTCACACTACTGTGCCAGCATCAGACCGCGTCTTCTACACTCGGAGGTCAGTCCTGTTCCAAGTCCTCCTTTTCTGGGTTGTTTTGGTTCTCCTGATCCTCATTCTGGTCCTGGTCTAACTGGTTCTGGTCATCCTGGTACTGGTTTCCTGAATCTGGGGGTCCTGGACTACATCCTTCCTGACCTTGGTCTTCCTGGCCCTTCTCCTGGCTTATCCTTGTATTAGCCCATTCTGGGCTTCCTGATCCTGGTACTACTCATCCCGGTGGCCTGCTGGGTCCTTATCTACATAGCCCAGTTGTGTTGCTACTCATAGGGCTGGCACTCCCAGTCTTCCTGTTTTGGGTCATCCTGATTCTCCCTGCCCTGGTCCTTGTGGTCCACCTGGTACAGTCCTACCTATTAGCTCCTCTTGGGCTGGGCCTGGTCATTTTGCTCCTGGTTTGGCCCCATTGGTCCTCATGGCTCTGGTTGTCCTGGTTCTCTTGATCCTCACCAGCCTAGTCCTAATATCTCAGCTCCTAGCCCTCCTGCTCCACTTGGAACTTCAGGTCCTGGTCGCTTGGTTCTGACCTCTCTGGTCCACCTAGTCCTTTTCCTGGTCCTATTTATTCTGATCCTTCTAGTCCTCCTAATTCTTCCTCATCTGGTCCCTGGTCTTAATGGTCCTTGACCACCTACTCCTTACCTGACTAGTTTTCCGGGTCCTCCTCCAACATGTCATGATAATCTTGGCCCTGGTCCTCCTGCTCATTGTCATCTTGAACTAACTTGGCCAATTAACCTGATGCTCCTTGTTCAGGTCAACCTGTTCTTAGCCACCCGACTTGGCCATCAAGGCTCTTGCCATCCTGGCCTTCCTTGTCCTGTTCCTCCTCGTGCTGGTCATGCTTGTCCTGGCATGCCAGGTCCTGATACTCTGGAAATCTGTGGATTGAGCTTCCCTTTACCCTTGGTTGTAGTCCCACTGGTCATCATTGCCCTGGTCCTCTTAGCTCTTGTCCTGCTGGCTCTGGTTGCCTTGCCAACTCCTCTTTATTCTTCAGGTCCTGTTCTCCTAGTCTTTCTCACTCTATTCTGGTTTGCCTAGCAATGGTCTTCCTATTCCTGGTCCTCACAGTCCGTGTTCTCTTCCTGGTTTTGTGCCCACTAGACCTGATATTTTTGGTTCTGGTCCTCCTTGTTTAGGTCTTTGTATGCCTAATACTCTGAGTTCTGGCCTTCTGGTCATCCTGGTCCTTTCAGGCTCCCTTCTCCTAGCTCTTCCTTTCCTTTGCTGGTCCTCTTGAACCTCGCCCATTTAACCTGGTCCTTCTGATCCTTCTTCCCCTGCTCATCTCATTCCCAGTACATCAGTTTCTAGTCCTGCGGGTTCCCTTAGTCTGCCTGGCCCTCTTGTGCCTGGCCCTCTTGTGCCTGGCCCTCTTTGCTCTTATCTTCCTGCTTTGGATCATCTTTGTCCTCCGGGCCCTGTGCCTTATCCTCATGGTCCTTCTGGCACTGCACCCAATAGTCTGAGCCCTTTTTGTCCTGGTTCTCTTTGTTTGGGTCCTTCTCAGCCTCGTCATTTTTGCTCTGGTCCTCCTGGACATTCAGGTCCAGTTCCCTTAGTCTTCCTGGCTCTGGCTGTACTGGTCCTCCTGATATTCAGCACCCTGGTCCTGCTACCCCCAGGTTCTGGTCTTTCAGCTCCCCTTGTTACTCTGGCCCCTCCTCTTATGGTCATGGTCCCCCTGGCACTCCTAGGCCTGTTCCTGGTCCTATCGGTCCTGAGCCTAATAATCCTCCCTGCTCTGGTCCTCCTGGCTCTGGCCCTTCTGGTATTCTTGGTACTGACCCCCACGTCTTCCTTACTTGTACTGGTACCCGTTCCTATTCACCTGGATCTTGTATTCCTGGATATGGTCCTTATCCCCTTGGCCCTGGCCTTCCTGCTGCTTGTCCTCATGCAGCTACACAAACTCATCATGGTCCTTCTTTATATGTTCATCCTGGGCCTGGCCATCCTGTAGCTCATCTTCCTGGTCATACTGTTGCTAGAATGCAATCAAGGAAGGGGGACTGAGGGCTTTTGAAAGGTCCAGCATACGTGCCCTGATCAAAGTACAAAACAAATAGGTATGCAGTTCCTAAGGGGAGAGAGAAAGGTAGAAGGCGAGATTCTAAGCAGGAAAAACACTCTTCCTTTCGGAATGAGGGCCCTCACACACCCAGCCCGCTGGGTGTCATACTTCATCATCGGGCATGCTCCTCGTCGGGTCGGCGCTGCAATACCCGACGGGCACCCTATGCAGGGGCTCTTTGGCGGAGATCTTTTATTCCTTGCCGTTTGGTGAAGTGGGTGTAAGGGGCCTAGGTAGTGTAGAAGTGCAGATGTGTAAGTCAAGTAGACCTTGTGAGTTAAAACAGGGAAATGGAAGAGTCAGGCAAAATAATTTTAATGATCCTGCCTTCCACCCTGATTAAAAAATGGAGTGGCGACTCTGCAATGATGCTGCAGTGTGTTGCGCTCAATCTCATGCGGTCGACATGTTTCTTGCCTATTAGTCAGGTGGATCTAGCGGCAATTCCTCAGGACCTAGTGAAAATGTGATATGTCTACACTAAAAACAATGGCAATGTGGTGTGTTAACCTAATTTTACCATAAGTTTCACCAAAAGGTGTGGTACCTGTCGATGCAGCGGCCAGTCTATAAAGTCAAATGAGAAAATCATTTCATTTAAGATAACATTGTTGCTTAATCGCGCCATCGTTCTCCCCTATAATACACCACTATGTGTACACACGTAACATAGGTAAGCCTCACATTGTGAAGGTGGCTGAGACCTAGCCAGAATCAGCCATACTCGCACCACATTGGTCAAACACAATTAGTGCAGCTGTAGTGCCAAGTGGAATAGGTAATATGTGGTTAAAAAGTAGTAGCAGAGTGGTGAGATCAAACAACTCGCCTATAAACTAATCGCGACTGGCCCCATCAAATCACGGCATGTAATGGACACGTTAAGGTAACGAGTGTCCTATGGAAGGGGCCAAAAGATGTGGACAGTTAATAAAAAATTGGTGGAGGCAGGGGTCCCCACTCAGAGTTCAGGATAGAAGTCACAGCGTCTGATGCGGCAAGGGTAGTGACTGAGGTGGCTAATAGTCAGGGCCCCACGTCGGGGTCCGTCAATCACGGTCTGGGTGGCGCTATGCCCGTAGGCACCCACGAACCGAACGCGTAACGGCCCCGAGAGGCCAGCCACACAGTACGGCCCGCCTGGCAACGAGTAGGGATTGTTGGAGTTAAAGATTAATCTTGTCTCAAAAGCAGCCACATACAAACAGGCCACACTAGGAGCGAATGTGCTTCCAATGGACGTTCCCTGTGTTTGATGATAGAGTTTGTTGTTATACTCGAAAAAGTTCTCAGTAAGGGCAAGGGTTGCACACTCCATGATGAAGGGGACTGGTGTCGGTGAATCCCATTCTGAGGAGCCAAGGGCATCCTCAATCACCTCTAGAGTGGCGCGTTGAGGGATATTCGTGTACAATGCCTCCACGTCCAAGGTGACCAAAAAATTGATCTCATCCTGGCGTTGGAACCCCTCTATTAGGCGTAGTACGTCAGTGGTGTCCAGCAGGAACGAGGGTGTCTCCTTAACTAATGGTTGGAGGAAGTGGTCGCAGAATTTAGACAGTGGTTCCAACAGTGAACCAATCCCGGAAACGATGGGTCTCCCTGGGACTGGGCTAACGCCCTTGTGTATTTTCGGTAAAATGTAAAAGTAGGGCGCTTTAGGATCTTTAGTCACTAGGAAGTCTGCCTCTTTCTTGCTAACCCAGCCTTCTGTTTCCGCTGTGAAAACCATTGTGGATATCAAGGTGGTAAGTCTTTTAGTGGGGTTCTCAGTGATGGGGGTGTAGTACCTGTCGTTACTAAGTTGACGTAGGCACTCAGTGTCATAATCACCGGTAGACATGATTACAGTTGCACCCCCTTTGTCAGCCTGCTTGATGGTTATGTTGGGATCATCAGCCAAGGATCTTACTGCTGTCCAATCTGCTGTAGAAAAATTGTGAAAGGGAGCGTCGGGTCTGTCCTGTGTTAAATCCTTGAGCACAGCTTGCTCAAAGGTTAAGATTTCATTAGGCACCATGCTGCTATTGGAGGTGAAAGTTGATGGATTATGTAACCCCGTGTCGTAACTGCACGGTTTAGGTCTGTCTTTGAAAAAAGCGTTCAGCCACACTTTCCGGAAGAAGCTGTGGATTTCGCATTGGTCTCGAAATCTGTCAATTCTGGGAGTCGGAACATAGCCTAAGCCTTTTCGCAGGACTCTCAGTTCAGTCTCTGTGAGGATCCTGGGGGAAAGATTGACTACTAGTTTTTCTTCCCCCTGGTCATGCTCCTTGTTTCTACAGAGTTCTGAGTCTGTTCTTGCCAGTGTACTCGTTTGGCATTCCCTCTTCTTCGCCCTCTTCCTCTGCCCCAACCTCTGCCTAAAAAGGTGGGTTGTTGCCAAGGAAGAATGGCAGTGGTCCTTGTGGGTACCCCGGTGGCCCCTGTGGGTACCCCGGGAAGTGCCAGATGGGTGGACCTTGGTAGGCTGGCATATTGTAGTGGGGATATGCCGGACGTCTCGAGTTATTGCTCCCCCAACTTCCTGTACTCGAATCATTGTTTGAGGAGGATCCCCTCCTTGAATTAGCTGCACTCTCATCTGACGAGTAGGCTGTTTTTTGTAGATGTAAAGTCAGCCTTAAGATAAGGGTAGACCTTTTCTTTGTCGAACCTTTGAATGTCTTTTTGTAATTTGCTGATTTTTTGTTTCATCAGAAACTCTTTGTTCTCATTGATTTCGTTATTAATTTCAGTGAGTTTACACTTGTATATCGTCGTTTGAATTGCCGTCTTCAAATTACCCTCAGCTATTTGTATTCTTACAAGGAGGGTGTCTGCTATCCTTTTCACAGTATTTATAATTAGAATGAGTAAGTCCCTAGTGTATTTCCATGACACTAGGGACCATTCCTTTTTGAAGACAGGGTCATCCAAGAAGAGGCGGGGAAAGTTGTTGACAATGATTGTATTCTTGTCCTAATTTGGTTCTCTTGCGGCTTTGACCAAGTACTTGACTGACCTCTCACGCCCATTTGCACCTTACAAGATGGCGCCCATGGCGGTTCTCACTACACCGGTACTTTCAATATGGCCGCCGCTACTTGTCTCTCTTTGATGCGGGTTTCACTCTAGTGTTCTGCCGCCTATGGAGACGAACCACAATGCGCGCCACTTCCGCGAGTATTTAGCTGCCACAATCGGGTGTGCATTTACCTCCCGGATCCGGCATTGCAGGGTAGGTCTTCCGCCACCTGGGCGCAACACTAACGTGAGTACCTATGCCTTCTCCACCCTCCGGGCATCCTGCAGTGCTTTGTCTGTACAAGGTGAGCCTTTGAGGTCCTAGGCTATGATATCGTTCGTCGATATCAGCAGTACACCATCGACCTGGGGCATGATCGTCACAAGTCTTTGCTTATGGTGGCGCTTTGCCGGCTCGTTGCCAGGCGGGCCGTACTGTGTGGCCGGCCTCTCGGGCCGTTACGCGTTCGGTTCGTGGGTGCCTACGGACATAGCGCCACCCAGACCGTGATTGACGGACCCCGACGTGGGGCCCTGACTATTAGCCACCTCAGTCACTACCCTTGCCGCATCAGACGCTGTGACTTCTATCCTGAACTCTGAGTGGGGACCCCTGCCTCCACCAATTTTTTATTAACTGTCCACATCTTTTGGCCCCTTCCATAGGACACTCGTTACCTTAACGTGTCCATTACATGCCGTGATTTGATGGGGCCAGTCGCGATTAGTTTACGGGTGAGTTGTTTGATCTCACCACTCTGCTACTACTTTTTAACCACATATTACCTATTCCACTTGGCACTACAGCTGCACTAATTGTGTTTGAGCAATGTGGTGCGAGCATGGCTGATTCTGGCTAGGTCTCAGCCACCTTCACAATGTGAGGCTCACCTATGTTACGTGTGTACACATAGTGGTGTATTATAGGGGAGAACGATGGCGCGATTAAGCAACAATGTTATCTTGAATGAAATGATTTTCTCATTTGTCTTTATAGACTGGCCGCTGCATCGGCAGGTACCACACCTTTTGGTGCAACTTATGGTAAAATTAGGTTAACACACCACATTGCCATTGTTTTTAGTGTAGACATATCACATTTTCACTAGGTCCTGAGGAATTGCCGCTAGATCCACCTGACTAATAGGCAAGAAACATGTCGACCGCATGAGATTGAGCGCAACACAGTGCAGCATCATTGCAGAGAGTCGCCACTCCATTTTTTAATAAGGGTGGAAGGCAGGATCATTAAAATTATTTTGCCTGACTCTTCCATTTCCCTGTTTTAACTCACAAGGTCTACTTGACTTACACATCTGCACTTCTACACTCCCTAGGCCCCTTACACCCACTTCACCAAACGGCAAGGAATAAAAGATCTCCGCCAAATAGCCCCTGCATAGGGTGCCCGTCGGGTATTGCAGCGCCGACCCGACGAGGAGCATGCCCGATGATGAAGCATGACACCCAGCGGGCTGGGTGTGTGAGGGCCCTCATTCCGAAAGGAAGGATTTCCCTTCCCTCCTTTCGTTAGATAGCTGTGTTTTTCCTGCTTAGTATCTCGCCTTCTACCTTTCTCTCCCCCCTTAGGAACTGCATACCTATTTGTTTTGTCATCCTGTTGCTAGCCCTTAAGCCTGGAACTCCAGGCTGTGATCATCCTGGTCCTGATTCTATTGATCCTCCTTTCCCTCTGCATCCTGGTCCTAGTTGTTCTGGTACTCAAGGTCCTGATCCTCTTTGCCCTGATCTTCCTGGTCCCCTTAGTCCTCTATTTCCTGGTCCTCTTAGAACAATTCCTTCTGACTCTGGCTGCCTGTGCCACTGGTCTCAGCTATCTGGCACTCCTGGCCAAAGTCATGCTATTCTTATTTTCACAGTCCCTTCTTTTTACAGAATATCAGAATCGAAAACATTTTGAGACAAAGTATCGTATGAAGAATATCGAGGACAAAAATATTAAAGGTGGGCAGAGTTTGCGGACTTGCACTACGTGGAATTCCGCGTAGTTGCATATAAACTCGGTGGAATTCCGTGTTGTTCTGCTCCACCCTACTCTACACCTGAAAGCCACTCTCTCTCTGCTACTGCACCTCCTCATGCCAGCTGCTGCTGCTCGAGATGCCAGCTCCGCAGACTTGGGCTTTTGGGGGCTCTCACAAGATAGGCACATAATGATGTGGGGCATCTTCACGGTCTATCATGATCGACAGTACCGCAACTTCACACAGCAGCCGGCACTGATCACCTGTCAAAGGAACAGTTCTCTTCAGAGCACACGCGCTCCGCAGACTTGGGCTTTTGGGGGCTCTCACAAGATAGGCACATAATGATGTGGGGCATCTTCACGGTCTATCATGATCGACAGTACCGCAACTTCACACAGAAGCCGGCACTGATCACCTGTCAAAGGAACAGTTCTCTTCAGAGCACACGCGCTTTTTGAGTCTGGGTTGCAATGCTGCTGGGTAGAATGCGGACAGTGCTACTGTTTGAAACCCCTGTACAATACTTTGCAGCCACCATTCATCATGCCGAGGACGCCTCGGGTCGTGTTCTCTCTTTACAAAAAATAGGAAATACGTAAATACAATATTTAATTACCTCCTCTGTAGCGGATGCAATGGACCGGGCCGCTGAGCCATATTGCTGAATCCCTCAGACTCAGTGAGGGGTTCCTTCTCTGTTTCTATAGCAGGCGTAAGGCAGTCATAGACATAGAAGAAGTACACATGGTCAAAGTAGGGTGTTGTTTTCTGTCGCGACCACAAATTGTTAGGAGCACAGTTGCGGAGTGGAGCAGATGTTGCTGGGAGGAAGCAACCTGAACCCAAGGCCTGGTACATATTCCTGCTGCAGCGTTGCAGGCTACTGGTGAGGAGTCCAGCAGAGAAATGCAGCGTGGCAGGTAGGTGTGGCCTGCCTCCCCCAGACAGGTGCAACCTGCACTCATAAGGCTCAACTAATTGCCTGTGGCTGGAGGTGAGAGACTCTATCCCTCGGAGGCCTATAA
This sequence comes from Calotriton arnoldi, assembly GCA_963921515.1. Classification (NCBI taxonomy): domain Eukaryota; kingdom Metazoa; phylum Chordata; class Amphibia; order Caudata; family Salamandridae; genus Calotriton; species Calotriton arnoldi. The sequence goes on from CAWUFW010000415.1 coordinate 4,052,575, forward strand.
TTTTCATTGGGCTTGCTCGGCTGCCCGGGCCTCGATAGGGGGCTTATTCAGATAAGAATCCTGCCTTGTGCCTCTGAGGGCCTTATTGCTCCTGTAGGGTTTGCCAGTTAGGGGTGGACAGCTGGAGACAAACTCCGCCATGCAGCGGAAACTGAGTTTTTTGCCGTACTCCGCGCTCACAGCAGAGCACGAAGTTGGCAAAACTCTGCAAACTCCGCTAGCGGAGTTCACCGCCCGCTCTTAAATAATACTGTGAAGGTAAGTTTCTATAGGTAAGCAAAGTTTTTCTATATATAACTCCACATATATGCACCATGACTCTATATATATATATATATATATATATATATCCAATTACCACTCAAAGGTGCATCCCGGCACCGAAAAGAGACGGACAACTACTTCTTAAGCTGATACTGCCGGCCGCAGTAGCATATTTATTATTCCATGTAATAAGTGCAAAACTCGAACATGACGCGTTTCGGCCAACAAGGTGGCCTTGATCACATAAATGCGTCGCAAGAAAGTGACGTTTAAATAAAGCGATTGATTGACATGTGACTTGGTGCCCATTGCCTGCATAGCCATAGAGGAAATACTATACATCGTTAACATTGCCTACACCCGCTTAATTGCACCTAGACTAATGAATCATGCTGATTTACATTATATAAATATACAAATAAATATAAATATAAACATCATAATTACAAGTGAAATAAACACATATAAAAGAGAGATGTAATGATGATAAAAACGAAATTCCGTTCTGTTTTAAACAAAGTCCAAAGAAAATATTGTTAATATTCTAAACCCATACATGTGTATCTGGTCCTTACTAGCACTGTAGAGATATTTAAGTAGTTAAAACATACTCCTCGTATATCGTATTATAATGGCCTAACCTATATAATCATGAATGCACAAATGCACCAAGATCCTACGAGACAATTAACACAATGGACCAAATAAAGTTTAAATTATTGGATCATGATATAAAGGACTTGCCATCATTATATGTGAAATTCATTTCGTTATACACATACTTATAAATAAAAGCCCATGCCAAATTTCAATCAGTTAATCTAGATTATTCAATAGATATTAGCAAATCTAAGATGAATTAAAAAACATTTTTTATTCATATATATATATATATATCTGCATGGTACATAGATGTGAGGTTAGGAATAGTAAATCTATACTTACCTATTTGCATTTACCTTCTCGATATTTTGGTCCTCAATATTTTTGAAATGATAGTCTGTCCACACAATATTTTTGTTTATGTAATGTTTATGATATGAAGGTTATCGAGATAAGGGTTTTTCTGCGTGGAGCCTGTAGTAAAAAACAGCTGATCGGTCGCGTCCCAACTGCCGTTTTTCTCAGAGGTAGGGAAGCGCGAGCGATCAGCTGGTGGTATCCTCGGTAACGCACGTTGCCATCTAGAGGCACGCGGCGACCTTTTTAAAAAAAATTTTTATTAAAGGGCTTTCATTAATTACCCTTAATCTTCCCCCCCCTTTTTTTTTATTTGGGGCTGGAGAGGCTAACGGCTGTTTCCGCGTTGTGCACGCTCCAGAGAGGCTAACAACTGCCTCCGCGTTGTGCGTGCTCAAGGGACTTTCCTCTGATGAGGCCCAGTGCGGAGAGCTCGGCCGGAGAGGAGGACTCGGCCCGCGAGGATGAGAGAAGGTGGCGGTTGTGGGCGCACAGAGTGTGGGGGGAGCTGCACAACAAGCCGCGCTTGCCTCCGATTGTGAGAACGGGTGTTGGTTCAAGAAAAGCTGCCCTAGCAATGAAAAAACGTTGGAGTGAAGTTCGAAGGGAGGGGAGTGGCGGGGGAAGTCTCAGTAAATTGGAGCACGAGTAAGGGAAGGTGATCATACCAGATAGCGTGAGCACCATGGACTACATAAAAAATAGGTAAAACTATGTAGTTAGCGGTGAAAGGCTATCTAAACAGTGATCTTATTAAGAAATGAAAAAGCAGTCAAAAACACATAACGTAAACAATCTTAATAGAAATAGTAAGAGTAACGTTGGAGTAGTACTTATCTGCTTGAAGCCGCATTTAAAAGAGGCAGATCTATCTAGGCTTGTGGCTATTGTAATACATGAGCATTCTATTCTAGATCTTTACTTTATGATGTATTACTTCAAAGTGGCTGCTTGAAGTTGCATTAAAAGAAATATGCATAATGGTAGCCTCCGGTCTTGTAATGAAATTGAAGACACTAGCAGACCCACCAACCTCGCAATCAACCTCAACAAAACAGTCTGCCTGGATAAAACCAATGTGAAATACACAAAAGGTATGTCTGGTATCTAAAGTGGAAAAGGAGAGGAGACAACAGGAAAGGTGAGTATCTCCAAGAAAGAGTGCTTCTTTAAGGATGAGAACCCTCTCTCACCCAAAGGTGATATGTTTCATCATTGGGTTCAATCCTCAAACTAGGAACGCAAGGTTCCTGGTGTGAGCAGATGTTGACAGGGGATGTGGGGCAGAGTGCAAAAAGATGCCCTCCAAGGTAGAGTTAAAAATGAGAGAGGACTGGTGGATTTTCAACAAATATACCCCCTTTGTATGGTCAAAATATTTCTGCCAATCATGGACCCCGAAAGGGGTTCTAAGGCATTTGTTAGGACCCAGATGGTAAGCCACTCTGCTAAAGACATCAAAGTAGAAATCAAAAAAGAGAAAATAACGAAATACCTGCAGGGCCAGACTGGGAAGTGAAACCGGCCCTTGCAAACTTCTCGGCCGGCCCCCAGGAGGGGGGTGTGGGGTGCGGCCAAGCTGTTTGCTACGGCCGGTTTCTGCCGTTTTTGTTACAGGGGGCCAATAATGCCGGCCCCGTAACAAAAACGGCCCCCAGGGGGCCCACCGGGGAAATGCCCGGTGCCCGCTACGGCCAGTCCGGCCCTGAATACCTGCCTCACAAGGGTTAGCCTGGTAGGAACGGGGATGGCCCAACAGTGCTCAGGGTCCACCGGCCTTCTGTAAAGTAACAGAGAAAGATGCGTTTACAAGAAGCGTTCACAATGCCCTCTGAAATCATTTAGCACAGCTATTTTTAAGTGCTATAACTGAGTACATGTAGTGCCTAACACCAACCAAAGTGATGCCCAGTGAAAGAAGTATTTGGGTCCTCTTACTAAAAATTAGAGGAGGTAACATCCACTCTCATACCTGTAGATAACGCCTCAACTGCAGAACTGTATCATAGTCATAGGGGAATAGAAAGAGGGAGAAAAACACTAGTTTTTGACAATTAATACTAATCCTGCTATATGAATGGCTTTGGCAGCAGATATTGGTAATTTTTATAGTAGTTGAATTACAAAACAACGGTTGTATTCATTTCAAAATTACACAGACAGCACCATCATGTGTCAGACCATCATAAGTGCTGGTGCTGTTAATTAAGTTTCAGTTCAGAGCAACGGAAACCACTGGCTCAAATTAAGCACTGGGAACAGGCAAACTAGGGGACTTGATAAACCAGGGGAGTCAGACCAGGAGGACTGATGGAAGAGGAGGATAAAAAGGTCCAGGATCAGGAGCCTGTGAAACAAGAGACCCAGGATCCAAACAACTAGGGGCAGGAGTACATGGGAATGATGACCAGTCAAACCAGAACCAGGAAGTACAGGGCAAGGAAGTTCTTAGACCAGCATGAAACAGAGGTCAAGGAACATCAGAACTAGGAAAGGCTAGGATAACCTGTGACAGTACAAGTTATTGAAGAGCTATGCAGGCAAGGAGCAGGTAGACGAGGGCCAGGACCAAATTGAAGAGGACTAAGAAGTTCAGGACCTGAAGGGCAATGTGTCCAGGATACTAGGAGAAGCCGGACAGGTATTATGAAGACCGAGGGGGGCAGTGCCAAGGGCATCCAGAAGACCAGAGCAAGAGGACTAGGTAACCTAAGAGGCTGATGACCAGGAGCACCGGAAACATGGCTAAGAGGGTCATGAAAATCAGGAGCTAGGGGACCAGGGCTCCGATTACCAAGTGGGGCAGAGCAAGATCTGGGGAGAGGATCTGAGATAAGAAGGCAAACCAGCATCTGGAATATCAAGTGGAATGCAATAGAAGAAAACTCCCTAGGCAATAAAAGGTCTACCAACTTAACAGACCATATTAGCTAACAAGACATGACAAAGTGAACTCAGTGTAAGCAAAGATAATTTAAAAAAAATTCATTTCTTTAATTCAAATTAGTAAAAGATGTCAAACCATGATTCATACAGAAAATTGAAGGGGCGTGGCTTGGCCGAGGACGATGGAGGACGCGTGAGCAGAGAGCTCCGCATCAGCCTCCCAGTTATCCTGCATAAACGAATGACCGGGGTCGCCTAGCATGCAATCGGTGCCTGCTACGGTGTCGGGATAGTGAGGAGCGGACCTGGTGCAACTCTGCCAGCCGCCAGCGCCATGTATTGAAGACAGCAGCTGGTATCGAACCGGGGAGGTCGGGACAGCACAAAATGGCGGCAAGGGCGGCTGCCGGGAACATAGATTACTGAGATTTGCCCCGATCGCGGAGGTCAGCCCGCGGCACCCGCTCAGAGCTGCTCCAGCCGATTGATACTTCCCAACTCAGATTCGAGGAGTGGGAAGAGGTGAATGCCAGTTCGACGGACGACAGCGACACTGCAGGGACGCTTGGGACCGCGCCCTGAAGCCCTGAGGTAGCTGCTGGGCGGACCCATACTCCGAGTGACGGCACAAGGATACCGGAGCATGCACCGGCACCGCCGAGGAGTATTGGGCTAAGCGGGGGAGCGGAAAGACTCGACGGCAGCCGGGAGGCCCCCTGGGGGTCCAGAAGTAACATTGCGGTCAGTATCTGCCACGCGAGGCGTTTCATCCGGCGCGGCGGGAGAGAGTGTGCGGGCGGGCCCCGTGAGGCTCGCTGTGCTGCTGGAGTGCACCTGAGTGCCTGGGAGATCACGCTGAAACCTCTCTGATTCCAGTGGAGCCCAGGGCTGCTTTGGGAGAGGCCAGCAGCGGGAGTCATGGTATGGGCAACAGAGATGAGATGACGGAGTCAATGGGGTATTCACTGAGGCGCACTGCATCTGAACAGGGCCCGCTACTAGTGGAGGTGCACACTGCTGATTAGTGCGGACAGAGCGAGAGGAAGCATATCGACGAGGCGATTACTCAATCTGAACTGATATGCTGGGCCGGCTGTATATGTGCCGGGATTGGCGCTTTATGAGGATGAGGCATGGCAGTACCCCAACAACGGAACTGAATTGAGTCAGTGCATTGCGGGGTTTGCAGGTACGATAGCGAAAGGGCCAGCTGCTGCAAAAGAGCCTGTGGGGATAACGTCGTCATCGGCCAGTGGGAACAGGGTGTCTGTGCACTGCAGGCGCCCCCTCAAGGGCACTCTGCTAAGATTCGTAGGCAGTACAGTGGTAGTAAGGTTGTAGCCACTGAGTGGGACTGCATCGGCATGGGCAAACCCAGAGGACGCCAGCCTGGGGCCACCCAGGATCCTGAAGATAGTGCTCCAGAACAGCCGCAGGCTACTAAGGGAGATCCTGTACAACAACAGCTTAACAAAATACTCGAGGCCATAGCGGATACGAAAGCTACCCTCCATCAGGACATCAGCGCGGTGGCAGTTGGTCTAGGCCTCTTAAGAGAAGAACATAAAAAACTCTGGGAGAGGGTTAAGGAGGCTGAGTCAAGTATTGCGGAACTGACCCCGGCGCATAAAGCTATGGAGCAGCAACTGGGGGCCCTCACGGATCGGGTAGACCTCCTGGATCGCAGGGCAGAAGATGCCGAAGGGCGCAACCGACGGAACAATGTCAGGGTCGTGGGTTTGCCGGAAGGAGCCGAGGGAGAAGATATGGTGTCCTTCCTGGAGACTTGGTTCAGAAGTGTAGTGGCCCCGGAGGGCCTATCGACTTTCTACACCCTCGAAAGAGCCCATAGAGTCCCAGCTAAACCGTGGGTTCCGGGGAGGCCCCCGAGGCCGGTGGTGGAACGCCTGCTTCATTTTCGTGATAGGGACTTACTCCTGCGCAGAGCGAGAGATGGGGGCCCTTTCAACGTGGATAACAACAGGGTCACTCTATTCCCGGATTACACACTGGAGGTGCAGAAGAAGCGGGCATCCTATGTGGAGGTCAACAGAGCGCTCAGAAATGAGGGCCTTCAGTATTCTTTGATGTTCCCGGCCCGCTTGCGTATTATCCTGGAAGGAAAAACACACTACTTCGACTCTCCAGGAGAGGCCTGGGATTGGCTAGAGATTTATAGAGGTGACACGCCGCGGGTGAGAACTCTGGAGCCACCGGGCGGAACCATGCGGACCCTGGAAGGCGTCTGAACCGACGGCCCCGCAGGAGGACCCCGAAAAAGCCATCACTGTCACAAACTGAAAAAGAAAGGGCTGAAGCGCTACAAGCGGTGGTGGCTCTTGCGCAAGGTCGGAGCCCTACCCCTGAGGAGGCAGCTGGATCTTCCAGAGCATCATCGGATAAGGATTGAGACACATCCCAGAGTGATAGTGTGAAGATGCCGGAAGTGACGCCTCACACTGCGGACGATATTATTTGACCTGAGGTGGTAAGCTGGAATGGTTGGGTGGGTTGGAACGGGGCTGGCTCCACAATGACTGATGAAGGCCCTGGACTATCTTGGACTATATGGGGCTGATGCGCTATGTATGAGAGTGTGCACCTCGATTCAGCCATGCTCCCTTATACCTCTGTAGCCATCAGAGGATTTGTGTATTGTTCAATAGTTTGGATGGGTGCTAGTTTGATAGTAACTGTCCTGGGGAGGGGGAGTTGTTTTTTTTTGTTCTTAATGGGGTTAGATAGGGCCAGGCATGTCACTAGGGAGGATCGTTCTGAGGGACTGACACGACTACTGCAATGGGTTCTGCCCGTAATCTAAAATGTATATCATGGAATGTGCGGGGAATGCACTCAATGTGGAGGCGCCACAAAATACTAGCATACCTAATCCGCAGAGGGGTTCAGATTGCACTACTACAGGAGACACATTTACAAGCGCAGGAAGGGGCAGCGTTGCAGCGCAGATGGCGCGGCCAAGTGTTTTATACTACTTACTCAGCGTTTGCCAGGGGAGTGCTAATTTGGGTGCGGGCAGGAGTGCCCTTTCAATGTACGAACCAACTCATAGACTCAGAGGGACGTTATGTGGTGGTTACGGTAAAGCTAGATGGCCGTGACATAGTCCTGGGAAGTATTTATGCCCCTAATATAGAACAACCCGCCTTTTTCTTACGTCTGTCAAGGAAGCTGGCACCCTTTCTTACGGGCTCTGTACTACTTGGGGGGGGATTTTAATTGTGTCACTGATGTTGTCCTGGATCGATCGCACCCTCCGCTTCCTAGTGCCCCCATCCGCGGAGTCGCGGTGAAATTGGCAGGGACGCTGGGGGCTGGTAGATACTTGGAGGGCCCAGCACCCAGGGGACCGAGACTATTCCTATTTCTCTGCCTTACATGATCTCCATGTACGGCTGGATGCGTTCCTAAGTTCCCCGGACGTGCATGCTGGAGTACAAAGTAGTGAGTATCTCGCTAGGACATTATCAGATCATAATCCCATTTTGCTTCGCATGCAATGGTCTCGTGCGAGGGCTGCAATACCTACGTGGCGCCTGCGCCCGGACGCCTTGGAGGACCAGGTCTTTCGCGACACAGTGGGCACCACCATTACTCAGTATTTCCGGGACAATACTGGTACAGCGACATCGTCATTAGTGGAGTGGGACGCATTTAAGACAGTCGTCAGGGGTCGCTGTATCTCAGAGGTGGTGGGGGTACGTAAAGTGCTTCTGAGGGAGGTACAAGACGCAGACCAGCGTCTCTGGGAAATAGAGCGGGATCGCCCTGAAAAACCGGATAAACACGAAGAGCTCATGGAGGCAAAGGAGGCAGTAGCGACGCAGGTAGAGCGCTTGCGTTGCTTTGACTATAAAGCATATAACACGCGTACCCATGCAGAGCGGGACAAATCTGGGGCTCTCCTGGCGTGGCTACCTAATCCGACGCGAAGGGGCACCACGATCCTGGAGCTCCGAGACCACCATGGAGCGCCTTGTTGCACCCAGCAGGGCATCAATGAACTATTTCTAAAGTATTATGCTGACCTATATGCAAGAAGGTCCACTTTGTCGGAGCCAGAACTGGATGGGTTCACACAAGAAGTCAGACTGCCGCATTTAGATGAGGAGCAAGCGGATCTATTGGGGAGAGATATTGAGATTGGAGAAGTAAGAGGGGCCATTAAACATATGGGGCGGAACAAGACTCCGGGGACAGACGGGCTCCCGATAGAGTTCTACCTTACTTATACTGAACAACTGGCACCTAGGTTAATGACGCTCTACAATGATGCGAAGCGGCTAGGCCAACTCCCCACATCTACGCGGGAGGCTGTCATTATCCCGCTCCTTAAACCTGGGAGACCATCCTGGGACAAATCTGCGTATCGCCCACTATCCATGCTTAACACGGATTATAAAATCTTAAGTCGTATTTTGGCCACCCGACTCCTTCCCTATATGTCGACCTTAGTGCATAAGGACCAGGCTGGGTTCATCCCGAATAGGAACACGGCTCTTAATATTCGGCGATTGCTGCAAATTTTTTAGAGGCTGACTCCTACCCGAAGGATAAGGCTACAATTTTTGCGGTAGATATCGAAAAAGCGTCCGATAGCCTTGAATGGCCCTACTTGTTCCACGTAATGCATAAATTTGGGCTTGGAGGCCAATTTATACAGTGGACGGCCTTATTATACAAGCACTCTACAGCAAGAGTTAGAACGGGGGGGTTTGATTTCGGGCCCCTGTGATGTGACTCGGGGCACGAGACAAGGGTGTCCGCTGTCCCCCCTATTGTTTGCTTTGGCGATAGAACCGCTGGCGGCCAAGGCCAGGACGGGACAACACTACCAGGGGATGTGCGTGAATGGGCGACTTCATCATATAGCCTTATATGCAGATGATTTGCTAATGTTTCTGGCAGACTCGGATGACGCCCTGCGCGGGGCGAAGGACCTACTTCACGGCCTTGGTGCAATATCGGGACTTTGAGTGAACTGGGCGAAGCCCTGCTTGTTCCCGACCATTGGGAACATGAAGTTCGGGGTGACATGGAAGTACAGATGCCTGACATATTTGGGAGTAAGAATTTATCATGCCCAGGAAGATCTGTTCGAGGGCAATATTGGCAGAACCATTAGGGGTCTGAAGAGTTGTTTCGATTTTTGGGGAGCGCTCCCACTGTCGCTAGCTGGACGGGTGGCTTTGCTCAACATGGTGGCCCTCCTGAGGCTGTTATACTATTTTGGGACACTGCCAATATGGATCCTAGGTACACTATTTTCGGCAACTCAAGTCCATGGTAACGGGATTCCTGTGGGGTGTTGGTAGGCGACGGGTGGCATTGACTGTTTTGATGCGCCCACGCTCGGAGGGTGGATGGGCAGTACCGGACTTCGAGACTTATTACCTGGCAGCCCAACTGCAATGGTTAACACAAGGCATAGCAGCTACATTGCACGGAACAGGAGGGGTGAATGACAGAGACTAGGAGCTTAAAGTGCTCTCCCAAATTGTGCTGAATCTTCCCACCCGTGCTGGCGCCCTCCCGGGCGAGCTTAAAACAGCACGGGGGCGTTGGAAACAGAGCTTGAAAAGGTCAGGAATTGCGGTTCCCTATGCGCCTGACATCCCACTATCTATGTGTGAGGCATTGCCGCACGGCGGCACCTGGAGGGGCTTAGCGGGCTGGAAAGAAAAAGGGCTGTCTACCATAGGAGATTTATATGAGGAGGGCGCAATGCTTCCCTTTCAGGACTTACAGGAACGCTTTGACTTATTGGGAGGAGACTTTTTATTACATGCTGCACTTACTGCGGCCATCCGTAAACATTGGAGGGAGGGCTTGGTGGAGCCGAAAACATCGCTGGGATGTCAATATCTAGTGACAGCAGCGGGTACCTTCAAGGCGGTCACGTGTCTGTATAGACGAATGACACAGGAGAGCCTTTTACCCCTGGACACATTGCGAAATAAGTGGGAGGGAGATGTGGGGGCAGAGATTCCGGAAAGGGCGTGGGCTGAAATTGTAGAAAGGGCATGGAAGAGCACCAGAAACGCCCGTTTTCAGCTAGTGCACTTTTACATATTGCATAGAGCCTACCTCACCCCGGCGAAGATCAAAAAATACTTTGACACTAGCTCAGATGCCTGCCCACGTTGTCAGGGGGAGGGAGCAGACTTCCGCCATATATGTTGCAATACTCCTAGTTGTCTCTCTCTTTCTCCCTTCCTACTTGGTCCTTCCCTCCTCCCCTCCCCTTTGCTCCCACTTAGAAAGTTCCAGGGAGAGCTTGCATTAGAATGTTGACAATGACAGTTAAGGAGAGTGGATGATCGGAATAAAGAAGCACTTCCTTACTTGCTGTGGTGTCTTCATTTTCATTTCAAATTATAATACTGGCGACGATCCTGCGCAGGGGGCAGCCGATCATCTCCCCTTTCAGTACTCTCTCCGACTTAAAGCTTCACTCTAGTTGGCTTCAGTGCTTGGAAACCTTTATGCCTAAACTCCGTCACCGATCCTCCATTTGCCAGAGTGCGGTGTCCAGCTGAAGCCTAGGAGAAATGCAGACCACCTTTGCTGAGGATTCTTCAAACTCCTTGCCGCAAGGTTCGTGGACTTGTTAAACTCAGCGCATATCACGGAAGGGGTCTCCGTGTTTCCCCAGCAACTTCTCTGTGACTCCGGTTCCTGTCGTGACTGGGCTGCTCGTGAGCTGTGGGGTGTGGGCTGCCCCCACATTTCCTTCGCCTTCTCCATTCCTCAGCGTGACGCCTGCTTCCGTCGAGTGTCCCCGCTGTGGGAGACTCCGCGGTACTTCTACTTTCTTTGGAGGCCCGGTGCTTCAAGGTCTTGTCAGCTCTGTGAGAGACCTGCAGCGCTTCTACCCCTGTGGAGGCCGGGTCTTCAAAGTCTTACCCTGCTGTGGAGACTCTGTGTGACTCTGGCTGCAGATGAGCCCCGGCGCTTCTAATTCCTGTCAGCGCTCCAGATCTCGACGTCCGCTCATGTGACTCTGGCTGCAGCTGAGCCCCGGCGCATCTAATTCCTGTCAGCGCTCCAGATCTCGACGTCCGCGCAGTTCCTGTCAGCGCATCTAATTCCTGTCAGCGCTCCAGATCTCGACGTCCGCGCAGTTCCTGTCAGCGCTACAGTGCCCCAGTGGTCAAGATCGGCATTGCAACCTCTCGTGTGCCGGTTCCCCTCTGCAGTCATGTATCTGCCTTCATTTCCAAGTTAAAGTGCAAAACCTGCTCTTCTACCAAGCGCCAAGTAAGAATTTTCCTTTTGTGTGCCTATTCTCCTCATTCTGGCTGCTGGGAAGTTCGTGCCTTGCGGTGACACATTCACCTTTCCTCTACGTTGCAAATTATACTGTGTGCCAGCCTCTCCTGCGGTGACACACACACCTTCCTCATCATTCACTGTGTTTCTCAGCCTTCTATAGCCTTTATTGTGGGCGGCCATCTAGTTTGTGCTTTGCGGTGACATACTCTCCTCTCCTCCGTTACAAATCTTTCGTGTGTCAACCTCCTCTGCGGTGACACACACACCATTGTCCTTGCTATCCTCACTCCTTAAAACTCGCTTCTCACCATGGGCACCCCTGGCATAAGCCAACCACCATCATTTCTAAATGATTGTGGAGATCCCAAAATTCATTGGAAGGACTGGACAAAATTATTCGAGTCGTATCTAATTGTCTTGGGGGGAGAAAAATTCTCTGCAATGCGCAAACAGCACATTCTATTACATAATTTAGGAGTCCATGGTAGCAAAGTGTACGAAACACTTACTGAGCCCGATTTGGAAGATGATGATGACTCAGATGTGTATGATATCACTCTCATGAAATTGGAGGCACATTTTGGGGACAAAGTCAACGTTGTCCTCGAACGCCATAAGTTCTTTAGCAGAGTGCAAGGTAAAAGTGAGTCCATCAACAACTACATTGCAGCGCTTAGAGGACTCAACCAGTTATGTGAGTTCGGAGATCTAAATGATTCCCTCATAAGGGATCAATTGGTCAGTTGCACAAACAGTAGCAGAGTACAGGAAAAACTACTTGCAAAAAATCCGACCTTGAGAGAAGCAGTTGCTTTCGCGCAATCTATAGAACATACAGCCAAATGCATAAAAGAAATGAAAATAAAGGAAGAAGTGGTGGCTTCAGTCCAAGCAGAAGTTTCAAACAGTGAAGTCCTCAAAGTCAAAAACAAAGAAGTTACAAAAGAGGTACCTACCGTAAGACCCACAAAAGGTGGACAAGGTCTCAAATGCTTTAGATGCGGCAGCAACAACCATTTGGCCAACAGTCCTTTCTGTTCAGCGCGGGGTGTCACATGTAAAAAGTGTAACAGAAGAGGTCACCTCGCCAGAGTTTGTAGAGATGGGGAAAACATTACAGTAAAAATGGTTAGTGAGGAAAGGGAGCCACCTGCTAAATTTGTATTCCAGTTAAAAGACTGTGATGAGTCCGCCAAACCCAATTATCCCAAATGTACAGTGTATATTGACAATAAGCCTATAGAAATGTATGCAGACTCCTGTTCTCCTTTTACCCTAATCAATATTACGGACTTTGAGAATTCCCTGTGTGGCATTAAATTAGAGTTAAACCCACCTGACATTTCACCTGAAGGGTACACCAAAGACCCCATTCCCCTGGTCGGCATGGTGAGAGCCCGCATTGACTTCAAAGGGAGATCTACAGTAGGTAAGGTGTATGTAGTCGAGAGCGGGGCCAATCTCCTGGGCTGGCAATCATCAGAAAGAGCTAGGGATTATACTTGACCCCAACAACAAAGACCAAGTCATTCTGGTTGAAGCTCCCAACAGCAATAGTTCCTTACGCCATGCTTTTCCGGAGCTGTTTGCTGACAGCTTAGGAAAGTTGAAGGACTTTCAACATAAGATTAAGGTCAGACAAGGTGCAAAACCTGTTGTTCACAAAACCCGTCCTGTACCTCTCCTTTTGAGAGAGACCCTCAAGGTGGAATTAGACAAATTGTGTGAAATGGGGGTCATCCAACCCATAGATTCCTCAGAGTGGTTGGCGCCTTTAGTCTTAGGGTCCAGAGCTAATGGGCAAGGTATCCGCCTATGTGTGGACCTGCGCAGCCTCAACGAAAATATATGGGTGGAGAGGTTTCCCCTTCCTAACATAAACGAGATGTTAAGCACCATGGGGAGGGCGAAGTTCTTTTCGGTCATTGATCTCTCGATGGCTTATCACCAGGTGGAGTTGCACCCGGAGTCTAGACCGTTGACGGCATTTACCTCTCCTTTTGGAGCCTACATGTTCATCAGAATGCCGTTTGGCCTAGCCTCCGCGGCAGCAATTTTTCAAAAGATAATGCAACAAATCCTCAGTGGCATCAAGAATACCTTATGCTTCCAGGATGACATACTAATGTACGGTTCAACCATGGAAGAACATGACAGTGTTCTTAACTCAGTGTGCCAAAGACTCACAGATGCAGGGTTGACGGTGAAACTGGACAAGTGTAAGATCAAGGTGAACTCAGTAGACTACCTAGGGCACACTATTTCCCAAGAAGGTTTCAGACCTAAGTACAGTTTGATACAAGCAGTCAAAGACGCTCCATACCCAACCAACAAAGAAGAACTAAAATCCTTTTAGGTCTGGCCGAATACATGGCCAAGTTTGTAAAGAATTTTGCGGAATTGTGTGATGGCTTACGTGACCTTTTAAAAAGAGTAAAGAATTTACATGGGAGGAGAAGCATGAAAAAATGATCGACGCAGTAAAAAAACAAATTCTGGATTCACCAGCCTTAGGGCCTTTTGATCCCAAAAAAAAGACAATGCTAACCACTGACGCATCTAATAAAGGGCTAGGGGCGACGCTATCTCAAAGGGGTGAGAATGGTGAAACCATAATAGCGTTTGCCTCCCGATCCCTTAGTCCCTCGGAACGCAACTATTCGGTTATCGAGAGGGAAGCGTTAGCATGCTTCTGGGCGGTGAATCACTTCAAATTCTTCCTGTGGGGTACAAAATTCGTTATACGCACGGACCACAAGCCATTAACATTCATGTTCTCGTCAAAAAACAATCACAACAAATCCCCTCACATTACAAAATGGGTGCTGGGTTTGGAGAACTATTGTTTCAAGGTGGAATACTTACCTGGACCTGAGAATGTTGTCGCAGACTATTTGTCGAGGGCCCCCCTCAACGTCAGTCATTGTGAGGACCAATTAGACGTTCCCATATTAGCCATGCATCTTCCATACCTAACTAAAGTAGAATGGGAAGAGAGTATGAGGAATGACAGTGACATGAATGTTCTCAAAGACTTGATCATCAGTGGCTGGCCTGAGAATCGCTCTGATGTCTCTGACTCCATTAAAGACTTTTGGGAAGTAAGATACGAACTAACCTCATGGCAGATAGAATATACCGCAACGGGAAGATTGTTCCACCCAAAGACCTCAGGAATAAAATAATTGACCTTGCCCATGAAAGACACTTCGGCAGGAGCCTCACGAAAAACAAAGTCAGAAGTTGCTTTTGGTTTCCAAAGATGGACTCTTTGGTAGAAATGAAAGTAAAAGAATGCACCAGCTGTGCAAAAAGTGACAAGAGCAAAGTGCTACGTAAAGTTCCCCTATCTCCAGTTGAAGTTCCGGAGATACCGTGGACCAAGTTAGCCATAGACATAATTGGGCCCATGGAAGTTTTGGGGCCCCAAAAGAGGTTCATGTTTGTCCTCATAGACTACACCTCTCATTGGATCAATTTCAAATTTACACCATCCACCAACACGAACAATCTCATCTCCTTTTTGGAAAATATATTTTTCTTTGAAGGCATACCGGCGACCTTGGTTACGGACAATGGGGTGCAGTTCACCTCCGAGTTGATGAGAGAGTTTCTAGAAAAGTTAAACATAAAACATGAAAAAACTGCACTCTATTGTCCTAAAGCCAATGGGATGGTGGAAAGAGCTAACCGCATGGTTAAGGATCACATCCAATTAGCCATCTCCAATAGCCACAAGATCGAAGAATACTTAAAAGATGCATCTGGGCATACCATACTACACCCAACCTTATCACAGGGGTCTCTCCTTTTGTAATGCTAAGAGGGAGGGAACCCAGCACCAAGATGAATCCCCAGTGGTTGGAGGGTGGGAAGAGGGTTATGCCCGACCATGGGATGAGCCAAGAGAAAATCCAACAACACCAAAGGAAATACAAGAGTTGGTATGACCAGAAACACGGTGTTAAAGATCATGACTTCAAGGTCAACACACCTGTAATAATAAGGAAACCCACACATGTACAACCAGGGCTGAGCAAATACCTACCTCCACAACGTGTGGTAAAGGCTAGCAAAAATGTGGTCCGCCTAGAAAACGGACAGACTTGGAGTGGTGATAGGCTTGTTGACATTGCTTAAATTTTCCATTCTCCCCTAGGAGATGTGTTGTAATCCTCCTAGTTGTCTCTCTCTTTCTCCCTTCCTACTTGGTCCTTCCCTCCTCCCCTCCCCTTTGCTCCCACTTAGAACGTTCCAGGGAGAGCTTGCATTAGAATGTTGACAATGACAATGACAGTTGAGGAGAGTGGATGATCGGAATAAAGAAGCACTTCCTTACTTGCTGTGGTGTCTTCATTTTCATTTCAAATTATAATAATATGCTATGGGGGTGCCCCCAGTTGGATACTTATTGGACCGAGGTGGTAACTTTCCTAAATAACATCACAGATAGGGACCTAGAGCTGGCTATAGGGCCGTGCCTGCTGCACTGGTTTCCCCACACGACCAAAAACAAGATCACTAGTAAATTCCTAGATATGGGCCTCTTGTTGGCTAAACGGGAAATCACCATGCATTGGAAAATGCAGAGGGGTCCCAACATTAAAAGATGGAAAAAGGAATTCATTAGGTGGGCGGAGTGTGATGGAGTGATGCGGATGCAGTTGGCAAAAAGGGCGGGCAGTGAAAAGGCACTAGAGGCGGCGCAGGCATGGGAAACGCTGGTGGAGCTCCTAAAGATTCCAGACGGTGATAATGAAGAGGAGTCCGTGAATACTGCCCCTGCTCTAGAAGAGGTAGACCGGGACGATCACCTTTGAGAGTGGCCTGATCAGTTATCTCTAGTCACGGCTCTCAACGGGACCAGGCAATGGCTGGGCATTCGCCAGTACAATACAATCCATAATCTATTATCGAAATCCAGAAGCAATGGACTTCCGCTGTAGTGTGTACGTAGAGTTGGGAGTGACATGCCTGGGGGGGGGGAGGGGAGGTTTGGGAGTTTAGAATAGAGCTAGGATTGGGAGTTATACTGACACAAATGTAATGCGCTTGCGACACCCCTGAGGGCAGTGCTTTATTGCCTTCCCTTCAGTCATTGAATGAGAGGGAAGGTTAGTTCTAGATATAGAAGATTTCACTTGACTGTATAATTCATGACTGTATCGTTGTATCTTTTGTTATGTATCCTCTCTCAGCATTGTATACATTACAGTATGTGTTTGAGCAGACCAGAAACTCTCAATAAAGTTTGTTTAAAATTTTTTTTTTTAAATGATTCATACAGAAAATTGAATTTAAACATATTCTTATCATGATACAAACATACACAATTGACAATAGGACAAGGATAAGATTTACAAAAATATAATAAATACTCATAAAATACAAAAAACAGACATTTTCCAATTATTACAAATCTCAAGAGACATACAATACAATAAAAAACAACAGAAAGTGGCTGTGAGATGGATCTTCTACGCGTGTTTCGGCGTACACTGCGCCTTCATCAGGAGAGCCACAAAGATTTTATTCCCTAAGGGTAAATAAAAAACTCGATAAGATACACTGAGATTCCAGATAAACAATTAAATTTGATCAACTCCATACCTTCACCATGAGATTTTTCAGAGGAACTGAGCAACAGTCATAGTAAAGTCAGGGAATGAACAGAGGAAATATAGAGTGCTAATACCGTCACCCCAAGATCAGAGGCTTTATACAAGAAAGAATACTAATAAAATAGTAAAGTGGTGTACATGCATTTTTCAATATTATAGTAATTGAATAAGTGAAGAGGGAGAAAAGTAACATCCTAATGCTGTAATGCATTCATTGGTACCATGCAGTTGTGAGCATAGGCCTTGGTTCAAAGAAAAAGAGAGGAAAAACATTTTTTTGCTGGAATAAAAGTATGTGCTTACTCAAAACTGGTCATGAGCCCAATCCATACGTAGAACGATAAAAGACAGGGCATCCCAAATGGGTTGAATCAATGTCACAATCTATAGAGAGAACACAGGATGTTTAATGGATTCATCACAACAGACAGGGCTATCTCCTTGTCATGTTAGTTGACACAAGTAATTAATTAGTTCAATTATTTGGCTTTAGTAATTATTATATCCTTATTTTAGGCTAATTTTTGTTATTCTAATTTCTTGTAGCAATTACCGCCTCGCTAGAACAGAACTTTTAATGTATGAAAAAATTATTTCACATCGACCAGAATCCCTTCGAAGCATACATATCCTATGAAAAGGGTAATTAATTACTTGTGTCAACTAACATGACAAGGAGATAGCCCTGTCTGTTGTGATGAATCCATTAAACATCCTGTGTTCTCTCTATATATTGTGACATTCATTCAACCCATTTGGGATGCCCTGTCTTTTATCGTTCTACATATGAATTGGGCTCATGACCAGTTTTGAGTAAGCACATACTTTTATTCCAGCAAAAAGAAAATGTCCTCTCTTCTTCTTTGAACCAAGGCCTGTGCTCACAACTGCATGGTACCAATGAATGCATTACAGCATTAGGGTGTTACTTTTCTCCCTCTTCACTTATTCAATTACTAAAACATTGAAAAATGCATGTACACCACTTTACTATTTTATTAGTATTCTTTCTTGTATAAAGCCTCTGATCTTGGGGTGACGGTATTAGCACTCTATATTTCCTCTGTTCATTCCTTGACTTTACTATGACTGTTGCTCAGTTCCTCTGAAAAATCTCATGGTGAAGGTATGGAGTTGATCAAATTTAATTGTTTATCTGGAATCTCAGTGTATCTTATCGAGTTTTTAATTTACCCTCAAGGAATAAAATCTTTGTGGCTCTCCTGATGAAGGCGCAGTGTGCGCCAAAACGCGCGTAGCAGATCCATCTCACAGCCACTTTTTTTTATTTTTTATTGTACTGTATGTCTCTTGAGATTTGTAATAATTGGAAAATGTCTGGGTTTTGTATTTTATGTGTATTCAGTATATTTTTGTAAATCTTATCCTTGTCCTATTGTCAATTGTGCATGTTTGTATCATGATACGAATATGTTTAAATTCAATTTTCTGTATGAATCATGGTTTGACATCTTTTACTAATTTGAATTAAAGAAATTAATTTAAAAAAAATTATCTTTGCTTACACTGAGTTCACTTTGTCATGTCTTGTTAGCTAATATGGTCTGTTAAGTTGGTAGACCTTTTATTGCCTAGGGAGTTTTCTTCTATTGCATTCCACTTGGTATTCCAGATGCTGGTTTGCCTTCTTATCTCAGATCCTCTCCCTAGATCTTGCTCTGCCCCACTTGGTAATCGGAGCCCTGGTCCCCTAGCTCCTGATTTTCATGATCCTCTTAGCCATGTTTCTGGTGCTCCTGGTCATCGGCCTTTTAGTTTACCTAGTCCTCTTGCTCTGGTCTTCTGGATGCCCTTGGTACTGCCCCCCTCGGTCTTCATAATCCCTGTCCGGCTTCTCCTAGTATCCTGGACACATTGCCCTTCAGGTCCTGAACTTCTTGGTCCTCTTCAATTTGGTCCTGGCCCTCGTCCACCTGCTCCTTGCCTGCATAGCTCTGCAATAACTTGTACTGTCACAGGTTATCCTAGCCTTTCCTAGTTCTGATGTTCCTTGACCTCTGTTTCATGCTGGTCTAAGAACTTCCTTGCCCTGTACTTCCTGGTTCTGGTTTGACTGGTCATCATTCCCATGTACTCCTGCCCCTAGTTGTTTGGATACTGGGTCTCCTGTTTCACAGGCTCCTGATCCTGGACCTTTTTATCCTCCTCTTCCATTAGTCCTCCTGGTCGGACTCCCCTGGTTTATCTAGTCCCCTAGTTTTCCTGTTCCCAGTGCTTAATTTGAGCCAGTGGTTTCCGTTGCTCTGAACTGAAACTTAATTAACAGCACCAGCACTTATGATGGTCTGACACATGATGGTGCTGTCTGTGTAATTTTGAAATGAGTACAACCATTGTTTTGTAATTCAACTACTATAAAAATTATCAATATCTACTGCCAAAGCCATTCATATAGCAGGATTAGTATTAATTGTCAAAAACTAGTGTTTTTCTCCCTCTTTCTATTCCCCTATGACTATGATACAGTTCTGCAGTTGAGGCGTTATCTACAGGTTTGAGGATGGATGTTACCTCCTCTAATTTTTAGTAAGAGGACCCAAATACTTCTTTCACTGGGCATCACTTTGGTTGGTGTTAGGCACTACATGTACTCAGTTATAGCACTAAAAAATAGCTGTGCTAGATGATTTCAGAGGGCATTGTGAACGCTTCTTGTAAACGCATCTTTCTCTGTTACTTTACAGAAGGCCGATGGACCCTGAGCACTGTTGGGCCATCCCCGTTCCTACCATGCTTACCCTTGTGAGGCAGGTATTTCGTTATTTTCTCTTTTTTGATTTCTACTTTGATGTCTTTAGCAGAGTGGCTTACCATCTGGGTCCTAACAAATGCCTTAGAACCCCTTTCGGGGTCCATGATTGGCAGAAATATTTTGACCATACAAAGGGGGTATATTTATTGAAAATCCCCCAGTCCTCTCTCATTTTTAACTCTACCGTGGAGGGCATCCGAATAAACTCAGTCCAGTCCTTCTGGAGATAGTTTTATTATTTACCTCGATTTCTTTTTGCACTCTGCCCCACACCCCCTGTCAACACCTGCTTATCATTTTAAAATACCTCAGCTCCTCCCCATCCGGGTGTTGTAGCCCACACCAGGCACCTTGCGTTCCTAGTGTGAGGATTGAACCCAATGATGAAACATATCACCTTTGGGTGAGAGAGGGTTCTCATCCTTAAAGAAGCACTCTTTCTTGGAGATACTCACCTTTCCTGTTGTCTCCTCTCCTTTTCCACTTTAGATACCAGACATACCTTTTGTGTATTTCACATTGGTTTTATCCAGGCAGACTGTTTCGTTGAGGTTGTTTGCGAGGTTGGTGGGTCTGCTAGTGTCCTCAATTTCATTACAAGACCGGAGGCTACCATTATGCATATTTCTTTTAATGCAACTTCAAGCAGCCACTTTGAAGTAATACATCATAAAGTAAAGATCTAGAATAGAATGCTCATGTATTACAATAGCCATAAGCCTGGATAGATCTGCCTCTTTTAAATGCGGCTTCAAGCAGATAAGTACTACTCCAACGTTACTCTTACTATTCTATTAAGATTGTTTACATTATGTGTTTTTGACTGCTTTTTCATTTCTTAATAAGATCACTGTTTAGATAGCCTTTCACCGCTAACTACATAGTTTTACCTATTTTTTATGTATTCCATGGTGCTCACGCTATCTGGTATGATCACCTTCCCTTACTCATGCTCCAATTTACAGAGACTTCCCCCGCCACTCATCTCCCTTCGAACTTCACTCCTACCGTATTTTCATTGCTAGGGCAGCTTTTCTTGAACCGACACCCGTTCTCATAATCTGAGGCAAGCGCGGCTTGTTGCGCAGCTCCCCCCACACTCGGTGCGCCCACAACCGCCGCCTTCTCTCATCCTCGTGGGCCGAGTCCTCCTCTCCGGCCGAGCTCTCCGCACTGGGCCTCATCAGAGGAAAGTCCCTTGAGCATGCACAACGCGGAGGCAGTTGTTAGCCTCTCCGGAGCGCGCACAATGCGGAGGCAGCCGTTAGCCTCTCCGGCCCCAAATAAAAAAAAAAAAGGAGGGAAGATTAAGGGTAATTAGTGAAAGCCCTTTAATAAAAAAAAACAATTTAAAATGTCACCGTGCGCCTCTAGATGGCAACGCGCGTTACCAAGGATACCACTAGCTGATCGCTCGCGCTTCCCTACCTCGGAGAAAAACGGCATTTGGGACGCGACCATTCAGCTGTTTTTTACTACAGGCTCCACGCAGGAAAACCCTTATCTCGATAACCTTCTTTACAAAAGGAGATTAATATATATATATTTAAGGCTTCTCTAATATTTAATATTTAAGCCTTCTCTCTCTATTTTTATTCCTTCCGTTTTGCCAGTAATATAATAAGAAATTAAGCGTTTGGGAATCCCTTAACATATAATGTCTGACATTGAATCAGACGACTCCAAGCTCCTGGCCCCATTCCTAACCTTAATGAGGAGCATATAAAAAGAATAATCCAACAAGAAATGCGCTCTTGTATGTGAGAAACCATCAGCCAAGTCATTGCATGCAAAAGATCCCTAACGGAGGAAAGCAACACCTCTGACCACCAAGGAGCGCGTAATGACGATTATATCAAAAGTGGGAGCAAAAGGTCAAAGAAAAGTAATAATATAAAAAGAGTTAGCCCAATGAGCACATTGGGAGGTCCAAGCACCTCAAACCTACTGGGAGGTCTACGCACCTCACTCTCTAAAGGAGGACTAAGCACCTCAAACTTCAAGGGAGGCCTACGCGCCCCAAAGACCTCAGGTGTCCTTAACGGCACAAATTACCAGGATGCCCCAAGCGGCACACATTACCAAAGTGCTCTACCTGACCCCAATTAATTGACCTAGAACGACAAGGAGGGCTTGAGTCTATGGATGAATATATTCTTGACCTAGACCCAGACGAGACTGACCCAGATTTTACTCTTTCAGTGGACGAACTTCCCTCTTCCTCTAAAGAAATAATCATCGACCCTCTAGGCGAGAAAATGTTCTCCCCTATAACATCCAACATCCCAGGAGCTCTCAATGGTGGCCTCAGAACCACGTGGCCAAATTCATCAAAAGGTGGATAAGAAACCCCCTTGAGAGAGACACAAGAAATATTTTAAAGGTAGAATGCCCAAGACCTATGGTCCACGACAAAATCTGCCTTACGCCTAACCTAGACCCAGAACTTATTAAGTTCTTATTTAAACTGGGCAGGGACCCTAGAAAGGGCATGGAGCGCTCCCTTAAGACATGCCAGGACCGCATGCTTGACATGCTAGGTCCCTTGTGCAGAATGATCGACCTAATTGAAGAAAGCCACATTAATGGCTCTTCCCCAAACCTCGAGTTACTGAGAGGATGGAGCCAGAGGACGTTAATCCTTCTTGGAAATGCCAATGCTGCAATTAACACCGAAAGGAGAAAAGTTGTCCTGACAAAAATAGACCCTAAACTTAGCGATATGGCCGAAAAGGAACCCTCTGTTAACCCCAATGGACTCCTCTTTGGGGAAGACATGATCAAAAATATGTGACAACCTTTACTGCGCTAGATAAGGCACAAACTAATATGCACAGATTCTTTAACCCTAGTGTTTTTGCAAGGACCAGCAGAAGGGGTCGCTCTACCGGCTGTCCCTATCAAAGACCCTTCTTCAGACAACGGGGTTTTGGCCGACCCTTCCAGACGAACCCCTCCTTCTATCCACAGAGAGGAAGACCTTTCTGTTCGAGAGGTTTCAGAGCTAGAGGTCAAAACACCTCCAAGATCCCAAGTAAGTACCAACTCACCTCATCCTTCCTTTTCAGCAGGAAAAGTGGGGGGTCGACTAAAACACTTCTTTCACACCTGGGAACAAATTACTCAGGACACGTGGGTTCTAGAAACCGTTCAGGACTTCAAAATAGATTTCATAGAGAAACCAACACAACATACAACCCCAAAAGTGTTAAACCTGACCAAAGACCAACAGAGAATTGTGGCAGAAGAGGTGAATTGTATGTTGGAGAAGGGGGCTATTGTAGAAGTACCTTGGGAATGTATGAACTTCCTAAGCAATATATTCCTGGTGGAGAAGAAGGACAAAGGTTGGAGACCTGTAATAAACCTCAGAGAACTGAACAAATCTCTCACTTACAGACACTTCAAGATGAAAGGTATCCATCTCCTCAGAGACATGCTTCTAGAAAAAGACTGGTTAGTGAAACTAGACCTGAAAGATTCCTACTTTACAATTCCGTTGGCGTTAGAATCCCAATCTTTCCTCCAGTTTGCTTGGAACAATCACCTATACCAATTCCAAGCTCTTCCCTTTGGTCTATCCTCTGCCCCCTGGTGCTTCACCAAGTAATGAGGGCTATCGCCTCCGTTTTGAGGGAAAGAGGAATCCGTCTTATAATTTACCTAAACGAAATTCTCCTCATGTCTCAAGATCACTCTCAAATACTGAAAGACTTGAATACTACTGTAGATTTGATAGAGAGTGCAGGTTTTATAATAAACAGAGAAAAATCCATTATGACTCCCTCGAGGTCTCTAGAGTTCCTGGGCTCCACAGTAGATACCGTGAAGTCAATGTTATTACTCCCTCCAAAAAAGATAACCAAGATTCGAAAAGAGATATGGCACGTCCTAAAACAAGACCTCTTAACCTTAAGAGAACGAGCCAGACTCCTGGGCCTCCTCTCATCCTCCATCCAAGCTATTTTCCCGGGTCCTTTAGATTATCGGCCCTTCAAAGGGTCAAGGGCAGAGCCCTTCGATCTGGCCTATGGTACGGAGACAAAATTTATCTAGACACAGAAGCCAAGACAGAACTGACCTGTTGGTTAGAAAACCTGGACGCTTGGAATGGGAAAGCCATTTTTGGCAACTACCCGGAATTCGTCCTGGAATCAGACACGAGCCTTCATGGCTGGGGTGCTTGATTTCAGAATCAGAACACGGGAGGCTTATGGTCCTATATGGAGAGTACAAACCACATAAACTTTTTGGAATCAACCGCTGGGCTCTATGCCCTAATGAGTTTCAAGCAATCCCTTCAGGGCAGATCAGTTATTCTCAAGATGGGCAACATGTCAGCCGTAGCCTACATAAATCGCCTAGGAGGCACCAAATCCCCAGACCTCTCCAACCTAGCAAAGAAACTATGGATGTTCTGCCTGGAACACAAAATTTCATTAAGAGCAGAATACCTTCCAGGAAGAAACAATGTTTGTGTGGACTGGAATTCCAGATTACTAGTAGACCACACCGACTGGAAACTGAACGTGAACATCTTCAGAAGACTAGAATGGCTATGGGGACCCTTAGAAGTAGATCTCTTCGCAAGCAGACTGACATCTCAACTACAGAACTATTTCAGCTGGATGCCAGACCCGGGTGCTCTGGCAGTGAATGCCTTCCTTCAACCTTGGAAAGGGATTCGGGGATATGCCTTTCCCCCCTTTGCAATGATCCAGCGGGTTCTACAGAAGTTGAGAAAGGAACAATGTTCAATAATCCTAATAACACCCTTCTGGCCATCCCAACCATGGTTTCCGACAACCTTGGAATTAGCTTACGAAATTCCCTTTCTACTCCCAGCCTCACAAGGCCTCCTAAGAGACATAGACGGTTTGGAACATCCCCTACACCAGAGCGGGACTTTGAACCTTCTTGCCTGGAAAGTGTCAGGAGAGCCCATGAAATCACTAACCTTTCGGCACAGGCTTCAACTCTCCTCCAAGAATCTTGGACCCCTGGTACACACTACAGATACAACGGCATCTGGAAAAGATGGGTTCGTTGGTGCATGGAAAGGAACCTGAATTCCTTGGAGGCCCCTATCGTACATGTAGCAAATTTCCTTGTAGAACAATTCAAAAGAAGAGGGCTTACCTATAGATTATAGGTCAGCTATTTCAGCAGGTCATTCCCTTTTAAACGGGAGAACTGTAGGGAAAAACTCAAAAATATGTAGAATTATGAAAAGCATTAGGCTTAAAAGACCCCCTAAACCTAAATACGAAAAACTCTGGGACGTTAAATTATTACTTGACCTCTTCTCTAACTGGCCCGATAACAGTCTCCTAGATAATAAAAAGCTCTCCATTAAACTAGCTTCTCTCCTATGCCTTATATCCTGTCGGAGAGCATCGGACGTTAAAGCACTGGAAATAACTAATAGATCTTATGATGCCTTTGGTGTCAGATTTGAAATTATCAAAAGAACTAAAACCACGTCAGACATGATCTTCTACCCAAGATTTGATGCTTGCAAAAAGTTGTGTGTGGTAGATTGTATGAAGGAGTATGATGCAAGAATGAGCAAACATCGCACTGCTGGCATCAACCAGCTTCCTATTTTCTTTGTTAAACCCTTCAAACCCATCTCCCCTACCTTTATTGCTAGATGGGTAAATTAGCTATGCAATTGGCTGGCATAGACCTCCAAAGATTTCTAGCCAATCCTTTTGGAAAGGGTGTAAATTAGACGACATTCTTAAAGCAGCCGACTAGTCCAGTTCCTACACCTTTGCGAAACACTACTGTAAACCTGTTGAACACATGTCTTATGTAGTTCTACATGACTAGCAACATGCATAATGGTAGCCTCCGGTCTTTTAATGAAATTGCGATTCTCCTATTACTATGACCAGAGAATCTGGATTTCATTAAAGACATGGAGGCGAACATTATCCCAACCCTTCCCCCCAGGAAGTGGACATTAAACTTATAATGTTATTTAGTTAATTTTAAACAATGTCTTAATTTTGATGCTATATAGAAATTAAGAAAGAAACAAGACAGTTTTCTTTGTATAATGTATTTAATAATGCACTGTGCAACATTTCTCCCGTAAACATAGGGCTTAGAAGTGCAAAATTTTCATCTTTTGTCCTTTTCAGATAACTCCGCTTAGATGGCTCTTCCACAAGGATGCACCCATAGGGGCTTACCTCTGGAGATTCCAGACTGCCTTCTCGTCCCTCCAAGCAAGTTTCGGCGTCCAGATATATTCCTTCACTTGGAACTTACCAGTTACTTTAAGAAGAAGTTTAATTGTTTCATTATAGTTGAACCTTGTTTTTCTCGCATTTAAAAGAGGCAGATCTTTCTAGGCTTGTGGCTATTGTAATACATGAGCATTCTATTCTAGATCTTTACTTTATGTTGTATTATTTTGTAGTTTCCACGCTGGTCAGTGTTGAGTTAAGTGGTTTATTCAAGACTACATGGTAGAAAGAGACGGACAGGACCGACTCAAACAACAGCTCCAATACAACTGAATACTCCTAGCAGGGTTGCTAGGAGCAGCATAACATTCTAAGAACAATGAGTAACACAACATTCCCAACAGAGATATCACAGATATCACAGAAGATTTTACATACCTTTCTTTCTTCTAACAAAAAAAAAAAATACATAAAAAAATATACCACAAAAATTAAGATCTATACCTGGCAGGTTTAACAATTGACCTAGAGCTCCGTCTAACCTCGATCTGGTCACTATGAGAAGCTTTAGAACACTCACCAGAACGAGATGAGACTTTGGAACGAACCTTGACAACTCTGTTGAGGTTTCACCAATGACCACTTCTGACTTTAACAGCATTTCCAACAATTTTGATAACTTCGACAGGCTCACTGAATTTACTGTCACCCTTTCTAATGTGGACAGGAGATTCAATTTTGACCATGTCACCAACATTAAGAGAAGAAAACTTCACAGCCTTCTTTGCATCGTACCACATTTTTTGCTTGGATTGAGTTACAGACATATTTTCCATAACAGTAGACATTAATCTTGACATATCAGAATCAGACTTCACCCTTTTAGTCATCCAACCAGGCCTGAAATTTTTACTGGCCTTTCTTCCCCTTAGCAATTGAAATGGACAAATTTTTGTGGAACTGTGAGGTGTAGTTATATAGAACCAAATCATACTGTCAAGCAGCATCACAGTCACCACACCATTCAAACTTCACTCCTTTTTTAAGAAGGTTGCTCATTGGCCTCACGATAGAGGCAAAATTAGGGACAAATCTCGAATAATATTCACACAAGCCAAGCAGAGATTTGACCCCTGACTTGTCCACAGGTGCCGGGGCATCCATGATAGCTGTCAACAAACCAGGTTTAGGGCTAATACCATCACTTGAAATCACGTGACCTAAATATTCAACTTTGGGGCGTAAAAATTCACACTTTCTTCCTTTAGCACTACCCCATATTTTCTAAATAGAGAAAGAACTTTATCCAGGATTGCATTGTGAGAATCAATGTCTTTACCAAAAATCAAAACCCCGTCCACTTCTTTGAGAATGTTAGCCATTATCCTTTGAAAAACTGAGCTGCCGATGCAAGCCCAAAAGGCATGCAGCAATAGCGGAAAGTGCCTAAGGGAGAGATAAAGGCAGTCAAGTGTCGGGATTTGGGATCCAGTTCCACTTGGTGGTATGCACTGGCCAAGTCTAACTTCGTGAAATAGCAAGCACCTTTTGTAGAAGAGACTAAGGGGCCGATTCCGATCTCGGCCGGTAGGGCTCCGAATCGGATTCGGATTTACCGGATCCGATTCGGAGCCCTGTTTCCCGACCGAATCGTACGCGGGTCCGGCCGAGCGAGTACGATGCATGCGCCCGCGAAATCGCCGACCGACTCGTACGCGGCTTCAACACGCTCCGACCGACACGCACGGACACGACTCGCACCGCGCTATGGAGACGTTTCCCGGCCGGGTAAGTACGATGCGCGCCGCAAGCAGTCCGACCGACTCGCGCCGTCCGGCTCGAAAGAGCTGTCGGAGCCGGACTTTGGGGGTCCGCGTCGGACTCCCCTAAACGCGTAGGTGCGCGAGTCACACACAGGGGGGAGCCATGGGTCCCCCCTACCTGTGCATGTACGCCGCGATGCGCATGGACGCGTACCCACTGTAGGGGGCGCACTTGTTCGCCTCGCACCCATTGAGTCAATGGCAGCCCGCGTACGCGTCGTACGACCGGCTCCCATTGACTTCAATGGGAGTCCGACCGAATCGAGTCCGATAGCATGCGAATGCATCGTACTCGTCCGGTCGGACTGCTGGGGTCCGATTCGGTCGGAATTCTCTCCGGGTCCGGCTCGGTCGGAGAGATTTCCGGCCCGAATCGGAATCGGCCCCTAAGTCACTTATTTTAGGCAAGAGGTGTGAGTCTATCCAGATTTCCTTATTTAGGGATCTCAAAAACATCAGGAAATTTGTCTTTCCACACTTGACTCAACTCCTCATTCCCAACCACTAAGACCTGTTCTTTGGCCCCAGGTTTGAGGATCATGCCGAAGAGACCTTGGTGAAACCACCCCAAAATGTTAAGACCTTTAACGGCAACTTATACTTTACCCCTGATCCTCCTATCCTTAAATTTAAGTTCTTCCTCAAAGAAACCTAATAATTCATTCTTCGTCCTTCATATGACACAAGTGACCTATCAGGAGAAATCAGAGTCTGCGAACCCTTCCAAACTTCCTCAAATAACTTCTGCGTAATCATCGTTATTTTAGCTCCAGAGTCTACTAATAATTTGATGGTATGAGGACCCACACCAATATCAACAATAGGATCCACGCAGGATGAAGGATCACCCTCAATCACACCTTGAGAACAACATGTGGTGTCATACTTATCATCAATGACAACAGAAATAATTTCGGAATCTGAGTCATCCTCAGATTCAATAGTACAGACTGCAGGTTTTTTTTAATTCTTTTTGAGACAAACTTTAGCAAAATGTCCCATTTTCTTGCAGTAATTGCACATTACTTCAATAGCAGGACATTTTGATCCTCTGAGATGCCAGGGATTACCACATCTCAGACACATATTATTACCATTACCTCTATTGACACTAGCATTTTGAGGTTTGAGGTTGGAAGAGGCGTTTGAATTGACAATGGGTTTCACCCGTTGCTTGGAAGGATTGTTAACATTGACCACATTTACCACATCATTAAGCTTTTCATCTAGTTCTTTCAAATAAACCATGAAGATCTCTATGCTCTTGGCAATCTTAATAGTTTCATCTAAAGAAGGATCACCCATGCTCAAGAGCTTTTGCCTAATGTTCTTGTCTTTGCATTGGCAGACAAATTGGACCTGATCAACTGGTCAGTAAAATTCTCAAATTTGCAATCAGCTGCAAGTCTGCGTAAAACTGAGACATAGGAATCAACATCTTCGGATTCCGTTTGCTTCCTTTTAAACAATTTGTGTCTTAAAACCATAAGACTTGGCTGTTTGTCGAATCTGTGTTTTAATTTCAAACACCGCCTGTTGATATTCGTCGACGTCTTGAGATTCTTCTTGTGTCAAAGGTGGTAAATGTTTGAAGATTGACCTTCCTTCAAATCCTAAAGAATGTAGTAAAAGACATTTTTTCCTTTCTGCTGCATAACGAGAAGCACCCATGGCGCCTAAGTATGTCTCGAAAGCATCATGCCAAATTTCCCAACGAACTGTGGGCTCACCTGGAGAATCTAAAAATGCAGGAGGAGGATTGATGGATTGCATGGTGCACATTGTTGCTTATTTTTGTGTACAAGAAGAATAAACTTGTCAGAATAGTGAGTGTATCACTGAGGATGTGACAAACAAAATGAGATGGTGTACACACAAAACTTAGAAGAAAGTAGAAAGGTGTGTGTATCACCGTGATGAACACAAAAACTGTTGAGTTGAGTAACAATAAAGTTTAGTTTTTTTTAACAACAAAACAAAATATGTAGAAGATTATTAAAACTGGGCAAGAAGAGATATAATGTACATTTGCAGCAGGACGCTGTTTGAAGGTGTGTGTATCACCGCTTGACACACAATACAGAAGACGTTAAAATACAGAAAACGTGAAAACAAGAACATTATAAGCCAAGTGTGTGTATCACTGTTGTAGTGACAGTGTGCACAACATGTACAAACTTGTGAGCACGATGTGTATATCACCGATATACATGGGCTACACACAATGCTTAAAACATGTGCACAGAAACTGCCGAGTAGTGGAACAATAAAGCGTTCCTTTGTTTTAAATTTGTTGAAAACAATGTTAAAGTGGAGCAGAAGATGTGCAGAAACGATGCAGCCGAATGCTGTTTGAAAAGACAAGAGGTGTGTGTATCACCGCGTGACACACCGTAGCAGAAAACACCAAGCAAGTTGAAGTGAAGAAATTGGACCCAAACGAAGACGGCTGCTGAAGCGTAGCGTAGCTTGGGGACGTCGTCAGTACACTACAAACACCACGTCAGGCAGACTGAAGAGGAGAAAAGTCGCGCGGAGAAATACCCTCGATGGCGAAAAGGAACGTCAGGGCAGGACAACAAAGCTGGTTGCCAGGTGAGGATGCGTTGAGTGTGGATGAGCTTGTGCTAGTAGCAGGCAATATTTTCTTTTGAAAAGAAAAATGTCGGTAGAGTGGCAAATACGGGGCAAGGCCGGGAGCAAGCGAGAAACACAAAAAAATATGTAGAAAGAGAGCGTAGGGCAGAGGACCAGTCTCAAGTAAAGAAAGCAAACGCCCTACCGTGTCAGTTGGCACACACAAGAGCAAATCGGGGTTCACCGCTCTCCACTTTGGGTGCTTGCACCAGGAGTTCACAAGTAAGGAGAAGACCAAATTTGTTGCTTCACACTCAGGACACCTGTAATCCACCGTTGGATATATTGATAGAAGAGACTTGCTTGTAGAAAGAGTTGTTTCTTGAGAAAGCACGCGAAGGTAGAATGACCATGTAGCCATAGATCGTCGCCAATAAATCTGTAGTAACCACACTGGTCAGTGTTGAGTTAAGTGGTTTATTCAAGGCTACATGGTAGAAAGAGACGGACAGGACCGACTCAAACAACAACTCCAATACAACTGAATACTCCTAGCAGGGTTGCTAGCAGCAGCATAACATTCTAAGAACAATGAGTAACACAACATTCCCAACAGAGATATCACAGATATCACAGAAGATATTACATACTTCAAAGTGGCTGCTTGAAGTTGGATTAAAAGAAATATGCATAATGTTAGCCTCCGTGTCTTTAATGAAATCCAGATTCTCTGGTCATAGTAATAGGAGAATCGCAATTCAGGCTGTGTTTCCAGGCCTGCTACATTACAGGGCCTTACAACATCTGAGAAAAGGTTTGAGTATACAGACCACATTCCACTGTTGAACGAGGTCAAAGCTAAACTCGAATGATGGCTGGGACACATGGAGGCCTGGAATGGCAGGGCCATTTTCGGTTCCCTACCAGAACTGGTAATAAAGCCAGATGCCAGCCTTTGGGGCTGGGGCACATGTTGTAGCACGTTTCTACAGGCAGCCGATGGTCTCTAGAAGAGTTGAACCTGCACATCAATTGCCTAGAGTTACTAGCAGGTTCTTATCCAATTCAAACTCTCACACCGATGAAGACGTTTTGTTACATCCTGCTGAAGATGGACAACATCTCAGCTGTGTGTTACAAAAACAGTCTGGGGGTACCAAGTTGAGGGTGTTGGCAAAGATAGCCAAGGACTTCTGGCTCTTCTGCAAGAGTCGCAAGATCCCTGTGGTTGCAGAATACATTCCAGGGCATTCAAGTGTGATCACCAACTGGAATTCCAGAGATCTGACAGACTCCAGCAATTGGCAGTAACATCCTCAGATTTTCAGTTTAATTCAGGACAAGTGGGGCCCTTGCAGGATAGATCTCTTTATGTCCAGGTTGAATCAGCAGCTGGAGGAGTTCTTCAGCTGGAGACTGTATCTGTTGGCAAGGGCAACAGATGCCTTCTTACAGGACTAGTCAAAGGGCCTGAACTATGCCTTTCCTTCCTTTGCAATGATTTCGAGGATGGTGGCACTGGTGAAACGGCAGCTAACGGAACTGGTTCTGATCACTCCGATCTGGAAGGCCCAGCCTTGGTTTTGTGTCCTGCTGGAACTAACATGCAATTTCCCATTGTCCCTTCCATGCTTCTCTGAGATGTTCCGGGGCCTCTGGGGGAGTTGCACCCTGATGGTTATATTGGGGCAGCTGTGCCTGATGCCAAGAGGGTTACCAGCAACAGTGGTGTTTGCCAGGAATTTTGAATTCAACTGCAGAATTCGTTGAGCAAGCATGGGCACCCTTTGCACACAAACGATATTCCTCAGCTTGGAGATGCTGGGTGGGTTGTTGCTTGGAACATCACTTGGATCCTGTGGAGGCAGAGTTAATGGATATGGTACATTTCTTGTCCCAAAAAGCTGAAGAGGGTCTATCTTACAGGTCAGTAAATAGGTTCCATTCTGCGATTTCAGCGGGTCATATACAGGTTGGTAGTGTTTCAGTATGTATGCACACTTTGATCTATAAGCTACTGAAGGGTATTAGAATAGATAACCCCCAAAACTGAGCTACTCTTCTCTCTGGGATGTAAACATTGTTTTGCATTTGCTTGAGAATTGGACTCCCAATGAGCAGCTTTCCAGGAAACAGTTGTCAGCCAAATTGGCCTTGCTGCTCTGTTTAATTTCCTGTATAAGAACTTCGGATGTAAAAGCTCTGGACCTTGCAGGTAGAGTATTTACTCAGGAAGGAGTCTGATTTTCCGTTACTAGAAGGACTAAGTTGCTTACTAGGAATATGGACTATCCAGCTTTTCCTTTTAATGAAAAATTGTGCGTGGTCAAATGCTTGAAGGTGTATGAGGACCCTACCAGGTTTTTAAGGGTTGATCCAAACAGACAATTGTTGATCTCTTTGCAGAAGCCCTTTAAACCGGTCTCCACGGCTACCATTGCTTGATGGCTGAAGGGAGTGATGATGGAGGCCAGCATTGATATCCAGACCTTTGGGACCCATTCAGTAAGAGGAGCTATGGCTTCTAAGGCGTTGTCTTTGGGGTCCACTTTGCAGGACATTATGAAGGTAGCCGATTGGTCATCAAATTCAACCTTTAAACAGTTTTACTATAAACCGATAGTAGAGGTTGCTTCTGTGGTGGTAAATCAGCTTTGAACTAGCATAATCTGAGCCTCCGGTCCGCACATAGAATGAAAAATTTGCTAGCATTCGCACCAAGAATTTTCAATTCTATTAAGGACACAGAGACAAGAATTATCCCTCCCTATTTGAATACACTGTAAACTTACTTTGTATTTGTAATTAATATTTTCATGATGAATTGCTATATTATTCTGAAATGTACATACTTTTATGAAATGTGATGTTAATGTACACCCATCCGCATGTTTTTTATTGGAGATTGTAGATATTACAAGTTAACTGTTTAATTGTAGGTACAGATCAGAAGCAAGAGTGAAGGCCTTCACACTAGAAGTTTCAGATAAATTGCACTACGTGCAGATGTTTGTGGTTATGTCTCCTGTTTGATGTGTTTTGCAACCAGCGAAGAAATTTGGAGCTTGCCAAGAAGTTTGGGTATTCAGTTCTGGACATTTTTGTTAT
This sequence comes from Calotriton arnoldi, assembly GCA_963921515.1. Taxonomy (NCBI): domain Eukaryota; kingdom Metazoa; phylum Chordata; class Amphibia; order Caudata; family Salamandridae; genus Calotriton; species Calotriton arnoldi. The sequence goes on from CAWUFW010000415.1 coordinate 4,086,077, forward strand.
TTGATGCTTGGAAAGGAAGAGGCACTCAAAATCGTGCTTGTCGTATTTGAAGGAGCATGTTGGCTATTACTGATGGTGATGTTATGGAATGGGTTCTTGGGAAATGTAGTTTATATGTTAAAAGTGCTTTTATTGGCTGCTGTAACAAATGCAGTAAAGGAAGAGAAGCATAATCCTCGCCTCCGTGTCCTTAAAAGAATGGAAAATTCTTGGCGTAAACACTATCAATTTTTTTATTATCCTCCTTCCGGGGTTTTCTGTCTTAGGCTCTTCCCCGTTCCTCTGAGAAGTCCTTCTTTACTTTCCCTTTTTCTTATCTTCACCTGGTCTCCTCCACTGTCCTTAATATTTGTCCTTTTTTTCTTTTCAAGTTGTTGCCGCAGTGTGGGCTCTGTATCATGGGATCTCTCCCCTCACCCACAGGTAAGTCTCTCTTTGCGTTACCCTTCCTCACATAGGTATGTGAGACTATGTGATGATTATGCCTGAGCAGATGGCAATGCTGAACTGCTAGTCTATGATTGCCTTGATGACCTGGTCTACCATGTTTCCACATCTGGCATACCATGGCAGTACCCTATTTAATTTATGGTTGGTAACTCAAGTAGAGTTTACGTGCTCTAGTATTTTTTCTGTACATTTCGTTATTGTTGCTTTTATTGTAGGTGTTTTTGAGGTTAAGTGATGTCACTTACTATAATATCATAAGTGTCAAATGTCATATGACATAACTTTATGTGATGTAACCTGGGTCAAAGGTCGAATAAGGACACTTTCTGTGAAGTAATGAGAGGAAGGGTCAGAGTGTGATGTCACTTCCGCTACCCCTTGCATTTTGTTGAATCGACATCCATGTCTGGAAGGTCTGAAACTGGCTTTGTAGGAGCAGAAAAAGAGGTTTGAAAGACAGACTTGATTTTTTTCTGATTTTCAGGGTTCAGCGTAGGTGTCTCAAGCCAGTGTTTTATGTAAGCAGTTTTAAATTCTATTGGTATTGTCCCATTTTCAAGTATTGGCTACAGGCAACTTTAACTGGCTGTAGGCAGATCTTGGCGTATTGCTGCTCTCTCCCTGTCATGCAACACAGTGCAGCAAGCTGTCTTGCTGCGTTGCGTGGCTTTTTGATAAATCTTCCCCTGCTTCTCCAGGGTGAAGAACTGACAGAGTATAAAACAAGCTTCCTTTTCACTGATGCAGTAGGGCCATAAGGGTGCTTGGCACAGAAGAACGCCTCACCAGTGGTGTAACTAAACATGATGGGTGTCCCCCAGCAGAATGTGGTGCGTGGCCCCTGAGCCTCCCATATCTCACAGTTACCCATAGCCTTGGGTTGAAATGGGATTCTATGAAGCTTAGGTGCCACCTGTTACACAGGAGCTGCAGGGGCCTGCTTTACACCCCTGCACCTCACATCTCCGCTGAGTTCATTTGAAGGGGGTTCCTGTGATGCGGGGGGATGGTGCTCAATATGTGCCAGTGGTGGTCTAAAGCTGTGCAAGACTTCAAAATAAAAACTGGTCTGTGTAAAAAGGGCCAAGGGATCTAACACTGAAATTTAGGGTCCTTCCTGTGAAATCACTTTCCGCTGTGCAAACCTGTCATACATTATTTGTGTGCACGTGTGTGGGGGGAGTGTGTGTGAGAGAGAGATCGCAGTGTATGGAGATTGTATAGCGTGTGTGATCGACTTTGTATCTATTACTGCACAGTAGTCATTTGTCTCAATATTTTGCAAAAAAGGAACTCCAATTTTTAACCAGATACTGGGGCATCATTCATTAAGAAACTATGTACCTTGGCAATGTCAGAGAATGGAAACGGAGAAGAGGACAGTAAACTATCTCTTATGTTTTGTGGTTGCACAAAGTTACCCCTGCTGTCAAAAACTAACTACATTTCCCATGACAGTCAATCAATCAATGTGTATTTGTAAAGCGCACATCTACCTCAGCGGAGGTGTCCTGCCGCTAATGCAGACTGACAGCAAACATCAGCGTAAGGATACTACATCTGAGAAAAGAGCGAAGTCTTTAAGGCCTTCCTAAACTCTTGTTCTGACTTGATCAGGCGCATATGGGGAGGCAGGGCGTTCCAGAGTTTAGCTGCCCGTACCGAAAAAGACCTTCCCCCTTAACACTCTTTGACATATCGTGGCACACAAAGCAGATACCAGTGCCTAGATCTCAATAAGAGATCCTGATGATAAAGGCTGAGCCTCTGCTTGAAATAGCAGGGGCCAAGGCCTCTTGTGGCTCTGAAGGCCAAAGTCGGAGCCTTGAACTCAATTCTCTTGACCACCGGGAGCCAGTGTAGCTGTCTCAAATGAGGGGAAATATAATATCGGAAGGGCACCCGGCAGATCAGCCTCGCTGCTGCATTCTGAACAATCTGAGCCTGTGAACCAGATATGCCGGGAGCCCAATATAAAGGCTGTTAGCATAGTCCAACTGGGAGGTTACCAAGGCGTGTACGATAATCTTCCGGCTCTGTTCCGGCAGAAAACGTAAGAATTTCCTCAAGGATCGTAACTTCCAGAAACATGAGGCAGAAATCTGTTGGATGTGTGCCGTAAAAGAGAGATTGGTATCAAATTCGATACCCAAATTTCTCGCTGACTTTGCAGGCGTTGGAGGGGGGTTCAATTCAGCGGGCCACCAGAGATTTGATGGCGGTGGTGAGCCCTGATTGAAGAACAAGACCTCAGTCTTATCCGCATTCAGTTTCAAACAATTACCATACATCCACGTAGAGATCTGCTTCAGACATTCTTTGAATTTGTTGAATGCCGCTGGGGAGTGCTCTTTAAAGGAAAAAACCAACTGCGTGTCGTCTGCGTAAGAGACTACCTTCACATCCCAAGATAAGATAATGGTGGCTAGTGGGGCCAGGTAGAGTTTGAAAAGCCACGGGCTCAAGGCCGAGCCCTGCGGCACTCCACACACCAAAGGCTTTAGTGAAGATAAGAATGGTTGTAAAAAGACCTGTTGAGAGCGGTCTTCCAGATAGGACTGAAGCCATGAAGGTGCCACTCCCCGCACGCTCAGTGCAGTGTCACTTACTACATTGTTCTGAGGCCTCAGGAGGCACTAGAAAAATTAATACCAGAGATACATATATAATCTGGCTTATGCAGCAAGCCACTTGCCTTTTACTGGCTAGTGAGTGGACTCTAGGGGGCGTATTAAATAAAGTGCCCCGAGCAGTACTTAATTTGTAAAAAAAAATAAGTGCTGGGGCTCAGAGTTGTATCTCAGAATCTCGTTACCAGTGCTGCTGAATGCGGTGTTGACATTCAATTTATCTACCACCAGGCACTCCCTGGCATCATTTCGAGTAGCTAGTTTTGTTCTTACAGATTCTCTTTTACATTATTAATCTCTGAGGCATGTTCTAAAGTACGAAAACTCTCAGAAAAAAAAAGTTTTTGTTTTTGCTCTAATGTGTTTACCAAAACAACGTTGAGTGTGAATAGAAGCATATCTACCGGCAACACTTAAAAAAACAGGATATTCAAATGTCCGCGCTGACTGACAAACACACACCGCCCTTTTAATGTGCAGAACTTTTTTCAGAGGCTCTCCTGTGTAGAGAAAAACAATTGTTCTCTTTACTAGCCCTCCGTCTCTAATGGTCACCAACAATAAGCATTAGAGAAAAATGCTTTGTTTGATGACGTCAGCTGGGGATTTCAGATGCATTATGATGTGGTTGAATGGATGGTCACTTTAAACAGCTATATTTAAGTGAGATATGTAATGAAAATTTGTGTTTGTGTGCTTGTGTGTCTATGGGGCAGATTTGTGGAGATTTGGCGTAGGGCAGCGCAGCAAGTCACCTTCCTGCGCTGCCCTACGTCAACGTGAAAGGGCAGGAATGCACTATATTTACTTAATACGACGCAATCCTGTCCTTTCTCCTTGCGCTGGTGCCATTTCGGCAGCTTCGCGCCAACGCAGGCACCCTTGCACAGCTGTGCAACGGTGCCTGTGTTGTTGGCAGGATTATTTTTGTGCAGGATGGTGTACCTTCCTGGACAAAAACAATCCTGGGAGGCTGTGAGAAGTTGGCCTGGTATATGCTGTCCACTAATTAAAGTGGGCACCCTGTACTAGTCCAAACAACCCTTATGGTGATTTAAGAGGTCTAAGATAACCTTAGAAAGCTATCCATGTGGTAGCTGTGGAGAGCAGCCTTCAGGCTTAGTCTTGAAGGAATGTTAAGCAGCTTGGTCTACCAGAATACAACCTTATAGTATTGGTTAAATGAAAGGAGAACCACACAGTAGTTATAAAAATATGTATTTATTGATATAACACTCTTTAAGTATGACACAGTATCTTCTGCATGAAGATACTCACAAAACACACAATACTGTAGCACAGAAACAATAGTAAATAGCAGTAATGCACAGTGGGCTCCAGGGGGAGACCAAACCATATACTAAAATAGTGGTATAAGAACCACCACTCAAGTCAAGACGGTGTCTAGAGGGTGTAGAATCGCTGGGACCCCAAGGAACCACTCAAGGTGAGTAAGTAGGGACCCCACGGAGGACAAGTGCAGTGTGGTAACTCGACCGCGTGCTACGTACAATTATATGGGAGAGTCGCGGTTGATGTTTTAAAGTTTAAGGACCCTTCTGAGTGGACTTCGAAGAAACCCCGTGGAAGTTAGGAGGTTGGAGAGCCACCCCACCCTCTTTGATACCATAGTACCAGAGTTACCTATCCTAGGGAAGCCGGGTGCATAGGTCTGACGTGGCGTCGGAAACCGCTGTCGATCTCTATGGAGGACTTTGAAGAAGAGCCACTGCTTGGAGGAAGGAAAGTGTCCATCGGAATCCAAAGGTGGATTCTTGGTGAAGAGTACCTGAAAGCAGAGGGGACAGAGTCTGGGTCACTCAGGAGTGACCAGGGGCTCGGTAGACGAATGCCCACCGATGTCGGGTGCTTCAGGTGTGTTGAGGGGGTTCTTGAGTCTGCAGCCACCGGGACCAGGAGTCATCGAGGACAACCAGGAGCCAGATACGGGCTGTCCTACAAAGGATGTCAAGTACTGAGGGGTCGGTGTCCGTCTGGAGCACCAACAAGCCTTGGCAACGGCAACCCACGCAGAAGGTTGAAGAAGGTTACGCTTCAGACCAGCAAGGTCCAGGAGACTAACCAAACACAAGGGAGTCAGGGCAGGCCTGGAGCAACCAGAGGAGCCCAAGAAAAGCAGTGTCGACTCTCAAGAGGACCCACAGGCCGGAGGCACAGGAGTCGCAAGGGGACCTTGAGCGGTTTCACAAAGCCACAGCCCACGGAGCACTCGGTGCGAGGAGACCGGAGTTCTTTGGTGGAAATGGTGCCAGAGGTTGGGGCTACTCGGAGCCCAGTGCACTTGTTTTGGAAACACCAACAAGCATATGCACTTGCAAAAGTACACGGTGCACAGGGGTACGGGTATTGCAGCCCCCACGAGGGATTCTGACCTCAAACTTGGTAAGAGGGCAGCTCTGGAGCCTTCGGAGTCCGTAGGAGCTCAGGAGCAGCAGACCGGTCAGTCAAGATGTGGTGCCTGCGGTAGCATGGGAGTGACTCCTTCACTCCAAGGGAGATATCTTCAGTTGTCTTTGGTGCTCCACAGGTCATACAAGGTGCCTGTTTAGTGCACGGACACAGATGATGCTTTGGAAAGAGAGGGAGACGAAGTTGGGCCCAAACGAAGTCCAGCGAAGTCCAGAGTGTCCAGACGGTCGAAGGTCAGTGGTTTCTTGATCAGAATCTTGTCCACGTCGAATCTAGGGTCCTACAGCCAGGTAAGCCCTTTTGTACCCACGGGAGAGGGTTGGACAGATTCAGGGGATCCTCCCAGGGGAGGGTCTGGACAGTGGGGAGGTTACTCCCATGTACTTTGTCCAGTTTCGCGCCAGAGCAGGAGCCAACGGCTCCCAGGACTGGTTTGAACTGGACTATGCACAGGGACATTAAATGTGCCCCTCATGCAGACTTTCGGTTGCTGGCAAGCGCACCCACCCAGGCCTAATACACTAAATCCTGTCTGGGAGGTGGTCACACCTCCCTGTGACAGGATGCCTATTGTTCTGCCTTCCCCTGCTCAAGCTTGGCTCAGCAGCAGGAGGGCAGAAATGTGTCTCTGGTTGGCAGCAATCATTTTGGCCTGCCCAGGACTAGAAGGCTGGGACCGGGAACACCAGGGACCTCACGAAGCTCGTTTCTGAGGGGGGGAATCATACCCCCCACACTGGTGTGGGGGTATGATTCCACAATGTTTGACACCAAACACGATAGGGTTACTTTCAGCTGTTTTAGAGTTGGTCATCATGCAGTCGCGTAATGCCACTGTATATGTCGTAAATGGCTGCAGCACTAACAACCAAGGAGAATGGACTCCGTAGGCTGCAGGGGTGTCCTGCTCATGCAGTGGAACCCTCTCACTTAGAACCCTGCCTTCAGAATTGTCAAGGCCTGCTATAGGGGTGACTTATAGGTTTTAAGTGTAGTGACCCTTAGATATAGCAAATATATATATATATATATATATATATATATATATATATATATATATATATATATATATATATATATATATATATATGAACAACAACTCCAGTTCCCATCCGGTACCTGGACACCAACACGGGACATCAGTTTGATAAAGAAGAGATTCTCTTTATTTTATTTCACGATTTGGTAACGCGTTTCGCCTGCGTCCGCAGGCTTGCTCACACCAATAACGCGGTTTCCATATTCGCTTCGTTAAAACATGAAAGTTCCCGATCACGTGGGTTGCTGCAACCATAACAATGGAAGACAGACTCCACCACCACGCATATCGAAAGAAAGTTACAAATGAAGATTTTTACCGTGTTGCAAACTAGTTCATTGATGAAGATAATAATTTCTTGGCATACCATTAATGTTTCTAACATCTTATCAATTGTTTTAGGAAACATGTTTCAAATATTATTTCTCAAATGAACACTATTATGAAAAACGTCATTATTTATATTTACATTGCTTGTACTGATATCATATGGGTTTCCCACATTTATTAAAACTAATATGCTATTCAAATTACATGCAACAAGTTAAAATTAGACAATATTTAATTCTAAAACACACTAAAAATCACCATCAGATGAATAGAAAGGCATAAATAAACAAATATATGTACATAAGATTAATTTCTGAAAGTGCTAATGCAATGTGCAATAATGCATTGTGCAAATCACGCAATGTGCAATAAAGCATTTGTGCAAATATAGCAAATACAGTACATTATATTACCACATAGTGCAATTTTGTAATAAAGTGCAAGTGCATATTGAACTTTTTTGTCACATAATTCATTATTCATTTAAAACCTCTCTAAAATTCTATAATGTCCTATAGTGTTTAGAATATGTCATAGTGCATGTACAAATTACCTCAAAGTTCCAAAATCTTTAGCGTTGGTGACAATATTACTTCATATCGATAACTATACGCTTCATGGTCACTTCATAACTAAACACGGTAAATTCATTAATCTAAAATTCAGATTCTTTTTTTTTTTTATATAACTTTTTATTAAACATACATCGGACACTTGTACAATATACAGAGGAAACATCAAGGTATACATCACATAAATCTCAGGGGTAGTTTCTAATCATTTCACACAGAAGGAATGTTACGGAGGGAGGGGGATGTCATGTTCAGCAGTACAGGGAGGGGCACAGATTTCTCCTCGATAAGTATTCCATGGGCCCCATATTCGTGCCCATTTCCCAGGGCAACCCCTTGCCAAATATACAGTTTTTCTCTAAACATACACCAGTCTAAATCCTTTCCCCAATCATCCAAAGCGGGTGTGTTCGCCGCTCCCCATAGCTGTGCAATGTTCCTCTTGGCGAGCATGAGCCCAAGTGTAACCCATTGTATATGGTGGATGTTTAGGTCAGTAGGCTCCCATATATTCAGGAGGCATCGTCGTGCCTCTGGGAGGAGACGCACTGATAGCACCGAGTTGATCACGTCGTGGATTTTTTGCCAGTAGAGACCCACCTGTGTACACTCCCAGATAATGTGCATGAATGTCCCTATGTGTCCACACCGTCGCCTACATTCCCCACTGTCCGCAAGTCCCATGCGGATAAGACGAGGTCCTGTGATATAGGCCCTATGTAGGATTTTAAGTTGGACAAGTCTGAGTCGTGCTGAGATGGCTACCACCCGGGGGAGGAGACCGCATCCTGCCAGTCCTCATCATCTATCTCCACTCCGTCTGCTACCCATTTACTCCGCAGGGCCTGGAGAGGATCTTCGGTGTTATTGACTAATTTTTGGTAGATCAGTGAAATAGTTTTATCAGGTAGGTGGCCATCGAGTATCCTGTCTTCTAGTGGGGAGGCGTCAGGAGGGAGCTTGCTCTCGGGGAGTGCCCGTAGGAGCGAATGGGATATTTGCGCATACCGGAAGTACTCAGTGTTTGCAAGTGCATATTCCGCTTGGAGCTCGGTGAATGTCTTGATCCCTCTCGGGCCCCAGATGTCTTTAACTTGAGAGATGCCAATACGATCCCACCTGTCAAATCCTTTTGTTTTCCACAGGCTACCCAATATCTCTGAGTCCCATAGCGGGGTAGACATCGTTAATTGTCGGCCCCACCCGAGTGAGGAGGACGCCTCGTGCCAGATCCGGACCGCATGCCTAGTAGGCCCCGTCAAGATATATTTCCGGGGTCTTGCATATAGTGCCCTATTATAATTACCCCCAGGTAGTATCCACTTATCCATTGCATAGCCAGGATCCTCACCTCTTCCATAGGTACCATGATTAACTGCTACCAATTGCGCAGCCCAATTATATTTTTTGATATCCGGGAGGCTGATGCCTCCATCATACCAGTTTAGCGTCAGTTTGGTTAGGGCGATTCGAGGTCGCCCCTCCCAGAGCAGCTGCCTCTGTAGTCCTTCAATTTCCTTAAAATATTGCGGGGGGATGGGATCCAGAGTATTATGTAATATGTACAGGAATCGCGGCAGGGACATCATCTTGAACAGAGTAGCTCAACCCAAGAGGGAGATGGGAAGTGATTTCCACCTGGCTACATCTGCTTTCAGTCTGTTCAGAGGGGGAAGGAGGTTACGGTCATAACGTAATTGGGGATCTAAGGAGATACAAATACCCAAATACTTGAAGCCCACCGTGGTAATTTGTATTGGACAATCGCGGGGGAGCAGGGGGCGATCCCCCCTCAAGACAAATAGGGAGGACTTATTCCAGTTGACCGTGAACCCAGAGAGTCTGCCAAAGACTTTAAGGATATCTAGCACTACTATCAAAGATCTTCTGGGGGACGCAAGGTAGAGCAATATGTCATCTGCGTATAATGAGATGCGGTCCTCACATTCCGAAGACCACTTCAATCCTCTCACTCTAGGGTCACGTCGTATCCATGCTGCCAAAGGTTCAAGAGCCAATGCGAAAAGGAGGGGGAGAGCGGGCAGCCCTGACGGGTTCCCCGGCTGAGCTGGAATGTGGTGGAAATCTTATTGTTAACCACTACCTGGGCCAAGGGTTCATTATACAAGAGTCGCACCCACTGAATAAATTTCGGGCCGAATCCCAGTTTTGACAGCACCGCCCAGAGATATGGCCACTCGAGTGTGTCGAATGCCATTGTCGCGTCTAAAGAAGCTATTATCGCAGGTTCCTGAATGGTATGTGCTCTCCCTATCACTCCATGCACTCTTCGGAGATTCAATGCCGTGTTTCTGCGGGGTATAAATCCGGACTGGTCCGGGTGGACCAGTTCACCAATTACTTTGATGAGGCGATTGGCCAAGAGTTTTGCGAGAATTTTAGGCTCCGCATTCAGGAGGGAAATTGGCCTATATGAGGCACATTCCGTCCTGGGTTTACCCTCTTTATGAATAGTCACTATGGTGGCTACCCTCTGATCCCGAGGCAACATGCCCAATTCCCTAGACTCCTCAAACATAGATTTTAAATATGGCGCTAGTTTATCTGGTTGTAGCTTATAAAGCTCAATGGGGAGCCCATTGGGGCCAAGGGCCTTGCCCGAGTTCAGGGAACGGATTGCTTGCGCAATTTCGTCCGCTGTTAACTCGCCATCCATAAGGTCGCGATCACTTAGTGACAGACAGGGGAGTGTGATGTCTCGTATCATTTCTTGCGAGTCTGCCTCAGAACCCCCGGCCAATGTGGTGTATACTGTCTGGAAGTGGTCAGCAAAGCCATCAACAATTTCTTGGGGGTCTGTGATGATAGTGTCTGTGTCGCTTCGGAGTTCAGGGACCAATCTACTCGCCAGTTCCTTTTTATCAAGCCATGCTATCAATTTCCCTGCTTTGTCTCCTAAGTCATATAGTCTACCTTGTCGTTCTCTACCAATGATCTTTGCTTTCTCGGTGACCATTGCCTTATACTCGTGTTGTTTAAGACTCAGCAGATGAAGCCTCTCTGGGGTGACTCCCGCCTCCAGATCACTTTCTAGCCTGTTAATCTCGGCCTCCATATCTGATGCCTCCTTCTGGTTCTCTTTTTTAGTTCCCGCAATCAGTGAGACTGCCTGGCCGCGGATCACCGTTTTAAATGCCTCCCATAGAGACTGAGAGGAGAGCACCGAACCTTCATTTTCGGTAAAGTAGTCACTCATAGTTTTGATAAGGTGCGTGCGGATTTTGGGATTGCGGAGATGCCAAGGATTAATGGGCGCTATTTTACCCACTGTATTATGGCTAAGGGCAATGTGGATCCACAATGGCGAGTGATCCGATATCCCCCTGGCCATGTGCCGGATCTCATGTATATATTTGATCTGCTCTGCCGGCACCAGACAGTAGTCCAACCGAGAGAGACTATGGTGTGCGCCGGAGTGGAAAGTGTATTGGGCCTGGTCTGGATGATAGGACCTCCACCCGTCCACCAACCCCATAGCGTCAAGAAATTCGGGCAACCACCGGGAAGAAGGCCCTATATCCCGCGGAGGGAATCTGTTGAGTGTACCTGAGACTACGGCGTTGAAGTCGCCCCCCATGAGAAGAAGACCCTCCGGGATAGAGAGCAATATCGAGCCCAGGTCAGTAAAGGTAGAGCACTGCAGTCCAGGGGGGACATATATTGACATGAGTGTGATGGGCCGGCCTTCCCACATCCCCGAGACTCCAACGTACCTGCCCCTGTTATCCACCCAAGTCGATGTGATTGCGAGGGGAAGGGAGGTCTTAATCATGATACCCACTCCTCGGGACCCCGTCGTGAATCCCGCATGTGCAGCCATTTTATAGCCCCCTCTTTGCATGGCCTTACATACGTTTCCCATTAAATGTGTTTCTTGCAACAGGACTACGTCTGGAGCCCGTTGTTTGCAGTATTGAAGTACCACACTGCGCTTTATCTTGTCCCCCAACCCGTTGACATTCCAGCTCAAAACTTTAAGATGTTTGTCCCCCATGGTGCATGTTGTAGATAACCTCGGATTGCTGTTTCCTCACCAGCTATTTCTGAGTCGGACGCCGATGCAATAACAATAACATAAAACCAATATAACACTCCCACCCAACTTCCCCCACCCTGCTACCCTGCCCTCTGGACTTTAAACTGCCCATTAAAAACTTGCAGAGTGCCTGTCGCCCTATTGTGGTCTAATAGTAGAACTTGTGCGGACATGGCTTCTCGTCCCTCTGCTTCCTCCTCTGAGGATGAGCTCCCTTACTGCCCCCCTAGTGCGTAAGTCCGCGCCGTTGATAATACCCTTTAATGAAGGAGTGTAACCCCTATGGGACTGGCCGTCACTCCCCTCAACCCATCCCCGACCCCAGCAGGGAGTATTATACATTACATTCGGAGCCATAGTTAGTCTGTGTAGATCGGTTAGATAGGAGTCCGGGAACCTGCTTCTCCTCCCGCTTTGCCACTTCGCTCTGTCCGCCCCATGTGGTGTTCAAACCAGTCATCTGCCTCCTCCGGCCGTTCAAAAAACAAAGCCCTCCCCTCCGCTTCTACACGGAGACGTGCAGGAAACAGCATTGAGTATTTCAGGCCCGCATCTCGAAGCTTACGTTTTATCATCATGAAAGATAGTCTCTGTTTCTGCACCCGCTGCGTAAAGTCCGGGAAAAAGGAGATGGTCGCGTTTTCGAAGCGGAGGGGGGTCCGGTTACGGGCATGCTGGAGTACGGCATCCCTGTCGCGAAAGTTGAGGACTCTTGCCAACATCGGTCGAGGAGGGGCCCCCGGTCTAGGTGGACCACCAGGAACCCTATGTGCCCGCTCCACAACAAAGAACTTACTGAGTCCCTTGGGCTGTAGCTGCTGTAATATGAGGTCTTCGACAAATAGGTCCAGTGCCTGCCCTTCCGCTTTCTCCGGCACCCCCAAAATGCGAAGGTTGTTGCGCCGGAGGCGCCCTTCATAGTCGTCCAGCTTAAGTTCAGTGGCTTTGCGGAACGTCTGCATGTCCCGGAGCTCTCCCTGCACTTGGTTCATATCTTCGACCAAACTAGCAGTAGTCAGTTCCACTTGCGCCACTTTTTCATGGACCTTAGAAAGGTCTGCCCGGATTAGGCTGACATCAATCGCCATTGTGTCTATTTTATGTTCCAATGTGGTCTGGACCGTTGCGATAGCCTTCATTACATCTTTTAGGGATAACTCCGGTTCCTCTGCACTCTGTTCGGCTGCTGCCCCTCCCAAGGATTGCCGACCCTGCAGAGCTTCCTTGGGCAAAGCATATCGGTCCAATTTGTTAGTTTGTATTATTTTGGACCCCCTAGTGCCTGTCCCTTTCCCTTTCTCCATGGTAGTCAGTAGTTGTAGCCACCCCGGTGAAGGTGCGTTCCACCGCAGCCCCTCCTCGGATCTTATGCGGTCGACAGTCACGGCAGCGCCAGTGGCCGCGAGGGTTCCCGCTGTTCTAGGCGCCGCTTCTCTTCGCCACTGGCCACCTTAGCGCGCCGGGGCAGGGCGTCGTCTCACAGGCGGTCGAGACACCAGTGCACCCCACGCACCAGTCCGTCAATGCGCACCTCAGCCAACACCCAGCTGTACCCACAAATTCAATCCGCCAGGAATCCTGCCCACCGAGCCGTCACCTCACCAGTCGCTCTTGGGCTCTCATGGATCCCCGCGAGGCTCGTCCTTCATCCGGCGTTGATTAGGGGCACGGGTCACCCAGACACCCACAGCATTATAGGGCCCATCAGCATCTCCAACCAACCGCTGTATCTGTATCTCCGGCAGGGACCGACACCAATGCTTTACCTCCTCACCTCACCCGGGATGGCAACCACATGCCTACTCCTAGGGTCGTGGGGGGCTCCGGTAATGTAATCCTGGGGGGATGTAGGTGGGGGCGCCCCAGCCGCGATCCACCGGCCTCCTCCCCTGTTTCTGCCTGCAGGCAGGTCGCAGGTCTTGTCCCGCAGGCTCCGCAGCCACAGTCTCGAGCTCCTAGTCTCGGGCCCTCAGCACGCCGACGTCGGTCGGCTTTCCTTCGTCCGGCCGACAGTCTGCCGTCAACAGCTGTGGCAGCCAGACAGACACAGCCCCGCTCGACCCTCCCGGGTCTCGCTACCGTGGCGATCCTCCCGTCGTCCACGCGCGGCTCGTCCAGAACGGCCACTCCTCTTCACGGACCCGGTCTGGCCGCAAAATCGAGCCCCCGGCTTCACTTCGTCAGGTAGGCCCGAAACCACCGGGGCCCGTATCTCCGCTCCCCGCTGTCGTAGCTCCGCGGGGGTGGGGTGACGGCTCACCGCTAGTGTTCCGGCGCAGGACACACGCTTCGGGAAGCAAGGATATGTGGTCAGGATAGGCGGAGGAGGAAGGAGGATCACGGAGCTAGTGGCTTAAGCGGCCATTTTGCTCCGACACTTGGCCACGCCTCTAAAATTCAGATTCTTATTTTCTTCGGGAACTTATTTAAAAAGTCAATTAAAAATCAGCCCTAATATGGATACATCGAATGGCTAAGGTGCACATACAGATCTTCATCAGTGTTCATGCCAAACGGAATTCTAGTATTAAAAAGAACTATATATTTGGACTCTAGTTGCCTCAATTTTCTTTCTCTATTTCCACCCCTTCTCATTTTAGGCACCTGTTCTATCACAAAATAATTTAGATCCTTTAGGTTGCCTTTATGGGTTTCATTGATGTGGCGTGCCACGGATATGTTTTGTCATTGTTTTTTATTGCTCGCATATGCTGTAGAATGCGGACATGGGCCATATGAATAGTACTTCTCACATACATCTTTAAACAAGAACATTTTAAAATGTATACCACATAATTACTACAGCAATTTAAAAAACTTTTTATCTTCCAGGGCTTTGACATAAATGGGGATGGTACTTGTTTGGTATTTAGTGCAATTGTGCATGCTTTGCACTTCAAACATTTATAAAATCCCGGATTCGCCTGAAGCCAATTTTCGGATTTTATTAGTTCTGGGCTACTGTCCACTAGTTCTTGTCTCATAGATTTTGCTCGTTTAAAAGTAACTTGGGGTCTCCGTTTTACAACTGCACCCATGACCGGATCACTTTTTATTAAATGCCAGTGTCTACTCACACAATCTCTCACTTTTGTGTGGTAGGCACTGTACCCTGTGATCAACCTGATTTCTGCTTTGTCCTGCTTTTTGGTTTCATCTTTTTCATTCTTTTCTTTACTTTTTAGTAAAGTTTCCCTTTCAATGCCACTGACTTTTTGCAATGCCTGGCTAGGGACCTGATCTTTATAACCCCTGGCCTTAAATCTTTTTGTCAAACTATTCTGAGCTTCCAATAATGCCTCCTTCTCACTGCAATTCCTTTTCATTCTTAAGTGTTCGGCATATGGTATGCTCATTTTCAATTTAGTAGGGTGGAAGCTGTTCGCATGAAGGATGGAATTTCCTGCTGTGACTTTCCTAAACGTACGAGTATGAAGTCTATTGTTTTTTACATAAATCTCAAGATCTAGGAATGTTACTTGTGTTCTGTCTATTGTGTCTGTGAGTTTTAGATTTATTAAGTTGTCATTCAATTGTACAATAAACTCTTTAACAGATTCAACAGATCCTTCCCAGATTAAAAACAGGTCATCTATAAACCTTTTCCAAAAAATCACATTTTCATTCCATTCCTTCACATGGCTGACTTTGAGCACCTGCTCCTCCCACCAGCCCATATGCAAATTAGCATAGCTGGGGGCGAAGCAGGTGCCCATCGCCGTACCACGAATCTGTTTGTACGTATCATTTCCAAATAAAAAACAGTTATTCTCTAAGCACATTCTACCCATTTCTAATAACATCATAGAATGCTGATGATATGAGATATGGCGTTTGTTCAGAAAGTATTGCATTGCATTTAATCCTGTTTCATGTTCAATACTAGTATATAAAGATGTGGCATCTAATGTGACCAACAGGTAAGTGTCCTTCCAAATTACTGTTTCTATTTTATTTAAAAAATCTCGCGTATTTGTATATACGCTGGGAGTTCCACCACAAATTCTTGCAAAAAATGGTCTAGATAGGTTGAAATTGTCTCAAATAAACTCCCAATAGCGGAAATGATCGGTCTTCCTGGCGGTTTCAATTTGTCTTTATGCACTTTAGGGATTAAATATAGGATGGGTGTTACAGGATTCTCTACTCTTAAGTATTGGTATTCTTCTTGAGATAACAACCCTAAACCTCTCCAGCGTGCCAACTCTTTGTGCAATTTACTCTTGATTTCCAACAAGTTGCTATGTGGGATCTTTCTATAGCAACTATTATCGCTGAGTTGAAGTCTTGCCTCCTCATTATACATAGGTAGTGGCCAGAGGACCACATTTCCTCCCTTATCCGATTTGCGGACCACTATATTATTGTCATCTTTTATTTTATTGATAACTTTGGTGTATTTCCAATCCTGAGTGTTATTCTCATTGCCAAAATTCCTGTTTGATAGCAGAGCCAGATCCTTCAGGTCTTTGATCACGGCTTCAGAGAATGAATCAATGAGGTCTCGTGGGGCATTAGGTATAAAAGTAGATACTGGTTTAAACGATGTTTTTACCCCTTTCCATGTATCAATTCCCAACAATTCAAATGTGTCACCTGGCATCGCACTTGGTTCTTCACCTTCACATTCTTATTCCAATTCACGAATTTCTTGCAATGCTTGTAAATCTCCCACTTCTAGATTCAAATTGTCTTGTACCAGTTCATGTCGGTTTCCTGTTTGATTTTTTTGTGAAAAGTATTTACATAATTTTAATTTTCTTACAAATTTGAAAAAATCTACTCGTGTCTGACAATAATCAAAATTCGTTTTTCTGCAAAAAGAGAGTCCCAATGCTAAAATATTGTTTTCTTCCTCTGATAGCACCATGTTGGTTAAATTTATAACAGTGGAAGGGTCACATTCTATTTGCCTTTGTATCTCTCTTTGGTTTTCATTCCCGACCTTAATTCCATTCCCTCCTCTTCGGTTCTTACGTTTTCTGAATGGTTTTTTCCTTTTTGTTGTTGCGGTCTTTTCCTGTTGTTTTGTGTCCGGTCTAATCCTAAAAAAAGAAATTCATGAACCACACTTGGTACTATGTCAGTGTTCCTTGAAGTGCCTGCGCCAACCTCATCGGAGCAAGTCTCCACATCTGAACCGGCTACTGAACTCCTTTCAGAGGCACTCTCATTTCCCATACATTGAGGTCCCTGTTTCTTCCAGATAGCCGTTGTTCCTGACAGCCTCTGTCTCCTGAGGTTGTCAAAGCGCCGCGCAAAAGTATAGATCTGTCCCCTCTGGTAATCTAACTTATCTCTTACGAACTTAGTTGCTTTTCTTTCTCTTATCGTTTGTTCTTGTTTTTTCAGTTTTTCCAGTAATTCACTTTCAAATTTAACCAGTGCTTCTGCTTTCACTATATCTTTTAATTCTAATTCTATTTTTGGGATTTCTTCTAATAACTTGTTCCTGTCTTTCTTCGCATATTTAATCAATATTGTCATCATGTTGCGCGAAGAATCTGCATTATTAGCGGCCCATTCCTTTAACATTTCTGGATCGGGGTTTTCAAATGTAGGTGCCACAAGAATTCTTAGCCCTCTTGGGACTCTTTCAACCTCAATGTACTTTTCTAGGGATTTAATTTCCCACCACTTGGCAACCTCACCTCGTTTTAATTTTTCAATTTTCCTCATTATATCCTGTGCATTTCTTTCATGGGTTACAATTTGAGACCTTCCTTTGCGATTCGAGTCCATCTCTTTACTATCGTCAAACACCGAGTTTGCTGCCGCTTCTCGCTCCTGTAGCCATGTATCCATAATGGCTGCTCTCACTCATACACGTTTGTCAAATATCGTTCTTGCTATTGTTGTATGAGAGTCTCTATTAATATTCTTTTTCACTGATGTCCTACCGGGTATGATCCCGGCTCCTCTCCCCTACTAAATATAGAACGGAAGACCGCACTTTAAGGTACGGGACTTACCCGACTGCAGGGGTCCTCCGACTCACTGCTTTCGGTTCGTTCCTCCTTCCTCGCGGTAATTTCTCCGTATCAGGCTGCCGTATTTCGGGGGGGCTTCAAGTTATGCTTCGCATCTCACATCCAACCCGCTAGATTCCAGGAAGCTCCCGAACGAGGGTGTGTTGGTGACAGCCGCTTCCAGCAACGCGGCTCCTTTTACGAACAACAACTCCAGTTCCCATCCGGTACCTGGACACCAACACGGGACATCAGTTTGATAAAGAAGAGATTCTCTTTATTTTATTTCACGATTTGGTAACGCGTTTCGCCTGCGTCCGCAGGCTTGCTCACACCAATAACGCTGTTTCCATATTCGCTTCGTTAAAACATGAAAGTTCCCGATCACGTGGGTTGCTGCAACCATAACAATGGAAGACAGACTCCACCACCACGCATATCGAAAGAAAGTTACAAATGAAGATTTTTACCGTGTTGCAACCTAGTTCATTGATGAAGATAATAATTTCTTGGCATACCATTAATTTTTCTAACATCTTATCAATTGTTTTAGGAAACATATATATATATATATATATATATATATATATATATATATATATATATATATATATATATATATATATAAAGTAAGTGGTGCATGCACCATCTTACACAGGCTGCAATGGCAGGTCTGTAGTTCCATTTTGTATGGCCTCTCATGGGTGGCATAATACATGCTTCAGCCCATGGGAGGCCTCTGGGGTACCCATGCCCTGGGTACATGGGTAACATATACTAGGCACTGACAAGGGTACCCCAGTATCCAATCTGGAGTGTACCTAAGTACATGACATCACAGTTTAAGGAGAAAGCAGATAGACTGGGGTCCTGATTAGCAGGATCCCAGTCAGGCTAGTCAAAAACAGTATTACATGAAGCAAAAAGTGGGGGTAACCATAAGAAGCAGATTCTACTTTCCTACAGAAGCTTTTTCTTCTTTCTATGTGTGATGCAGAATGCAGCACACAAGTAAAGAGGAAAAAATGAGGAGAAACCAAGGTATTTCTCCTTGTTGCACCTCCCCTGGGGAGGCATAAGGTTTCGGTGTATCCCCAGGTTTACAAGGTCTTGTAAATCTGGGGAAGTGTCAAAATCCATTGGTATTGTGTGGGAACACCCACCGCAACGCCTCCTGCTGGGATACTCGGCCATAACAAAGGCCGAGTCTCAGGGGTCATCAAGCCTCCTTTTGTTGGAGTCTCCTGGCTGGCAGCAGTCAGGAGCCTCACACCTGATGCAAATGCAGCAGAGGAGAAACAAAGGCTCACACCTTGTTAGCACTTCACACATACTTTAAAGAGGCAGCTTTTCACTTTGTTCAGGCTCTGTTTAGGAGATTTGCATGCACTGTTAGAAGTCAGATGTGTTGATCGTTCCCAGTATTTGCACAAAATAAATTGCATTTATATACGCTTATTACCCTTGAGGAGGCGTTGTAATGATTTAAATATCACTATTTCTTTTAAAGCACTATGGCTATAGAAAGCTTAACGCTGACAAAAGGTAACATTGTTTTATATGTAGCGTACAAAAGTGTGAATCTTCTGCCTAAATCAGGAGGGTTTGCAAGTATACTCGAAATGTGCTCAAATGTACTCATGATACACCTGCTAAGCATATATGTGAGGGCTTAAGATCTGATATCACTTCTTGTGATGCCAGTTCCTGTGATGTCACGTGCTGTGATGTCACGCGCCGTGATGCCACGCACTGCGATGCCACTTGCATACAGATTAACTAGGTTAGTCCCCCCACTTCTTTTTTTAGGACTTGTGCCCTGTGCCACCCGGTGTTAGGATGTTTGCACAGGGATCGAGAGTTAACTAAAAACCAGGTAATCGAGGCTAAAGCCGTGAGAAAGTCCTTGGCAGACTTGTCATCAGAAGGGGAAACACTTGTTGAAGCCGCTGATTTCAATAAGCAACAGAATTTTTTTTTTTAGAAAACCCCAAATGAAGTGATTTTAACTGTATTTTGTACCCAAAGGAAACTATGTAAACACAAACATTAGATATATATATATATATTATTATTAGGCATTACATCTGTGCCAGAATCTCCATTCTATAAAATGCATGCTCTGGTCAGTATTGATGTTAGGGGCTCGCCGAAGGCAGGTGTCCAGTCTGCCCCTTTACTTTGCTACGACAAAAGTAATGATAATATGCATAAATTGTACAGTCATAAGCATTAGCGCCGGGACGCCCCTTCGCTGGGGCAGCCGTTGCGCTCTACAAGACACCATAACATAACATAACATCATCATATTGTAGAGAAACCGCGCAAAATATATATGATTCCCTAACGCTTCATCTCCGTATGAAAGCACACTGTACAAAAAATAAATACGTGCTCTTTTTTCAGTTCTAAAATGCAAAGAGTAATATATTCATGGTTCAGAAATATTTATTGTTAAATGTGGCAGTTCGGGAGATAAAACATTTAAAAAAAAATCTCCGCCATAAATAACCGATTTACTAAGAAAAAACAGTAATACACAGGACCTAAACCAAAATAAACATTTGCTAAGCGCTCAAAAAAAGTCCACATTTTGAACCCACATTTTAAAGGGCACATCATTCCTTCGACACAATATCTATTTGACTTACTGATACAACTGAGAAGATAGTGCTGCAAACATGTTTGCTTCAAATGTGTGCCATTCCAAGCCAAATACATGGTTGCCTTCTGGGGCTGCAGACGTTAGGTCATGAAATAGCATCTGCGGTGTGAGAACACTCAGTTTAAAGCGTGGCAGATATGCTGCTGCTATTATGAAGTGTCAGACATAAAGGACGGACAAGGGTGTTCAGAGATAGCATGACTCTTACTTTGTTCAGCAGCGTCTGCTTTCAACCTTTGAGGTATTTCGGCGAAGGATGTTTCTGTCTTGCATAGTCTGCAAACGCAGAAGCGATGGGGTCAGAGTAGAAAGTCACTGACATCGGCCTTCCATTATCCAGCGAGAAACTATTGGGAAATTTTTCGACATCAACGCCCCGCCCTGAAAAATAGGCCTGGAGAGTCCTGAAAAACTGAGGACATAAAGAAAGATTACCTTTAGAGCAAAGACAGCGATTTAGAATTATGTAACTTTGGAGATGTTTGGTGATATTTCCTAAACACAATCGAAATACCGCTATATGCACACGAAACACTTACATGTGAAAACAAATATAACCAAACGTAAGTATTTGTAAACCCGTGGACATCTTGGCGCTGAATAACAGATGTTTTTATTTCTCGACCTCAGAAGGATGAAAGACTGAGTGGACCCGCCTGGATTTTAACCTGTGCCCATGAGGTTGAACACAGGGCCCTACAGTGGAGCTTGGCAGTTCGGGCTGGACTATTCCCATGAGGCACAGGGTCAAGACTGATTTGCATACGGCCAGGTCTAAACTGGGGTGGCATGGTGAGCAAAAGAATGATGGATTTAACTGGGGGTGAATGTTTTGATTTGTTCTGCATTCCGTCCATCAATTGTGTGTCTTTTGCCTAAGCCACCAGACCTGGAAACAACGTTTTGTATCTACTATGCTTGATACTAGAGTTCACTCTATCAACAACACTCCCATTTTTGACAGGTAAGGGAACCAAGGGAAAAGGAGAGAAACACAGGTTACTATAGCCTCCCTTCTAACCGCAACAGTTACATTGTGTGTGGGGCACCATGACATAAGCCTTTATGTGCACACTTCTTGTAATGAAATGAGTCTATCTTTTATTTGTCATATCCCAGTTATAACGATCTTCAGTCATGTGTTCATCCTTCCACACAGGGGCCTTTAGAAGCACCGCTTTCCATTAAGTCCCTCCAGAGAAGTTCTTTACATTACTGCCAGGACGCAACGTAAGATTCAAAAGAAGTCAAATGTTTCACATTTTTCTGTAAGTATCACCTTGTAATAACCCCGGCTCTGTGGACTGCATTTCTTCCGTACCATGAATTTGCACAAATGATGAAACAAAACATTCTCACGACAGAGCAGGAATCGTTATTTCTACCCTGTTTAATTACATTTATATATGTGCAAGTCCTATTGACGAAGAAAGTTGAAAAGGAGCTCTCAGAGTTTAAATTTTCTGTCTGAGAGTAGTTTGACTACTTTCTGCTATTCATGAACTTCGATGCATGCAAAGCTGAGCCTAGCACGGGTTTCCAACGCAGATTCCATTGAAATATATGGCAACATTCCCGATTTCGGCGGAACACTTCTGAGTTTTAAATCCAACAATGGCCTTATTTCTCTAGTCTGAAATTACCTCATCTTCAATGCAAGTCAATGGAGAAAATGAATTACTCCAATTTATTTTTGAACACCTTAAGGGGCATAGCTTCAAGGGGGGTGTTTGGGGTGTTACCCCTGACCTTGACTGGTAGGTCGCTCCCCCACCACACAGCTCCGTCTGTGTGCCCTGCTGCTGCCCCTTATTGTGCTCGTTTTTTTTCCTTCTGTGCCCCCTTGCTGCCCTGATTGTGCTCGTTTTTTTTTTTTTCCTTTCTGTACCCCCTTGCTGCCCTGATTGTGCTCGTTTTTTCCCTTCTGTGCCCCCTTGCTGCCCTGATTGTGCTCGTTTTTTTTTCCTTTCTGTACCCCCTTGCTGCCCTGATTGTGCTCGTTTTTCCCTTCTGTGCCCCCTTGCTGCCCTGATTGTGCTCGTTTTTTCCTTTCTGTGCCCCCTTGCTGGCCTGATTGTGCTCGTTTTTTTCCTTTCTGTGCCCCCTTGCTGCCCTGATTGTGCTCGTTTTTTTCCTTTCTGTGCCCCCTTGCTGCCCTGATTGTGCTCGTTTTTCCTTTCCGTGCCTGTTTCTCGCCGCTGCGCCCTGCGGCCCCGCCCCTCACTGCCCATTCGCTGCCCCATTCCCTGCTCCTCCCTCCCACCTCCCCATTTATGGCGGCCGCTGCGTGGTGAAGAGAGCGACCCCTGACCTTGACTGGTAGGTCGCTCCCCACCACACAGCTCCGTCTGTGTGCCCTGCTGCTGCCCCTGATTGTGCTCGTTTTTTTCCTTCTGTGCCCCCTTGCTGCCCTGATTGTGCTCGTTTTTTTTTCCTTTCTGTACCCCCTTGCTGCCCTGATTGTGCTCGTTTTTTCCTTCTGTGCCCCCTTGCTGCCCTGATTGTGCTCGTTTTTTTTTCCTTTCTGTACCCCCTTGCTGCCCTGATTGTGCTCGTTTTTTCCCTTCTGTGCCCCCTTGCTGCCCTGATTGTGCTAGTTTTTTTTTTCCTTTCTGTGCCCCCTTGCTGCCCTGATTGTGCTCGTTTTTTTTCCCCCTTTCTGTGCCCCCTTGCTGCCCTGATTGTGCTCGTTTTTTCCTTTCTGTGCCCCCTTGCTGCCCTGATTGTGCTCGTTTTTTTTTTCCTTTCTGTGCCCCCTTGCTGCCCTGATTGTGCTCGTTTTTTTTTCCTTTCTGTGCCCCCTTGCTGCCCTGATTGTGCTCGTTTTTTCCTTTCTGTGCCCCCTTGCTGCCCTGATTGTGCTCGTTTTTTGTTTTTTTTCCTTTCTGTGCCCCCTTGCTGCCCTGATTGTGCTCGTTTTTTTTTTCCTTTCTGTGCCCCCTTGCTGCCCTGATTGTGCTCGTTTTTTCCTTTCCGTGCCTGTTTCCCGCCGCTGCGCCCTGCGGCCCCGCCCCTCACTGCCCATTCGCTGCCCCATTCCCTGCTCCTCCCTCCCACCTCCCCATTTATGGTGGCCGCTGTGCGGGCGCGCAGCGGACGTGCGCAGCGGGCGCGCTGCTGGCGCGCCGAAGGCGCGCCTAAGGCAAGCCCGTCTGCGCCCGTCCGCGCCGGGACCGCGCCCAGCGCCAGAACCCCTGGTCCGGGCATCCCCCGTGCCCGCCACATCAACAGACGCCGATACGACGCCAGCACCCTCCACGCACTCAACCCCGGAAAAGATCACGCCTGCTACCGGGCCACCCCGAAGCGCACCCAAGGGCCCTTCACCTGCCGGAACTGCAGCTTCGCCAGCACCCGCCCCGCCAAACCACCGCCCAGGAAAGAACCCAACTACCTCAGATGCATCCTCCTCAACACCCGCTCCGCCCGCAAACACGCCATCGAACTCTGGGACCTTCTCGACTCAACCTCCCCAGACGTCGCATTCCTGACGGAGACCTGGCTGAATCCCGCTTCAGCCCCCGACATCGCCATTGCCATCCCGGACGGCTACAAGATCACCCGCAGGGACCGCACCAACGGAGTCGGAGGAGGCATCGCCATCGTCCACAGGAACACCCTCAGAGTCTCAACCAACACCGACGACACCCTCAGCACCGCCGAACACATGCACTTCCAGATCCACACCGATCCCAACACCACCCTCAGAGGAACCCTCATCTACAGACCCCCGGACCCCGACCACAGTTCAGCGATTCTATCGCTGACTTCGTCAGCACACACGCCATCGCCTCCACGGACTACATCCTCCTCGGGGACCTGAACTTCCACCTCGAGAACAACAAGGACACCAACTCCACCACCCTGATCGACAACCTCGCCACCCTCGGACTCAGACAGCTCGTGACTACACCCACCCACGCCGCCGGCCACACGCTAGACTCCATCTTTTCCGCAAGCCCACACGTCTCCTTCAACCACACCTCCGAACCCCACTGGACTGACCACCACTGCATCCACTTAACCTACAGGAAGCCCACCACGCACCACCGCACCGAACAAATGCCTCGCCGCTGCTGGAGCAGAGTCACCGAAGACCAGCTAACCACAACCCTCGCCCTGAGCCCACCCGCCGAACCCTCCGACCCCGACACCGCCGCCCGCAACCTCAGACAGTGGATCGACGACTGCGCCAACACCCTCGCCCCGCTCAAGAATCCGCCCAACAGCCACACCAGCAAGAAAGCCACCTGGTTCACCGAAGACCTCCAGGCCTCCAAACGAACATGCCGAAAACTGGAGAAGATCTGGCTCCACGAGCGGACAGCGGACAGCTACGCCGCCCACAAGAGCGCCACCCGCAGTCACCATCACCTCATCAGATCCGCCAAAGGGCCTCACTCAAAGACCGCCTAGACAACAACGCACACAACAGCAAAGAGCTCTTCAACATCTTGAAGGAACTCTCCAACCCCAGCTCCAACACCAACGACATCCCGCCGTCGCGAGACCTGTGCGACTCACTGGCCACCTTCTTCCACCGCAAAATCGCCGACATCCACGACAGCTTCAACACCACGACCGCCCCGGCAACCACCGAGACCACCGCCCCCACAACCACCAACCGCCTGCTCTCCTGGACCAACATCAACGACGAGGACACCAGCGAGATCATGAACACCATCCACTCCGGCTCACCGCTAGACCCGTGCCCTCACCACGTCTTCAACAAAGCCAGTACAGCCATCGCGCCCCATCTCCGGAAAATAATCAACATCTCCTTCGAGACAGCAACCTTCCCGGAAAGCTGGAAGCACGCCGAGATCACCGCCTTACTCAAGAAACCCAAGGCAGACCCCAAGGACCTCAAGAACTTCCGACCCATCTCTCTGCTCCCGTTCCCCGCGAAGGTCACCGAGAAAATCGTCAACAAACAACTGACACGCTACCTCGAGGAGAACAACATCCTGGACCCTTCCCAGTCCGGCTTCCGCAGCAACCACAGCACCGAAACCGCCCTCATCGCCGCCACCGATGACATCAGGACCCTGCTAGACAACGGAGAAACAGCAGCCCTCATCCTCCTGGACCTATCAGCCGCCTTCGACACGGTCTGCCACCACACACTACGAACACGCCTTCACGACGCCGGGATCCAAGAGAAGGCCCTGGACTGGACCACATCCTTCCTCTCCGGCAGAACACAAAGCGTCCGCCTCGCCCCCTTCCGATCCAAGGCCACCAAGATCATCTGCGGCGTACCCCAAGGCTCCTCCCTCAGCCCAACGCTGTTCAACATCTACATAGCACCCCTCGCCCACGTCGCCCGACAGCACAACCTCAACATCATCTCCTACGCCGACGACACCCAGCTGATCCTCTCCCTCACCAAAGACCCTCACACCGCCAAAGCCCACCTCCACGAAGGAATGTCGCCGAATGGATGAGGACCAGCCGCCTGAAGCTGAACTCAGACAAGACGGAGGTCCTCATCCTTGGTTCCAACCCTTCAGCCTGGGACGACTCCTGGTGGCCGACATCACTGGGAACAGCCCCGACACCCACCGACCACGCACGCAACCTAGGGGTCATCCTCGACCCCACCCTCTCCATGACTAAGCAGGTCAATGCCGTTTCCTCATCCTGCTTCAACACCCTCCGAATGCTCCGCAGGATCTTCACGTGGATCCCCACCGAAACAAGAAAAACAGTCATCCAGGCCCTCGTCACCAGCAGGCTGGACTACGGAAACGCCCTCTACGCAGGAACGACGGCTAAGCTCCTGAGACGGCTGCAACGCATCCAGAACGCCTCTGCACGTCTTATCCTCGACATCCCCCGACGCAGCCACATCACACCCCACCTGAGAGACCTGCACTGGCTCCCTGTCAACAAGAGGATAACCTTCAAGCTCCTCACCCACGCACACAAAGCACTCCACAACTCCGGACCAGCCTACCTCAACAGACTACTCAGCTTCTACACCCCCACCCGCCAGCTCCGCTCCACCACCCTCGCCCTCGCCACAGTCCCCCGCATCCGGAAAAAGACCGCCGGCGGCAGATCCTTCTCCCACCTCGCCGCCAAGACCTGGAACACCCTCCCCACCAACCTTCGGCAGACCCAAGACCTACTGGCCTTCAGAAGACTCCTCAAGACCTGGCTCTTCGATCAGTAGCAGCACCACCCCCCTCTTCCCCCAGCGCCTTGAGACCCTCGCGGGTATGTAGTGCGCTTTATAAGTGACATGATTGATTGATTGATTGATTACACCCCCCTAATAAATATATTTTCTGATATGTAGTTGGGTACAAGTGATTTCAGTCGGGTATGGTGAGGTGTCTATTGGATTTCACCAGTGATTTTTACATATACATAGAAAAAAACGCTCACACACACTTCCTCTCTCCATTTTGAAATTCTTCAAACATGGTGGTTATTTTGACAAAATCTTGTGTTTTCTCTTACTTACTAACCCTACCAATCTGAATTCCATTCCCTTTCCACTGCCCCTTAAGCCCCTCTCGAGCACTTTAACATTAAATGCCAGCGTGGTTGTTGGAAAATCTGAAAGTCATCCCTCCCCCGACCTCACTGATCAAGCTACAATGCTGATTCTATCTCACCTCCACTGTTGCCATGTATGCACTGAACACTATGTGATTCTGAGTTCAGATTCCTCTGTGTGGTGTTCTCAGTGGTGGAGAGCTCCACACAGGGGCAATAGAATACCTATTTTTTCACGGGGAAAATATGTTCCCCCCCATTCAGAAACCCCCTTCTCAATACCCCTATTACCTCTGAGGATGATTCATTTCCTTTGCCATCTGGGCAAGGGCTTTTCAGTCTTTTATCCTGGAGAAGGTTTTATGCCATTATTTGGCCAGAGTACATCTCTGACCCTTTCCGGGCTGGAAAGAGGAATTTGTGAATGTCCACAAATAAGAATGTGTGTTCACAAACTTCCAAAGCTAGCCATGCCTTGGAATGACCTCAATCCCACCCGTGAGTGGGATTCATGGGTGAGCTCTGCAGTAACCGAGGTGGTCTCCACAAAAGTACCTGGGCTTACGTCTCCCTGGGATCCCTTGGTGAGTTCCTGGAGGGTGTAACTAAGGTATATCTTATCATTAATTTACATTTACTGCCAGATCTATCTTTGTGAATAGGCCCCTGTGCGCGCAGCCGCAGAGCCGCAAGTAGTAGAAGTATTGTGGCACCTCCACGACCATGAAAAGGGCTGCTCCTCTGCTGCTTGTCTTTGGATCCATAGGATCATCGTTCTGTGCTATTTTGTTCCTGGTTTAAGACCCTGAAGCACTGTCACTTTGTGATGTGCTGCAAGGAGTTGACAGGTTTGTTGTAGTCTGCCGCTCTTTTAGAACTCAAATATCATATATCTGTCTTTGGGACTAATAGATCAATGTGTGAACAAAATTAAAATCATCTAACAAAGCTGAACACACACCTGTGCTAGGGCATTTTCAACAAGCCTACACATAAATATACATAAAAAGAATAATTAACATTGAAGAGCAATAAAGGTTGAAACCTTGCCCTAAAGTGCTCTAAGGTCTTATCATACACTTTGCAAGTCTGCACGCTCTGAATATGTGGCTTCAGCTATTTCCAGCGCACATAATAATTCTAAGAAATTATTTAAGCTTGTAAAAAATCTGTCTGGGGCTGACTGTCTGCCTGTTTCGCCTGATTTGAGCGCTTCACACTGTGAGGAGCTTGCTACTTTCTTTTTGAGGAAAGTGGAATTAATTTATGACTCATTTCAAAATTCTACGCCTAATAGTGCCGTACAGCCTACCGGAAATTCTCTTTTTCCGACTAATGAGGAGCCTGCACAACCTGACTCACTTGATAAACATTCTGATAACCTTGTTTGCTGGGCACCCCTTGACACTGATTCCTTTAGGCGAATATTGGGTAGCCTTAAATCTGGCTCCCCTAGAGACCCTATCCCTATTACTGTGCTTCAGAAATTGGCACCATCATCCTTGTTTTTAATTATGGAGCTGCTTAATACATCTTTAGCAGAGGCTATTGTTCCAGCTATTTGGAAACACGCAATGGTTTTGCCGTTGTTGAAGAAGGCTACAGCTGACCCCGCGCAATTATCTAACTTTAGGCCTATTTCCCTCCTTCCTGCATTTTCAAAAATTTTAGAAAAGCATGTCAACTCACAATTGACATCTTTTGTGACCTCTCAAAATTTCCTTCATGGCTCTCAATCAGGCTTTAGAGCGGGTTTCTCTACTGAAACCGCTCTGCTTGGGGTCACAGATATGGTGCGCCAGCAGGTTGACGCAGGTGGTACCGTGGCACTTATACTTTTGGATCTAAGTGCCGCATTTGACACTGTATCACATTCTGTGCTACTGCATGCACTACAATTACTGGGTGTGACTGCTAAAGCCCTCAAGTGGATTGCTGATTTCTTGACTAATCGAACGTTTCAGGTCTTCTCGCCGATAGCATGTTCCGAGGTTCATAATTCCCCTTATGGGGTTCCCCAGGGCTCTATCCTCAGCCCTTTACTATTTAACATCTATGTCAGACCTATGGCGAGGATTGCTGAGGAAGCAGGGTTGTCTCTTTTTTTGTACGCTGATGACACCCAGATTGTGTTCTCCCTCTCTGCTGATGGAGCTCACAACCCTTCCTTACTTCAGGCCGGTCTGAGGAACATTGCAGGGTGGATGCATACCAACATGTTGAAACTTAACGGCGAGAAAACTGAAGTGCTGATTGTGGGCCGAAATAAAGACCTATGGGGCTCCCAGCACTGGCCCACTGAATGAATGAATGAGTAGACACTTATAAAGCGCATGGCTACCAGAGGCTTCCCAGCGCTAAAGACAGAGCCCAAACCGTGAAAATCGGAAAAATCAGGAGAACAGAAAAGTCTTCAAACGTTTACGAAATAAAAGGTGGTTGGCCTCAAGCCGAATATGACCTGGTAGCTGATTCCAGCATTTTGCAGCGATAACAGAGAATAGACGGCCACCGCTCCTAGCTCGGTTAACTCTAGGAACATTAGCAAGATGTTTTTTCTCAGAACGAAGGGATCTTTTAGGAAGATACGGGGAAATAATGGATCTTAGAATTGGAGGAGCACTATCCGACATTGATTTATGGGCGATACATAAGGCCTTAAATTGGATTCTTTCGGCTACTGGCAGCCAATGCAAAGAATTAATATAGGGTTTGGCAGACTCCCTATTGTTGGCCTGTATAAGGAGTCGAGCTGCACAGTTTTGAACTGTTTGAAGTTTCTTTATGGTCGAACAGGGGGAACCAAGATAGAGCACATTGGCATAATCAAGTCTCGAGAGAATAAGGGCTTGTACCAGCAGTTTCCTAGCGTTAAAAGGCAGGAGGGGCAAAATCCTCCTAATCATTTTCAAGATTCCATAGCAGGTACCTGCCACCCTATTAGCCTGTACCCTAAAGTTCAAGTTATGGTCCAGCCAAACACCGAGGCTTTTTATTTGATCTTTAGGGGGGGGCATGGCCCCTAGACATTTAGGCCATAGTGCGCCACTCTCCAGTTGGTAGTCTTACCTAAAAACATCAGTTCAGTTTTAGCAGCATTCAGCTTTAGGAAAGAAGAGTCCATCCATGCTAAAACCTTTTCCAAACAATTGGCCAGCATAGACTTATTGTTGTCTAAAAGCTTGAGGGACACAATAAGCTGAGTATCATCAGCATACGTGACGATCTTGACCCCAAAAGGCTCAACCACCTCAGCTAAAGGGCGCATGTAAACATTAAAAAATGTGGGGCTCAGGGAGGAGCCCTGAGGAACCCCACACTGCAGCAGCATCCATTCTGAGGTGGCATCGTCCTCGAAAACTTGAAACAACCGACCTGTTAAAAAAGACTCAAGCCATTTAAGTAAAGTTCCAGTCACCCCATTCTCTCTGAGTCTTGCTATCAACAATTGGTGATTGACCGTGTCGAAGGCCGCGCTGAGATCAAGTAATATAATAGCCGCGGACCCTCCGACATCCAGTATCTTCCTCGATTCTTCAATCACCGCTAGCAGGGCTGTTTCAGTGCCTTGCTGGGGTCTAAAGCCCGTTTGGGAGAGATGAAGACGTTCATTCGCCTCCAAAAAGGCGGAGAGAACGCAGTTGACGTATTTTTCGCTTATTTTAGCAATCCCAGGCAAGAGAGAAATCGGGCGGTAATTAGCAAAGACCTCGGGATCCAGGGTAGACTTCTTCAGAAGGGCTCTAACCATAGCCCGTTTCCATAGGGAGGGGACAATCCCAGAAGAAAAAGAGCTGTTAACGAGATCCAGAATAACAGGGGCG
This sequence comes from Calotriton arnoldi, assembly GCA_963921515.1. Lineage (NCBI taxonomy): Eukaryota > Metazoa > Chordata > Amphibia > Caudata > Salamandridae > Calotriton > Calotriton arnoldi. The sequence goes on from CAWUFW010000415.1 coordinate 4,116,550, forward strand.
ACGGAATCAAATACCTGGTTGAGAATACTAGGGGGGGCAGCATCACAGGGGGAGCCAGATTTCAGACGATCCAAGTGCATTTTTAAAACTTTCATATCCATAAATGGAATGGAATCAATAGAGGGGTTTAAAAATTGGGGTTGGTCCTCAGTCAAGGGGGGGCTTGCCAAGGCCGATAGGGGAGGAAAAGCAATGTAGATATCTTCAATTTTCTTATAGAAAAAGAGGGCCAAATTACTGCACCGTCCTAGGGAATCCGCTGGGGGCAAAGGGGGCTCAGGAGGTTGCAGGAGTGATTTAGTTATTTTAAAAATTTCACGGGGGGAATTAGAGGCTAAGATAATTTTCTTTTCATAATAGCCAGATTGAGCAGTTCTAATTTCTGCCTTATAAGCCTTAACGGCGTCTCTATATTTGATTTTCTCACAAGTGGAGAAATCCTTTCTCCAACTTCTCTCGAGACGCTTACACAGCTGTTTCAATTCTCTAAGTTTGGGAGAGTACCATGCTGCGCCGTGCCCCACTTTTTTGCTGGAAATCCAGTTTTTGGGGATTAAAGTATCTAATGACAACTCGAGCCATTGTTTCACCTTAATGTTGTTGGATTCAGGGTCAATACCAAGCACAGGTCTCATATTGTCAAGAGTAGACGCCCAGGCCTCCATAGAAAGTTTAGACCAATTCCGGTTCCAGGATTTTACCCTTTCCCGTGGATGTCCACCCTCCTGTGGGTTCCAAACAAAGGGAACCACATAGTGGTCAGACCAGGGAATAGGAATAGGTTTATCCACTGTAAGGCTATCAATATTAGAGAAGAGCGGGTCAAGGAGGTGTCCTTTGATGTGAGTGGGACCGGAGACTTTTTGCTTAAGGGCTAAAGCCTCCAAATTGATAGTTACAACCTCAACGTCAGGGGAAGACGCCAAGTCAAAATGGATATTAAGATCGCCCAATAATGAAAAATGAAATGGGTCCTTTGCCCCAGCCTAAACATCAAGTTCAAAACCTGGGTGTCTTAGTTGATGACCAACTGTCTATGAAGCAGCAAGCAGTGAGAGTTGCCTCGCCTTGCTTCACAATCCTTGGATGGCTAAAAAAAATCTTATGGATGTTGCCTTCCTCTACCCAACGTACGGTGGTCCAGGCCCTTATCACCTCAAGACTGGACTACTGCAACATCTTGTATTTGGGTGCCGCCAATGAGGTGTTACACAAGTTACAACTAGCACAGAATGCGGCTGCAAGGCTGCTTAGTAGGATACCTAAAACTTCTCCCATTTCCAGCTCTATCCGGGATCTTCATTGGCTCAGGATTGAAAGCCGCATTAAGTTTAAGGCACTGAGTCTTATGTTTAAAATAAAATCTGGAAAGGCACCTCCCTACTTGAAGACCCTTGTTCATCCTTATGTTCCATCTCGTGCTCTGCGCTCAGCCACCCAGGCCAAGTTCATTGTTCCTAGGACGAGACTAGTGCGCATGGGCGATCGCTCTTTCTCCCACTTAGGACCCTTCTTATGGAATTCCCTTCCGATCAATCTTCGAATTGAAGCTTCGTACGAGAACTTCCGTAGGGGCTTAAAAACGTGGTTATTTAACTTGTAGACCCCTCTGTTTACGTTGGCTCCTTTCAGGCGGCGCCGGGAAACCTTAGGGTAGCTGTGCGCTTTATAAAATTAAAATAACAATAACAATTGTAAGACACCTGCACTAGGACAACCTACAGTGACGTTATCACACACACGGTTTCACCTTTCATGTAAGCACTAGGGTGACATTGCCTTTAATTCAACGTATGATTCCAGGCCTCATGTTGTAGCAGTGAATTGTACCCTTGAGCTGTGCTTACTTTCTTTGCCCTTCCAGCTACCACAGCTCCTTGTATTATTCTTTCCTGAGACCACTACCCCATTCTATACTGTCATGTTGGTCGATGTTATGGTTGCTGTTCTTCTGACTGTGCTCCCATGTCTTTGTCTTAGTCTGACTTGTCATCTTCTGATGGTGTTTCACCTTCACCAATGCCACCCTTCTGCCAGTTTGTTCTGTGCGCTGATTATTCAGCAGCTCCGATTCCAGGTTGTAATTCTGCAGGGATTTATGTGCGTCCCAGCAGGAGACAGGAGTGTAACGTAGGAGCATACGCCATTGACTACCATAATCATGTCATCCTTTAAGAAATGTGGCATTTTTGAGCTGCGCATCTCTTTCGTGCACACATTTGGCTGGTGTTTGCTCTTGCGGTGCTCGAGTCGCTGCCAGTTTTATGGCTTTCTCTGCAGGGCTGCTGGAAAATCTTGCACGTGTCCCGTCTCTTGCCCGTGGAGCAAGATCCACATTTCTGTGTCTGCACTCCTCTCTTCTCTCCATTGTTGTTTGAGCTAATTCTTCCTGCCACACCTAGCATCTCCCATGTACTTTTTATGTGGCATTTTTCCCAGTGTTCTATATCCATTGATTAGGCTCTGCTAAAGGTGTGCACATTTCGATTTAGCCAAGCAATCTATGTGGCTTGGTGATTTTGTAAAGTAGATGTGCTTTTGAGCAGTGAACCCTCCCAAAATGTCCCCCACTAATGCGATTCGGGAAGTCATACACCCTAGAAAAGTTCCCTTCGGCCTTCCTTCCATCCATTAATCCTTCCATGCTTTTAGTTTTCCATCCAACTATTCTTTCACCAATTCATGCATCCATTGTTTTGCCGTTCTATCTATCCATTCATTCATTCATGCCCAATGTATCCACCCACATCAAACCATCCTTTCTTTCATTCATTTGTTCACCCATCCATCCTTTAAATATTTTACCCTTCCTTTCATCTATCCATCCATTCTTTTAACCTTCCATTCACCCTTCCATTCATTCATCCACTCATCCAATCGCACGTTAATCTATCCATCCGTGCATCCTTCCGACCATTCATCCTTCCTTTCACTCATCTATTCATCTGTTCACCCATCGGTCATTTCAACCTTCAATGCATTTATACTTTCATGCATCTATCCAGCTGCTCAAAGCGATACCAAAGGGGATGATGGACGGAGCGTTAGAGCAAATCAAACACTCACCCCCAGTCAACTGATCTGGGTTTAATCCATCATCATTCTTTAGCTCACTCCACCACCCCAGTTCAGACATGGCCATATGCAAATCAGTCTGACCCTGTGCCTCATGGGAACAGTCCAGCCCGAACTGCCAAGCCATGTCTTCCTTGGACCGGAAACAAGCATCCTGGGACCGGTTTCGGGTTCATAACCCTCATCAGCCAGGCTATCTTGAATCCAGTGGCAAAGTGAGCAAGGGACCCACGTCTGGGCATACCCTGCCAACTTAGGGCGAACAAAGCGATACCAAAGGGGATGATGGACGGAGCGTTAGAGCAAATCAAACACTCACCCCCAGTCAACTGATCTGGGTTTAATCCATCATCATTCTTTAGCTCACTCCACCACCCCAGTTCAGACATGGCCATATGCAAATCAGTCTGACCCTGTGCCTCATGGGAACAGTCCAGCCCGAACTGCCAAGCCATGTCTTCCTTGGACCGGAAACAAGCATCCTGGGACCGGTTTCGGGTTCATAACCCTCATCAGCCAGGCTATCTTGAATCCAGTGGCAAAGTGAGCAAGGGACCCACGTCTGGGCATACCCTGCCAACTTAGGGCGAACAAAGCGATACCAAAGGGGATGATGGACGGAGCGTTAGAGCAAATCAAACACTCACCCCCAGTCAACTGATCTGGGTTTAATCCATCATCATTCTTTAGCTCACTCCACCACCCCAGTTCAGACATGGCCATATGCAAATCAGTCTGACCCTGTGCCTCATGGGAACAGTCCAGCCCGAACTGCCAAGCCATGTCTTCCTTGGACCGGAAACAAGCATCCTGGGACCGGTTTCGGGTTCATAACCCTCATCAGCCAGGCTATCTTGAATCCAGTGGCAAAGTGAGCAAGGGACCCACGTCTGGGCATACCCTGCCAACTTAGGGCGAACAAAGCGCTCCATCCATCATCCCCTTTGGTATCGCTCTATCCAGCTGCTCACCATTCTCTCATTCCACTGATTCGACCATCCTTTCACCTTCCCACATTTGTCGATCCTGTCACCCTTTTCCCGGCCCTCTCTCTCATACATCCAACCATCCTTTTGCCCTTCCTTCTTCTCACCTCCCTTCCTTTCGCCTTTACTTCTTTCTACCCTTCCATTATTCCTTTCTTCCTTTCACCGATACATCCTTCATTTTTCCCTATCCTCCATTTGTCTTCCCTCACCTACTTATATTTTGTTTTTTACCTTTCTGTTTCGTGTATCTCTTTCTCTCTCTGCTCCCACTCTCTTTTTAGGTCTTGCCTAGCGTCGCAGCGCATGCGCTGCTCGCTCTGCAAGATCTATTGTCGTCGGGTTGCTTTCGGAAGTGGGGTCGAAGCTCCGCCCATGCTTTTAATTGGCGCGCAAAGTGATACAAAAGGGGATGATGGACGGAACGCTTGAGCCAATCAAACACTCACCCCCAGTCAACTGATCTGGGTTTAATCCATCATCATTCTTTAGCTCACTCCACCACCCCAGTTCAGACATGGCCATATGCAAATCAGTCTGACCCTGTGCCTCATGGGAACAGTCCAGCCCGAACTGCCAAGCCATGTCTTCCCTGGACCGGAAACAAGCATCCTAGGACCGGTTTCTGGCATTCCAGCCGTCATCAGCCAGGCTTGCTTGAATCCAGTGGCAAAGTGAGCAAGGGACCCACGTCTGGGCATACCCCCGCCAACTTAGGGCGAACAAAGTGATACAAAAGGGGATGATGGACGGAACGCTTGAGCCAATCAAACACTCACCCCCAGTCAACTGATCTGGGTTTAATCCATCATCATTCTTTAGCTCACTCCACCACCCCAGTTCAGACATGGCCATATGCAAATCAGTCTGACCCTGTGCCTCTTGGGAACAGTCCAGCCCGAACTACCAAGCCATGTCTTCCCTGGACCGGAAACAAGCATCCTAGGACCGGTTTCTGGCATTCCAGCCGTCATCAGCCAGGCTTGCTTGAATCCAGTGGCAAAGTGAGCAAGGGACCCACGTCTGGGCATACCCCCACCAACTTAGGGCGAACAAAGTGATACAAAAGGGGGATGATGGACGGAACGCTTGAGCCAATCAAACACTCACCCCCAGTCAACTGATCTGGGTTTAATCCATCATCATTCTTTAGCTCACTCCACCACCCCAGTTCAGACATGGCCATATGCAAATCAGTCTGACCCTGTGCCTCATGGGAACAGTCCAGCCCGAACTGCCAAGCCATGTCTTCCTTGGACCGGAAACAAGCATCCTGGGACCGGTTTCGGGTTCATAACCCTCATCAGCCAGGTTATCTTGAATCCAGTGGCAAAGTGAGCAAGGGACCCACGTCTGGGCATACCCTGCCAACTTAGTGCGAACAAAGCGCTCCATCCATCATCCCCTTTGGTATCGCTCTATCCAGCTGCACACCATTCTCTCATTCCACTGATTCGACCATCCTTTCACCTTCCCACATTTGTCGATCCTGTCACCCTTTTCCCGGCCCTCTCTCTCATACATCCAACCATCCTTTTGCCCTTCCTTCTTCTCACCTCCCTTCCTTTCGCCTTTACTTCTTTCTACCCTTCCATTATTCCTTTCTTCCTTTCACCGATACATCCTTCATTTTTCCCTATCCTCCATTTGTCTTCCCTCACCTACTTATATTTTGTTTTTTACCTTTCTGTTTCGTGTATCTCTTTCTCTCTCTGCTCCCACTCTCTTTTTAGGTCTTGCCTAGCGTCGCAGCGCATGCGCTGCTCGCTCTGCAAGATCTATTGTCGTCGGGTTGCTTTCGGAAGTGGGGTCGAAGCTCCGCCCATGCTTTTAATTGGCGCGCAAAGTGATACAAAAGGGGATGATGGACGGAAGCAGCTTGAGCCAATCAAACACTCACCCCCAGTCAACTGATCTGGGTTTAATCCATCATCATTCTTTAGCTCACTCCACCACCCCAGTTCAGACATGGCCATATGCAAATCAGTCTGACCCTGTGCCTCATGGGAACAGTCCAGCCCGAACTGCCAAGCCATGTCTTCCCTGGACCGGAAACAAGCATCCTAGGACCGGTTTCTGGCATTCCAGCCGTCATCAGCCAGGCTTGCTTGAATCCAGTGGCAAAGTGAGCAAGGGACCCACGTCTGGGCATACCCCCGCCAACTTAGGGCGAACAAAGTGATACAAAAGGGGATGATGGACGGAACGCTTGAGCCAATCAAACACTCACCCCCAGTCAACTGATCTGGGTTTAATCCATCATCATTCTTTAGCTCACTCCACCACCCCAGTTCAGACATGGCCATATGCAAATCAGTCTGACCCTGTGCCTCATGGGAACAGTCCAGCCCGAACTACCAAGCCATGTCTTCCCTGGACCGGAAACAAGCATCCTAGGACCGGTTTCTGGCATTCCAGCCGTCATCAGCCAGGCTTGCTTGAATCCAGTGGCAAAGTGAGCAAGGGACCGACGTCTGGGCATACCCCCACCAACTTAGGGCGAACAAAGTGATACAAAAGGGGGATGATGGACGGAACGCTTGAGCCAATCAAACACTCACCCCCAGTCAACTGATCTGGGTTTAATCCATCATCATTCTTTAGCTCACTCCACCACCCCAGTTCAGACATGGCCATATGCAAATCAGTCTGACCCTGTGCCTCATGGGAACAGTCCAGCCCGAACTGCCAAGCCATGTCTTCCCTGGACCGGAAACAAGCATCCTAGGACCGGTTTCTGGCATTCCAGCCGTCATCAGCCAGGCTTGCTTGAATCCAGTGGCAAAGTGAGCAAGGGACCCACGTCTGGGCATACCCCCGCCAACTTAGGGCGAACAAAGTGATACAAAGGGGATGATGGACGGAACGCTTGAGCCAATCAAACACTCACCCCCAGTCAACTGATCTGGGTTTAATCCATCATCATTCTTTAGCTCACTCCACCACCCCAGTTCAGACATGGCCATATGCAAATCAGTCTGACCCTGTGCCTCATGGGAACAGTCCAGCCCGAACTGCCAAGCCATGTCTTCCCTGGACCGGAAACAAGCATCCAAGGACCGGTTTCTGGCATTCCAGCCGTCATCAGCCAGGCTTGCTTGAATCCAGTGGCAAAGTGAGCAAGGGACCCACGTCTGGGCATACCCCCGCCAACTTAGGGCGAACAAAGTGATACAAAAGGGGATGATGGACTGATTTGCATATGGCCATGTCTGAACTGGGGTGGTGGAGTGAGCTAAAGAATGATGATGGATTAAACCCAGATCAGTTGACTGGGGGTGAGTGTTTGATTTGCTCTAACGCTCCGTCCATCATCCCCTTTGGTATCGCTTTGTTCGCCCTAAGTTGGCAGGGTATGCCCAGACGTGGGTCCCTTGCTCACTTTGCCACTGGATTCAAGATAGCCTGGCTGATGAGGGTTTTGAACCCGAAACCGGTCCCAGGATGCTTGTTTCCGGTCCAGGGAAGACATGGCTTGGCAGTTCGGGCTGGACTGTTCCCATGAGGCACAGGGTCAGACTGATTTGCATATGGCCATGTCTGAACTGGGGTGGTGGAGTGAGCTAAAGAATGATGATGGATTAAACCCAGATCAGTTGACTGGGGGTGAGTGTTTGATTTGCTCTAACGCTCCGTCCATCATCCCCTTTGGTATCGCTTTAATTGGCGCGCGTCATCCTTTATGGTAAACGCAGGCTTCTGATTGAAAGTGAGGCTTTTTGGTGACCGCCCTGTCTCCTTTAGGCCCCGCCCACCCGGACTGGATCGTTTGCAAGACGGCTGTCGTAATGAGTTTTTCCCACTGCAGGCAGGCACAACGCGCATGGCGCGCTTTCACTTTTTCTATCTGAGCTCTTCCACAGAGACCTCTGTTTATCCCGCCTAAAGGCCTCCCGGCCGCTGCCCTTTCAAAGCCCTCTGCGCGCGGCCCTGGCGTGTCCTGTGATCGTGTGGCGACTGCCCTTCTCGCGCCATTGGTCACTCAAAGCAGGTGCGTTGACGCAACTCTGGAGCCCCTTAATGGATAATTGAAATCTATCTCTCTGATCATGGTAAACACGTTTGATGCTGGCATAACCCTAGGAGGTTGACGTTTGATGCGCTGGGATGTCGTAGCCGGCGATTTATTCTGAGACAGGTATATGTTTGGGCAGGAGGTGACGTTTGATGCAATTGGATGTCGTATCCGGGGGTGTATGCTGTGCCAGGTATATGTCTGGGCAGGAGGTAACCCCAGGTATTCCGAGCATAGCCAAGCCGTAGAAAGGTCACCACCTATATCGTGCTGCTCTGTGTGCTGGTATTGGCCATCATTTTCCTGCGGGTTGGGTCTGCGGACCCCTCAGTGTCCTCCATTGGTTACACCGGTGGCAGGAGGCGGGGCCAGTGACGTGTGCTCCCGCTGCTTGGGCTGGGCTTCCCGGCGGCTGTACTAGCGAAGGAGGCGCGGAAGGAGGCAGCGGCTGGCTGGGAGCGAGCCCGGCAACAGGTACACATCTCTGACATGTCCTTGATGGTGGGGGCTGCATCCGTGACACGCGCAATGTTGGACTGGCAACATATATGCACCCTTGTAAAGGCGCCATGTTGTTGGGTGGCTGTGCTGCTATAGGTGGGGTGATATATGAAACCAGAGCGGGGAGGAGGTGCTGTGCATTGCTGGCTCGTCTTCTTGGCCGTGATTTCCCAGGGGCGCAGGGAAGGGTCGTGGTATGCACGCCTCTTCTGCCCGGGAGCTTGTGCCCCCCATAAATATTCCATTAGACAAATCGAGATCGTTAGCACTAAGGTTGCTTTCGTTTCTGTATGTATATGTTAGTAATATATGTGCTATATGACCTCTACAACGCCATGGCCGTGGAGGAGGAGGTGGACGGCGGCTTCCCCTACCCTTACAAGCCCATCTTCACTACCCAGGGCCCACCCGCCGTCAGCCTGCAGGATAGAAACTTCCTCACCGACGCCGACATGGTCATGAGCTTCGTTAACCTGGGTGAGTGCGTGGGCCTTTCATTTTGGGTGCATCTGGGCTCTAGGCTAGCGTTGGAAGTGAGAACTGCTTGCTGGAGATGCCATCCGATAGTGCATCTCCAGTACACCCACTACTATTTCATGTGCCCCTTACACAATGAGTGACCCGCAGTACTAGTGAATTCTGCTACAATCAGTGTTATCACGTGGGGAGGCCGTGTCAGCGCGTGCATACTTTCCAGTCCTCTGCTTTCATGTGACGACCTAATGCATTATGGTCATTGGAACCAGACCAGCAGGAGTGATTTGTAGGTGAAAGCCCAGCCCAGGAAAGAGAACATGTCGGTCTTAACATGCAGTGAGAAGAGCCCCCTGGTTGTGTTTACCCTAGTTGGTTCAATGTGAGTAAACCAAGACTTCAAACCTCAGCATGCACTAGGCTGTCAGGTGGAATCCGAGGACTGGGGACAAGGTTGGTGGTAGCTGTACCGGAAGGGGGGGCAATGAGGAGCCAAGAAGAATAACTCCTGTGATCCTAGGCCAGCACGTTTCCAGTCCCTAACTTTGATTTTACAACTTATTGTTCAGCGATGTCTCGTACCACTTGTAGTGAACCAAAGCTACAACACAAGAATGTAGGGATTTATTCAATCCAAGCTCACTAGCCCAGGTCACGAGGCACGGTTTATCACTACTTTGAAGTCGTCGCAGGCCGGTCTCTTCCTCTGATATTTACAATCTAACAAGTGGTTGAGAAGGACCTTTAATGCAATGCAATAGGTCTCGCATTTGCGAGAGTTGAAGCTATTAGTATTGTAAATGACAAAGCCTTTTATTTATGTTTTAAAACCCAAAACATAAATAAAAGGCATTGTCATTTACAATGCCAATAGCTCAAACTCGTGTGAATGCGAGACCTATTGCATTGCAAATGCTTGTTTCTCTATCTCATCATTTCTCGCTCTGTCTGTCTCTCCCCTTTCATCTCCCATTTTTATCAGTCCTCCTTCCCAGTCTCCTTCGCTATGCTTGGCTCCAAACCTCTCAGCTCTGTGCAGGTTCCCTCTTGTATTGTCATTGATGAGTTTTTATCTGCTGATTTGCAGTCAGAAAAAGCAGACAAATACCTAATCAGCCTTTTAAGGTCGAGTGTGAGCCAACGCGCAAGCGCTGCTCTGCGTAGAGCTGTGGCAGTTGAGTACGGAGAGAAGCTTTGCCCACTCCCCCGTCCATATTTTTCATTGGCTTGTGTGTTTGTCGTTTGTAAATGCTGTCTTCTGAATCATTATGAGGCTTGTTAGTCCCTCCTTAGTATGTCCATGTCGTCACTTGTATCCTCCCACGGCTACTGGCCCCTTTACTTCAGTTGTTACATGGTACGAGATATTTTACACTGTGAGCACTATTTTCTTTAATGAGAGTCTCCTCCTCAGGCACAGCATGCTTTGGTGCCTTCTTTAACCTCCGCCCTCTCTCCTGTTGCCCGTGCATTCTTCTCCCCGCCCGCCCTACCGTTGTCTGCTCCTTCTCCCCCACCACCCGCCCACCCTCCCGTTGTCCATGCCTTCTCCCCACCCCCCACCTGCCCCCGTTGTCCGTGCCTTCTCAAACCCCCCTTCCCGCCCTCCCGTTGTCGTGATGCCAACCATTTACTATGCAATAGGTCTCGCGTAAATGCGACACCTATTGCATTGTAAATGCTTGTTTACATAACCAGCGCTTTTTAACAAACACGCCGTTTCTAAGCATTATAAATAACATCTTACTATGGCACAATGTATAGTATTTCTATTTACTGACCACAGAGGAAAAGAAAGCTGCGAATGCGTTGGACGTATAGTGGCTATGTTTGCCATCCTACCGGTGCGTGATGAGCGAAACAATGTATACTTACTCTGTGTACTTTGACTTAATGCCAGTGTTTTATAAGCGCCAACATATTGCCTTTTTGCTAATTCAGAGCATCATTTATGCACCTGGAACCCGGGCACTGGATACTTTGGGAAGGTTATGTGCTAAGGTTACATTGATTTTGGGACAGGAATGGGACAGTGACAGCGAAGTACAGTTGCAAAGCATGGGTCAGTGTTGAAATGCACTGGCTGAGCCGAGTCCGAATAATAATTGTTGATTTACACTGGAAGTGCCAAGTTGGAAATGGGTTGGGTGCCCTGGCAGAGCTGCACCAGAGTTAGGGTGTACTCACAGTGCTGAGGTGGGATTATGGCTGAGCTGCATTGGTAGAGCTGAGTCTGACTCAAGACTAAGATGCAGCGGCAGGAGTGAGTTTGGATCAAGGCTGGACTCCAGTGAGCGAGCCAAGCGTGGATGACGATTGAACTGCAGTGACAGAACTGTCTGTATCAGAATTGAGCTGATAGAGCTGACTGAACCATGGTGGAGGTGCAATGAAAGAGCCCAGTATGAATCATGGCTGAGGTGTGTGATGTTAGGATTTGGGTGGTCCAACATGTACATGACGGGAGGGATGTTGGCAAGCTTCCCCCAGCACGGACATGGTGGTTGTTACTGCAGTCACGTGCAGGGGGGACAGATAATAAAAGAGGTTAAGGCCCTACCGCCCACACCTCCTCGTGGTCGTTGATCTCCTCCACAATGCCGTGTCACGAGTCGAGTAGAGTAGTGTTCTTTTGGGGACTCGGGACACGCTGCGTCATCAGCCCTGTGGGCGCCTCATCACATTGACCCCGATGCAATAGGGTGCAATGAAAGAGCCGAGTCTGAATTAGCGCAGAGCAGAAGAGCTTGGTCAGGGACCAGGTGAAGGGCTGAGGTGCGCCCAGAGAGGGCTCTATCAGGACTCAGGTACAAGGGCAGAGCAGATGTCTCTTGGGTTTGAGGTGCATTGGGAGAGCTGAGTCAGGATCAGGCTCGAGGGTCACTCGTACTGTGCTTCTCACGCACTGCTGAGGGACCTCTCAAGCACTAAACAGCGATAAAGCGAGCACACTTTCAGGCCTCATAATACCCCCTACCCCCTCAAAACATAGTGCTCCTGTTATGCTTATAATATATTATAAAAGCTGACAATATGCCTGAGGGTTACATTTCCGACCATCCAAAGTAACGTGGTTACGCCGGTTTTTATTGTATCTAACCAGAAATTGTAGGGAGGCTCGGGATATTATCTGGGGGCCAGAGATTACACCTGCATTTATATACGGCAGGGCCCGCTTGTGTTATCTGCAGGTGATTCGTTGGAATCTCACTGAGATAGCAGCGTGGGTGAATGCACTCACTGCTGACATCTACACGTAACTTGCAGTTCTCTAGCTTATTATAGTTAAGTAAAATAGCTAAGTGAGTCAACGCACCCGCTTTAGAGGTACCTAGATTGCAACACGAGGCACTTAGCTCCTTTTTAGGTCGAGCCTAGAGCCAGCGCGCATGTGCTGCTCTGCGAAACTTGTTGTAGTGGAGTAGGGAATAGAAGCCCCGCCCACTCTCCGCCCATATTTGCCATTGGCTTGTGTCATTGTCAGTCCTAAATGCTGGCTTCTGATTCGTAAATAGGCTTGTTAGTCCCTCCTTAGTACCGCCTCCTCTTCATTTGTCACCTCCCATGGCGACTGGCCCCTTTACTTCGGTTGTTACACAGTACGTGTTAGACTGTGAGCACTATTTTCTTTATCCAGTTTCTCTTACTGCAGGCACGGCATGCTTTGGTGCCTTCTTTACTCCCATCGCCCTCCCTCCCGCTGTCGTGCCTTGTTTAACACCCCTCTCCCTCCCTTTGTCCGTGCCTTCTCCCCCACCGCCCGCCCTCCTGTTGTCCGTGATGCCTATCATTTGCAATCTCATAGGTCTCGCATTTACGCAAGTTTGAGCTATTGGTATTGTAAATAACAATGCCTTTTATTTATGTTTTGGTTTTTAAAACATAAATGTTAGACCTGGCATCCTTCGCGTGGTTTTCCCTGACTTTTTGCCTCTACCTCCTGTGTTTTTGATGCTGCGCTTGATTTTGTTTTTGCTGGCTTAGATGCTTTGGGCACTTTGACACTGCAGATCAGTGTCAAAGTGCAAGTGCTTCCTGTGTAAATTGATATTGTGATTGGTTCTCCCTGATTGGCATATTTGTTTTACCAGTAGGTCCCTAGTAACGTGCACCGAGTGTGCCAGGGATGGTAAATCAAATGCTACTAGTGGGCTTGCAGCACTGATTGTGCCACCCTCATGAGTAGCCCTGAAAAGAGGTCTCAGGCCTGCCACCGCGGTGCCTGTGCGCAGTTTGTTAACTGCCATGTCGACTTGGCAAGTGCACCCACTTGCCAGGCCCTACCCTTCCCTTTTCTTACACATAGGACACCCCTATGGTAGGCCTAAGGTACCTCCCTGGGCAGGGTGCAGTGTATTTGAAAGGTAGGACATGTACTGGTGTGTGTAACATGTCCTGATAGTGAAATACTGCCAATTTCGTTTTTCACTATTGAAAGGCTATCTTGCCTCATAGGACAGAATGGGGAATCCTTTGTAACATTTTACAAGCATATCTTCCCATAGGGATAAGATTGAAAAATGGAGTTTGGTATCCCTGAACTCAGGATTTAATAACACAACTTTTAGTAAAGATGGTTTTTAAATTGTGCGTTTGAAAATACCCCTTTTAGAAAGTGGCTATTTTCTTGTTCAACCATCCTGTGTGCTTCTGCCTGTTTGTGGATTGACTGTCTGGTTTCAGTGTGACAGAGACAGAGGATGTGCATTCCCTGTAGACAGCCTCTGAGGGGGTTGAGGTGTGCCTGGCCCTTCCTGGAAGACCCAGCCCTGAGCTGAATAGACCCTGGCTGCGTATAGAGTGGTGGGAGGAGATTTACCTTGCACCTGAATGGAGCCTGTCTCCCTTACACAATGCTGTCTCCACCTCATCATGCTGCACCAGTGAAGGCAGAACTGGTTTGAACTGGGCTCAGAGCCCCCTGCACAAAGAGAACAAAGACATTTTGGGGTATAAGTATCAGACCCAAAACCCCAGACTTTAGACTACTTCTGGAATCAAGAGGAACCTTTGCCAAGGGGAAGAGCTGGAGAAACTGAGGAGAAGTACTGCCCTTGCTGTGTGTCTGGGGTTGGCCTGCAGTGGCTGTTTCTGCCAAGAAAAGGAGAAGGATTTTGCTGTGTGCTGTTTCCCTTGCTTGAGGAAAGTCTCCAAGGGCTTGAGTAGAGCTTGCCTCCTGTTTTGAAGTCTCAGGGACAAAAAGACTTCACCCCCAGCTCCCCTGAACTTCCTTGCTGGGAGTTCTGACCTGCCAAGAGGTGCCTGTGACTGTATTGGGCATCTGGAGGTTGTTCCTGCTGTTGGGAGCTGGAAGAAACCTAAGAGAAGTATGAAAACCTGTTTCCAACGCCTTCAGCAATGCCGCTGTGACGCCGCGACCTGCACCGAGGCCCGGGCACTGCTCGTGAAGTGAACGGCGCACCGCCCGGCCTGCACCGCAGCTCCGACACCTTTCGACACCCGCCGACGTCTGCAGTTATCGGCCGTGCCCGACGCCAGCGCTCCCATCGACTCTGTCATCGCCAGTGCCTGCATCCTGTTATCGCGGCGTCGATAACTGCCGAGGGTGACTCCCCGAGCTCGCCGACTTTGCATCATCAACGGAACCAACGCCTCACCACTGACGCAACCGCCTTCCCCTGTCCTGGACACGACACGTTGCCTCCTCGCGGACACGACGCATCGCCTCCCCCGTGGCAGCCAGGGAGCAGGCCTCGACATCAGCACCGACGCCTCACTTCCTCGACGCCGTGCATCGTCACAGACTTCATTTCCAAAGTACTGTTTGTTTGGGGGTCTGTGTGACTCCGTGCCCGACGCGGTGCTCCACGCAGTCGGTGCCGTACATTGGATTTATTGCAGTCACAACGTCGCAATAGCCCCAGTTGGTGCTATTTCTTTCTACAAGCTTTATTTTTGCAATACCCTTTCTAAAGTCATATTTTTTTAATGTGTATGTTGGATTTTTGTCATTTTGGTCTTGTTTAGTTTAGATAAAGATACTTTATTTTTCTAAACTGGTGTGGTGTCCTTTTGTAGTGTTTTCGCTGTGTTACTGTGAGTGTTGGTACAAATACTTTACACATTGCCTTTGGGATAAGCCTGTCTCCTTGTGCCAAGCTACCAAAGGGGTGAGCAGGGGTTATCTAAAGTGTGAATCCCCCTTACCCTGACTAGAAGCAAGGGTCCCTATTTGGACAAAGGCACCTACCTCTGCCAACTAGAGAGCCCCATTTCTAATATTGGTGGTCAGCGGTGAGGATTTGAACCTGTATTTGTACTTGACCCACAGTAATTGGTGTACATCACTAGTTTAGTGCAGAACACTATGCAACCACATACTGTGTTTTGTTTTTGGTTCTATTTTTGAGTGACCCTTAAAGTATCCACGTATCATGTCTCAGAAGAGTAAACCAGCAAGTGAGATGTCAGAATTGGAGTTTGATATTGAAAACTTGCATACCTACAGAGTAGATCAGCTCAAACAATTTTGCACAGATTTTGGATGTCCCATGAAGAGCAGCTCCAGGAAGGAGGAGCTACAAAAGGCCTTAAGGGCCTGGTGGGAGGCTAAAGAGGCTGGGGAGACAGGTGATGCAGAGGTGGATGAGGATGCACAGGGGACTGGTTTCAGGTCACACGATCTGCCTGTATCAAGAGTAGCCTCCAGGGCTGGCAGCAACCATTCCGCTGGAAGTCTTTCCCCAGAGGAGCGGGAGGAGAACCAAAGGGTCAGAGATCATGAGCTAGAAGTCCTGATGCATAAAATGAAGCAGACGGAATTGGAGATTCAGAAGAAGGCAGAGGAGAGCAAGAACACTCATGCCTTGGAAGAGAAAAAGATGCTTTTGGCTCATGAATTGAGTATGAGAGAACTGGACATTAGGGCTAAGCAAGCAGAGTCCAGTTCAAATGGTGGCAGCGTACAGCCAGTGCAAGGGGGTAAGGTTTACTTACCCAAGGACCTAGTGCAGAATTACCAGAGGAGTGATAATATTTATGCTTGGTTTACGGCGTATGAGGCAGCCTTGAGAATGAATGAGGTTCCTGAAAGGCATTGGGGGGGCAGGCCTGTGGAAACACTTTGAGGCCACTGGGAGAGACACCCTGTCACCTTTGGAGCAGGCGGGTATCCTGACCTATCCCAACATGAAGGAGGCTTTATGCCTCAGGTATGGGCTCACACCAGAGCAGTACAGAGAAAAGTTCAGGAACTTTAGGAAGCTTGATTCTCATACTTGGGTTGAATGTGTGAACATGTGTAACCGTGCTCTGGATGGTTGGATAAAGGGCAGCAAGGTAACTGATTATCAGGAGTTGTACAACTTGATTGGTTGGGAGCACTTGAGTAGTCTGTGTGTTCCAGAGCTGCACTAGCATCTATTGGATAGTAAGCTACTGACCCCAGGGAGCTTGCTAAGGAGGCGGACCGCCGGACTAGCACCAGGGTCCACAAGGGGATTGTGGGTAACCCAGCCAAGAGTGAGCAGGGTCCCCAGCAGAAGAGTGTGGGGGACAGGGGTAACCAAAAGGAGTTCTCTAAAGGGCCCCAAAAGAGTTCCCAGGGTAAGGAGTCCCAGCCCCCCAAGCCTAAAGTGTCCTGGCCCCCTAAGGGCAGGCACGACAACCGGGGTCCCCCCAGGTGTTATTCATGTGATCAGGTGGGCCACATTTCAAGAGATCCCAAGTGCTCCAACGCACCACCAGCACGTGCTGGTGCACCATCACCCAGGTTAGTGAGTGTAGCATTGGGGGAGGAGTTTGTTCCTAGTGAAGGTGGGGAGCCAGCAGTTATGACCCTTGTCTCATTAGGAGACAGAGAGATGGTCCAAGGATCCTATCTGCCTGAGAACACTAAGAAGTACAGGCAGTGGGTGACCATCAACGGTAGGAGAGTGGAGGCTCTGAGAGACACAGGAGCCAGTGTGACATCTATCAGGTGTCAATGGGTGTCTGAAGAGCAGGTTATTCCTAATGTACTTCACCCTGTGGTTGCAGCAGACAACTCTGAGG
This sequence comes from Calotriton arnoldi, assembly GCA_963921515.1. NCBI lineage: Eukaryota > Metazoa > Chordata > Amphibia > Caudata > Salamandridae > Calotriton > Calotriton arnoldi. Next base: position 4,133,614 of record CAWUFW010000415.1, read on the forward strand.
GGCTGGGGTGTGGCTTGCCTGGCTCGATAATGGCCGCAGCCTGAGCGAGCTCCGGTGGCCGCCTGAAACATCCTTAAATATTCTGCTCCATCGGGGTGTCTGATGGATTAATAATTGGTGGTAGCAGCTATTGTGACTGCGGAGAGCGCTCGGACGAAGTTTGGAGCCGCTGGCTGCCCTGCCGACAGAACAGCGTTGTGCTGCATAGCGGAGCCTTGTGTTGGCCATTTTGCGTGCGCCGCGGAGCGGGTAGACGGCCACACCGAGCGGCGCTGCTGTGCCTGCTCGACTCCGATCTCCATTCGGACCTCTGCGGAGCGAGGCGCCCTTGTACCTGGAGCCGGCGGTTTCCTCTGCTCGGCGGTGTGCCGGTAAGATCTGGACTTTTCCCCCTTTGCGGATCCTCGGCTCCCAGCCTGATAGTAGAGGGCCGTGGTGCTCACGTGTTTTGAACGCACCGCGGCCTGTGGGTGAACTCACCTTGGCGGAGTGCCTACCTGCCGGGATTTGAATACAACTGCAGTTCTTGCCGGTGCTTCCTCGTACTAACGTCTGCCACTGTAGGAGTGCTCTGCATCGGCGGTTTGCTTTGAGGAGTGGGTGAGACTCTCTGTTCTAGTGCCCGGGGTGCCCCGGTGATGTGTATGATCCTTCACCACCCTACTGCCCCTCTGAGTTGTTCAAGTCTGCCTATAATAGGTTAAGATCTCGAGCACGGTGTATGGTGCTCTGGCTACAATATCGAGTGCAGTGAGGAGTGCAACGGGCCATTATATATACTGCATGATAAGAGCATTTGCCCGTTAGACATAACAGCTTGGCATTCTGTGGGGCGGCTCTGCTCCGACTGGTTACATTGCCGCTCGCTATCGGGGTTCGCTCTGCCCTAGATATCACTTACTACCTCTACTTGCCCGGCAGTCATCCGGAATCAGGTTCACTACTGTCACTGGCCACTCTACTGGGCTCTGCTGGCTTCTGGCGCCATGGGTAAAGTGACAAGACGCAATCAAAGCTCCATTTTGATCAGCGAAAGTCGGCTCGGCACAGGGATGACCTTGAATCCACGCCGGCCATGCTGTCGGTGGAATCTACAGATCCTGATGGGGACATACGTCAAATACTGGGGGCCATGCAACGCAGCCTTTCCTCTATTGATGCTAAGATGGATTCCCTGTCATATCGTATGGACAGAATGTCCGAAAGAGTGGATAAGCATGCAGAAAGGATCGATATGGCAGAGCGTAGGATTTCTGATGTGGAGGACGCTCAGACTGAAATGGGGCAGCACAAAAGCAGGTGGAGAAACTAGTGGCGGCGATGAAAGAAAAGGCCAAAGATCTTGAAGCGCGCTCCCGGCGCAATAATGTGCGCATTCTTGGTTTAGCGGAGTCCACATCTACTGGTAACATGGAACTGTTCGTTGAGAAGCTGCTAGTACAATTTTTGGGCCGGGAAACATTTTCAGATGTTTTTGTCATCGAGCGGGCCCACCGGTCGTTGGGCCCACGTCCGCCACCGGGTGCTGCCCCCGCCCGGTGATTGCCCGGATTCTCAATTACCGGGACAGGGACGCTGCGTTACGGCATGCAAGAGAACTGAAAACTCTTCAATACTAGGGAGCTGAACTGTCTCTCTTCCCGGATTTCACTCAGCTTGTGCAAGAAGCATGGAAGAAGTTTGGCCCTGTGAAGCGCAAATTAAGGGAACTTCAACTGGATTATGCGATGTTATACCCGGCCCGGCTTCGGGTCAACTTTGATGGCAAATCAAGGTTCTATGTGGACCCTAACCAGTTGCAAAAGGACCTGAAAAAGTTTAGCACAGAAAGGGCAAACAGGCCGGCTCCAACGGCATCGCAGGGCGAGGTCTCACCGGGGGGTGCAGCCCTAGGGAGTGCGCCAGGACCGGAGGGGCAAACCTCGTCATTTTCTTAAATGCATTGTACTCTGCTAAAGAGATATTGAATGTACACCAATATGTGTTAAGCTTTCAATGTGAAATTCACTGAGATCTGCTGTTACTGTTATACCACCATGTCTGGATTCAGCATTCTTCGCTAGATGCCCTGTTGGCATTGTTATGGGCGGGTGGATCTGGCCTACTTTATAACACCATGGGTCTGGCCGCCATTGCCTCTCTGTGTATTCCACCTGGTATTTTCTATTGGGAAACTGTTCTATATGGGAATGGTAATTTTTGGGGAGTGAGGAGGAGGTTCGGGGGGGAATTCAATTGGCCGTATCTACCTCTTTTGATATGGTGTGGGTGGGTTTTTTTGGGGGGGAGTTCCAGATTGCATTTCAGTCACTATACGTTTTTTCATAAGAGTATTACACTATGTCTGGCTATGCCATGTATGGTTTAAGTGCTATGTTTCCCAGGTACGTAGATCAGCACATGTCTAAGGATAATATGCAGCCGGCTACTATTAGTTTCTTGTCCTGGAACGTTAGGGGTCTTAATGACCAGAGGAAAATACGCAAAGTAGTAGCTTATTTGTGTAGACACAATGTCGACGTTGCCATTCTGCAGGAAACACACCTATCCCCTGTGACTGGGTTGTTAACACACAGAAGGATGAAGGGTTCATGTGTGGCAGCTGGGTTTACATCGCATGCTAGGGGGGTGCTTGTCTGGGTCCGCCGAAACTCAGGTATACAGCTACAGGCCGTCAAAGTGGACGTGGGAGGCAGGTTTGTGCTCGCAAAGTGCCGTAAAGAACATTTCAGCGTTCTTTTGGTTGGGGTTTATGGGCCCAATTATGATGATCCGTTATTTGATCATTCCTTGCATCAGAAGATTATGAAATACTCTCATATGCCTATACTGTGGGGGGGGGGACTCCAATTGTGTTCAGAACCCTGACTTAGATAGGTCGAGGGGAGCCATTAGACCTCCATCGCGAGCAGCTCGCGCTGTAGCCAGTGTTGCACAAGCCGAAGGGTTGCGGGATGTTTGGTGTAATCTTGCTCCCCTGGGCAGGGAGTATACACACTATTCAGCGGTCCACGACATTCATACTAGGATCGATTATTGGTTCGCCTCTAACACACTGCTCTCCTCAATACAAGACTTTGAGCACATGGCCCGCACATTGTCGGACCACTGCCCGGTTTTCTTTAGGTTAGCGCTCCCCGATGCTGGCCTTAATAGACAATCCTGGAGATTTCCACAATACTCTCTCCTTGACTCTGTTTTCCGTGCAGAACTGGGTACAGCGATTGATGAATTCTTCCTTACAAATCTGGGTAGTGTCCCGACAATGTGCTCCATATGGGAAGCCTTTAAGCTTTACATTAGGGGGATTACAATCTCTAAACATGCGGGCGTGTTCAAGTCCGTTCGCATGCAAAGTGTTGAGACTACTCTTAAGACGCTGGAGGGCAGACTGCAGGATACAGACGACTCTCACTTACTGGCGCAGATCAGGACCCTAATTAGCGAATATAATGAGTTGGCTGATGATGAGGTTAAACATCTCGGGAAGTATGCAGTGGCAAGGGTAAGATTGGATGAACTCAACCAGCAGATGAGTGAATACGAGATCTCACTGAAACAGAGCAAGTATAAGAAATTGAAAAAGGACACTATAGCTTTCAGCCATGAACGCGCCTACCCCTACATAAGAGATGACTACGTGATCAAGACAACTCATAGTGAACAGGGTTCGGACAGCGATTCATCTGATGTTAGCTCCAACGACTCACATTCAAGCCGGGGTAGCAACCAAAGGAACCAGAGAGGAAGAGCTCAGTACCAGAGACCGTATAGACCAAGAGGAAGGGGCTGGGACCATTTCCAAGGACCACCGAGCTATGCATACTACCTTTATGGTCCACCACCCATGGCAGGACCTTTCCAACAATGGAACCCACAACCACAAGAATTTAACTACTATGGACCACCTCCTTTTTTAGGATCACGCCCCGGGCCACCGAGAGGAAGGAACCGGAGAGGCAACCAGGTCCATTGGAGTCACGAACCAGACGACGTGGCGAGAGTCTCAACGAGGAGTATGACAGCAACAGCAAATCAACCGTCAACCAGCAGGTAGAGCAATTAGTGGTTAACTTAACGGAGTACACTTTGACAGAGACCCAGAAACACATCCTGCAAAAGGGCCTGGGCTTTGTCCCCACAAACAAGTTGGACAAATTTAAACTATGCCTAGAAATGAAGGAGTTTATGCGCAAGCTTAAATTACGAGCTTTCTTTGCAAACCAAAATGAAACAGAGACAACAGTGGAACAGACATCTGACACTGGATTGCGAAACAAATCTACTTTCACACCTTTGGACTCCACGGTACCAGTCGAGTTACTTGCTTTCGAGAAAGCAGTAATGGATGAATTGATGAACCTACCAAGTGAGGGAAAAAGAACATTCCAGAACACCACACGATTGGAAAAAGAAGCATTACATCAATTGGCTGATAACACTGACCTGGTTATCAAGCCAGCAGATAAAGGAGGTGCCATTGTTATTCAAACGAAACACAATTATGACGTCGAATGTATGAAGCTCCTTGATGACCGCAGGAACTACGAAGTCCTCCGCGATGATCCAACAGAAGAGACGCGGGTACGGATTATGGTGATGGTGGAGGAAGCCATAGCTCATGACTGGGTGTCAAGAAAGGAGGCAGAATTCCTTATACAGAAATGTCCTAAAACACCCTATTTCTACACCATCCCGAAGATCCATAAGAATGTGGCATATCCCCCCGGCCGTCCTATTGTATCGGGGATTGGCTCTATACTGGAACCCCTTTCCAAGTTTGCTGACGCATTTTTACGGCCTCTAGTTCAGAAAACCCAAACCTACCTAAAAGATACCAAGGCCGTTCTACACATCGAGGACCTCCCTTTTGATCCAACACAACACCTCCTCTTGGGACTTGATGTCGAAAGCCTATATACGAGCTTACCCCATGACGAAACACTAGACATCATAGAGGAAGTACTATTTACCACAACATGAGATTATCATACACCCCGCAATGTGGTTATGGAATGTATCTCTCTGGCACTAAAAAACAACTTCTTTTTGTACGAAGGGGTACATTACCTACAAAGACACGGGACCAGCATGGGGAGCACCTTTGCCCCTAGTCTGGCTGGCCTCTATGTCCACCACCTAGAAACCAACAAGATATTACATCATGACAACCCGTTCAAAGACAACATCGTTGTCTGGAAACGGTACATTGACGATATTCTTGTTATATGGAGAGGTGACGCTGAATCCATTGAAGCCTTCATGCTTTGGCTCAATGAACAAAACACATTCTTAAAGTTCACCCATACATTTTCTAATATGAATCTGGTGTTCCTTGACCTGAACATCTACTCTGACCAGGGTAAGTTTAAAACTACCACCCATTTCAAACCTACAGCCAAAAACTGCCTATTATCATACAACAGTTTCCACCCCAGGCATCTACGGGACAACCTCCCTACGGACAGTTCCTCCGTCTCCGGAGGAACTGTTCCGAGCTCACGGATTTCAAAAAACAAGCCTCCGATTTGGAAAACAAACTACTGAAACGCAACTATCCGGAACGGATTGTAAAGAAAGGCTATAAGCGGGCCAGAAATAACAACAGAGAAGCCCTGTTAGAAAACCACGCACCTAAGGAACAGGAAATCAGGCCTATATGTGTTACCACTTTCAATACTCACTCAAATGAAGTGTCTAAACTAATAAATAAGCACTGGAGAATACTCAATTGCGGCAGTCTCAACCTTCCCAAACCCATGTTCTCCCATAAGAGAGGCAGAAACCTGAAGGACGTTTTGGTCCATACCAGACCAAGGGTTATATTCGAGAGGAGTCTGGCTACCACTACCCTCCCACCACTACAGGGTCATTACCCGTGTGGTAACTGTAGCACGTGTAATCTTACTAAGAAAAGTAAAAGTATAACCTTCATGAATGGAACAACTTGGGAACAAAGAGGCTTTACAAACTGCAATAGCAGGAACGTGATTTATATGATCACATGTCCGTGCAGAAAAGAATATATTGGCATGACTTCAAGGCCAATTAAGATCCGCATCGGCGAGCACAAGAGCAATGTGCGCTGCAAAAAAAGCACCACGAAGATGGCAAATCACTATCTCATTATGCCACACAACGTGGATGATTTGAAATGGACTGTGATTGAACAACTCCACAACGAGAGCAACCTGCTAGAAAAGGAACAACGTTGGGTGTTTCGTTTGGGCACTCATCTGACAGGTCTGAACGATGATATTCCCTGGGCTCAACTGACCTAGACTGTACATTTCAATCAATATATCAGTCATTCCGGATCTGGTTTTGCAGTAATCAATGTCCATAAGATAATTGCGTCTCTTCTAACATCTCTAGACAATCAACTTCACTTATGTGTATCACTGTTTTCACTCTACGTACATTTAATTCTGAAACTGCTTCCATACTGAACTCAGTGCAACCTGGTGTAAAACCCTGGGGTTTTGTGGTCGGTTTCAAGAACACCTAATCTTTGCGCATGGGTTAATTCAGGCAGTGCTCTGATATCGGGCTCAGTTTTTTCATCCATCTAGTGCTATTCATTCACTTTTCGATCTTCTGGGCATTTAATCACTACTTCACCCTCAACCCATTTTTAGGGCAAACTGATGTTTAGCCTTAGTTTCCATGCTCCCACAAGCGGTTACAATCCCTACAGCAGTATACAGAGTCAGCGCTCTCCTATGGGATTGTGCCCGTCTGTTATAGCACTGTTTATATTTGTATTTATTACTCATGCCTCTAGGTCTGTCTGTACCACTCCTTTTTGAATGAACTCGAAAGACTATTCATTTCATTTAGAATACTTACGATGTTCGGCAAGAACTTGTTTCAACCATTTCCGGTTACATCCTGATGAAATGGGTTAGCGTACTAGCGTTAGTCACTTCCGCTTTCGAACTCTAATTTTGCGGGATCTCGCACAGGTGCGCCCTGTTGTAAACTAATTGCCTGCCTTTAAAAAGAACCTCCCCCGCGGTCTCACTCACACAACGGAGCCGCGGGATGGCGTTATCAAAAGCGAGGAGCTGTTGACCAGAACGTGAGTACGGCATAGCCGTGTAGGGTACCAGTAACGCTGGAGTCGTTCAAAAGTTAACGCCAACCTGGTGTTCATTATACAAAATCCTCCGTGAACAAACAGTTTCTTCTCATTTTTCTATCTCGACTTTTCATATAGCAGACGTGGCAACACCCTTCCCAACCGTTATAAAGGCTCATGGAGCATTAACTCCTGCTTTCTCTAGTATGTATCTTCATTATATGAACGTAACTTGAAGCATCAATCACAATGACTTTGAATATTGAATATAGAGAGTGTGTTTTCTGTTTTTTGTATGTATGTCTCGTTATTTGTCCCCTTTTTCCTAACAGGTCACGGCACTTGGTTAAATTACAAACTAAGGCTAATGGACACTACAGTCACAGTTAATGTTTTGTTTCTTCTTAGGTTAATCGTGTCTGCGCATTGGGAGGCGCACTTGCATAAATTAACTGTGCTCTCTCTTTTCAGGCTTACACTTCAGAAATACTGAGTGGGCTCACTCTTTACCATTATTTGATTGGGTACTGTATATTATGCATCCCCCTTTTTAACATTTTTTGTATATATCACACATTTATTGATAGCAACATAGTGAGTACTGAAGGGATCATTTTTCAGTCCTGATGAAGAAGCCTTGTGGCTTCGAAACATGTTGACACACCCAGGAGTATCCGCACATTACACGCAGGACATCTCCGAACCACCCTTTTAATAGTACCAGCCTCTATGACCTATTAAATTCCTTAAGTCCATGAGGCCAGGTTCTTTTTAACTCACTTTTCGCATTCACCCCCGACCCTTCCTCTCACTACCCCTACACCACACATAGCACTACAAATATCAGTGCTCCCGCGTAGTCGCTGGTCGCAGCATGCCCCGTCCCGCAGCTGGGGCGGGAAGACCCCTATGATGAAGCATGACACCAAGGGTCCTTTTGGTGTGTGAGGGGTATCAAAGCAAACATTGTGTGTTTCCTACCAAGTTTGGAAACACATTTCCTTATTACAACCTCTTTTGAGGTGGATCTCTCTTTTGTTTCATATATGCGGAAGGGGACAGGCCCAGTTCTACATTGGCGGCGACGGTTAGACCTCCCAGAGGTGACTGTCTCATTGCGTGTGTGTATAATGGGAAAAATGATCTGGTAGACACCACACCGGCCATACTGGAGGCCTTTGCCGACTACTATACGGGTTTATACACATCGAGGGGGGCTGCAGACCCTGAATCGGATGATGATTACTTAACTCATATAGCCATGACCTGGTTAGACAACAGTGATAGGGAACGACTTATTGGCCCATTTAGACCCACTGAAATTATAGCTGCATTGAAAGACATGCCTACCGGGAAAGCCCCAGGGGCTGATGGTCTGACGGTGGCCTTTTATAAAGCGTTTCAGGATAAATTGATCCCCCACCTAGTTCATTTATTTGAAGAAATAGCTAAAGTAGGAAAAACGCCTCCTTCCATGAGGGAAGCCACCATAGTGACCCTCCTTAAACCCGGAAAATCTCCTGAACATTGTTCTTCATATCGGCCATTATCATTGCTGAATACTGATACAAAACTGTTTGCGAAGGTGTTGGCAAACAGATTGTCCCCCTTGCTCCCTAAGTTAGTGGGCCCAGAACAGACAGGGTTTGTCCCCGGTAGGTCATTGTCCAGCAATCTCCGTACACTGTTTGGAACCATAGCGCGTATCCAACCGCAGGTTAGGGCGGCGGCACTGTACATAGACATCGAGAAAGCTTTCGATTCACTTGAATGGAGGTTTTTATATGCGGTCCTGCGTAGAGTGGGAGTTGGGGACATTTTTATTCAGTTAGTTGAAGTGCTTTATGCGCAACCCCTGGCTCAGGTACGGATCAATGGTGCACTGTCACGTACTATAGAAATAACGAGGGGTACAAGACAAGGTTGCCCCCTTTCCCCTCTTTTGTACGCCTTGGTGGTGGAGCCTTTAGTGTGCGCAATGTGCGAATACCACGCCTATCGATGTATTCGGTCCCTGAATTATAACCTCACTATAGCAGCTTACGCGGATGACACCTTGTTGTATATTCGTAACCCGGAACATAACTTGGTTCCTATGTTGCAGGAAGTGGAGCGCTTTAGTAAACATTCAGGGCTCCATATAAATTGGCATAAATCAATTATTTTTCCGTTAACTGCTGTTACCACACCGGTGCAGACTGTTTACCCCTTGGAATGGACTACTGAGCCTGTACGGTATCTGGGTATAAAAATTCACAAGGATGCCGAGCTAATTTTATCAGAGAATTATGGGTGCGCAATACAGAAACTAACAGAGGTTATAGAAAAATGGATCAAGTTGCCGCTCTCTATAATTGGCCGTATTGCCCTGACAAAAATGGTGGTGCTCCCTCGTTTTTTATTCCTGTTTCTGAACATACCCATTAGTCTGCCACAGTCCTTTTTCCGCACTCTGCGCACATTGCTGTCGCGGCTGGTCTGGGCAGGGAAACAGCCAAGGGTTAAATGGGATACTCTAACCAAACCATTCTCTGAGGGTGGGTTGAATGCACCTGATATGGAGCGGTATTACAGAGCTGCCCAGACTCTACATGCCCACTGCTGGATACATGGTCCTCCTAATTCACCACATCATCTAATAGAGAAAAATGTGGTTGCTCCTGCCCCACTCCCAACTTTCTTGACTGACGCTGCGCAGAATAATCCGCGTTCGATTGACCCTGTGCATTGCACCGGGCACCAGCTTTTGAGAATTGCCAACAAACACCAGCTTAGAGTGATATACTCTCCCAAATTGCCTCTGAGTTGGTGTGATTGGCTTCCGCTCAGGGAGGACAGGGCTGTAATGTGTACTCTGGCCAAACTGGATATACAGTGTCTTGGGGACTTATTTCACGAAGGGATAGCTAAGACTTGGGACCAGGTTTCAACACAGGTGGCGGGGGTTACTGCATTGGATGCTTTTCAATACTTCAGGTTCCGGAAGGCCCTATGGGAGTTACTTGGCTCCACAATGCACAAACCGGAGGGGATGCCATCCCTGACGCACAAGTTACTAACTTGTGTAACGATATATCTGTAAGAGACAGTAGTTAGTGACAGATTCCTTACCTTAGAATATCCCCAGGCGTCAGGCTGTATCCGGAAAGTTTTTTGCGTAGCAGTACCCTTGCGCGTCGGTAGGCGGCGTCGTGCGGCTCCGCGTCCGTCGTCGGCGTCGTGATCGCCGGGATGACGTCGCGGGCAGTACTTAGATGCCGCCCCTGCGCGCTGACGTCAGTTCTGTACACGACTTTCCGCGCCAGGAACGCAGAGCCATGCAAGAAGCTGACATAGGTGTCTGAAAAATACTATGGCCCTGAAAGGGATGTCCTTAACCCTAGAAATCAGTTCGCAGAACGGGGAGGATGGGTGGGCGGTAGGAATCTGTCACTAACTACTGTCTCTTACAGATATATCGTTACACAAGTTAGTAACTTGTGCATCTGAAAGAGACACGTTAGTGACAGATTCCTTACCTTAGAATAGATACCCCAGCAATACCAACCCCGGTGGTGGGTCTGCGAACAAATATCAGACAAGGAAGTCCTGGAGGACAGAACGGCCAAAGAAGCCGTCCCTCCGGACCTGACTGTCAAGGCAGTAATGCTTCGTAAACGTGTGCAGCGAGGCCCACGTAGCTGCCTGACAGATAACCGGCAGCGGAACACCGCGGCCCAAAGCCGTGGTAGCAGCCGTTGCCCTGGTGGAATGGGCACGCAGCCCAACAGGAGGCTCCTTCTTAGCCAAAGAATAGCAGGCCTTGATGCACAAGGTAACCCAGCGGGAGATGGTTCATTTGTGCCCGACCTTTTTTGGCGCCCACGTAGCCAACAAAGAGCTGGTCATCCACCCGGAAGTGTTTTGTGTGGTCGATATAGAAGGAGAGCGCACGTTTTGGGTCCAGACGGTGGAGCCTCTCTTCCTCTCTGGAAGGATGCGGAGGCGGAAAGAAGGTGGGCAAAGTGATGGTCTGCCCAATGTGGAAGGCAGTAACCACCTTTGGCAAGAAGGACGGACGCGTCCTAAGAACAACCTTGTCTGGATGGACAGACCGAAAGGGAGGTTTGCATGATAGAGCCTGGAGCTCACTCACCCGCCGAGCGGAGGTGATGGCCACCAGAAAGGCTGTCTTCAGAGTTAGAAGACGAAGAGGACAGTTATGTAGAGGCTCAAAGGGAGCGCACATTAAAAGGTAAGAACCAAGTTCAAGTCCCACTGAGGCATCACAAACGGAACAGGAGGAAAGAGGTGTGTAATGCCTTTTAAGAACCTGTTAACAACAGGGGACTTGAAAAGGGAGGGCTGATCAGGGAGCCTGAGGAAGGCCGAGATAGCACAAAGATAACCCTTGATGGTACCCAGGGCAGAACCCTGTTGGGCCAGAGAAAGAAGGAACAGAAGGACCTCAGAAAGAGGGGCAGAAAGGGGATTCACAGCCTTTGCTGTGCACCATGCCACAAATTTGTTCCACCTGCAGGCGTATACCACCTTAGTGGAGGGACGCCTGGCTGCCAGAATCACATCACAAACTTCGGGAGGCAAGTCGAAAGGAATCAACTGCCGCCGCTCAATCTCCACGCAAGCAGGTGTAGACTGGACAGGTTCGGGTGGAGGACCGTCCCCTGCTGCTGCGACAGAAGATCCTCCCGAAGAGGCAGACGGATCGGGGGATCTACGCTCATACTGAGTAGCTCGGGATACCAAACTCTTCGAGCCCAGTCCGGAGCCACAAGGATGACTTGGGCCCGGTCGTGCCAAATCTTCTTCAACACTCTGGGTAGAAGTGGTATAGGCGGAAAGGCGTACAACAGACCGCAACTCCACTCGCGACGAAAAGCGTCGCCGAGCGAGTGCCGCCTTGGAAATTCCAACGCGCAGAACTGATGACATTGCGCGTTCTCTTCGGTGGCGAATAGATCTAACCAAGGCTCTCCCCATTGTTGAAAGAGTCCTTGCGCCACTTCCGAGTGAAGACGCCATTCGTGATCCATCATGCACCTGCGGCTGAGTTCGTCCGCCCTGGCGTTCAGGGAACCTGCCAGGTGTTGAACCATCAGGAACATGTCCTGATGTTCCAGCCAAGTCCAGAGGCGCAGAGCCTCCTGACAGAGGGTCCACGACCCCACCCCGCCCTGTTTGTTGCAGTACCACATGGCGGTGGTGTTGTCTGTGAACACCTGCACTACCTTCCCTTTGACAGAGGGAAGGAATGCCTTGAGTGCAAGTCGGATCGCCCGGAGCTCCAGAAGGTTGATATGGAGCCGGGACTCCGCTGGAGACCAGAGGCCTCTGATCTCCGCCTCTCCCATGTGACCGCCCCATCCCAGAAGGGACGCGTCCGTCACAACTGTGTGCTCTGGCTGGGGAAGGGAGAGGGATCTGCCCATGACCCATTGCCGGTTCGAGAGCCACCACTGCAACTGTTTTGCAGTCCCCACCGAGATCTGGACGTGATCGGACAGGTTGCCCTGGTGCTGCGCCCACTGGAACTTCAGGTCCCACTGCAGAGCCCGCATATGCCATCTGGCATGATCGACCAGCAGGATGCAGGAGGCCATGAGGCCCAGCAGCCTCAGGGTCATCCGTACCGAAACCCAGAATAGAGGCTGAAAGATCGGAATCATAGCCTGAATATCCTGGACTCGCCGTTCGGGAGGATAGGCCCGAAACTGCGTCGTGTCCAGAACTGCTCCGATGAAAAGGAGCTGTGGAGAAGGAACCAGATGCGACTTCGGCACATTGATGGAGAACCCCAGCGAGTGCAGGAGTTCGGCCGTAGTCTGGAGGTGGGAGACGACTGCCTGGGACGAGCCCGCCTTCAGCAGCCAGTCGTCGAGGTAGGGGAAGACTGAAACCCCTGCCCGGCGCAGATGAGCTGCGACCACCGCCATCACTTTCGTGAACACCCGAGGGGCACTGGTAAGGCCAAAGGGGAGCACAGTGAACTGAAAGTGCTCGAGGCCTACCGTGAACCGTAGGTAACGCCGGTGGGCCGGCAGGACGGGGATGTGGAAATAAGCGTCCTGCAAGTCCAACGCTACCAGCCAGTCTCCAGGGTCGAGGGCAGTCAAGACCTGAGCTAGGGTGAGCATCTTGAACTTCTCCTTCCGGAGGAAGCGATTGATGTTCCGGAGGTCCAAGATAGGACGCATGTCCTCCTTGTCCTTTTTGGGCACCAGAAAGTAGTGGGAGTAGCAACCACGCCCTACTTCTGGGGTCGGAACATGCTCGATGGCCCTCTTGGCCAAGAGGGCCGTGACTTCCTTCTGTAGAAGCACCAAGTGATCCCCTGACATGCGGTGGAATTGAGGTGGCATGGCTGGGGGTTGGTCTCGAAGGGGAGGGAGTAGCCCCTTCGGACAATGTCCAAGACCCACCTGTCCGAGGTGATGGGACGCCATTGGTGAAGGTGATGGCGGACCCTGCCCCCGACTGGCGTGCTGTGCACCTGAAAGGAGGGACTAGGAGGGCTTGGAGGCCGCGGACGGGTTGGAGGTGGTGGCCTGACCCGCACGCTGGTTGCCCGAACCGCCACGGCGGTATCCACGTCCTCGGCCACGCGAAGGCGCTTGCTGCGCGGGCCGTTGGACGGGCTGTTGACGTGACTGGGCGCCCCTTCCGTGGCCACGAAAGGGGCGAAAAGCAGACGTGAGCGGAGGGCGCACAACATCAAGGCCCAGGGACTTGGCAGTAGCCCGCGAGTACTTGAAACGCTGCAGCGCATGGTCTGCCTTCGAACCAAAAAGACCGACTCCATCAAAGGGCATGTCCATGAGTGTATTCTGGACATCCCCTGAAAAACCAGTGGTTCTCAGCCAGGCGTGGCGACGCAGCGCCACCGTCGTTGCAAGCGATCTGCCCAGCGAGTCGGCGGTATCAAGGCCACAGCGGATGGTGTATTTAGCCGCATCACGCCCTTCCGCTATGGCGCGGGTAAGCAGTGTCTGGACCTCCTCAGAACACTGCGGCAAAACAGTCGCCACCGAATCCCACAGGGAGTGGGTGTATCGGCCCAAGAGGCAAGCGGTGTTAACGGACCGCAAGCCAGCACTGGAGGAAGAGAAAGCCTTCTTCCCAAAGTGATCCAGGCGCTTGGATTCCCTATCCGGAGGGGCGGTAGGGAAGGCGGTTTGGGAGGCAGAGGCTTGGACAACCAAGCTCTCAGGGGTGGGGTGTTGGGAGAGAAACAGGGGGTCGCCCGGAGCAGGGCGATGGCGTCGGGCCACGTTCCTATCCACAGGAGCCCCTGTGGTCGGCTTGGACCAGGCACCCAAAAGAACGTCAGTGAGTGCATCATTGAACGGCAGCACAGTCTCCGAAGAGGAGGCCGCCGGCTGAAGCACTTCAGTCAGGAGGTTAGTCCTGACGGCCACTGTAGGCAACTGGAGATTCAAGGCTCCAGCAGCTCTACGCAACACCGTTGCAAAATTAGCCCCCTCCTCCGTAGCCACGGGAGGAGACAGCATGCCAGAGTTAGGGAGGTGTCCAGACCACTGGCATCCCCAAGTTCCTCAACCCAGTCCGGGTCAAACTCGCACTGTTGTGTGAGAGGGTCCTCAGACCCCTCCCAGCTCTCCTGGTCCTCCTCAGGTTCATACACTGCTCTTCCCGGATCTGCGCTTACTGGCGCGGAAAAAGAAGAACTGACGTCAGCGCGCAGGGGCGGCGTCTAAGTACTGCCCGCGACGTCATCCCGGCGATCACGACGCCGACGACGGACGCGGAGCCGCACGACGACGCCTACCGACGCGCAAGGGTACTGCTACGCAAAAAACTTTCCGGATCCAGCCTGACGCCTGGGGATATTCTAAGGTAAGGAATCTGTCACTAACGTGTCTCTTTCAGATATATTTGTTGCAAACCCAATTCCCGCAATGCGGTATAACTCTACTGTACACACTTTTCAAAACTCAGGATGAACAGACCAGGTTAAAGTTCCAGCGGGACTGGGAAGAGGAACTCGGGGTAGAAATCACAATAGCACAGTGGACTTGGTGCTTCAATAAAATTAAAACGATTTCATTGAATGGCCGACATAGGCTGCTACACTTTAAATATATTCACAGAACCTACTACACTCCGGCAAGGTTATTCAAATATGGTTTGAGGGAGAATGATAACTGTATGAGATGATCTGCCCAGGACACACACTTCACACACCTGGCTTGGGAGTGCCCTGGAATACGCACATTCTGGAGGGAGGTGTTCGAGGTACTGTCTAAAATGCTGGATTGTGCACTGCCGGAGGAACCATTGGTTGCTCTGCTGGGGTTTGATAAATTAATACTAAAAGGTGTGCGTAATCTGGCAGCGATTGGCCTGCTTTTGGCCAAACGGAGAATGGCAATGAGATGGATGAGGGGCCCTTTGCCTACCATTGCTGAGTGGAGAACAGATCTGGCATATTGTTCCACCCAATCAGAAAGTTATAACGAATTGATGCCTATCAGATGTGCACCTAAAGATATCTGGGGTTCATATAGACAATACTTGCTAGATCTGGCGACTGCAGACGAATCTTCGGCGGAACACGAACGTACTGGAGTAGGTTGAACGGTGTAATGTGGTAGGAGGGGTGGGGTAGTTCCGCTAGGAACACTACTGGACGCTTTTTCACAATACTTTGATTATTCGTAGGAATTTCCAGGAAGAAAACTGCTGTTTCAAATATCTGTACCTATCGTTTTGCGGTAACACTGTACGTATTGATATGATTAAGCTGCTCTGTTACTGCAACGCTTGGGGATCATGTGGTATTAGTCTTCTGGTGTGTTCTCTGTAATTACTGCTGAAATGCTTTTTTTTATGTTTGCTTTTTTCTGTAATGTGGAAAATGATAAATAAAGTTTGGAGAATTTAAAAAAAAAAAAAAACCTCTGAGGGCCTGTGTAAGGTGGCCCTAGATCCATTTGAATGGGGGGGGTCTCAGGTTCCTTGAAGGTCATTGTTAGTCTGTCCATGCCTGTAGACTGTCTGCTTGGCAATGACCTGGAGAGTTCCCCATGGAAGGAGGTGGAACGCCAGGCTCATTTGGAGATGTTGGGTCTACCTGAGTGGGTCTGTGTGACCACTCGTCGATGGCAGCCAGTAGGGGTAATCGAGAGGACCTAGCGCCTGAAACAGTGGCCCAGGTGCCTGCCAGGAAGAGGAAGGGTAGGGGCATGGGAAACCAGCACCCGAAGTTCCCAGGGTCCAGGAGGAGGCAGAACCTGAGGGGGATGCCCTGGAACCTTCAGGGGAACAAGTGGCCGAACTGGGAGACCTGCCGAGTGCAGATGGAGTGCCCTACTCTTGTTGCTTTGCGGCAACAGGCTGCACACCAGGCAGCAGGTGATCAGTCTCAATCACATCTGATTTACTGGGAAGACAGATTGTTGTATAGTGAGCCTAAGGTCGCTGAGTCCGGTGCAGCCCGTGTGCTGGTGGTACCCGAGCACTTCAGGACCTTCCTACTGGGTCTGGTTCATGACGTGCCTCTAGCAGGACATTTGGGGTGCGACAAGACCTTTCAGAGGCTTGCCACCCAGTTTTACAGGCCCCAAATGAGAAGGCACGTTGGTGCACACTGTAGATCTTGTCAGACTTGCCAGGCAAGTGGCAAGAGTGGAGGGAAGTGTAAGGCTCCCCTCCAACCCTTTCCTCTGGTGAGCACCCCTTTTGAGCGGGTGGGCATTGATATTGTGGGGCCACTGGAACCCAAGACAGCCTTAGGCAACAAGTTTATCTTGGTCTTGGTGGACCATGACACCCGGTACCCGGAAGATGTCCCTCTCCGGACAATCACAGCCCCCGTGGTGGGCCGTGCATTGATGTGGATCTTTTCCTGTGTGGGGTTCCCCAGAGAGGTGGTCTCTGACTGTGATACAAACTTCATTTCGAAGTACATGACATCTTTGTGGGAGGAGTGCAGTGTGGCATACAAGTTCACCACTCCTTACCATCCTCAAGGGAATGGGTTGGTTGAGAGATTCAACAGAGCCCTGAAGGGCATGATAAAGGGTCTTGCAGAACCCATGAGACGGAAGTGGGACGTCTTTTTGCCATGCCTGTTGTTTGCATACAGGGAGGTACCGCAAAAGTCCTTAGGGTTCAGTCCCTTTGAACTGCTGTATGGTCACCTCTGAGTCTGGTGAAGGAGGGTTGAGAGAGAACTCCTGGTAAGACCCCACAAGATGTGTTCAGCTACGTGCTGGCCTTCAGAAACCAGACTCAACATTTCAGGAAATCTGCTCAGGCGAACCTGGAAGCTAGCCAGGAAGAAATGAAAAGATGGTATGACCAGAATGCCACTCTGGTCGAATTTCAGCCTGGCCAGAAAGCGTGGGTGATGGCACCAGTGGAGCCTTGTGCGCTCCAAGATAGTGGACTGGTCCATATGAGGTGGTGGAGCACAAGAGTGTGGTGACCTATTTGGTTGGATTGCAGACTCCTAGGAACCCTTTGAGGGTCCTGCATGTAAACCACCTCAAGCCGCACTTTGAGAGGTCTGAAGTAACTATGCTCCTTGCAACAGATGATGGAATGGAGGAGGAGAGTGAGCCTCTTCCTGACCTCCTGTCAGCAAAGGAACATGATGGGTCAGTGGAAGGGGAAAACCTCTCTCCTACCCTGACCCCAGAGCAGCAGAGGGACTGTCGCCAGGTGTTGGGACAGTTCGCCTCCCTGTTCTCCCTGACACCAGGAGTCACCAATTGTTGCGTCCATGATGTGGACACTGGGGACAGTCTGCCTGTGAAGCAGAAATTTTACAGGGTAGCTGACAAAGTCAGGGCCAGCATCAAGGAAGAAGTTTCCAAGATATTGGCGTTAGGGTTGATTGAGCCCTCAAGCAGCCCCTGGGCTAGCCGAGTGGTCTTACTGCCAAAAGCTGCTGCACCCGATGCCACTCCAGAACTCTGGTTCTGTGTGGACCACTGTGGGCTCAATGCAGTCACCAAGACAGATGCACACCCCATCCCCAGAGCTGATGAGCTCATTGATCGGTTGGGAGCTGCCCGTTACCTCAGTACATTTGATTTAACGTCTGGGTACTGGCAGATTACCTTAACCGATGGGGCAAAAGAGAGGTCAGCATTTTCAACACCAGAGGGGCACTACCGGTTCCGGGTTTTGCCCTTTGGGTTGAAGAACGCCCCTGCCACCTTCCAGAGACTGGTCAACCAGGTACTGTCCGGGCTGGAGGAATTCAGCGCTGCCTTCCTGGATGACATTGCTCTGTTCAGCTCCAGTTGGGAGGAACATTTGCAACACCTCTGCGAAGTGTTGAAGGATCTGCAAAGGGCGGGCCTCACTATCAAAGCTAGTAAGTGCCAGATAGGGCAGGGATCTGTGGTGTATTTGGGACACCAGGTAGGGAGCGGCCAGGTGGCGCCCCTACAAGCGAAGATTGACACCATTCTGGCTTGGGAGCCCTCCAAGACCCGGACAGAGGTGAGAGTCTTTTTAGGTCTCACTGGGTACTACAGACGGTTTGTCAAGGGCTATGGCACCATTGTTGCCCCCTTGACAGAGCTGACTTCAAGGAAGCAGCCCAAGAAGGTGATCTGGACTGATGCCTGCCAGACCGCTTTTGATGGCCTGAAATGTGCCATGTGCACGGCGCCCGTGCTCAAGGCACCTGACTTCTCCAAAGAATTTGTTGTGCAGACAGATGCTTCAGAGCGTGGTGTGGGAGCAGTACTCTCACAATTGAACGACGAGGGCTTGGACCAACCTGTAGCTTTCATCAGTAGGAGGCTACTTCCCATGGAACAGAGGTGGAGTACAATTGAAAGAGAAGCTTTTGCTGTGGTCTGGGTGCTGAAGAAGCTAAGGCCCTACTTATTTGGATTCACTTCCGGGTTCAGACAGACCACAGGCCCCTCAGATGGTTGTTGCAGATGAGGGGTGAGAATCCAAAACTGTTGAGGTGGTCCATCTCCCTACAGGGAATTTACGGACTTTACGGTGGAACACCGCCCTGGTACAGAATACGCCAATGCTGATGGTTGTCCAGATTCTTCCACCTTAGTGATGAGAACTCCCAAGCGGGTGGGTAGTTCTCCCCACTTTTTCAGCTGGAGGGGACACGTGTTAGACCTGGCATCCTTGGCGTGGTTTTCCCTGACTTTTGGCCTCTACCTCCTGTGTTTTTGATGCTGCGCTGGATTTCGTTTTTGCTGGCTTAGATGCTTTGGGCACTTTGCCACTGCTGATCAGTGTCAAAGTGCAAGTGCTCCCTGTGTAAATTGATATTGTGATTGGTTTTCCCTGATTGGCATATTTGTTTTACCAGTAGGTCCCTAGTAACGTGCACCGAGTGTGCCAGGGCTGGTAAATCAAATGCTACTACTGGGCTTGCAGCACTGATTGTGCCACCCTCAGGAGTAGCCCTGAAAAAGAGGTCTCAGGCCTGCCACCGCGGTGCCTGTGCGCAGTTTGTTAACTGCCATGTCGACTTGGAAAGTGCACCCACGTGCCAGGCCCTACCTTTCCCTTTTCTTACACATAGGATACCCCTATGGTCGGCCCAAGGTACCCCCCTGGGCAGGGTGCAGTGTATGTGAAAGGTAGGACATGTACTGGTGTGAGTAACATGTCCTGATAGTGAAATACTGCCAATTTCGTTTTTTACTATTGAAAGGCTATCTTGCCCCATAGGACAGAAAGGGGACTGCTTTGTAACATTTTACAAGCATATCTTCCCATAGGGATAAGATGGGAAATGGAGTTTGGTATCCCTGAACTCAGGATTTAATAACATCTTTTAGTAAAGATGGTTTTAAATTGTGCGTTTGAAAATACCCCTTTTAGAAAGTGGCTATTTTCTTGTTCAACCATCCTGTGTGCTTCTGCCCGTTTGTGGATTGACTGTCTGGTTTCAGTGTGACAGAGATAAAGGATGTGCATTCCCTGTAGACAGCCTCTGGGGGGGTTGAGGTGTGCCTGGCCCTTCCTGGATGACCCAGCCCTGAGCTGAATAGACCCTGGCTGCATATAGAGTGGTGGGAGGAGATTTACCTTGCACCTGAATGGAGCCTGTCTCCCTTACACAATGCTTTCTCCACCTCCTGTGGTCATGCTGCACCAGTGAAGGCAGAACGGGTTTGAACTGGGCTCAGAGCCCCCTGCACAAAGAGAACAAAGACATTTTGGGGTATAAGTATCAGGCCCAAAACCCCAGACTTAAGACTACTTCTGGAATCAAGAGGAACCTTTGCCAAGGAGAAGAGCTGGAGAAACTGAGGAGACGTACTGCCCTTGCTGTGTGTCTGGGGTTGGCCAACAGTGGCTGTTTCTGCCAAGGAAAGGAGTAGGACTTTGCTGTGTGCTGTGTCCCCTGCTTGAGGAAAGTCTCCAAGGGCTTGAGCAGAGCTTGTCTCCTGTTTTGAAGTCTCAGGGACACAAAGACTTCACCCCCAGCTCCCCTGAACTTCCTTGCTGGGAGTTCTGACCTGCCAAGAGGTGCCTGTGACTGTGTTGGGCCTCTGGAGGTGTTCCTGCTGTTGGGAGCTGGAAGCAGCGCCGATAACTGCCGAGGGTGACTCCCCGAACTCGCCTCGTCACCAGAACCGACGCCTCACCACCGACGCAACCGCCTTCCTCTGTCCTGGACACGACACACTGCCTCCTCGGGGACACGACACCTCGCCTCCCCCGTGGCAGCCAGGGAGCTGGCCTCGACATTGGCACCGACGCCTCACTTCCTCGACGCAGTGCATTGTCACAGACTTTGTTTCCAAGGTACTGTTTGTTTTGGGGTCTGTGTGACTCCGTGCCTGACGCCGGCTCCACGCGGTCGGTGCCATACTTTGGATTTATTGCTGTCACGACGTCGCAATAGCCCCAGTTTTCTACAAGCTTTATTTTTGCAATAACCTTTCTAAAGTCATAGTTTTCGAATTGTGTAGGTTGGATTTTTGTCGTTTTGGTCTTGTTTAGTTTAGATAAAGATACTTTATTTTTCTAAACTGGTGTGGTGTCCTTTTGTGGTGTTTTCACTGTTACTGTGAGTGTTGGTACAAATACTTTACACATTGCCTTTGGGATAAGCCTGTCTGCTCGTGCCAAGCTACCAAGGGGGTGAGCAGGGGTTATCTAAAGTGTGTATCCCCCTCACCCTGACTAGAAGCAAGGGTCCCTATTTGGACAAAGGTACCTACCTCTTTTTTTTTAGTCCTCATATCACCAAATATGCGCCTGCAATTCTTGTAGAGACGCCCTTCTGAACTGTGCACCCCGCGGCCACTGCATTCGCTTTGGTCTGTGAACCAATCCAGACCTGCACCATTGTTGATGACTTGGTGTAATCATTGGACCGTGAGGGGGTGTTCGAATCCCAAACCTCTACACCACAATATAAAGGCCTGCCAGATATCAAGGCAATTCTCTTTTCCTCCTCCCTGGTCCAAACGGGCCATTTTAGAAGCTGCTTTAACCCATTCTTCCAACTTGGGGGGCAGGGGGTTTCTCCATTTCATACATATTTCCCTCCGAGCTATCAAAACAAGATACAGCAGTAAACCTCTGTGTGGATGCCATCAGTATAGCAGAAAGGTTGCCTTATATGCTGATGACTTGCTATTATATACTGATAATCCTGCAGTGGCAGTACCAAGGGTTGAAACCTTGCTAGAAGAGTTCGGATCTCTGTCGGGGTATTTAGCCAACACCTCTAAAACCGAGGTGATGTGTTGGAATATCGACAACTGGGGGGGTGAACAAGTCAAGATTTTAAATACTTGGGTATTATAATTGTCAAAGACATCGAGAAGACCCCACAGATTAACCTAAAAAGGGTTATAAAAGAAATCGATCGTTTATTAGCAAGGTGGAAAAACCTTCCTTTAACAATCTACGGAAGGGTTAACCTAGTTAAAATGGTTATTCTCCCCAAATTAACTTACTTGTTTAATGCCATCCCCCTCAATTTCCCAAAGCTGGGCATCAGTAAAATCCAGAGTAAGATCGTAAGTTTTATCTGGGCCTTTAAGGGCGCTAGGTTGGCCTGGAAGAAAGCTTAGGCGCAGGCTAGTCAAAGGTGGACTGGCTCTCCCTGATATCAATTGGTACTGTGTAGCCTTTCAATTTAAGAATATCCTGATGTTGCTCACGAAGCCTGATGATTCAACTTGGGGAAGACTTCTGGCTGAAATGACAAGGCAGGATGGTGGGGACGGTTTCTTGTACAAATTTGGGGCACTAAGGTACTTCAAAAAAGTACGTTTAAAAGTACTGACGTCTGCCCTCAGCCTGTGGTATAAGGTTAGAAGCAGATGGGGGTAGGTTACTATTCTGATTTCGCCCCAATCTGGGAATCTCCTGGGACCCCGTTATGCCTTAAAGATAGCCTAACCACTCCAATCAGAAAGGCGGGCATTACAATATGGTCAGATCTGATACCATCAGAGGGGGCCCATCCCTGGTAGGGTTTAAGAGCTAGGATTGGAAGTGACTTCTCTAGATTCAAATGTATGCAATTAGTATCTTGGTTTACATCTGAGAAGAACGAAATCTGTGGTGACTGGGAACTGGAGCAATCCCTTCAAGATGTAAATCTTAAGAGCAAGGAAATTTCTAAATGGTACGAGAAGTCCCTGGAGGCAGACGAGAAGGAGTATTTGCTGCAACACTCAGTATGGAATGAGGTTCCTCTGGAGTGTGATATTGAAGCAATATATGAACTCTCCCTGAAGCTCCTATATAAATATGTAAAGCCTGCTAACCTCAAGAAGAATCACTTCTTTGTTATCAATCGGCTGTACTGGACTCCAGCTAAGATAGCAAAGTTCGCTCCATCCCCACCCCCAAATGCCCAAGATGTGATATCATAAAGGCTAACGATCTCCACATTTTTTATGAATGCCCCAGGCTGAGAGCCTATTGGAGTGGAATCGAGAAAGCCCTCTGTGGTATCTTTGGCAGGGAAATCATTTTAAATGTGGCGCTTGTTCTTTTTGGGGAAGATGGCACGATAAGTAAGAAGATGAAGCATCCACACAGAGGTTTACTGCTGTATCTTGTTTTGATAGCTCGGAGGGAAATATGTATGAAAGGTACCTACCTCTGCCAACTATTGACCCCCATTTCTAACAATAAATAAAACGCATTGTCATTTACAATGCCAATAGCTTAAACTCCCGTAAATGCATTGCAAATGCCTGTTGAACCCTGGCTCCAGCCTGTAGTTCTCAGCGGCAACCCCACCCACCACTTCAGCTGCTAAAGCCTGATGTGGAGCCCTCCTCAGAAGATGTAGTCGCCTGTATTGGGTCTCGCAGATGATGCTTTGCTCCGCTGGCTGATTGCTGATTCTTCCAAGCAGTGTTTGTGATTGGGTTTGATATGGTCTGTTACCTGTCCAGTGGCACGGTGTGCTTCTGTGTTCCCAATGTGTAGTGGGTGGGGCTGCTCTGGTGTTCAGCATGAGGAGGTCTACTTGTAGACTTCAAAAGAGTTCCATTGCCACTCCCCAGTAGACAGGCGCAGGAATGAGAACGGGCGTAATTGTACCAGTAATGATGTACATTTTTGGCTGCCATGTCCATTGAGGCGGCACTGCAAGTATAGGACACCGCAGCCAAACATGTACATCAGAATCTTGGGGTGATTTGAGAGTTGTCATTGAGAGTTCTTGGTTAGAGACTTCAGGAACATGTAGTTGTACTGTTTGAGACTACCAAACGTCGTTTTAAGAATTATACATTCTCAGGCTGTATTTATTTTCCAAAAGACACAGATGTATCATTTCTTGATACTGACACATCTCAAAATATGTATATCATTTACATTGAACATCCATATTAATACAATGCTAGACATAAAATGTTCTGTCTGAAATTTCTCAAAATCATGGTTACCCACCAGGCTGGCCCATCAAGCACCATCCCCATGAAAATGTGATTTGGTCTCCTCAGATTTCTACAAGGGCCCCTACTTAGTGCTTGACAAGGAGAACTCAGCTTTCCCTCATACCAGGGGAACCCCGTTTGGCCAACCAGTAGGTTAGACCCTAAACAGTACCAGGACAACCCAAAATTGGACCCTCCTGGCACCCTTTAGAGGATGAACCTGGGTAAGTCAGCCATATCCTGGTCCCCTAGCACTAGCAGCATCTTGCGAATCACCCCCTCAGGTCCTGTTAAAGAAGCACCTGTTGACAGCCAAAATATAGTCGCTGTAGCACCCAAATCACATCCTCCTGCAGACCCCTGCTTCACTACCCATCCGTCAGGGCATACTTCCTAGAAAAAGAAGTGGGGGACTGAACAAGTTAAGCAAGATGCAACGTGACATCATGGCATGTGACATCACGGTGCATGGCATCACAGGAAGTGGCATCACAACCCATGACCTCACAGGAAGTGACATTACAAGAAGTGACATCATATCTTAACACCCCACACATATGTTTAGCAGGTCTATCATGAGTACATTTGAGTGCATTTTGAAAATTAAGAAATGAGATTTTGCTTCCGGGTTGTTTTAAAAAAGTGAATGCACCCAGACGCAAAATCTGGACCTCAACCTATACATTGATTGTTTTTTTAAACTCTGCCACAAATAAATTGCCAACTAAGAGAAATGTGACAGCAAATCTGTTCTGCTCAACTGGTTGCCTTTTAAAATATTCTATTTGGTTAAGGCACCTGCTGCAGAGATCTTTGTGTTAAACTTGGGGGAGCCCTGTAAGCTGAAAAATGAAGCCCCCTTTATTAATATTAGTTCTTTGTCTTTTGTTTTTCTGCTCATTGGTATATTGGTGAAAGTGGGAGTGCTGCTACCACTCTCATTTCAGTGGCATTCTGATAGTATTTGTGTGCTGATAGAGATGCTTCTTACAATACCTGAAACTTCTGAAGCTCTCACATTGAGTCTTGCTGTTACCACAACTCCGACCTTTGTCATATCCTTGAGCATTGCTGCTGTTACTAAGTCTTACCTTCAGTGCCTGCAGGTCTTAAAGCTATCATACCATGGAACTCATGCTCTTGTGACTGCAAGTGAGTGCTGCTGCTTAATATACTGTCAGTTCCTGCTGCTGTCACTCTGAGTACTGCTGTCAATAGATATAACTCATGTCAGTGGCCTGCTTCTTCATGCCATCATGCACAATGCTGTCATTCCCTGGTGATCCAACTGTCAGTCCTTCTGCTACCACCTCTCTAGGCTTTGTTGCAGCAGGCAAACCCCAAACTGAGTGAATGGATGTGTGAAGCATATAGCTTGTGAAAGTAGGTCAACTTCAACAGTAGAGGAGGAGGGATTTCCTTCGGCAGCCTCCAGCTCCAATCATAGTTCCAGCAGCAGACAAACGGTCAAAGGTGTAAGCACTCCCCTAGACTGCTAGCTGTTACTTCCATCTTCTTGCAAGAGATCATCAGGCAGCTGCTCAGGTAGAGGAATATGAGCTGCTCACTAGCTGGTGGTCCAGGTGTTGCCCACCAGCTGGAGCTACAGCATCCAAGTGCCGGGGGGCAGCAGGTCCATGGGCATGCTTACACCTTCCTACATACATGGTCTATGCCCAGGTCTCCGTCTGGTTATCCTATCTCTCAATCGAATGCTGCAGCAGTGTCTTGTGCTGTTGATGCTCGCCATAATAAGATGCAGTCTAATTTTCCACAGCCTCAGCTCCTTCATGAACATGGCTGACAACATTATTTTAAATAGTGGTTATAGCCTGCACACTTAATCTAATCCGTTTAATCCAATAGTCTGTACATAAACTAGAATCAATCTGTTGTGTGCTGGATCGAAAGGATTTACTAACACGGTCTGTTAAACATCCTACCAAGAGAGAAGTGTGTGTTTTGAAAGTTTCCACTGAGGCATCAGCCATCAAGCGGAGCATCTTACGAAGATGGAAAATTATTGAACAGGAACCTGATTTTAAGAATGTATTTCCCTGCAAACCTTTGTTCGCGCACTCTCGGGCAAATAACTTGCGAGAGTTGTTGAAGAAAGGACTAACAGCTAGAAAAACAGTTAAAACAACGGGGATGAGAAAATGCTTCAACTGCAGCCACTGTGGCAATGTCATTGTAGGGAATACATTCACGCACCCTCACACAGGTAAGAAGATGAAATTGGCACATTCATCGGATTGTAACACAGACATGGTAGTCTACGTCATAAAATGCCCATGCGGCTTGGTTTACGTGGGTAGAACATCACGTAAAGTCAAAACACGTATCACAGAACATAAAAGCATGATTAGAACAGTGAACACCAATTCTTGCTTAGCTACACACTGGTTAGAGAACACACCAAACCACAACTCTGATTTACCATTCTTGACAAGATACTCTCTACATCATATAGGAACAATTTGGATCAAACGGTTAAATACCTTGATACCGTA
Source organism: Calotriton arnoldi (assembly GCA_963921515.1). Classification (NCBI taxonomy): domain Eukaryota; kingdom Metazoa; phylum Chordata; class Amphibia; order Caudata; family Salamandridae; genus Calotriton; species Calotriton arnoldi. The sequence goes on from CAWUFW010000415.1 coordinate 4,160,079, forward strand.
TGGGCTAAATGACTAAATTGAAGTGACATGTTTTCTCTGAATTCACAGCATTTCAGTTGGACTCAGTGTCGAGTTTTTTTACCTTGGATATGTGTTTGATCATTCTCAATATAGAGCTATTAGGTATGGCAGCAGCAGAGTCTCTGTATCTTTAATCAATATTGTACCAGTAATGTACTTCGTTTTCTTCCTGTTGAATGGGTAAACTATGGTCTTGGAGATTCTTAGTGTGGATGATCAAATTTATTTGTGAATCATTAAGTCACTTGCAAAGGCGGGTGTTATGTGTTTCATTAGCTCATGAACAAAACACAGGGTACTTATTTTTCATTATTATTTATTTTTATTCCTTTCACATATTATGTCACTCTTTTTGTCACTCTTGGTCATCGCTCCACACTGACTCAAACTAGCATCACCACCACACAGCAATACGCGTAATGCAGAACTTTGATGAGTCTGCTTTCTTTGTTCATGGCGTATTGCACGGCGGCAGTACGCACGTATAGACGGAAGCGTTTTGGATTCTTATAGCGTTGAGGGTGGGCACTCGTTTCAACTCATTTTGGCGGCTAGATGTGAAACGCAGTTGCGTCGGGAATTCCAGTAAGTACTACAGCCTCACCTAAACTTTTGGATGCTCAAATGTTCGAGTACTGTCATTGAATTTGATAATTGGTTTTTACTCAGGAAGTGGTTGCACAGCGTACTTATGGATCGATTATAGATACATTTTTCCAATTTGTTGACTCAGTAAGTTAAACGTGCATGCTATTCACATAACTACATGGTATGCTTAATGGTTACACTGATGGGTATCCCTGTTGTATTACAGAGTTATCATCTAATCAGCTAAACAGCGTGATGCCTAGGTAGGATTCAAATCTTTGTTGCAAGTGGTTGCTTGGTACACGGAAGAGATACTCTGTTAAACACTCTTCACTTGGGTTATAAGGTATACAGACTCATGGGCACGGTTGCACGTTAATCCATACAGCATGGCTAATTTGACTCATTTTGAACACCTTCATGAGTACGCAAAATATAGTAGTGTTAGGAGAACTCTAGGTGTAATGGAAATCACCGTAAAGACACAAATAATTTCGAACAACTTCATTAAGCACTCTTGTATAAACCAACAGGGGATGGGAGAGCCGGTTATGTTCTTAAAACTTCTTGTTTTCGATTTATGCTTAAACATATGTATTATTTGTCATGTTTAGAGTTCCCCTGATGAAGGGACTTCCCGAAATGCATTGAGAACACGGCATTGAATACACCATGATAGTCATTTGTTTGTAATACAATGTAATGAGAAAATTGTATCATGATCATTGTATGACGCAGAGTTGCAATATTTGAAAATAATTGTTGCAAATAACAAAAGGATAAAAAATTGGAATAAATCATAACAAAATTGCATGAAAAAATTAGTTCTCCCCGTGGAGAAGAGGATCACCTTCAAGATCCTCACTCACGCCTACAAATGCCTACACAACACCGGACCCAAATACCTCAACGACAGAATAAACTTCCACGTACCCAAAAGAAACCTCCGATCTGCCAACCTTGCACTAGCTGAAACCCCGCGCATCCACAGAGCCAGAGCTGGCGGAAGATCGTTCTCTCACATTGCAGCCAAGACCTGGAATGAGCTGCCGACAGGCATCAGACGCGCCGCCTCCCTAAACACCTTCAGGAAGGCTGTCAAGACCTGGCTCTTCGGCTGAACGGAGCTGCGTCTCCCCCCCCCCTCAGCGCCTTGAGACCCTCACGGGTGAGTAGCGCGCTTACAATTCCCTGATTGATTGATTAAGAAAAGTTTACTTTATTGGTGAACCTTAGGGGCATGTGGTGTGCACCTTGATGTGTGTGACAGGGACTGTACACACCGTTTCAGAGTTTGACAACATTATTTACCATAATGAATTTCTGGTGCAGTATGTGCACCATTAAATTATGGCATCTTTAGCTAACCTCCTTTCATTCAGAGAAAAATAAAATGTGACTGAGTGCAAGTTTGGCCTAGGCATGTTTGCCTTTTTAGGTTTAAATTTCTTTTACTGGTTTTCAAGACAAATGAATCCACATACAAGCCAACTTGCTCTTTGGTCATCAAAATACAATCTGACAGCAAAGTTATTGCTTTTGGCAAACCAAACAACAACAAGAAAAAGAAACCCCCCCCCTCCCACCTCCCCTCCCCCTCCCTCCTACAGGTCGGTTGAACATGCTTGCATGGAATGTTTCGGGATTAAGTAAAGGATGATCCCTGGGGAAGGGACCCACTAAGGGGTAGAAGTGCTCGGGTCCGGTGGCCTGGGTGGGTCCGCAAGTCGCAGAAGCCTCAGATATTTGGGGCAAGTGAGTTCCGTGAACTCGGAAGTCAAAAGTGTAAGAAAAGATTCCCACAGGTCATGGAAGGAGGCTCCCGGGTGCACCAGAGAAAGCGAGATCTTCTCCATCCCCAATATTCCCCACAATCTATGGAGCCATCCTAATCGGGTCGGGACTGTCTTAGTGCCCCAGTGGGAAAGTATATTTTGTACGGCTGCCCCTAGTGCAAGTGCCATTTGTTTGCCCCTCCGAGATTTGAGTGGGAAGGTGATAGGGTTTGGAAGGCCCAGAAGGACATATACCGGGAGGCGGGGAATTTGAGTATCGAAGTGGGAATCAATATCATCCAGGATCTGCTTCCAATATCCCTCTAGGGAGGGACAGTCCCACAGCAGGTGAGTGAGGGTACCCAACGAGCCACAGGCTCTCCAACAGTGGGGGCTGCGAGAAGGATTGCCCCTATGGAGTCTGGTGGGGGTCAAGTACCAATAGGTAGCTACTTTAGTGGCTGTCTCAATGGAGGCTACGTTACGCGCAGTGCGTCGGGCCATATAGTAAATATCGGACCACTCTTTCTGCGTCATTGCTCGGCCCAGTTCCCCCTCCCAACGTAGCAGGCCCGGAGATTTCCCGGTGGTGAGGGTGTGTTTAGTAAACTTGTAGAGGTATGAAGTCAGATGAGAGTCATTGTATCACGTGAGTAGCCACTTCTCGAATGGTGTAAGATGTCTCTCGGCACCCTCCCGCACCTCATTATGTAGAACCCAGTGTCGAATCTGCAGGTAGCGATAACGCTCTGTTTCGGGTATGTCTTGGTCCCTGCAGAAGTCGGTGAAGGATTGAGGCCCCGTGATGTCAAAAAAATGTCCTATAGAACGGTGTCCCTCTTTAGTCCAGTGCCGGAACCCCACCGAGTCCAGCCCCGGGCCAAAGTCAGGGTTGTGGACTATGGGTGTGATCGGGTACGGGAAGGTCTCGAGCCCTCTGGAGACAGCGACCTTGTCCCAAGCCAGGAGGGTAGGATGGGTTACTTTGGAAAGGTACAAATTCCGAGGCATCACAGTTCACGTGAGGAAGGGGACCCCCCACAAAGGCTGTCCAGCGAGGGACCTGTCCATGAACAGCCAATGTTTCTCGGACTCCTGGTGAGACCATTCAACCAGTGCCCTCATTTGGACCGCCCTCCAGTAAGCCTGCAAGTTGGGAACACCCAGGACTCCCTCAACGGGGTCTCTGTATGTGAGCTCCTTGCGTAGACGAGCCCTCTGGTCCCGCCAAATAAACCGTTCTATGTCTCTCTGCATCGAGAGTATGACTCCGGTCGGGGGCACCAGTGGGAGAGTTTGAAACAGGTAGATGATTTGGGGAAGTAGCATCATTTTCACGGCTGCTATGCGGCCCAGCCATGATAGCGAGTGCGGCCGCCATTTTCTAAGACAGTCTCGGACCTGCTGTAGCAGCGCCGTGCAGTTCGTCGAGTTGGTGACCTGCATAGTAGCGGAAAGTTGTAGGCCCAGATATGGAACAGAGTTGCGTGCCCATTGGAGGTGATAGGACCGCTGCAACAGCTCCAGCGTCTCAGGTTCCAGAGACAGGTTAAGAGCTTGTGACTTATGCACCCTAATCTTGAAGCCCAATACTGAAGCGAACCTGTCCAGTTCCGCTAGTAGGGCAGGGAGGGATGCCCTAGGGCGCTCCAGCGTGGCCACAACATCATCCGCGTAGAGGCAGAGTTTATGTTCCGACCCCCCAAAGCGCACCCCCGTGATGCAGGGATCATCCCGAACCCTTTGAGCCATGGGTTCCATATACAGGGCAAACAGGAGCAGCGACAAAGGGCACCCCTGTCTCGTCCCTCTTCGAAAGGGGAAGGTATTCGAGGTGGTCCCTTTCACCAGCACTGAGGCAATTGGGTCGGCATAACTGCTAAGTATCCAATCGATGAAGCGTTGTGGCAGGCCAAAGTGAGACAGTGTCACCATAAGATACGGCCAATGGACCCTGTCAAATGCTTTTTCGGCGTCGACAGAAAATATCATCCGTCCCGCCGGAAAGCGCTCAGATCTATCCACCAGATGGAAGAGTCGCTTGGTGTTGTCAGAGCACTGACGTCTGGGGACAGAACCGGACTGATCCGGATCTATTAACCAGGGCAGGTGGGGAGAGAGTCTCCGTGCCAGGATCCCCGTAAAGATTTTTGGATCCACATTAAGGAGGGAAATAGGGCGAAAAGATGCACACAGGCGTCTATCCTTACCCGTTTGGGGATCATCGTGATCAATGCTTCGAGCATGGATGGCGGTAGAGGGCTAGAGGCCCAAATCGAGTTGTAGACCCGCACCAGCAGCGGGCCAATACGTTGCAGAACTTTTTATAAAAAGCTGAGGAACATCTGTCCGGGCCAGGTGATTTGTGAGGTTTTAAGTTAGAGATAACTGAGATGACCTCTTCCAGCCTAATGGGAGCTTCAAGTTCCTCCACCTGACTCGGTACTAGCTTGGTCGTGGAAACTCCTTGTAAATATTGGGTTGGGCCTTCCTCGGGTAAGGTCGCATAAAACTGCCGGAATGTGTCGGCAATATCATGGTCAGTGTTGTGTTCCCGTCCCTGCTGGTCTAGAACCTCGGTAATGTGGGATATCTGTCTCTGTGCGCGCAGTCTATTAGCTAAGAGCCTCCCACATCTATCCCCCCTCACATAAAAGGCATGCTTCAGTCGGAGGGCGGCATATTCAGCCCTATCTACATCTAGACCCGCCAACTGCGCCCTGGCCGCCTTAAGCTGCTTCCAAACCATGGGTGCTCCTGCCCGCTGGTGAATGCGCTCTAATTCGGCAACCTCACCCGGTAATTGTTCCCTTTTCTCTCTCCTGTCCTTATTGTCCGCTGCTGCAATCCCCAAAAGCTCCCCCCTGACCACCGCTTTCAGTGCGTCCTATAGGATTGCCATGGAGATAGTGGGAGAGTCATTAAGATTCAAGTAATCAGTTATAGATTAGGTGACCTGCTGCACTACCGAGGGACGTTGCAACATCGTCTCGCGTAGGCGCCAAAACCTACAAGAGGGTCGCCGGTGAAGTAAAGACAGGGACACTCGCACTGCCGAGTGATCAGATAGGGGGCAAGGAAGAATCTCCACTTCCCACGTCTGTTGCGTCAGTGCGTCTGATGTTAGCACATAGTCAATCCTGGCGTATGTCTTGTGGGGGTGCGAGTAAAAAGTGTATTCCCTGGACCCCGGATGGCGCATTCGCCAGAGATCTGTGAGCCCAGCCTCTGCAAGTAGGCGCTTCCCATTCTCTGTAAGTGCCCCAGTCTGCCCCCAACGCTGCGAAGATCGATCCAATGTATTGTCAAAGGCCAGATTGAAATCTCCCCCTAAAAACAAGGATCTGTCCGGGAGGCAGGTCAGCTCATGAACCACCCCTTGAATGAACCCCTCCTGGCCCTCATTGGGAACGTAAACAGTGGCTACTGTGAAAGTGTGTGGTCCCAGCGTGAATGTGTAAGCCAAAAGTCTGCCTTTAATCTCAGCCTGCTTGCTGCCTATCTGACCCCGGAGCTTAGCAGAGACCAATATTGCCACTCCCGCCGTCTTAGAGGCCCGAGAGGAGAACAGTTGGTGAGGGAACGCCTTGGACCTCAATCTGTGAATGTCTGAAGGCAGGAGATGCGTCTCCTGAAGGAGGCAAATATGAGCGTCTGAGCTAAGAAGGACAGAACAGCCCGTCGTTTTATAGGGTTATTGAGACCCTTAACATTAAGGGACAGAATGTTAATGTCAGCTGGCATGAAGGTGGACGAAAGTATGTGCTAAAAAAGGCTGCCCACTGACCGCACCCCCCTGCGAATTCAAATAAATGACACAAACTGCAAATCCCAATGACCCGCCATATCTGGAGGGAGGAGGAGGAAGCCCCATTACCCCGAGAGTGGAACAAACAACAAATAACAGTAACTTATGAAGTCCACAAGTGTCCTGGGCAATCTGCCCCATGGAGAGTCGTGAGATGTACAGCAGAAGCCACCCGCCACCCCCGTCCCGCCCAGGGCCCAGCCAACGAATGCCAAAGGAGACCCACTAAAAAATTGAATCTGATGTTACCAGCGCTAAGCAATCTTCAATCTGCGGTTGCTGAGTCCTCCGACAATGTGTCTAGCACAGCTTTGCGCTCTTTAGCCATTGTCTCAGGGTCCGGGCGAAGGCGCAGGGGAGTCTTCCCCACCCATTGCCATCTTGCTGCTCCGTCGCGGCGCCCAGTAGTGTCCTCCTGCTCCGAAGTGTCTCGGTCGCCCACTGGCAAATGAAGAAGCGAGGAGGCCTCTCGTAGGGAACGGACCTGGCGAAGTTTACCCTCCCACTTGAAGATAATCCTAAAAGCGTGGCCCCAGGAATAGGAGTCGTCCTTCGAGCGCAGGAATGCTGTGACTGGTCTGAACTCTCTTCTTTTCTGCAGAGTAGAGGCTGCGAGATCCTGGAACAAAAGAGGCCTACAAGAGCGAAAGTCAATGGGGTGCTTGGCCCGCGCCTCCCGCAGGATGCGTTCTTTAAGTTGAAAGTCGGGGGGAGGCAGTCGCTGATCTCTTGGGTCCAACACGATGAGTCCGGTCGAGCTTAATCTGTTGCTCCTGGGGGGCCCACAAGACGTGGCGAAAAAGTTCTGCAACGAAGGCTTAGATGTCTTGCCCCTCTGTTCCCTGAGGGACCGCTCGAATTCTAATATTGTTCCGGCGGGAACGATTCTCGAGATCCTCCGCGTGAGCTTGGAGATCCAATTGCTGGTCTTGAAGGCGGAGGACCTCCTGTTGGAGCTGTGTGATTTCTTCATCCCGCGGCGAGGCCTGTGTCTCCAGCTCATCGACTCTCTCCCCTACAGAATTTATGTCTCTGCGTATCTCGCGGAGTTCCGAGGACAGTTCCTTTTTCATGGCGTGAAATTCCCCCGTTAGGGAAGCGAAAAGAGATTCGAGGACACCACGGGTGACCGGCCCGTCCGCTTCGTTCTGGTCCTGCTCAGCTGGGAATCCCCCCCCTGCGCCGTCGGCGCCTCAGCCCCTCCAGTACCAGCTTTAAGGAGAAGCTCCTTCACCGATCTATCCTTCCTGGATTTGTTGGCAGCCATGGTAGAGTAGCTATGTCCCCCTTATGTGCGAATATTGAGTGGCTCGGAGAGATGGTAGACGTGTTGGTGCAGTGGGAGCCAAGCAGGGAGCTAGTCAAGTTGCACGGGCCCGCAGTAGCCGCCGTCTGTAGTCCCGGAGACCCTTGTGTCAGCCAGATCAACGCTACGGAGCGCAGCTCTCCCGGCGAGCCCCCTCCACCAATGCACCTCCGGCGCCTCCCCGCGGCACACACACTGCAGTCACGACTGAGTTCCGGGGCGCCTTGAGAGCTACTCCTGGTGGGGCTCACCGTCACTCCCCAAGGCCCCTCAACTTCAGCAGCGCTGTTTGTCGCGTTTCTCGAACCGTTGGCCGGATTGGCGCACCGATGCAGGGTCAATCAGCACTGCTCTCGTCCCCCGTAGTGTGCTCCATCACGCCAGCTTCCGCCACTCTCCTAGCTGTTCCGGGCCGCCTCCCTGCCACGCGGGGCAGAGGACAACACACCAAGGCAGGGCCAGGCCTGCGCTCCCGCAGTACGGCCGATGGAGAATGTGCCAATTAGGTGGAGCAGGGGGGTGTCCACTGAGGCGGCCAGGCCCCCGGGAAGCGCAGTACAAGCGCCACTGCCACTAGGCCTCCAGGTGGGTCACGTCCCCAGCCAACCCAAGTCCGTGGCACCGGGGTGTCTCTCGACACCCCCCCGCACAGTGCCGGGGAGCCCAGGGGAGAGGTGCAGCTCCGCTCCAGTGCGCAGGAAGTGTGCGGTGCCCAAAGGCCAACAACGCCCCAAAATCCCAGAATCCGGGCTCACCTGCACCCCGCCTACAGTCCGGCCTCATTCAGCGGCCACAGGGCCTAGGGCTACTCCTCGTGCTTCGCGGGCCGGAGGGCTCGCCATCCAGGTACTCCTCCTCCTCACGGACACAAACCCTCAGCGGGGGGAGGGGTGCACCGCTGCCGAAGGGCCGGAACCCCATCCGACTAGGCCGCCTCGAGGTGCCGCCGCTGGGCCCACTCTCGGAGTGCGAGCCGGCCGCAGGGCGCCCTCGTATGCAGTCTGTTGAGTAGGCCACCGGCTCCGCGGTTGAGACAAAGCTCCGATCCCGGTAAATGCGCTACGGCGCAGCTCCGCTCCCAGATTCAGGGCACCGCAGAAGTGTTCACCGGTCCAGCGTGGAGCCTGGTACGCTGTCTGGGGCTCTGTATACGCAGCTGCGAGGCCAGGGCCTAGGCGAGGGACTGGAGCGGCGAGCAAGCACGTCCTACTCGGTTGCCATCTTGGCCACGCCCCCATGTTTGCCTATTTAAAAAGATATTTAACTTGCAGCTCAAAAGAGTAACTGGATATATTGTTGTAATTTGCAATCTTGGCGCTTTCGTGTAACAGCAGTGCACAGTCATTTCAAGGAAGGATTGCATGGCCAAAAAGTGAAAAAAGATTCATCAACCCTTTGTATATTATTTAAAATGATAGAAAATACTACAGCAAAGAAAAGTTACTCATCATCTGGACCATGAGCTCTGTTCTACCCTGATATGTACAATGTAGATGCATCACTATTAATAAACCAGAGCTTCGGTGCTAAATACGTAAATATTAAAGTTATACATCATGTTACACTTTAACTCTTAGTGCATATGCACGTCGGCAAACCTGGACCTTAAACGAGAGAAAACGTAATCAGCACGTTCATGATTGAACCTATGAGTACTCTGGCTAGCTATCCTCAGAGTCAAGAGCTAAAACGGGTACTTGGTACAGTCTGGGAATCCATAATTCAGAGGTCTCAGGACACCAGTGTAAAGGGACCACATTGATAAAATTGGGCCCCAATAGCACCAGAGACCCCTGAACTGGCTTTTTAACACAGACCTACCATAGATATGAGTTGACATTCTGGTATTACTTCCCAATTTCATATTCCCCTTACAAAATCAATCAGGACAGTTCCAAAATCTCAGGTACTTTTCAACTGATGTCTTGGAATTTTTCGGGCCTGCATGGTCTATTGGTGGCATATCGTCAGAGGCTGTTAGACTCGCCATATATTCACTAGGTACACACAAACATCTACAAATCAGCTTTGACTACCTGATCTCAGTGACATATAGAACCAAACATTGATCACCTTTCAGGAGATGTCACACAAATTGTTATCCTCTTAACTACTTTGGCTTCAGGTAGTATCATACACATATTCGCCTATATCTTTGGAGCACATTTTCATTAATAGAAAAACGATAGGGTGCTCTTTAATATGTAGACTATCAGCGAGTGCACCAAAATCATCTATTCTGAAGTAGTCTTCTTTACGGGATGTTAATTTATTACTCTAGTCTAAAACTTTGGTCTTTTTCTTTCAAACTTACCAGGCTTTTTTGTTTAGTGTCTTTCAAGAAAATTTCTGTTGTCAGGGAGTTCAATTTATCATCCAGACAATCTACACCTCTGGGTGTTGCATTAACCATTTGAGAGGAATCAAAATGTAATCTTCAGGTGTATAATGCCTATATTTTCTTGAATATCCAAACCTTAGTGGTGTTTGCTGTCTTCACGGTAAAGGCTATAGTGCTGATGAGAATCCTGCTCCTCTTGCTGTCTCTCTATTCATAGTTAGAACACATGCACATCAACCAGAGAGTGTGAGGGGAAATGGAAAAGGGAGTAGGAGAGAAACTGGTGAAGCACAGTAAAATAAATACCCGAACAAAGAACGTAATATTAAGCATTTCTTACCAGATTCCATGGCAGGGTGCACTATAATCAGCCCCATACTGACCATGATACAAGCATGGAACCCAAGAGAGACAGAATACTGTATGAGATAAGGAAGCACAGAACAAGCAGAATAGCAAGTACCCTGCCAAAAGCCCACTAACATAAGGGAACCAGAAAAATTTGGAAAAATAAAAAAACAAAAAAGGGAAGGGATCAATAAAAGGAACTAGCCAAATCGGGTATCCATACAACAAATGGAAAGTTGGAAGGCAGCTTCTGCACACTCATTTTGAGCTTAAATACTGCCCATGCCTAGACTGACCTAGAAGTCGTAGGCCTAATCCAGAAGTGAGTATACAAGTGGGTTTGTGGTCTAGTTTTTACTATCAAATTTTACTGCTTGGTCTCTGCCGCTTTCAGCCATCCATGAAAACCCTTCCCGGAGGTGTATCTGAGATCTGTGTTCTGTCCTGTCTCTTCCCCTGTACCATCTATGTTTTCCCACTATGGTTCGGATACTCAAATCTTTTGATGCCAGAATGACCCTGCCTCACAAAACTGACATCAGTGAAGGAACCTACTGATTTTATTAAAGACACAGAGGCAAATAATATCCCATCTCTGTGTGTTATGTTATGTTAGGCTATGACAACAGCTTGTATAACACACCCACTCACTCCCAAGGAGTATCTCGGTGTGACAAAAACTAAGGTCCAGCCAAGCTCTTCCTGGCACCCCTTAAAGAGTGCTGAAAAAACAAGACATGCTGCTGGTTAATTTGGAAGTAGACAGATTTTCAATACTCTCCTAAACTTACCCAGGGTAGACATTAGACATATATTGTCTGGAAGCTTGTTCCAGTGCCAGGCCACTAGACAGGAAAATGATCTAGCTCCTGTTCTTGCTCAGAAACTATGGTATGGTTAGGCATGAGCAAGAGAAATTGACCTGAGGGCCCAAATTGTCTTATAGAAGTTAGTTATACTGCAAAGGTAGCGCAGACCTTTGATGTGGTGTGCTCTATGAACATGACACAATTTTTTTTAAAAGATTCGCTTTTGTTTTGTCAACCAATGAGGGGTAGGGATAGATGTATATCTTGGATAAAGGCAGCAGACCAGCCGGGCTGCAGAATTTTGAGTTGTTTGGAGACACGTCAGTAGGCAGTCATCCATGTCAGTTAAAAGGTTTTACCATAATTCAGTCGACTCATTATTAGAGACTGGGTAGTCATTTTCCTGCAATGCAGGGGTACCCAATTAAAGATCTTCCCAAGCATGCGCAGGTTGCAGTAGTAGGAGCCACAGACAGCTGAGATTTGTTCTTTCATACCGTGTGAACTATCAATCAGATAAGAACGACTGAATTCAGCCCAATGCTTTAAAGTAATTTTTTTATTTTATGCAGTCTTTTATCATGAGGGTGTGTAATACGGCATCAAAAGCTGCTGAGAGATGAAGTAGGATGAGTGCCACAGGTCTACCTGTATCCAAATTCAGCCTGATTCCATCTGCGACTGCAAGCAAAGTGGTTTCTGTACTATGTTCTGCCCTGAAGTTATGTTTTTAAATATTTATTTTGCAGATGTCCCATTTTGTCGGTATTCTCAGTAAGAAATTTACTTTGGATAGTATGGATAGTCTCATAATGAATATTAAGAGAAGATTTAAACCGTGCTTTCTCTAATCTGATTTTGAGCATCTCCAGAGTTGCTCTAAATGCTTGCATAACTATTTTTGCTCTTTTAATTAATCAGTGTATCACTTGGCCAAGGGTATTTTCCTATTGGATTTACTCATCTTCACGGGAGCAATATTATCAAGTGTTTCGATAATAGCAGTCAGATACATATTTACAGCATCATTAATATCCAAACACTGATCTATAAGAGGCAGTGCTAGATTTGCTGTAAGAGTATCCTTATTGACCAATTTCCAAGGATGATAATTAGACACATGTCTAATAGATTGTTGCAGTAGATTATGATCTATTTTGATGGAGAAGTATAAAAGATAGTGATCAGACCAAAGTAAGGGCACCGATGATTTCAACTGAACAGCCTTAATGTTTGTGAAAATAAGATGCAAAGTATGGCCGACAATATGGGTGGGGCTGATGACCCTTTGTTTAAGTTCTGCTGCTTCAAAATCCTCAATGAGCCTAATGTTAGTAGGATCAGTAATATCATCAAAATAGTAAATGAAATCTCCAGTCACCAAAAAGTGTCTAAACCTGATGACATGAGGGACCAGCAGGCCCATCACTGTAGCACCAAAATCCCTTTTAGACCCCTGGGGTCCATAGATGACAACTGCCCCAACCAAAGTAGGGGCATTCAATTCAAGTCTGAATATGAGAATTTCATCTTCCTCTGTGAGATGGGATGCTATTAAAATACACTTAGGATGAAAATTAGAAATAATGCCAACCCCACCCCCTTCTACAGACGCAGAGTCAAGTTTAATAATGCCATAGTGTTGAGGAATGGCAATAGTAAAATGGGGATTAGTCACATTTTAAGCCAGGTTTCTATAAGCAAATTGATGTCAGGTTTTTGACGATTGATGGTGCCCCACATTCGAATACTGTATTTTGGGAGCTACATGGCATTAAAATATATGCATTTTACTGAGACATTTATATGTGGTGAATTAAAGCTAGAAAAATAATTTCCTACACACTCTGATCTAAAAACCTCCAATTGAACACCATTCTGTAGATTCTGCATTCTTATTTTGGGGTTATGGAATGTGCATTAAAAAGACGTAGTTTGTACAAGAAAATGGGCCAAAGGTTTTATCGGGGTCGTTTGAGCAACAATTACTTGCAGAAGTACATTAAATATTAAATGATAGCCGCTGGGAACATGTGAAAACCTTACCATGCTAACAGAGATCCTGGGGTCATCCAGGTGTGGACGGGCGCAGACGGGCTTGCATTTGGTGCGCCATCTGCGTGCCCACTGAGCGTGGCCAATGTGGGGATGCACCGCACCCCCGTTCGCATCTATGTTGGCAGTGCAAAGACTGGAGTGTAGCAGAATGGAGAATCTAAGCTCCTTGCGGCTACTGTATTATGGTGATCAGGACAGTGGAAAAGAAAACCCGACTGATCCTGTCTGCTCCAGTGCTGAACGTTTGAATAGAATATTACAGAAGTAAAGTGCAATAGATCGAATGCCATGGATGAACTGCAGAGGGATCCATAAAATGCTCCCCTATTTTTAGAGGCGCCCAACTAAAATGTCGCAATTAGGATTAAAGTGTTAAAATGTATTACAATTAATATGTACGGTGCACCAACACACCAAATTTCTTCTTTCAAAGGTAGACATAAGGCAGACCTAAGGGTAGCAGCAATGATGTGAAAAAGGGTAAACTTTTCAGTTTTAGTGGACGCGCCAGGCCCTCAGTTTGATCTACGCTGGCAGTGCATAACTAGAGCACAGCAGCAGGGAGAGCCTATGCTCCTCTCAAGATGGCAGCTGGCAGGGCCAGGAAAAGGAAACCTGACCAACCTTGTCTGCCCAGGCACCAAACTTTTAAAAAGAATATCACAGAGTTTAAGTGCAAAATGTAATAGATCAAGTGCAATGGAGGAAGGTGCAGGGGGATCCCTAAAGTGCTCTCCTATTTTTAGAGGCGCCCAACTAAACCCCAAATACTATCAAATTGATAAAATTAACAAGTGCAGTATACAAAAACACCTAATTCCTTCTTTCACACGCAGATCTAATGGTAAGAGCAAGGACGGCAAAAAGGAAGAACCTTTTGGTTTCTATGTAACTATAACTGAGTATTTGCTTCTAAAGAATACTCACCAAGTGCTTAATTTTCTTTTATTATATTTACATTTTGTTGCTGATTTATTTTTTTCAGCAACTTTGTCTTCAGTGACTCAATCAAATTGCAATATTTCCATAAATGCAGATTGCATTTTTTTTCTTACTTAGATTCTGCCTATTCTTCCTGCTGTATCCTCTTTTCACAGAATATTCTTAGAGCAGGACGAACACCAAAAAAGAGGGCTGGAGTTAGTGATTACGTTCTGTTTCTGTGTCCCTTTCAGAGGTATATTTTAATGCTAGATTTTGTTGTAATATGTTGTTGGTGCTCTTAAAGTTAGGCAAGAAAGTAAAACATAATATTCACCTCTTTGTCTATAATAAATCAGACCCTGTGTATAAATAACAATACTGAAGCTATCGACTCTACAGAATCTGCCCTTGCTTGTATTTCTTATCATTGGATATTTTAAAGACAGTATCTATAATAGTGATTGTCTGCCAGGAACCAACAGAGCTTTGGTGCTAAAACTTTGCGCTAACATGCCTTTTTTTTATCAGTGTTGTAATGTGTTTATCTGGTATATTTTGGATGTTAGGTTCTTTTGTTTATTGACTTTCGCACAACTTCCTTATTGGGTCTCTCCTCATTTCTGACTCCCTCTCTAATGCTTGGCCCATTATCTTTTCCTTTGGCATCTTTTCTAACAGACCCCTTGACATCTACTTTTACTCTTCTTGTTACAGTCATTACAAGATGATTTGTTGGCTTTGGCCACCGGAGAAGCTTTTATACACATTCTAATAAAAGCTAGGATAATGTAGCAAACTAAAAATTGAATAACAGCAGCAGCGTTTCTTCTCTGGCTAGTGAACCCATCTACTAAGTAAGGATTATGGTGAGGAAAAGTAAGACATTTCACAGTAACCATGATAAAAGGAACTGATATCACAACAGCTTCGAGCATGCATTTCAACCGGAATTGACATCACTGCATTATCCAGTAACAGAGCTATATTGTCTGTCTGTTAGAACATGATAAATATGATCTTTGGCACTCTTTTAGCACTCTTTTAGCATTTTTATGCCAGGGCTTAACTACCATCTGTGTTCTCCTGGGTCTCCTCAGCTGGGGGCACCACAAACGTATGCTTTCTCTGGGTTCAGGGTGTTCATAGTCAACAAAGGGGCTGCATCACATTTTGGAAACTGAAAGCAGAAGGCAGGTTTAGGGTACTTGTGTTTTATTCACAGGTATCACCCTGGGGTGTATAGAAACATATCACAAAAATATATATTCAAAATCTAACCTAACGTTTCAAAACCTAATGTTTATATTAATGGGTGCCTAGTCCTGATTTGCTGGCCAGTAGAATGTGCTGAACATTATATTCGTCAGACTTTTAGCATGTTTTTCATAACTAGGTATTTCCCTCCATTCCCTAAAGTGCGGGACATTGTGCCTGCCTAAACATGACCCACATGTTTGTTCTTAGGGTTATTCTGAGTGGGTGTGTACCCAACATGTATGCCCTTGGGTCAGGGTGCTCACAGGCGATAAACTGTGTGCAGTGCATTTGGGAAAATTCACTGAAAGCAAAATGCTGGTTTAGGATACCTGTGTCTTGGTCACAAATATTGCCTCAGGGTTATAAGGGGGCATACAATAACCAGATATTTTTTACTTTTACACATCCTAAGGTTTCTATTGTTGAGTATCAGACCTCACTCATCCTGACTGTGTTACTGGGAGAATACACTGAACATCTATCTAATCTCCCTTACATAGAAACATATCCTTTCACAGGCTTGAACCCTAACTATGTTCATCTAGGTCTCCTCAGTATGGGGGTACCCACATGCAAGGGTATCTGAGTGCCCACAGGCGATAAACAGGATGCAGTGCATTGGGGTAACTGGGATGGAACTGGAACTTTATCTGACTTTTGGTCAGAGGTATTACCCCAGGTCTCTAACGAAACATACCACAATTATATATTGCTAATATGTGCATATTCTAAGGTTTCTTTCGCTGGGTATAAGATCTTTGCTCTGATTGGCTGACAGGGAGAATGCGCTGAACATGTCTATAGTCATATTGTTAGCAATTGTTTCCCAAAATATAGTTCAGGACGATATCCTTGCCAAGCTTCACTCACATCTGTGTTCTTCTGGGCCTCCTCTGTGTGAGGGCACCAGACGTTTATTTTTAAAGGGTTTGAGCAGGAATCCACACAATCGACACAAGGAAATGTTTTTGGTGGTAACGCTTGCATAGAGAATGTTTACAGTACTTGGGTCTAGGTCAGTCGGCACCCAGAGAAACTTACCAGTCAGAGACATTTCTCAAAACCTGAAACCAACGGGAAGTGAGGGTGATGTGGCTTGCTAGAACCCCAGCATGTTTGCTTACCCAGATTACCCAGCAAATGTCAACATATTAGTTAAGAAATCACAATTTGTTCACTTTTCTGAAACAGAAAACTGCCGACCTTCCTTCAAAAGGCAAAATTCCCACCATCCCACAGTCCCACATTTCCTGTGATACAAATGGAACTTCGGGTGTTTCGGTGGGTTTACTGGACAGGAATAGGTCAACACGTTGACCGTGTGAAGACCACATTGACATTACACTTCACAGGGTCACAGTTGTGACTTATTCCCATCTATTACAATAGCCCTACCAGCACATGTGAGGTGCTGGTTTTAATGGTAGAATTTTGAGAACAATAGGTGATGGATCTTTTACTGTTTCCCATAACATTCCAGAGCTTTTAGTCAAAAGTGTATGAGAAAAGTCTGTTTGTTGAACCAAAGTTTGACATTTTAAGGATATTCAGGGCAAGAAATGTGGTGGGTCCATGCAAGCCATGCCACCTGAGACTCCCCCAGATGTGTAGTTTTCAGAAATGTGTGTGTTTAGTAGGCTTCCTTAGGTTCTGACCAACCTCACGCCTGAATACTGCAGCCCAAAATAAACCTAATTTCAAACTTCTTCCATGCACTTTGCACACTTTTTTGTCAGGCCTACCCATGCTTCCGAGGTACCGTTATATTAGGAAGAGGTGTGGGAATGCAGGATGGTAGGATATTGGCTATTATCCAATAAATATGTTTTATTCTTTCTTCCTTTTGTAAGTCAGTGTCTGCAAGATACTTTTTTCAAAATACTTCCTTTAGTGATACTTGACATTATTTGTAATTCAGAGTGGTTGAAATGACGACCAGTCCCTACACTCAAATTCTTGGGGACATTTCTGAAATATACATTATTTATTAATTCCTATGACGTTTGTGGCAGGCCTTTTTATGAGGACATGTGAACGATACAAATTTGGCTTAAATGTCTGATGAACATGACCATACTAATCCTTTAGAGTGAGGATGTGAAAGGCTTAGTGTCTAGAAAACTAATATTTCAAATTGTGATAATAGCTCACAGAGGGTGCGAGATTGCCAAATTATTTTAGAAAGAGGCTGATATTAGATGCACTAACAAAAATACCTTCATCAGCTTTATCCTGGTCACTATAGCGCCAAGACGCCTCCGGGCATTCGTGTGCTTTATAAGTCACTTCATTCATTCATTCATTCAAAAATAAAAGAATGCAGTAAAAAAGTAAATCTTCCATTCTAATGTTTAGAAAGCTAAGAGTTGTGAGCAACATTGCAAGGTTGTCCGGCCTCGGACGGAACTAATGTGGAAGGAAAAATGTTTTGATATAATTGCTTGCCTTTCAGATATGTCTCAAACTGAGGCATTGTTGATGCAGTGATGTGGATGCAAGAAGCTGTAAAGCGACTACCCCTACCCTCTCCATTGAGAACGATTGGAGCGAATGGTTTAAAAGGACCTAAGAATTTGGGAGGGGCAGACAGGAAGAATAGTTGCTTTTTGAGAATGCCGGAGAGTCAATATCTAACTGGAGGCCTGAAAACGTCTTGGAGGTATGCCATAAATTAGTAAGCGAACGTACTAATTATTCAGCCAATAACATAATTAATAGGCTGATAATAAAATAGATATAAACGTTAGGTAAAATTAGACTAATTATTACAGATAGTGTGGATACGCAATATATAATGCTTTGAGTTTTTCCAGAATTCATCTTGTTTTATATTATGGCTGCTGAGATAAAAATAATAGTTGTCAGCAATATCGTACACAAAGTTGGTGTACTGATTGGTCATATTAAATAACCAATCATTATATACACTAATTACTGTGAGTGTCTACTGCTTTCAGATATCAGGGTGAGGGTTAGAACCTCTACATATAACCCCCGTAGATAAGAGTATACCTGACAGGGTTGTCTGACTCAAAACACTATAGATCTAGATGAGCCTGACAACTCATTATAGAGAAGAATGAGAGAAACCTGTCTGTTTTAGCTTTTTCCTTTTCTCCGAGGGAGAAAGGGAGTGGGAGGAACAATAACCAACACCCCTTGGGGCTAAGAAAATCTTTCCAGGTGTGCACCTCCATTTTGGGGTTTCACAACATGGCGTCCCACTGCATAGCTCGAACACTATGGATCTTTTAAATGTCTGAGACCATGAAGTGGTTGACACACACAAATAATGGAGACATCCAAAGGTGTTTTTTTATTTTATCCTCCCACAGACTCAGAAGAAGTGCACCCTATTCCCAATGAGGTTGGTTAAGCGCTTAAAAGATACAAAGGTTAGTCCTTATTTTGAATAAAGATTTTAAGTCTTTGTGAGTAATAGCTGGAAATTAAAATAAACTGAGTTAGAGGACATAGGAATTCTACCCAGTCATTACTGCCCATTTAATGGCTAAGGGTTTCCCATTAAATGGGGGTGAAATAGTACCAGTGGCCAGAGCAGACCCAATGTATACAACGGAAGTATTTTACCCAGGGACATTCACAAAGTATGTCAATAATGACCCTCTATTTCAATATAATCCATTGGTGTATATTGAAGTGCCTTTAACATACACTGAGAATGTAATGCTGTTGCAGGAAAAACTCCTCATATAATTCAAAGACTAGGCTTAGGACCACTTACAATGCAAGGACAAACTTAGTAGTGTGAGCTACATGCACACCACACCCAGAGCGAGACTACCTCCCTATAGCAGAGATTAGGGATATGCTCCTGAAATTATAAAGATTTACAGACAATTGAGGCAACATGCAATACAACATCAAGGTACAGAAGTGATAGGAGCTGTGCAAACATCTATACAAGCAAAGGCTCGAAATATTAATCCACAGACAATAAATGCTATTATGGGGCGACTGAGTAAATCTGAATATTAAACATGTGTTGACCAATGGTTATGGTACCAACTGTACAACAGTGTCAGTCATGGGAAATGTGTTTGCTACCCTATACATGACAACTCATTCAGGAGAAGCATGGACTTTCCCAGCAGTGGATATAAAGATGAAACTTAAGGGGACTATAGACACAATAGCTAGGATACTTCTTGGTAATATTAAAAACAGTGCAGAACTATTGGCTGTTGGTCAATTCCTCAAGATCAGAAAAGGCTCAAGTCTATGTAGCCATGGGAAGAGACACCTTAGAGTTAAGACCGCTGAGATCCCAGTTAAAAACAGGGACAGAAAGAAAGGAAGCCAGAACTACAACAATCTCAGAGGCAGAAAATTAAGTTGTGTGGTGGATTTAAAAAGACGGCACAATCTTATTGTAAAGATGAAGAGAAGGAAGGATAATACCTGAGAGATAGAAAGGAAGGGCACCACAGATATATCAATTCTCTGATGAGCATTATTCTTATTCTTCACAGAATAGTTGAGATGAGAAGACCGAGTTCAGTAAAGGTGCATGTTCTTTCCTAGGACCCGATAAAAGGCTCAGCCTATCAGCAGGGAAGAGGACACAGTCGAGGGTCATGACCCTCAAAACCTCAGTTTCAGAAGAAAAGAGTGGCTGCAGCAAGAATACAGGATGCTTCACAAAAAGAGAGTTATATTGAGGAGCACAACATGGGCAGTGGCTGGGCTAGACAATGCGGCAGGAAGAAAACTGTAGCCCAACAGAAACTCAAGCCTTTCCTCATCTTGGCAGAGACTAGTTATTATATGCAAAGGGAACGCCAGTTGGGTGTTTAAATAAAATGTATTTAATACATAGAGATATTGAACTAACAATTGATTGATTATTATGATATAATTCAAGCACAAGAGAAGTGGCCTTTACAAGTTATTATTAAGGCTCCATTAGGGAGGTAGTTATAATGTGAGCATTTTCCCCTTTGGTGTCCCAGTCACTTAAGGACTGGTATGCTACAAAGTGGGCATTACAGTTGCCTTCTGCATTATACAAGTATCAAGCTAGATGGCATAAAGGTGCAACAGGCCACATAATTCCTTTGTGAAATGAACCACAGTGTCAAAAGCAGTATCCAATAAAACCATAAGCCTAGAAAAATGGTAAATGATTAGAGACGAATCACAGTACCAAGGAATAATTGTCCCATGTCCATCAACAATGAACACAAATGTTTAAACGATCTTGAAATAAGATAAATCTTGGAGAATAGTATTCGATTTTCACAATTTGGATTCACATTACAAAACATATGCAGTACGAAATGTACATAGCACAGGACTAATGATGCAATTAACATGCAAAAAATATAGAACCAAATTGGACACAGCAAATGGATTCTTTATAAAGTTTAGTGCCAGAATCATATCATTTAACCTTCTTTACTTTGGGAGGAGCTCGGCCTTCCATGTCTTCCTCATGGGTATATAAATAGCCCTTGGGTGTTTTCAACAAAAATAATATCACAAAGTGATTAAAGTAGATAAACAGATGATGATTTGGAAGAATTTTCGCAGCATTTAGACCTTATAGTCAAAATTGTTAGTAGAAGCAGGTTGCAAACTAAACTACTTTTTTCTAGGATATGAGTTATGCAGTGAGGGAAAGGACTCTCACCCTCAAATTCCCTACAGAAATTACAAGCATTAATAGGTTTCTTGAATTTTGCCAGAACATACTTGCCACATTATGCTGAGAGAGTACAAATTGTATACGAGTTGATTACACCTAGATTTCCCAGAAAGGAAAGTAGAAAGAGAAAATACACAGATGCTCAGAGACTTAAGGAGAGATATGATTGGTACAACTCACTTGCAAATGAGAGATAAAACACTGAATTTAGGGCCAGATGTACGTCCCTTCCATTTTGGGAGTCGCAAATTGCATTGTTTTGCGACTCACAATTTGCACTCACAAAATGGAATGTACAACAGTGTCTCAGACACTGTTTGTGATTCCCAATGGGGTTGCAAACGACCTGCTTCAATAATATTTATGAGGCAGGTCGCAATTTGCGACCCCGTTGGGAATGGCCAGCACTCACAGCAGACCACCATGTCTGTGACTGCTTTTTAAAACAAGCATTTGCAATGCAATCGGTCTCGCCTTTGGGACCTTATATGTATTTCGCTATGCAGCACATTAGCCTGGGTGCTGAAACATCTACTGTTCTTTAACATAGGGGGAAAGTAAGCACCAAACTGCGTGACAAGCCAGGAATGGGAACACATGGAAATGAAATGAAATGAAATGAAATGAATGAAATGAAATTTGTACTTGTAAAGCGCACTTATACCCCCAAAGGGGTGTCCTGGCGCTGTACTCATACCGCTGTGGAACCCTTCCTGGCTTTTTCCCTGTGAAATGTCCACTCCTGGGCACCCCCAGGCTGAAGCTAGGCATCCCAGCGCTGTTGGGGCCGTTGTGGAGATTAAGCAAGCTATTGCCCAGAGTTGCAGAGTGGGACCCATGATTAGAATAGGCACCGAGGCGAGAATTATCAGGTCCGAGGAAATTGAGCCCAAGACCCGCCGAGGCGGGAATTGAACCCTGGTCCCGGGCCAGATCTCTGCATCAGGGTCTGCCGCTCTAACCATTGAGCCACACTTCTCCATGGAGAGAAATATTGCCTTTCAGTGGGAAATGGTATAGTCCAAAGCTCTGTTTTTAATATAAAATCAGGGCCTTCAGTGGTCATATTACTGAAAATACAAGATTTGAAAAAAATATTATTGTCTACGGGTGCTCGTGGAAGACAATTTCTATGGACTGGAATCTAGAGAATGCTAAAGTGATTCTGGTATTTTACTGACCTCAGCTGGTCGTTTTCTATCAAGAAAGTTAAATAGAGGCAGTTGCCAGAAAAATTTAAAAAGAAAGTCTCTCAGCAGAAAGCAATTTTGGTATTTTACTAACCTCTGCTGGTCGTTTTCGATCAACAAAATTAAATAGAGGCAGTAGCCAGAAAAATAAAAAAAAGAAAGTCTCTCAGCAGAAAGCAATTCTGGTATTTTACTGACCTCTGCTTGTCGTTTTCTATCAAGGCAGCTGAACAGAAAAAAAAGTCCCTAAGCGGAAGCAGACAAGTCCTAGGGCTGATCTCCAGACCCCACAAAGTACATACACATATAAGTATATAATAAGTATATACTAAAGTATATACAAGAGGTCTCGAATGCTCGACCTAAAAAGCAGTGTTTTTTTAATGCAGCCCTTTTTCCTTAAAGGAAAACGAGATGCATTTAAAAAAGAAAAATGAAACGTTTCTGTTTCATTTTTTAAGAGTAGTCAGTGGTCAGTAGGACCCCTGCCTGCTCTTAAAAAATATTTTCGCTGCCAGTCACAAAGGGGAAAGGGTCTCCTGGGGACCCCTTCCCGTTTGCCAGTGGCTTACCACCTTTTTTAAATAGGTGGTAAACTGTGTTTTGCGACCGCAATTGCGGTCGCAAAACAATTGTACATAGAAGTGCGACTCGCTATTAGGAAGGGATGCCTTTGGCACGCCCTTTTCTAATAGCAAGTCGCAAACCCTATTTTGCGAGTCGGTAATAGGTTGCCGACTCGCAAAATGGAGTGTTTACATTGCACAGACCTATTTTGTGGTTGCAAACGGCCTGATTTCCTGTTTGTGACTGCAAAAAACAGTTGTACATCTGGCCCTTAGTGGTACCTAGTCAACCAGGATATACATATATTGAAGGACAAATTATATGTAGTACATACATCACATATATAGACTTCTGCAGAAGAACAATTTGCTGCAATAGGAAAAATATTCACTGCAGTGCAAACCGCAATCATGAAAGAGCCACCCACACCCCAAGGAAAAAAATATAAATACACTAATACCAATCCCTTCTCAAGAAGCTGCTGCTAAAGTAGACATTCCAAATTCACAAGCATTGCACATCTATTAGATACAGTGGGCCAAAAGTCAGGCCAGTACTAACATGACCCTACTTTAAAGACACAAATGTTCCTACAATATCAACTGGCAATTCCAGACACCCCATCTACAAAACCATTGCATGATTTTCATGATATTTTCAACACTAGTTGATCTGTACAGCCTCCAACAGGCATAAAGCATGAGAACTCTGCATCTGGTGCAGCAGTGAAAGGAAAACCTGGGGGTTTTGTGAATCTAAAATTAACAATATACATATGAAGCCTTTAGCAGACTCCACTGCACAAATTGCAGAATTAAATTCATTCTGCTGGCCATAAAAATACCTAACAAATCAGTTCCAACATTAATCGTATTCAACTCATCTTTTGGATTACAGGGATCCAATAGTGATTTTAAACAATGAGAGCTCAATGATTACAGAGACTCAAGGGGTAAGATGATGAAAGCAAAACCGCTTTGGGTTCGGATAGATGGCCTCCAATGCCAGCTTCCACTTATCATGTTCCAGCACACTGTGGCATGCAAAAGAGAAAGCATTGACTCCAAAGTCAATGTTGCAGCAGATCAAGCTTCAAAATGTGCCGTATAAGTGCAGGTTTATAAAGTAGCAGAGATGGCCTGGTCAAAACCATGATGAACCCTGACATACACACAGCAGTCCAATCACTGCACAGCAAAAGAACTTTGCCTCCTAACTTTTCAGAGAAGTACACATAATTCCTGGGACAAGATAAGATCCCTACCGCATATATACCTAAACTAGGGTAACATTACATACTATAGAAATCTACCAAATTGACTATAATAAAGGCAGCGCATGAAGGAATGAGCTCTACACATGCTGGGGGGTGTGCAACGTTATGCATCCTACAGGAACATTAGTGGTGGCTGGTTGTATGACAGAACCCCAGATGCATTTACCCCGCATGTCTTTACAACACAGTCACTACCCCGACTGTGACGTTGCCATGTGTTACTTTACCACGCAACGTTACAGCGACTTCCTTTAGGGGGCGCTGGACTTTGGAATAGTATAAATTACTATTCGAACTCTAGTCTAAGCAACAATAGGGACTGGTGTTGGACTTAAAAATCCAACACCAGTCCAACCATGCGTCCCCTAAAGCAAGTAGTTGTAACAACTTGCTTGGTAAAGTAACACGTGGTAACGTCACAGTAGGGGTAGTGACTGCATTGCAAAGGTAGGTCGTTGTTTTGACTGCGGGTAAAGGATGTTTACTTTCCCCTGGTGGTAATAGATGCAAAAACAAACTAAACAATATGCATTACAATGCAAAATTTGTCACAAAATCAGACTTTCTACAATTGTTGGACCCTTAACAGTCCCATTGGAAAAATCTCTGTATCCTTGCCAAATTCGTAGTTATTTCTATATATGTTAGTTATAACTTTGCACATTAATATGAGTGTGGATATAGTAATAGGCCATACAATGTATACTTTATTTATGCTACGATATTTATGACATTGGTTTTTGACATCCAGCATGTTCATGCACAATTTCAAATCTTAATGAAATATTGTCTATGTGGAGGTATGATGTGTCACTCCTCCGTAGGTGCCATAGTGTTTTTTCTATGACTATTGATGCCGTCACTAGTCACATGTGGTGTAAGTTTCCTTTAAATATTCTGTACAAAAGTAGCGTGGTCATGGGATCAAGGCCACAGGGCGTGGCCGAAACGCGTCATGGGCAGCACCAGCTTGCAATAAACTTTATCTACTACCACCAGCAAAATCGGAGTCCGTATCTGCTTTGTGCGCAACTCGCACTCGGATTGTTGTTTTGATAATTATCCACGGAAGGTGGCTTCTTCCGTTCTACAGACCCCTCACCAAGAAGTTGGCCGATTTTCTTCAAGCCACACAGGAAACTCGCATCGGAAGGAGCTTTACGAATCGGCCCCCTGCTTTGACTTGTATCCACAGACAAGCAGTGTTAGTGGCGATTTACGGGAGTCTGAGGACTCGTGGGGATCGTATTACTACACGCGATAAGTGAACAGTCATTTAGCAGGTGGGGAGGTGCTTAAGTGCTACTATGGACTGTTTGAGCAGTTACACAGTTCGGCATCAATATAAGCAGTATAATTCTGTGCAATGTCCGAAGACGCGCTACGTGAACGAGAACTAGCAGCGGAGAAGCTATTCTTAAATTTACCGATGATTTCTGAAGGGGAAATAAAGCAAACAAAAATGACCAAATCACTACTAACGATGTGAAAAGCCTGTTGAGAGCACTGGAAAAGAACAGCAAAAGTGAATTAACTAAATGGTGGGAGGTCAAATCATTAGAAAAATATCATGAAGCTGGAAGGATCCCGAGGGGTCTGCGCATTATGCTTGCCCCTAGTTTTGAGAATCCCAATCCGCTGCTTTTGAAAGAATGGGCGGAAAGCAATTTGGATGCATCAATGAGGCTAGTGTGCCTTCTGATTAAATATGCTAAAATTGACCACGAAAGAAACATGAATGAAATAGCACGCATTACTGGTGAAATGAGTAAATCGGAACATCTAAGTAACAAGGATTTTATTGATAAAAGCATCAAAGAAATGAAAGATTGCTTGAAGAAACAAGAGGAAGTCATCAAGTCCCGAAAGGCATTCAAATGTGAACGAGATAAGAACGATTACGAGCTGGGCCAGGTATTTATGTTTGCACGCAAATTTGACAACCTACGCAGACAAAAAGGCTCAGAGAATACGGTAGAATATCAGAGGGAACCCAATGTGATAGGTAGTGAGACCAACATCTCCACCTCAGATGCCAGTACGGTCCCCAGCGAAACAGAATCAGAAGATGGGGGTACATCTGGGGCAGGACAACGTGAGGACTTGGGCCACCTGACATTAGCGGAAGAATTGGATTTTTTAAGAAGGAAGAGAAAACAATCCCGACGACTGAGGAATCCAAACGCAGCACAAAACAAAGGAGGAATGCCAAAAG
This sequence comes from Calotriton arnoldi, assembly GCA_963921515.1. Classification (NCBI taxonomy): domain Eukaryota; kingdom Metazoa; phylum Chordata; class Amphibia; order Caudata; family Salamandridae; genus Calotriton; species Calotriton arnoldi. Next base: position 4,186,230 of record CAWUFW010000415.1, read on the forward strand.
GCGCGAGAGAAGAAAATGCCTCAAATACAAGAGGAAGAAGACAACAGAATCTGAGATGGAAGAAACGCTAGCCTCTACGGACAAAACTGTCATCAACCTTACAGACATTCAATTAAGTCAAGCAGAAAAACAACTTTTGGCCCTGGGATTATCGTTCTGCCCGGAAAGTAATTTTAACTATTGCCATACAAGAGTGGATGTCTATAAGTTTATAAGGAAGTTGAAGCTTACCAAATATTATACGATCAAACAACATACTGATGACACTAACAAGGAGAAGCACACTACTGGTCCGATCAGACCCACAGCACTTCATTCAGGGGATGTTCCACTACTAAAAACGCTATGTGAATTGAATGATGATACCAACAATACCAACTATGACACTTCTAATAAGCAAGCCCCGGCTCATTTTGAAGGGATCAACCTTACCATGCCCGGCCATAGCCTGCTCAAGCACCCATCAACGTTTGTACCCACTATGCCTCGAGACGCAGTAGATATCTTTCATGACCGCGTTATTGATGAGCTAAAAATACTCAACCGTAACACCGCAAAGCAAAGAATCAGTCCAATGCATCTTACTAAGAACTATTCCAGCCTCATGTCGAAGCTAAAGAACAATTCGGCCATTGTGATTAACAAATCAGATAAGGGTGGCAACGTGGTGCTATGGCATACTGAAGATTACAAAAAAGAGGCATATAGGCATTTGAATGACACACAATGCTATAAAAAATCTAATATGGCTCATGTGAAAAAAAATTGTAAAAACTATAAAGACAATTTGGCACTTTGGAAAAGGGATGGTCTTATTTCCAAGGAAGAATTTGCTTTTCTAAACAATGAATTCCCTATCATGCCTACAATATATTTTATCCCAAAAGTGCATAAGAATGAGTCACCTGTTCCAGGCAGGCCTATTATATCAGCACAAAGAGCCTTTTGAAAACACATCCAGATTTGTTGACTATTATTTACAAGAATTCGTAAACAGCCTCCCTACATATATTCGTGACACCACCCATTTTCTACAAAAACGTAATGAACAGACATGGGCCAGCGACTATATATTTTTAACTATGGACATTACTGCCCTATATACTAGCATTGCACATTCAGACGGGCTTAAGGCTGTTGAGTACTATCTTGGCAAAAGACCAATAGAAATGTATAGCCATAACCAAACGATTCTCAACATGATACACTGGTGCCTTCATAATAATGTCTTCCTGTTTGATAACATCGTTTTCCAACTATTGAGAGGTGTGGCCATGGGGGCATGCTTCTCCCCAAGCTATGCGTGTTTACATGTAGGCTGGTGGGAGGAGCATGTCCTCAGGGTAACACATAAAAATGACTGGCTGTCACATGTAGTACAATGGTGGAGATACATTGATGATGTTTTTGTTATATGGAGAGGGACTGTGTTACAGGCAGAGCAATTTGTAAAGAATATTAATGTGAACAATTTAAATTTGCAGTTTACAGCGAATATTGATGTGAAAACCACCAACTTTTTAGATGTAAGAGTGTATATAGAGCAAGATAAAATTGAGACCTGCCTTTTTAGAAAACCTACTGCCGGAAACTCGGTGCTGCATGCACAGAGTTTTCACCCACATCATACCATAACAAGTATTTCATATGGAGAATTTCTCCATATACGTAGGGCATGCAGTACAGAGAAAGACCTTGCACAACACCAGTTAGAAGCCAAGCAGAGGTTTATTGAAAGAGGCTATAAGCCCAAGAAACTGGATATCGCTTTAAAGAAAGCGAATAGCAAGGACAGGACCATGCTATTGAATCCTAGTATGGAGAAGGAGGTTATAAAAATATCTACAGACACCACCACTCCAGAAATGAAAAAATCACATACCAGACTAGTAGCCATATATAGCAGACAGGCTACTAAGATTAGGGCAATAATAAACCATCAATGGCCTATCATCCTCACCGATGCTACGCTTAGACAAGTGCTTCCAGCAAGGCCAACCTTTACTTTTCACAAGGCATTTTCCATGCGTAATGACCTAGTCAGAACCAGTCCAGAAACAGCCAATAAAACCAGCTGGCTATCACCGAGATGGGGTTTTTCAAATGTAACACATGCGGGGCATGTAAATTCGGTATTAATGCCACCTCCTACAATACAGCTTTTTCTAACGACAGTATTGAGCTCAAAGGGCACTACACATGGAGAACAGATCATGCTGTGTATGTACTACAATGTAATTGTGGCCTACGCTACATAGGGAGCACCAAGCTGCAAGTGTACGTTAGAATCTTGCAACATGTACGTGCAATAGTTAACTCTGACCCTACATACCCTGTAGCGAGACATTTTAAGGGTGCCCATGGAAATGACCTGAGCTGTATACAATACTTTGTACTTGATGCCGTGCAGGCACACAAAGAAGGAGGGAACCGTGAAAAATTACTCCACCAACTGGAATCTGGATACATTATGGAATTAGACACCAAGGTCCCATTAGGTTTGAACATCGGTGAGGATCTTTATAATTATTTATAATTATCTGTAATCATTCATGAAATCGGTATCATCCTGATATGACTTGTCCCCTTTCCAGTTATTTAATATTGAGTCTTTCCACATATCTTTTAACCAGATCAGTTTTTATCTATACATACTTACATCATTTGGTTTTTGGATACATGATTATATATGGAAACCCCCATATTGGTTAAATATATGTCTTTATATTAGGCTCCTAGCTGATTTAGTTTCCTAGTCTTATTGCATCAATTGGGTTTTATTTTATGGATCTCACATTGTGATATCCTATTATTACACTGTATCAGTACTTTCTGCACTGTATTATGCACTGTTGCACTTTAGCACCAATAGCACCTTAACATGGAACATTATCATTATCTTGCAGATGAGTTCGAGTGCAATATAACATGTATTCTGGCTATAGCGAATTTGCACATTAGCACCAATAGCACTTTAATGAGGAACATTATCATCGTACTGTAGTTGAGATTAAGTGAAATGCAACATGTATGCAGGCTATTTGCGAATTTGCACATGAGATGTCCACATATTGGCATTTTGCGAATTATAATATGTATTTGTACATTTTATTATTGATTTGTATTTATTCTATTTAGATATATATAGCTTTGTAGTTATTTCTATCTATGTTAGTTATAACTTTGCACATTAATATGAGTGTGGATCTAGTAATAGGCCATACAATGTATACTTTATTCATGCTACGATCTTTATGACATTGGTTTTTGACATCGAGCATGTTCATGCACAATTTCAGATCTTAATGAAATATTGTCTATGTGGAGGTACGATGTGTCACTCCTCCGTAGGTGCCACAGTGTTTTTTCTATGACTATCGATGCCGTCACTAGTCACATGTGGTGTAAGTTTCCTTTAAATATTCTGTACAAACGTAGCGTGGTCATGTGATCAAGGCCACAGGGCGTGGCCGAAACGCATCATGGGCAGCACAAGCTTGCAATAAACTTTATCTACTAGCACCAGCAAAATCGGAGTACTTATCTGCTTTGTGCACAACTCGCACTCGGATTGTTGTTTCGATATATATATATTTACAAAAAAAAACAAAAGTTACCGGGACGTTATTGTTAGGAAATAGAATTTAAAAACACTTTTGAAATTCACTGAAAAAATCACAGGATACAGGGGTGTTATCGTTAGGCTCACATTTCACTTGTACAAAACCAGAGAAATTCAGCAGTTATAGTTAACTGAGCTAACTATAACTTATGCCCCCGCAATGCACTGCTTATGACGTCACATATTACATCACTCATGACATGGTCATTGATGATTTTTCACTGATGACATCTAAAATGACATCACTGATGAGTGTTTTCTAAAGGTTTAAGAGAGTTAAAAAAAAAAAAATTATATATATATATACATATATATATATATATATATATTTTTGGTAAGATACTATATAACTTAAATTAGTATACTTTGTGTAATAATAATGAGTGATACTATTTCTAACATACATTTTGTGTGTGACTGTGTATCCATATGTATGTGGGTGTCTGAGTGGCTGTATGGCTGTGTGGTGTGAGAGGGTGTATGAGTGTCTGTATGGGTGAGCGATTGTGTGACTAGTTGTATTGGCGAGATTTCACCGGTATAAATCATAGAAATTCAGCAGTTATACTTACCTGAGCTAACTATATCTTATGCTCCCGCAATGCACTGCGTATGACCTCACATATTACATCACTCAAGACAATGTAAGTGACATCACTAATGACATCATCTAGTGAGTGTAAGTATTTATTTATTTTATTTATTTCTTGGTTTTGTAGAGCGCCTGAATCACCCCCGAAGGGGTATCTCTGCGCTTTTGGGCGAAGCTGCTGGCGGGCTGAGGAAGATGTTAAAACAGGGAGGCCTTGAGAAGTTTCCTGAAGCGCAGATAATCTGGGCATTGCCTCAGGTGTATGGGGAGCTGGTTCCAGTACAGGGGAGCGAGGTAGGAAAAGCATTTCCCACCTAGCCTGGCTTTCCTAACCCTAGGGACTTGGAGAACTAATTTGCTGCAAGACCTAAGAGTCCTTGAGGGGGTATAAGGCTTGAGCTTCCTAGAGATGTAGGAAAGGCCTTTTTTTTGCAAGGCTTTATAGACTATGCAGCAAACCTTGAACTTAACATGCTTGCGAATTGGAAGCCAGTGAAGTTTTTGTAGCAAGGGAAGGGACGGGGTTTTGGATGGAGAATTTGTGATAAGTCGTGCAGCAGTGTTCTGAACCACCTGTAACCTGCTAAGAGATGACTCATTCGCAGAGACCAGGAGAACATTGCAATAATCAAGACGGCTCATTACCATGGTCTGAATGAGAGTTTTCCGAGTATAGTCTGGCAAGAGAGGGAAGACTCGTCGTAGCAGGCCCAACACGTAGAAGCAAGTGCTTGCAGTATGGGCAGCATGCTCCTTTAATGTTAAGGCATGATCCAGGCAAATGCCCAAGTTTTTGACTAGGGTTTTAGGGTTAGGGGAAGGGCCGAGGGCTACCGGCCACCAATCCAGGGACCAGAGAAGAGGGGTGTCTCCAAAAAGCATTATCTCCGTTTTTCCTGCGTTAAGTTGTAGAAAATTGCTTCTCATCCAATCTGCAATAGCAGTCATTCCTTCAGAGAAGATGGACAAAGCTGATGAGGAAGATTTATTGAAGGAGAAAAGAAGCTGGGTGTCATCAGCATAGGAAATGGGCAGGAAACCACGGGACCTGAGAAGGTTGGCCAAGGGGGCAATGTAGATGTTGAACAAAGTAGGGCTCAAACAAGAGCCCTGGGGGACACCCTTGGTCAGTTCCATCGTCTTAGACTGAAAGGGTCCTAGATTGACGGTCTGAGTGCGGGAGGACAGGAAGCTGGTCATCCACTGTAAGGCAATTCCACTAAGTCCAACCTCCTTCAGTCTCCTGAGCATAATCTGGTGTGACACCGTGTTGAACGCTGCAGAGAGGTCCAACAGCACAAGAATGGTGGAGTGGCCACTATCTAGAGTCATTCTGATGTTATCCGTGACCTCTAGTTGGGCCAACTCCGTACTGTAGTTGGGCCTAAAACCAGATTGAGAGAGGTCCAGGCAGTTGTTGTTTTCGACATGGGCGGATAGATGTTGATTAATGTATTTTTCCAAGATTTTGCTTAAATGGGGTAAGAGGGAGATGGGCCGGAGATTGGAAAGTTCTTCCATGGAGGCCTTAGGATTTTTCCGAATAGGGATGACCTGTGCCGCCTTACAGGCCTGTGGAAGATGACCCTCTTTCATGGAAAGGTTGAGGATAGTGCCTACAGGTGTAGAGAGTTCGTTAGAGTTGGAGGAGGCTACTTTTGCTGGGATAACATCCAAGGGAGAGCCAGATTTAACCGAACGGAGTAAGGCGGCTGCCACCTCATTTGACATAGGAGGAAAGCTATCAAGCAATTGTGGAGTGGTGTAAACGGGTGGGGAAGAAAGGGGTGTGATCAGTAGTTGACTCCCAGAGGGAGCGATCTTATCATAGATAAGGTCGATTTTATTTGTTAAGTACTGGGCGATGTCGTCACAAAGGGCTTGAGAAGAGGTCTCAGGCTTTTCACAGGCCTTTGGACTGGTGAAGGATTTCAATATCTGAAATAGGGTTTTCGGCGCGTTCTCTGCTTTATTTAACTGATGAGCGATGAACGTTTTCCGTGCTCCTTTTATATTTTTATGATAAGAGGAGAGAGCGATCTTAAAATTATCTTTGTCTCTTGGTTCTTGGGACCTTCGCCAGCGTCTCTCCAGATTTTTGCATTTCCGATTTTCAGCGCGCAGCTCAGGAGAGTACCATGCTGATTGAGGGCGGCAGGCTGTACTAGAAAATGTTTTGAGAGGCGCAAGCAGATCAATGGTCCTAGTTACCGTCGAATTGAATCTGGTTAGTCCCTCCTCAACGTGGATGGGTTTGGCTTCAATTTCCCAGGTTGGTAAGAAAGCTGCCTGGAAGCTGTCAGGGGAGATCTTATGCCATTGTCTACGGACGCTGGGGGCGTTAGCGATGGAAGTAGCAGTCGCGCATTGGCCCTGGATAGTAAATTCGATGGACGCGTGGTCTGACCAGGTCAAAGGATGAGGGGGTTCACACCGGATACAGGAGGCGTTGGAAAAAATAATATCCAGTGTGTGGCCCGCTGAGTGGGTAGGGCCATCATTGAGCTTAGTGAGGCCAAGAAGAGCATGGTCCGCAAAGAGCAGCGATGTGTCAGGGAGTGCTTCACTTTCACTGTGCACATTGAAGTCGCCCAGCAGCAGGAATTTATTTGTCGAAATGACGTAAGGAGCAATAATTTCTGCGAGCTAGATTGAGAAGTCTGCCAACGGACCAGGGGGGCGGTATACTAAGGCACCTTTCCAGCTCAGTTGCGGGTGTAAATCAATGCGGAAGACCAAGATTTCTATATTAGTGTTACTTCGTTGCTCAAGTATTGAGGCTGAGATGCAGACTTTATAAATTAAGGCAATTCCGCCCCCCACTTTTGAGGGTCTGTCCATCCTAAGAAGCCTATAACCAGGAGGGAGGGCTAAGGTGATCGCGGGAGTTGAGTGTGGTTTGAGCCAAGTCTCAGTCAGAAACCCTAAGTCTGGATTGACCGAGGTGAGTAAGGCCCATATTTCTGTCGCATGTTTAGGAAGGGATCTCACGTTGCATAAAACACCCTTCCAACCTATGGTGGGTTTATTTGGCTCCTTCCCAGGTTCCAGGGAAGGAGGGGGAGCTTCCTTATGGGTAGGGGGAGGTTGGAGGGGGCCACCTATTGTTGCTGCATTCCTACTGAAGGTGCAACATTGAAATCGGCAGCGAATGCAAGAGAAAGGGCCTTCAGGTATTAACCGGGGCTGCGGGTTGCCCTTGACGGGACCCCACAGGGAGTTAATGGTCCTGCCCTTAGATCGTGTAATGCTTTGTGGGAGTAATTAATACCTTTGGGCAGTGTAGAATCCTGGGAGGAACCGGCAAGGTTCCTGGCTCCTGGTGACGTCCTGGCGCGGACGGGCGTAGACGGGCTTGCCTTTGGCGCGCCTTCTAAGAGTTTATGATTGTTAAACATATATACTAACCTACTACAAAAGTTACATTATTGCACTACAACTGAGTCATACTACTCCTAACATATATATGTGCGTGGCTGTGTGATTGTATATAGCCTTTTGTGTATGGGTGTGTGAGTGGATGTATGGTGTATAGGTGGGTGTGTGAGTAGCTGTGTGGGTGAGTGAGTTGCTGTGTGAGTGGCTGTACTGGTGAGTAAGTGGGTGTGTCAGTGGCTGTATGGGTGAGTGAGTGGCCGTTTGAGTGGCTCTATGGGTGTGTAGTGACTGTATGGGTGAGTGGGTGTCTGAATGGCTGAATGAGTGAGTGACTGGGTGTGTAAGTGGCTGTATGGGTGAGTGAGTGTGTGTGAATGGCTGTATGGGTGAGTGAGCGGATGTGTGAGTGCTTGTATGGATGTGTGAATGGCTATGTAAGTGGTTGTGTGGGTGTGTGAGTACTTGTATGGGTGAGTGAGTGGGTGTGTTCAGAGGCTGTATGGGTGAGTGAGTGGGTGTAGGAGGGACAGTAGGTAAATAAGGGTTGTGTGAGCAGCTGTATGAGTGTGTGGCTATATGACTGGCTGAATGGGTGAGTGCCTGGTTGTATGAGTGGCGGTATGGGTGAGTGAATGGTTATGTGAATGACTGTGTGAGTGAGTGGGTGTATGAGTGGCTCTATGGAGGAGTAGGTGGGTGTTTGAGTATTGGTATGGGTCTGTGAATGGGTGAGTGGTTGTGAGGGTGTTTGAGTGGGTGTACGAGAGGTTGTATGGGGGTGTGAGTGGGTGTATTGGTCCATGTCATGAGTGATGTAATATGTGAGTTCATAAGCAACGCATTGCAGGCCATAAGTTAGAGTTAACCAGTGCTTAATTTGTGCCGGTGCTTTCCAGTGCTTAGCACCGGCACTTATTTCTCAGGGCCGGGTCTACGTCGTAAAATATTTCAAATTGAATGCCTCATCGACGCACGCCTTATTAAGAGGCACATTCTGCCTCCTTGGGACTGCCAGAAAGCACACAGTGGAGTAGTGCCTGCCCATGATCCTAAGGCTGATAATGATCGTTCTCCCCGGCTGTAATCACGTCCCTCCTGCCTAAAAAAAGCAGCGCAGCCTCCAGGGCAGATCAGCCTTCTCAAACGGGCACCTTCCCCCACGCTCTAACTTCCGCCACCTCTCCGCTTCCGCTTCCTGCCCCTGCCATGGTCCTGAGGTCACTCGAATAGCAGCAAAAGGCGGGTATTTTCTTTACTGGAGGGAACGTTTGAAAATAAATAATACAGTGGCTCCTGGCCTGCTCCTCCTAAACCTCTTAGGTAATGTGAACTTTCTAATAGATTTAATTTCTGCTGTGAGTTCCTGCTCATGTTGGGTGTGATATGTTTTCTTCTGCCTAACAAACGGTCATTCGACTTACAACCCATAGCAGGCAAATCGGATTTAATCATATTTTACAGCCTGGGATATTTTGCTTGTTTATAATTTCAAAATGTCTTATTAGAGCGTTAAAAATTTGACTTTTGCTGGGCTGGGGTTCTGTTTTGGAACTGTGTGGGGACTAGAACGAGCAAATGGTGCAGAGCACACGTAGAGCAAGAAGGGCTATGTACAGCAAGGATGGTTGCATTTGAAGAATAAATAATGGCTCCAGCCTCTGCCCGCAAAACACCTGTTGTTTGGCGAATTTCGTCTGCAACACACTTATCTCAAATTAGAAATTCGGCAGGGCAGACACAGCACTTCATCCCTCTAATCGTAATGAAGAAATCCTATTTAGCTTGTAAGAATGCAACCTCTTCTGTGTGCCGTACAAATGGTCAGTACTCTGGAGGGCTGTAGAGCTCAACCACCCGTGGTTTGCATAACTCCCAGAGACCCAGCTGCCTTCAGATTAGCGCTTATGGAAAATGCAGTTCATTTTATATGCTTTAAGTCTGTCCACCTCATGCATTGCAGGCTGCTGTGTTCTCATTTGCCGCTTTCACCGTGCATCTGCATTAAAAGCTTACACCTGAGATAATCAACCAATAAGAAATGTATTCCCCACACAACTCCGTCCTATATTAGTTTTATAGCACTAAATACCCTCGCCACAGTATAATGCCAATTCTGACCTCTTTCAATGTGCACCCGTACAATAATTACATTACTGCTCACTGTGGGTTATTTGTACAAAAAGCGAAAATATCGTTCTCTACCTAAGGTTTATTTTTTAAGGCAGACTTTAATTTGGGTTAATTTATTATTTTATTTTTTTACATTAGTGCAGTCCCTCCACAGGTTATTACATACATACATGCTTGCAGGTACTTCCTTTCATCTGGTGGAAAAACCTTGCACATATTCTGCACTTGCAGTCAGTGGTGGCTGGTGACATTTGAAAGTGGTGGGCGTAAAATTATTGGCATACTGCACCGCAGCGAGCGAGCGTAGCGAGCGAGCCCGAACAACCTAAGGGGGTTTCGGGAGGTTCTCCCCGAGAAAATTTTGAAAAAGAGTGGACAAATGGTGCATTTTCAAGCAAATTTGAGAAAGCAGGAAGGTTAATAAAGCAATTGTGAAAGTGCAGTTATTACATTAATAAAGAGATGTCATATAACATAGGTAGCTGCTTATTCAAGCTTTCTTTCACCCCATAGTCCAGCAGGGTCTTGATACAAGACAGATAAGAGAAAAAGCAGAAGACTATTCTCTAGGTATCACGCAGCGCCACCACCCTGTCTTTGTACAGCTGTTCTCACACTTAAAGTGTCTGCCACGCAACCGTGTTTGGCTTGTCGAAACCAAACCAAACAGTTGTTTAGCAGCAATGACCGAGCTCACCCAATAGCTGTCCCCCGTCTTTTATGTTTATTGATCGCATACAATGTGTTATGACTAGGCATGGATTAGTTGAGCATCACTCCAATTTCGAGGCTCCCTGGTCGCCGATCTAATGACACTCAATACTTCTCCAACGATCAATGCTTAACTTTATGCGCCCAACGATCCCTTTACTAAAGAAACAGGGGACTTCAGAAATATCAGCGCACTCGCCACCACAATTCCACCCATTAAACCAGCACCTTTTCGCCAACGACCTAATGATGAGCCTCAATACAGCGATATAGAGAAGATCACATATCCACGCTGAAACCAACACAAAAATAGGGTACGGCACGCAATTCCCAGCACCGTTTTAACGACCGAGTTGCAAGCACTCGGGGTATTAGTCCTGCTGGTTTACCTGTAGGTGCTCCGGCTGGATGCTGTATCTCTCTCCCTTTCACTCCTCCACAGGCTCGTATGTTGGATTGCCATCCTTCCAGGCATTTCCGGTTTGAATCGAAAGCCGAAGGCACGCACGCAACCCAAACAAGGTGGATCACCGAGCTATCGAACGTCTATAGCTGCAGAACTATCATATCGCGAAGCTGGCGTGATAACTTAGTTGCAGAATCTGTATGCTGTGCACTACGTACTGCAAGACAAACAGCTTTAGAACCCGTCGCATCCCATATTCTCACGATGGTGGTAAAGACTTTTTAGAAAACTATAATTTAGCTCGTGGTCAAAGGCAAGCTCAAAAATATCATGGTTGTGTCGAGAGAAATAAAACACACCCGCTTTGAACTATATTACTCACTCTCCAGGAGTGAGCGAAACATACGAGTCCGACATTTTTCACAAGCATTGGCAGAGTCAATACGTCTCGTCTGTGCAAGAGCTATTGGCTTTGGCAAATGGGGAATTGTCAAAGTGTTTATTTTTTACCAATTGTTAGAAGAGAGCCTTGCAAAGGCTTCACAGGAGTGCATTTATGGCATGGGGCTGTTATTTCAGAAGGATAAAGCGGATGTTGGTCCCAAACTGTTAGTCAGAACACCCTTTCTAAATACCGTTGCCTTAGGATTATAATCAGCTGCATTATTGCACTGTGTAGCCAATTATTTCTATCCCTCAATTACACCCCCATTTAATTATATCAAATTACAAATATATCACGTCCCCCAAGCTAACTGTACTGATGAAGATGCCACAATCCGCTCCACGCAGTCCCGCTTTCCATAAAAGAAGTGGCCATTACACACTTATCAATCATCTCAGACTGGACGATTTCAAGAGCCCCTGGTAATGCACATCTCACCAATGCCTCCAACCCCTTAATAGGCTCCTCTTGTGATAAATAATGAATGTGTGTAATCCTCCACTTAAATCCAGCCGTCAAGGACTCTGCGAGCCACCCAGCGCGTTTCTGGGCTTTATGTCTGATTCATCAAGACTGAGGCTGAGTCTTGGCCCGTGGTCGCTGCTACCAGTTTTACCAACAGTTGTAGCTCATTTTTTCTCTAACCTTAAATCTGGAGGTAATAATGAGGTAATGCGGGCATGATGCTATTACTCTGATTGAGTGTTACCACCAGGTTTTGCAAGAATCTCTAAATAAACCCCTTGGTGTCTATTTGAAGGTGTGCACTAATCTGATGAGCACATGCTTGACTTTCACAGCAATCCGCACTGCATTATATATATATACAGACGCGGCTCGCGGGGGCTTGCGGGGAGGTTGTGCCGGGGCCCGGGGATTTTTGAAATAAAAAAGAAAATCCTACCTGACTCTGAGGAGGTCCGCCGTCCGTGCCGCCTCGGGTCCGACTCCGTTTGGCCTTGCCTACAGCCCCTCAAAGCCAATCCTGGCGCTGCTGGCAGCGCCAGGATTGGCTTAGGGCACGGTTACCTCTCGCCCGCCTGCCCATTAGGAGACCGAGGTTTGAGCCTTTGCTCAACCTCGCTCTCCTAATGGGCATGCGCAAGCCAGTGCACACACAAGTGCGCATGACTGGGCACGGCGCGAAAATTCGGTGCCCTTCCCCACTCATGCGCACTTGTGCTGCAGTGCTGCCTGCTGCCCCTGGTCCCTCTGACAATCATGTCAGTCAACATGACGCAGGACCGCCCACCCCTTCAGACTCTGAAGGGGGTGGGCGGTCCGACGTCATGCTGACTGACATGATTGTCAGTTCTCCTCGGCTCTTTGAACTTAAGTAAACTGATTGTTTATGTTTACTTAGGTTCAAAGACGCCGAGGGAGCTGCGGGCGGGGGGGCTACGCCCCAACGCCCCCAATGGACGCACCGCCACTGCTTGCAGTTCTTCGGCATGGCCCTAAACGGTAGGGTTTTTTTTACAGCAAAAAATAGATCTTCAGTTTTTCGATGCAACGTCTGTCCTTCAATTCAAGTGCGTGTTTATCACTAATAACATATTTAGTACAAGTAACGGTGCAGCTCATTTTAATAATTTGTATATTAACAGAAAGTTCAACTAAATGTTAGACAATCCATAAGCTGCATCTCTAAACATACATCCTTAACTGCGGTCAACCAGTCAATAAATTCAGACTATTAGACCTCACCAGTTTTTACCAAATAACTTATATCGGTAGTCTTCCCACAGTACACGCCTTTTGTCATATTTTCAGCACTTACTCGCTTATTTATGCGACTGTTTTGTAAACAGCTGCCTTCTGCCATTTTTAGGCAGTTATTAGTAATTAATAGGTTCCCTCTGTACAGTTGTAGGGATGTGGGTGTCAGACGTTTTCTCTTTACCTCTGTCACCCTCGCTCTCTTTGTCAAGATGGTGTAATCGTTAATCCATTATTATGTAAACCTGCTATCTGCCCAAAATCTGATCTTCTTTTTGAAGTAACTGGACCTATTTTGGGTGAACGCTGTTTTGTCAGTCCTGAGTCCCACCCCCAACCACCCTCCGATTTACCGACAACCCTTCCTTACCTTCACCACCCTCACCCGCACTCCCTTTCACTACCCTTCCATTCACCACCCCTGCCTGCCCTCCTGTTCACCACCCCGATTGTCAAAGGTAATAGTTCGTCCATAAGCGAGACCTATTGGCTTTGCCAATGCGTGTCATCTTTAGTTTTTTAAACTATAGTGCCAGCCAGACATGCTGCACAGATGCTGAACAAGTTCATAGAGTAGCCCGGTCACAGCCAGGGAGTAGTGGGGGTTAAAAACAACAGATCGGTTTGGTATGAGACAAACACAGAACATCTTGGGTAGCTTAGGAAAATGTCAAAATGTATGCAAGATCTGTGGGGTGTAGGATGGTCTGGTAACTCCTGGGCGATACTTATTGCAGGGCAGAGCATATCTGGCTTCCTAGTTGAATT